>CM073141.1:30208713-30808713 GCA_037039145.1 Fundulus diaphanus
TTTCTCAATACAGCGGGAGCTTAACGTGAAACAGCTTAATTTTTAATTATTGTTCTTTTTTTTATATTTCTTTTTTAATTATTTTGTTATTTTATTATTGGGTAAAAACATAAACGAAAAAAATGAAACTGATCCAAATGACCAGTCACGGTATCTTTGTCAGCATTTATCATCCTAAGAAATTTAATATCATGTTTTTAGTACAGGGGCCAGGAACAGTTCCACAGGGGCACAGGCCCCTGTTGGCCCCTGTCTAGAACCGCCCCTGAGCACAGTGGGCAATTTTTACAGGAGGCACAGGTTTTACCCACTATGTCCGTTTCCTCTTGTCCTTCAGCTCCATCTTCTACTGTTCTAGTCATGTAATCTTCAAGATGGGATGCTTTCAGTCTGTCCCACTGTCCTGCTAAACATTTCAGCTCTGATTGGAGATTGTCCACTGTTGCACTAGTGCTGAATTTCATCAGACATCTACTCAAAACTTCCAGAGCATTGTTGGGCAGAGTAGTGATCCGGAGCTGTTCAAAGTTCCTGGGATCCAGCCATGCTAAATCAGCGAAAAGAGTGCCATGTGTCATAAACCTTCTATGAATAGCCTCAAGAGCAGTGTCCAGAATTCTGTTGTGGACATTTATTTCAAATGCTTTCTCAGCATCGGTTGGAGGCTCATCTTGAGCCATTTCTGTTGCTTTAGTTTTTTTTTCCTTTCTCGTTTCTGAGGCAATGCACTTTCAATATGTTATTTTATCATATTCATCAAGGGGTTGGTTGGTTTATCCTATCATTACATAGTTTGGGGCTCTGAAAACTGTCCGGCTTACCGCAGGTTCTGATACTGCAGCAGCCGCACTGACATGTTCACTGCTCGGTTCGCCGTTGCCTCCACTACAACCACCACCACCACCATATTTTACATCAGACACCGGAGCAGATGAAGGGCCTGCTGTTGGGAACCTGTCAGTCAGTTTGACACATTTCGCAGCGTCCGTTTGAAGAACTCGTTTCTTTTATTCGCGCAGTTTCTCTGCGCCTCCCTTGCGTTTCTTATCCATTACTACTGTGAACACCGCTGCAGAAAGTTCCACATGGAGCGTGAAGGTGTTTTTCTACTTTATGATTGGCCTAGCCCTTTAGACTGTCAGGGATGATAACCAATGGGCTGCAGTAGCCTGTGGTAAGGGCCGGATGATCGGAACAGACTCTTGCGCTGCTGATTTTATTTTTCTTCATGCATTATGCAAATATAACGAGGCCGACATATAATAATAATAATAATAATAATAATAATAATAATACATATTATTAATATACATGTCGGGTCTGCCGGCCCAAACAGCACGTCGGCCCACCGGGCAAATGCCCGGTACGCCCGATTACCAGTCCATGCCTGGATGTAGTATGAACTAGGTGAGGTTATCTATGTATACTGCAAGGTTGGTGGCACTACAATAATCTATAGTGTGCTTATTGATAATTATATGCTTGTAATAACAATAAAAAATGTCAAAATATAGAGTAAAGCTAAATTTACCCAAAGTAAGAGTTGTAGTAAGAACGGGATGAGGTTATCTATGTATACTACAGGTTTGGTGGCACTACAATAATCTATAGTGTACTTATTGAAAGTTATACGCTTGTAATAACAATGAAAAAAATGTCAAAAAATAGAGTTAAGCACGTTTTCCCAAAGTAAGAGTTGTAGTATGAACTAGATGAGGTTATCTATGTGTAGGGTGAGTTTGGTGGCACTACACTGATCTATACTTTACCTATTGACTATTATATGCTTGTAATAACAATAAAAAATGTCAAAAAATAAAGTTAAGCACATTTTCCCAAAGTAAGAGTTGTAGTATGATCTAGATGAAGTTATCTATGTACCCTACAAGTTTGGTGGCACTACAATGATGTATGGCATACTTATTGGCTATTATATGCTTGTAATAACAATGAAAAAATCTATAAAAATAAAGTTAAGCACATTTTCCCAAAGTAAGAGTTGTAGTATGATCCAGATTAAGTATAAATGTATCCTACAAGTTTGGAAGCACTAAAATGATTTATAGTGTAGTCATTGCTCATTTTATACTTATTCTAATAATAAAATAGAGGTGCCATTTGCCATTTAGGCTTTGGGAAATTCCTCAAAAAATGTATTATTTTCACATCAAATAAATGTGGTGTGATATACATGAGATGAGATACACATGAAATAAATGTGATAACAATCCACCTCTCCTTGGTGACGCTTTTTAATATTTCTCTTCTGCAACTTGCAGACGGTCCCTAAGCATCTGCGGAGCAGCGAGCTCTGCATTGGGTCCAATGTAATTATCCCAGCGCGGTGGGAGACTCGTTTTGAGGAAACTACAGGCCCGTTTACACTACACTTTTTTAACCGAGCCGAGACCAGTCCGAGCTCGGTATCCGAGATAACTCTTGTGTGTAAACGGTCAGCAGACTGAACCAGACCGCGCTAAACCTAACCGGACCGCGCTAACTGCAGACCAGCTCTTGGGTAGGTCTCGGCCTGGTTCTATTTTATCCCGGTTTCTGATAACGAAGAGCGCATGAGCAGACGGCGTCATCCCCTTACAGTTAGCTGACTGTCAGCGGGTTTTCCGGCAGTCTGGCTGCACGTCCCGATTCACACTCCATTCAGACAAATTCCAGACATTTATAATAATACTAGCTTCCTTACCGTGCCACACGGTTTCCAGTGATGATTCTGCTTAGCAGCGCAATGAACCTCAGTGTCTGTCGTTGTTTCCTGCATCTGTAAATCCTTATTAGACGTTCGTTTGTCTCATCCACTTCCCAAAAAGCCAACTTTCTCAAGTAAATTCACCAATGGTTGCCTTCTTCCCCTGACTCTCTGCAAACACCGAAATATCACAATATCAAGCATAACTTCCTGAATGTTACGGGCGCAGCTGTTTTTTTCTACAGCGCGTCATTACCGGATGTGACTTCATCGCCCATTATTTTGTTTTATTTTTATTTCCATTATTTTTTATTAAACTAAGCATACATTGCAAAATCTTGCAGAGGTACACGAAAACTGGAAAAGTGCAATAACGAAGGCTAGAACACAATAATAATGGATTACAGTAGGGTGACCACAGGTGCATGTTTTCTGATGGCTGTGCCTGCAGTTATACCCTTCTCGTTTTCGCAGGGGTAGCGCCATTTTCTCATGCTCTCTTGGCCTCATCCTGTCCCCCCCATGTCAGAAACCCGCCGCCGCCGACATGAAGTTAAGTAGCAAGAAGTTAAGGTGCGCTCTGACTCTTTAGTTCAAGGGTCAGTACAGATAGCCCTTCGTATGACACAGTACCAATGAAGTAGCTCTCAGTTTCAAAAAAGGTTGGTGATCCCTGCTTTACACTAAAGCAAAGATCAGCAACTCCAGTTCTCTAGCGACCCTGTCCCGCAACTTTTGGACGCACCTCTGCTTCGACACACCTGAATCAACTGAAGGGTCAGTGACCAGGCCTTTGCAAAAGCTTTCTGACACACCATGGACGTTGCTGCCTTCTGATGGAGCAGGGATGGAGCAGGGATGAATCCTAAAGTTGGCTGACCCCCTGCTCCAAAACCAGGGTATTGTAGCTCTGGTGTAATGTTTAGGATCGTTGTCCTTCTGGAAGAAAGGTGAATTCCACTCCAGCCTCCCGAGATCTGCCTGTATCTAGAGCCACCCATCTTACCCACCAGCTTCTCCGTCCCCGTTGAAGGAGACCATCCCCACATCATGGTGCGGCCACCTCCACCCAGTCGTTCTGCTCTGCACTCAGTGTTGGTTCTGAAGCCCCGTTTGTTGTTGCAGTTAAAACCAACATATGGTAATGCTTCCTCATTTTGTTGTGAAGGTGCTGTGTTATGGTGTGAGTACCCTACATAAACAGTGGGAGTCATTTAAAATCACCAGTTTAATGTAGGAAGTTGTACAATGCATTAGTTTTCTATTCATTTACCAGGCAATGGAAGCGCTGAGCGTTTTCTGAAATGGAAATCATTCCAAGAATTGAGAGCACATCTGTATGATTCCTGCACACCTCGACTGTTTCGCTGGCTTTCCAGCCCCTAATCCTGATGCCTTTCATGTGTGAATTCTCTAGGGCTCAAGACCGACCTGGACAGCAAGCTCTTCGGGCAGCACATCGCGTCTCGCATCATTTTAAAAGCCGTGACCGGGTTCATGAGCGACAACAACCCAGAGAAGCCCCTGGTGCTCTCCCTGCACGGATGGGCCGGCACCGGGAAGAATTTTGTGAGCAAGCTCATTGCTGAGAGCATTTACGCCAAGGGAATGCACAGCAGCTTCGTCCACTTGTTCACGTCCACGCTTCACTTCCCGCATGCGGGGCAGATCGCCACCTACAAGGTAACAGGAACCCCCTGCAGGTCCAGTCTTTTACTGTTCAGTTCCGACTGGGGTTCAATTGTCGCTTCTGTCCTCAGTCTCAGTTACAGCAGTGGGTCAGAGGCAACGTGTCCAACTGTGAGCGCTCCATGTTCATCTTTGATGAGATGGACAAGATGCACCCGGGCTTGATTGACAGCATCAAGCCGTACCTGGACTACTATGACAAGCTAGATGGCGTATCTTATCAGAAATCAATCTTCATCTTCCTCAGGTAACATAAGAAATTCCTTTATTGTCCCACAATGGGGGGGGGGGGGGGGGGCTGATGTATCTCGGGGCTGAGAGACGAGCATGTGACAGACGACACCTGCGCTCGTTTTTTTTTATTTTGTCTAGATAAGAGGCTTAAAGGTCATGTAAGAGAGAGTAACCGGCTTGCTGATGTTGGAGTAAGCATCTGGAGTTACTTACATTTTACTATCTGAACCAGAAGACGGTCCCAGACATTTTCCAGACTGCTTAAGGCGCATCCGTCCTGTCTTTGAAAAGATTCAAGGTGGCCTCGTGTTTCTTGAGAACGCTGCCAACCGTTGTGTTTCGCAAACCCTGGAGGTCTTGCCCTACCTGAAGCTATGTTGAAGGATCAAATGCTAACAAATTATCATATCAGTTAGGGGAGTATTGTCTGATTTCAGACTCACGAAAACCATCAGACATTATGAAACTATTATGCAGTTTGACAAATGAGATCTTTCACCTTTTAGTAGATGAAACCTCAGCAGCAGTGGTGAAATGTCTCACAGGGAACGCTGCGATCAGCTGAGTTCGAGCCGTTTTCCAGCGTGTGTGCAGCGCCCAGAATGCGTCCAACCGCACCATATTGACAGCTGTGGCACCACGCCGTTGTACGCACCGACGCTGACACCGCCCCGTCTGTGAACACAGGGACCAACTTGGTTGGCCAGTCTTGGAAAAGTCTTTTCAGCCCCCCAGTTCAGTCGGACCCGAAAAGTTTACGGTAAACTCTCCGTTGCTGGACACGGACGCGATGAAAACCATTTCCTGCTTAGTTGTTGGGATGTCCTCAGCTCCACCAAGAAAAGCAGCCCTCAGAACTCTGCAGACTGCAACGCGGCTCGTAACTCGATGGTGTGAGCGATGCTCTGCGTAATCCGTGCTAACCCCTTCACGTGAATGTACATTTACTCCTAGCCGCCACGGTGATGGAGGACCCTCAGAATATTTAGCATTAAGGAAGACAAGGAGGAAAATATTATTCAGAGCTGTTCCTCGTTCAGCTTGTCCCACCGTTCGGTAGCTGGGTGCTACATTTCTTCTCAGCTAGCTTGTTTATTAGCAGTGACTAGCGTCACGTACGTGATCCTTGGTGTTTTCATGTCTGTCAAATAAAGGATGGTTGAAATCCTTTGAGCCTTTGTAATAGGCCCCTATTTTGTCTGCTAGATGTGGATGTGAGCGCCGTGTCTTGCACCACGTGTGGGTGGGCTCATCCTCGGCTTCAAGCTGGGAGCCACAATTCTGAACAGTCTTATCTTCGGCTCTAGCTCCGTTTGCCGTTTCTTTGTAGGCGGCGAAACAGCAAACAAGCTGCTCAGCGTCCGTTGCTTTTTTTGGATATCTCCGACAGAGGTTGGAGGTTGCATTGGATTTTAATTAGGGGCCTCAAGAGTAAAGCAGTCTGAATGTGCCAAGGTTTAAGGGGCCAGTAATGTTTTGCAATGAGTTCCATACTATGTTTCACGTTGCAGCTGCTGAAATCAATAGTTTGTATTCTGCAATGTACTGAGACTTCGATTTGAGTGCGCCGTTTCTGGTTTTCCTCTGACAGCAACGCAGGAGGAGACGGCATCATCCAGACGGCCCTGGATTTCTGGAAAGAAGGGAGAAAACGAGAAGAGATCGAGCTCAAAGACCTGGAGACGGCCCTCTCCCTGTCTGTCTTCAACAACAACAAAAGTGAGCCGAGAGCACGTCGACGGTTCCTTTGAAATCAAGTATTACCTCGAGCGTTTCCGTCTGAAAAGTGCTTTTCCTATTCTGCCCCTGCAGGCGGCTTCTTTCGTACGAGCTTGATCGACAAGAGCCTGGTGGATTTCTTCGTTCCCTTCCTGCCTCTGGAGTACAGACACGTGGTCCAGTGCGCCATGGCCGAGATGAAAGCCAGGAACATGAAACCGAGACATACGGTGGCGGTAAACGTTGCCAGAGACTTGGTCTACTTCCCCAAATCAGAGAGGGTGTTCTCGGTCAAAGGCTGCAAGTCGATAGAGAGCAAACTGGCCTTCTACTCATAACGTGAGCATCTGAAGGACACAAGGATGAGCCACTACATATGGAGGACCAATCCTGCCATAATTAAAAATACATACAGAAATAAATGAAGGACTTAATAATATAAAATTGTTTGAAAAAGTAGCTAATAATATGAATTTGTGTGCCATTAAATATGACAAAATAATAAAAAGAAGATATTTCTTCAACAATTGATCAATTATTCATCTAAAAATATACATTTTAACATCCTCTTTTATTTTTACTTTTCTTCTTGCTTTTACTCTGACTTATTTTTAACCCACTTATTTTCTTTTATACATTTTTCTTGAAGTCTTTATTTTGTGTTTGTGTATTTATTGCAAGTGGGGGGGTTTTGTTCCGTATTTCCACTACAACCTTTTTCATTGTTTCATATGTATTCACGCCAATATTTTTAAAGGATGTTTTTATTTTTGTTTCATACTGATTTACACCACAACATTTTTAAAGCATGTTTTTACTCCACCATAAATATTTCTTTTTATTTTATTTTATCAACCTTCTATTTCTGAAACAATGATTTATTTCTGCCTCTAACTTTCCTGTTTTTTTTACCCAAAGGATTTTTGCCTGCCCTTTTTTTCCTTCTCCTCTTTTTCCACTTCGTGTATTTCTACTTCGTGTTTTTTTACTTCCTCTTTTTCCACTTTGTGTATTTCTGCTTCGTGTTTTTTTACTTCCTTTTTCCAATTTGTGTATTTCTACTTCGTGTGTTTTTACTTCCTCTTTTTCCACTTCGTGTATTTCTACTTCGTGTTTTTTTACTTCCTTTTTCCACTTTGTGTATTTCTACTTCGTGTTTTTTTTACTTCCTTTTTCCAATTTGTGTATTTCTACTTCGTGTTTTTTTACTTCCTCTTTTTCCACTTTGTGTACAAAGGTTCACAACTATTGGCCAAGGTCTAGCTCCCCGGAAACGAGCCTCCATCAGAGCAGACTTGTGCATTCTTCAGACTGGCCGCTTTCCCAGAATGCACCGCGGCCGCAGCTTGATTCTGGACACAGTGTTGCCAATTCAGCGACTTTGTCGCTATATTTAGCGACTTTTCAGAACCCTCCAGCGACTCTTTTTCAAAAAAGCGACTAGCGACAAATCTAGCGACTTTTCTGGTGTCACTGGCGACTTTTGGAGACTCTTACGTGAAAGCACGTATCATTCCTACTCTTGTCCTCCAGCGGCAGGCGCTGCAGTGGGGCGCCTCCCCCGTCCCAACCTCGTTCTCCCGCTCTCACAGGAGTCCCTCTCAGCGCTGCTGTCAGAGCCACAGCATGTTTACCCTCAGCTTCCGGACTGCACATGAAGCGTGCATGCGCCGGGATTGACGGCGCGGGTTGATCACGCGGTAGCGAGATCAACCCGCGCCGTCAATCCCGGTAGCGTAGCGAGCAGGATGTAAATGTAAAATGTTATTTGGTCTAAAATGAATAACTGAATTTGAAATGTTTTATCTTAAATAAATAACAGCATTTGATTCACACAGCCACAGTCACTTAATCACCTTGTCCATTGTGTTTTCCTCTCTAAGATAAAAATCGATCTGACTAGCTAGACTCATTATGTCTCAGTCTGTACACTCAAAAATGTAGAAAAGAGTGGGAATCAAACCCTGAATTCAAAGGCTGGTTGAAGCAGTTTATTGGAGATGATACACGGGCATACTGCTTGTATTGTAAGACTGATTTCTACGCCAAACTTAGCGACTTAAAAAAACACAAGACAACTCAAAAACATACTCAAAAGGCAAAGCCTTACAGTTCTACACAAAACAAGCTGCCATTCATGGTTAAACAAACAGACTCTGCAAAGAAGGCTGAGGCCACCATGGCATTAGCTATTGCTGAGCACTGTTCCATGCTAGCGTGTGATCACATTGGAGATGCATGTAGAGCAGCATTCTTAGACTCCACTGCTGCTACCCGTTCAAAATGCACAGGACAAAGTGTACAGAAATGATAAACGGTGTTTTAGCACCTTATTTTCTGAAAATATTAGTCGCAGATGTGGGTGACCAGCGTTTTAGCCTCCTCCTCGATGAGTCCACGGATATGTGTTTCTAAGTATCTTGGGGTTGTGATGAGGTACTTTAGTGTCACCAAGCAGACAATGGTGTCAACATTTCTGGGACTGGTTGAGATGGAGGGAGGAGATGCCAGATCTATAGCCTGTGCTGTTGTGGCTTTTCTTGAGAAGTGTGGTCTTATAAAAGAGAAACTGCTGGGGATAGGGACGGACAATGCCTCTATTATGACGGGGATTAACAATGGAGTCCATAAAGTGCTGAAGGAGGAGTATGGCCTCAAAGATTTGGTCCTCATTCGCTGTGTGTGCCACTCTCTGCAGCTTGCTGTAAGTCATGTTTCCAATGACACCATCCCCCGTAGTGTTGAGTACTTGATACGAGAGACTTATAATTGGTTTTCAGTGTCTCCAAAGCGCAGGGAGGCCTACAAAGCCATATATGAGACCATCAACTGTGGGGAGAAACCTTTACAGATAACCAAGTTGTGTGCCACACGTTGGCTCTCTATTGAACCGGCGGTTTCACGCATTTTGAACCAGTGGGAGGAGCTCAGACTGCATTTTGCAGTCACCAAGTCCAGTGAGCACTACTACATGGCTGAGGTTTTATACTCCATGTACAATGATCCTCAAAACAGGTTGTATCTCACTTTTTTGAAGTCAGTGCTGGGTGAGGTACAGTTGGTCATTAAGGTTTTTGAGGGAGAGCATGTAGATCCTCTTAAGCTACTGGACAGCTCGGTTAGCTTGATCAAGTCTGTGAGCATCAGGATGCTGAATCCACTGGCAAAGGTTGATGTACTCAAAGGGCCAATAGATGGTTACATTAGTCCCAAACCATACCTTGGTTATCTTTTTGAGTCAAAGGCAGCTGAGTTCCACCTTGCGCCTGAAGATGAGAATAATGTTTGAAAGCGGTGCATAGCCTTCACCATCTCCCTCACCAATGAGTTGAGGATGAGATTTCCAGACAACATCGAGGCATTGCAGTACAAACTGGTATCAACCCGTTTCAAGAACTTGCCATGGCTGCTGTGTCTGCATTGTCCTTGCCACACTCAAATGCTGATGTTGAGAGAGTATTCAGCCAAATGAGTGTGGTAAAAAGCAAACTTAGAAATCGGATGTCTTTGCAGACACTTAACTCCATCCTGTACATCCGATATGGACTGAAGCTGTCTGGTGAGGCTTGTTACGAGCACCAGCTGCCTGATCATGTTTTGCAGCTTTTTGGCACATCAGCTGCTTACTCATTTAAGTCAGCTCCCTCAGTTGCTGAACCTGCCATACAGAGCCTTGACCAACAAGACGATGACCCACTCTATCTGTGAGCAGGCAAGCACAGCCTGCTCACAGATGTAACTCCGCCTTAAGCCGGGCGTACACTGTACGAGTTTTCCCCTTTTCGGGCCGATTCTTCAGTCGTGCGAGCATTTTTTGAATCGGGACGAATTTCAGCTTGATCGTACAGGGGGGGAGGAGGGGGGACTGGCTTCTCACGACAACCTCCCGATCAGGAATCGGACGGTCAGTGAAAATCAAACATGTTTGAAATTCAGTCGGCTGTCGTCAGGTTTTGATGAGCGCATCCTGCTGTTCAAGCAGAGCTACGAGGGAGCGCCCTCCCCTCCTCTCCGTCCCCGCCAGGGGAGGGAGGTGAGCGGGCGTCCCTGAAGCGACCTCCACCTGGCCCGCTCGCGGGGGGGTTGGGAAGGGCGAGTGCTCTGGTCCACACAACGCGCTGGCCGCCTGTTTCGGCACTCCTCCGCTCGCGGGTGGGGGGGGGGGGGGGGGGGGGTGGTGCGGGCCGGTGCGTCTCGTCCCTCCTCTCTCCCCTCCCTTCCCCTGACGCTCGGTGCCTCCTGCGGGCCTCGCCAGAGCTGGGCTCGACCCCCTGCTCTGGCTCCCTGTCACCCACCATCGCTCGCCTGCCTCTGCCACCACAGCGAGCGGTCCCAGAGGGGGCACGACGTACAGTGTGAGCAGTCCGGTCGCGTCCGAGCGTCGCGCCGCACAGATCGTGAGCGGTGAACTTTTTAAACCCCGCGGTTCCGTCGCACAGTTTGAGATGTTTATAAGTACCACGACTGAAAAACTCATACAGTGTATGCCCGGCTTAAGTGTCTCTTTATGGTTCATTTTGCCGGTCCCAAGCCCGGGTAAAGGATCTGTGCCAACTGTTAGGCATTTTAAGATTGACTTAGACTTAGACTTAGACAACTTTATTTGTCATTCTGTATGCGCAGAGTGCGTACAGAACGAAATTTCGTTTCGCATACAGCTTGAAAAGTTACAGTAGATAGCAGTTAATTACAGGATAAGGTGCAGCAGTGATTTCCTAGTAAACAATTGAGACGTAAACAATGTAAACAGTGCAGGAGAAATCGACAGTGGTAACTGAGAGTTCGGCAGCATTTGTAGTGCTAGATAAGGATGCAATGATGGAATGTGCAAATATACGAATGTTGTACACAGTCCATATTGTGGCTGTTCAACAGTCTGAAGGCATATGTGTGTGACCAAGTGTAAAATAGAGTGGAAAGAGACTTAATTAGTAGTAAAATACTTGTATGTTTATTTACAGAAACATAAAAGCATCATTATTAGCTGTTCTAAAATCCTATACAAAAGTTAATTGATGGGCTGTATTTAAAACAGGACAAGCATACAATTGGCTGAATTTTAGTTGTGCAAATCATAAACATGCAGCTTGGGAAACACAAATAAAATCAATATGGCATGGCCAAACAAAGCCCAAATAAAAACCAAACAAAACATGCAAAGGTGCCCCCAAGTCAGACCCGGCTGCAGAAACAAATTACAGGGGGGGCATTCCATTTTTTTAGGGGGGCACACTTTAAAAAGAAAAAAAAATTATATTATATATATATATATATATATATATATATATATATATATATATATATATATATATATATATATATATATATATATATATATATATATATGCTTCAGGCTGAACAGTGGCTCTGTGACTACTGTAACGAACAAATAGTAATAGTGTAGTCAGTGTTGCCAAATTAGGCAGGTTTCCAACCAATTAGGCTTTTGAACACATTGAGCTGGAAAAAAAATAGCTTATGGGTAGATAAAAAATTTCGGAAGCTTTTCATAACATTTGTTGGGCTTTTAGAAAGAATTACTAACAAAATATATCAAAATAGTCATCATCTATTTTTTAAATAAGTTGAATCTGTCGATCTGACATAATCAATGAATAATAGTTATAATGAATAATATTGTTATAATAAAATAAGAAAAGAACAATGGTTAATCAAGTGTTTGGTCAATGTAAACGCCCAAGAGGGGTTGAGTTCTACTTATCAACTTAAAAATATTTCATGACTGCGTGTAAGAGAAATGTTTAATTGAGCTATACTGAGAGAAATTACGTTTATATTAAGGTAGATTTACAGCTCATGTTGGGAAGCTATTTCTAACTTATTTTTTTCCGGTTGATATATCCTGATTGTTAAAGAGATCTTGTGTGTTAATTGGTTGTCTGATTGTACATTTTGTTTGGAGCCCATATGCACAGTTTTTTTCTTTGCTTCGGCGCAGTTGTGTGCTAATGGCATGTTCTTATGTGTTTAATAGTTCTGTGCTTTTAACATGAGAGAGTTTGAGATTTGGGCTTGTTTTTTTATTTTAAGTTGGGCAGGTTTTATGCTGGTTTGGGTTACTGGAAACTAACAGTGACATAGGGTAACCTGTAGCGCTGTGTCTTAAGTTAAAAGTCCAGCATAAGCTACACGCTAATAAACATGAGCGCTGGTGTCAGGCTGAACACTGACTGAAGTAACAATTCTGACTAGAACAGGTTCTGTAATTACAGCAGCTATGAAAACAAGGAGCAGAACAGCTTGTGCTCGTAGCTGTCCTAGCTAACCCTGCTAGCTGTCTAGCTAACCCTCCTAGCGTTAATGTTTACTCCAGTTTAGACTTCAGTGCTGGCATTTCAAACAGAAATTAATAACGCTCCTTCCAGCTCGCTCTCTGTTTCGTTGTCACTTCTTGTAATTGTTTGGTAATCAGACCAAATTTTCATCCCGCTCTACCGACACCAACGGTGACCACAACCGAACTGCGGCGGCGGCCGGCGGCCACTGAAGGCTATGACTCGGTGTCCCGCCCCACTCCAGCTGTGATTGGCTAGCATGCTGCCGTCAGTCGTTGATTTGATTGGTTAAATTGTATGATTGGCACATCAAAGATAGTACTAAAAGGACGATGGCTACTCCGAGGTAAAAAAAAAAAGAAGACAGCTTCCAGTCCAGGGCGGGCACAGCTGTCTCACAGGGCGGGCACGGCCCCCCAATGCCCGCCCATGCCGCCGGGTCTGCCCCAAGTCAATCCAATTTGACACAGTCCAAAAACTCTATACAGGCCCAAACAACTAATGTACAGCCTAAACTTCAACCAAGGGAAAAAACAGTGGATGGCGGCTCAGCAGCATCCAAATCACCACTAAAAGATACAAATATTTTGCATTCAGTATTGTTGTGCAATTATGCACTGTTTAAAGTTATTTAATGTTTCATAAATAACTCTCTGTCTGTTAAGTATTGTCTGGTGATGATCAGCTCTTAAGCTGATATCAAGACAACGGTTGAAAGGGATGAATTTGAGCACTAGCGATCTTTTAACAGCAAAACCTGCACACACATAGAATAAAGAGTGACAACTTCTTTTCAAGTCCAAGAATTTAATAACAGAAATAAAATGAACATCCAGAGAACATCACTATGTAATGCTGTTTACCTGAATTAACACAATATTTTGATTAATAAATCCTCTCTACTAGGCTAGTGAAACTTAACTAAACTACTAAGCAAAATGAAGATAAAAAGAAGCTAAGCTAAGGAACTATTTACATGCAAAAACAAACAAAAGACAAACAAAAGTGGTTGATCATAATCAGATTAATTCAGTGAATCCCTGTTCACTACAGATCTGATTTCAAAAGCATGGAGTGGAGTTAAAACATCTGCCATGTATTTCAATCCATTCACAATGCAAAGCCCAAGTTAAACAAAATATTATTTGTTGAAATAATATTCTGAGGACTGTTTGTCCTGTAAAATCATTTAAACCCTTACGACCGAGTTTGTTAAAGCGATTCTCCCTCCAGGCGTCTGGGGTCGCTGTGGCAACTCGGTGGCTAAGAGGTTACAACATAAAGTTACCAAAATTGCCTTGGAAAACGGCATTAATATACCATATTGATGCAGGAATAAGGAAGATAACACCATCGAAGGATGGCAGAGCAGAACAGTTACACTTTATGCTTTAAAACGAACTACTTTTGAAATGTCCGAGACCGGATGTTAGCAAGGCTAATATCCTGTTAGCTAGTGTGACCTACCGGTTAGCCCTTTGTTCTAAACACCACGGTTTACAAACATTTCCAAATAAACCTTTTTCTTCACCCTCAGACCGCTGCCCAACCTGTTGATGCCTCATGTGTGAGTTCTGTCCACTTTGGCCGTTCCAGGAAGAAGCGTTGAAGGAGGAAGTGGTTGGCTAGAGTTAGTGGGCTAGCGCTTGGCTCTTGGCAGGCTAGCGTTAGCCTTGCAGCAGCATGTGGCTAACGGCGTGGTCTGGATGGCTTGGAGGCCACGTTCTTTGACCGGGATGCAGTCCAAGCAGGGGTTTTCCTCAGCATTCCAGCCTTCAGCTGCATCGGGGTTTGCTTTGCTGTACAGGCTGAGGAAAAATACACAGAGCTGTTTCGCATGCAGGATCGTTGCTCTGCATCTGATTGTGGGTTAAGACAGCAACTTAGCTCTGTATTTGCCCGGACATGTTCGTCCGGATTCAGTCAGGTCCTCTTCTGACGCAGGCAGTCGGGTCTAGCAGACCCTGGGTCAAGCGTGGCTGCTCCGGGAATCTCCCTCAGCTGTTGGCTGGTGTGTCGGCGAGGCCTGACCAGGCCTCATGGTCCAGGCATTCTTTCAGGCCTGTATATGGCTCCTGCGGGGCCTTCCGTCACATGGCTGCGAAGAAAGAAGACCCCCCTCCTTGGGAGCTGGTCATCCCTTGAGGAGCGTGTGGAGAAGTGGGAAGAAGTGGGAAGAAGTGGGGGCCTTTGTCTGTGGAAGGAAAGTTTTTATCACCAGCAGGGGACCCCCTGGTGAGCGAAGAAGGGACGAGCGAGAGAGGGGGAGAGAAAGGCTTCTCCTGTCCCCCCCTTATCCTTTGCAGCAGGAGTGGACTTTCTTTGTTGAATCAACCACTGTTCAGGATTCGATCTGTGTTACTATCATCATGGCATGTTATGGCCATCAACAGTATGACAATCATTTTATTATTAAAATGAGTATCTTAACCATTTAAAAGTTACCTTTATTGACATCCAACCAAAGAACTCTCCTAGTTCTAGAGGCCAGCAGGTGATAGGGCCTTTCATCAAGTAAGGTGGGACATACACTTTCCCAGGACTGATGACTGGGATTGCTTGGACCTAAGAGGATGGGGTCATTATTGGCTGCACTGCTTTCGTGACAAACATATTGAATCTATTTACTAGTGATGTTACGTGATGTGCCGAGGCTTCGAGGCGTGTGTCGAGTAATGGAGGGGGCGTTTCCGTAAAGCGCGTATTGAAGCTTGCTTCATTTAGGGGAGGAGCCGAAAACGATGACGTCCGAAGCCTCGCTGCCCGGCTGTACCACGTGACTGCTTCGGGAAGTGGTTCAGATTTTGCCAGATGACCGGTTCATTCAGAACCAGTTATGGCTGCACGCTGGATCATAAAACAGATCTGCTAACCAGATGCAGTTTAAAACGCCACTTAGTCTGTTTATAAGTTTCGTTTTTATTAATTCTGCATTTTTTAACTACATGCACCGTATTTCTGTGCCTCAGCGCTTGCTCCTCTCCCGCCTCCCTCCTTTCCCTCGGAGCAGGTGCTTTTATCACCGTTCACCATTCAAAACGTGAATCACTACGTTTAATGTCCTCACATCGGTAGCAACGTGTGCCAGTTAAAGTCAATAGGAGAGTCAGTAGCTGTGTTTCATGCTATTTTGTTTTTAACAACATAGAATCAGTGGCGCTTCGGTGGGCGTGCTGCCTCGCGCTTCAATTCAGGTGCGCACTTTTAAGGGTCATTTTAAAGAACTTGTAACATCAGGGGCTTCATCTCAGATCTGTCAGTACCCCTGTTCCCTTTATAGAAGCCCTTTGCAGTATTTAGTTATGCATTTCCCCCACTGTTTATCCGTCGCACGCAGCGCACCAACGGGGGTAAAATCCGCCCACCTCACCGCCGCACTGACGAGAGCAATAGAAATTTGTCTGGTCAGCGCGGCGACTGACTGAGAAACCTGTCGCTGTGAAAGGTGATGAGAATGTTATAAACTGTAACGGTCTAGAAGTGCATTGAGCTGAAAAGAGGGAGACATCAGCAGCAGGATCGTGCGTAAAGACGCAGCGTGAACCTCTGTGTGCTTCAGTGTTGCTGCTGAGGGGAAATTGTTGACCATAATCCCCCCCCCCGTCCCCAAAATTAGCATAATCTCACTCTTAACTTTTTTGAAAAAGCTTTTGCAGAACCTGGTGGACCTGCAGCGGATGCTGCGTAACCTTTTCCCAGAGGGCAGCAGGGAGAACAGTCCATGGTGGGGGTGTGAGGGGTCCCCGATGATGTTACGGGCTCGGGACACACAGCGCTGAGATGAGATGTACTTGATGGAGGGGAGAGGAGCCCTGATGATCCCTTCTGCTGTCCTCACCACTCTCCTCACATTCTTCCAGTCGGAGGCATTGCAGTCTCCACACCACACGGAGAGACAGCTGGTCAGAATGCTCACTATGGTGCTTCTGTAGAAGGTCGTGAGGATGGGCGGGGGCAGGTGGGCTCTCCTCATCCTCCACAGGAAGTACAGTCGTTTCTGTGCCCTCTTCACCAGTGACGTGGTGTTCACAGACCAGGTGAGGTTGTCCGTGATGTGCACCCCCAGGAACTTGGTGCTGCTGACCACCTCCACAGCTGAGCTGTTGATGGGCAGTGGAGCGTGGTGCAGCCGGTTCTTCCTGAAGTTGACGATGATCTCCTTCGTCTTCTCCACGTTCAGGATCAGGCTGTTGTCTCTGCACCAGCCCACCAGCTGCTCCACCTCCTCTCTGTAGTCCTGGTCGTTGTCGTCTCTGATCAGGCCCACCACCGTTGTGTCGTCTGCAAACTTCACAATGTGATTGGTGGTGAACCTGGGGACGCAGTCATGAGTCATCAGGGTGAACAGCAGGGGGCTCAGGACGCAGCCCTGAGGGGAGCCCGTGCTGAGGGTGATGACATCAGAGGTGTTCTGTCCGACCCGGACTGACTGAGGTCTGTTGGTGAGGAAGTCCAGCAGCCAGTTGCGAAGAGGTGTGCTGAAGCCAAGATGTTCTAGTTTTCCTACCAGGTGCTGTGGGATGATGGTGTTGAACGCTGAACTGAAGTCCAGGAACAGCATCCGCACGTGCGTGTTCTTCTCCTCCAGGTGTTCCAGGCTCAGGTGAAGAGCGGAGGAGATGGCGTCCTCAGTGGAGCGGTTCCGTCGGTAGGCAAACTGGAACGGGTCGAGTGTTGGGGGAAGACTGGAGATGATTCACCAGTTTCACCAGCCTTTCAAAGCACTTCATCATGATGGGAGTCAGTGCAACAGGCCGGTAGTCGTTGAAACAGGTGACTTGAGGTTTCTTTGGCACCGGAATGATGGAGGCCGACTTAAAGCATGCAGGCACTGTGGCTTGGTCCAGCGAGGTGTTAAAAATGTCTGTGAGGACACCAGCCACTCCTTGAGTGTGCAGGTTTCAAAGGTTTCAGAACAGCAGGACAGAAGCCCATAAAACATGAACAGGAAATGAAAGATCTAGCAGAATCTCTGCTCCTCCCAGAACAGGTGGCAGTCATAAAGTGCAATAAAGGACATGACAGCAGTGACACTCAGGTGGCCAGAGGCAACCAGGCAGCAGACCAGGCCGCCAAACAGTGTGCAGGATATCAACTCAGGCTCATGGTGGTCTGCGCAGAACCTGAATGGGAACCAGAGCCCAGTCTGGAAGAAACAATCAGATTACAAAAGGGTGCATCCCCAGAGGAAAAAACAATGTGGAAAGCTAGGGGAGGAACCAAGGACCAACAGGGTCTTTGGAGAAGTCCAGACGGGCGTCCCATTTTACCTCCAGGCATAACAACATCTGCCCTGGAAGAAGCACATCTTGTAGGACACACAGGTGTGGGCCAGATGATGAAACATCTAGAAAATTGGTGGCACCCCTTCCTGAAACAGATGGTTGCACACTGGATAAACTCCTGTGAAATGTACAGACAATACAATGAGAGGCCAACATTGAAACCAGAACCAGGGAAGTTTCCAGTATAACCAGTAGCAGGGAAAGAAATCATTATTGATTACACAGACATGGTGGAAAGAGCAAAGGGATACAGGTATCTACTGGTGTGTGTGGATGCATTCACTGGATGGCCAGAAGCATGGCCAACCAGGAAGGAAGACAGCAAAACTGTGGTAAAATGTTGAATCAATCATTACATTCCAAGACATGGTTTTCCCATGAAAATAAGATCAGACAATGGCACACATTTCAAAAATCAAGAGCTACAGGAAGTTGAACGCGTGTTGGGGCTGAAACACTCTTTTGGCACAGTTTATCATCCTCAGTCACAGAGAAAAGTGGAAAGAATGAATCAAACGCTCAAAACCAAATTGGCAAAAATCTGTGCACAGACAAAAATGGATTGGGTTGACGCTTTACCATTAGCATTGATGTCAGTCAGAAGTTCTGTAATTCATGAGTTACACACAGGAAGACCTTTTCCAGGACCCCACACTAGGTTACCATGCCAACCAATAAATGAAACATCAATGTCCCATCATGGTTATTACAGTGCTCTCCACAGTCTTGTTTCAGCTTTCACCAAACAGGTCCCAAACGTGGTGGAAGGGGAGAGCAGCGAAACCAGTGCGGAATCAGAGTGGGTGCTCCTGAAAGTCATCAAAAGAAAGTGGTCAGAACCAAGGTGGACCGGTCCATACCAAGTCGTGGAAAGAACATCACACGCAGTCAGGCTTAAAGGCGAAGGCGACACCTGGTATCATTGGAGTCAGTGCGCAGCTGCAGAGGTGCCTCAACGCTCTTTGGCCCAGGTCCAGGAGGACCCGAGGAACACACAAGGAGAGGGAAATACAACTTCCACACCTACCATCCCACTAGGGGCAGAATAACCCCCGGGAGGAGGTGAAAGCTCTGAGGCAGTCTACCCTCGGAGCTGAAGAAAGAAGCTAGAAGAAATCGAGTCAACTCAAGGCAGAGGAAGAGGCGGAGGTGTTGGGAGTTTCCCTCACACCGGGGTGGTTGAGTCCCTCTCCCATTCCAGAAGACATCAGTATTTGTAGCAATATTGATTACACGTGGTTGTTGTTGCATTCCATGCATCTGCTCATTGGCACTCCGCCTCATCTCCTCCACCATTGAGAAACAGAACCCCAGAGTCATGCTGTATTTGTTAGTCACAGCACCTGAGGAGGAGAACGAGGACACTGGGTTTGAGCTGATGCATGTATAAGATTTAACTTGAAGTATTACTGTTTTTGGGAAAATGTGTGTTTTTTCTTTTACTACTTATTGCCGTTACAAGACAATTAAGTATTTACTAGATGTGTCATAACAAACCAGCAAATTCAGGGTTTTCTACTGCAATAGTTTATGGGTGAACTCTTAAAAGAGTTCAAAAGGGGGAATTGTGGAATGTATTAACTTTGATCCGTTTTTTACACTTTTATGAAGGTTTAACATGTTTTTATATGCTTTTATATGCTTATAAGATAACTGGCAGAAGTTTTCAAAATCTCGCATATTGGTAAGAGAAATGGAATGTGCAAGACATGTTGCAGAGCAGGTTAAGGTGCGGTGTGCGCCGTGAAGGCGATGACAGGAATAACCAGTGCAGCGGGCAGCAGAAGAAGAAAGAGACAACTCCATATAGGGTAGAAGTAGTGTTGGAGTGTAGAACTGAATGAGCAACGGTGTGCATCATTTGCTCATGTAACTCTGTAAGACCCTCCCCTTTGAAGTGAAAAAAAAGAGCCTGGACAAGGAAGACAGCAGAGTTGTTTGCTTGCAGACGTTGGCTGGGGCAACTTCTCTCCCTTTGCAAAGGCGAAGATGAATTCTGTTTCTTGGCTGAGTTTTGTTGCACTCTTAGACTAAGTCCTGCACACGACTCAACGGACCCGGTGAAGCAAGACGGCTAAAACAACAGGAAACCATTGTGACCGGAGAGAGTTTTGTGGAGGTTTCCCTGTCTGACCTTGCGGCCACCAGCATAACAGGAGGCCTTCTCACTTACACTGAATGAAGAACACTGCATGAAAAGTGTGATTTTCATCCCCGTAAACGACCGGAGATCTCCCTCATTTTCGGCAGTTGACGACAATTTGCAACCCGCGCTTGTCGCCGTTTGTCAGTGCCAAAAATTGTCGGAACCGGATAATGACGTATGTGGAGAGCTTTCAGAGTGCTAATGGCCCTAATTAGCATATGAATGCAGCGAAACCGTGGCTGGCCAGCCCTGGCTTGAATATCCTTACTCAGTATTGGATGAAACCACTACTTTCAAACAAGAAAAATTACTCGTGATTGGCAGCAAAACCACACCTGGCCAGGCCTGGCTTGAATATCCTTACTCAGTATTGGATGAAACCACAACTTTCAAACAAGTAAAATCACTCGTGATTGGTTGGCAGATCCCCAATAACAATGTGTGTATATATATATATATATATATATATATATATATATATATATATATATATATATATATATATATATATATATATATATATATATATATATATATGTGTGTGTGTATATATATATATATATATATACAGGGTTGGGTAAGTTACTTTAAAAATGTAATCCGTTACAGTTACAAGTTACTTTGTTTAAAATGTAATTGTAGTGTAACTTTTTCGATTACTTTTAAAAAAGTAATGTAACTAATTACTTTTGATTACTTTTTGATTACTTTAAGGTTTTAATGAGTATTGACCCATGTTCAACATTTAATTTTTTGAGAACTGAATGTGAACCTTAAAAAAGCACTAAGCTGAAAGGGAACTGCAGACAGGCAATCACAGGATGTCCACAAGTGTGTGTGTGTGACGATTTTTAAGTTTAAAACAAGGAGGATGGATTTTTCGGCAACTCCTTGCCAAAAATTGCATCCTCTGCTATCTCAGAGGAATTGAAACTTGTATGACTCTATTCCTGTATATCCATCAGTAGTTAAAGGACAAGAGTCAGCAAATGCAAATTCTGCCCTGTAAAACAATGACAGCACAACTGTTGCTGTATGATCTGAAGCCCCATTTGGAGCTTTTAAACAGGCTGTGAAAAACTTTGATAATTTGCTGCTGTAATATTATAGATTTTTTAGAATAAAAAGCTAGCAGATGTGCATAATCAAAAATAACAGAAATACAATTATAGAGCATTCAGTATTGTAAGAAAGCCCACACTGTTTCTGGATAAATACATTATTGTATGAGTTAAGTTCTCTTCCGTTTTCTGCCTTTTTCGTTGTAAAACTGAAATGTCCCATGCTCTTGAATGCACCATAGCTTTCCGACGCTCACGAACGCAACACTGTGAACGCTGAGCTGTGTAGACCCACGTTTGATTTTCCGCTTAAGACAAAGTTTTGCAGTTTCACAACACACGTCGGCTCTCACGGTTTATTGTTGTGTGTGAATAACAAGAGACTGCATGATTGCAAAGCGCCTTGTTTATCTTTCTCTTCCTTAAAATGAAGCCAAATAAAACCGTGAAACGTCCGCTCGCTTGCTGTTCTTTCAGAAGGCTCCACCAGCACAGGATGGATCATCAGAGTGATAGAGACAAGGAGCCGTAGCGGCAAACGGCGATACAGGGCGCGAAGCAATAAAAATATCATTACATATTTCGCAAAGGTTTTTCTTTATATTTTTTTAAAAAATTTAACTAAATTTGTAATTCTTAATATTTTCGGAAGTAACTGTAACTGAATTACATATTTTCTCATTGTAACTGTAACGAATTACAGTTACTCTTTTTTTGTAATCAAATTACGTAACGTCGTTACATGTAATCCGTTACTCCCCAACACTGTATATATATATATATATATATATATATATATATATATATATATATATATATATATATATATATATATATATATATATTCATATTATGCTGTATATTCATGTTATCCTATGTAGGCTACTACACTATTATTAGGCTACCATCAAGGACATGAATGAATTTATAGAGGAAATGAACATTTGCCAGGAAGATGTTTATGCAAAGAAAGAGCTTTATTAAAACAAACACATGGGTAGAGGATTATCCAAAAACTACAACTCCGTGAACTGTCCGTTTGCCTCCTCGGGGTTGTAGGTAACTGGCGGCGTTCTTTCCGAGGCAGGTCCGTTGTGCAGACGCCTACTGTGCGTGGCTCTGTACTTCGGCGTCACCTCTAACCGGGACTGCAGCTTCACACAGAGTTCAGGGAGATCCGGTCTACGAAATGACGGCGGCCGTACAATCCATCCAGAGACCCCGCCAACAACGCCATCTTCTTCGTCAGACATGAGGTCTACGGTGGCGGACTTCCAGAGTTCCACCTCGTCATCCGCTAGCACACTCTGTCTTGATTCCAGCAGCTGTAAAAAAACAATGAATCAGTACTGTGCAATGGGGTGCACTGCATATGGACACAACACATCTATCAATGCACCTGAAAAATAGTCACCAAATAAAGTCTTACCCTCTTTCTTCTCGCTCGACTCCGAGCTGAACTCTTCGCAGCTTCCGCCCGCAATGAGTTTTCTAGTTCCGTACTCTCCTGCGTACCGTCTCATAATAGGTCTTACAGGCGGCTGGAAAACAATTAAATGAGAGTGGTATGAATAAAAATCAAACGCAAGTCACAGTAACATTAAACAAGGAAGGAGAAACAGTAAAAACAAGTCACTTACACACAATTTCGTCTTTATCAACATCGTGTAAATCTGGACTTGCAGATATTGCTCCGAGCAAATAGGAGGTCACCGCCTTGCTCCGGTTCATAGCGCCTGAAATTTGTCTCCGAGTTGTGAAGACGGCGTACTGCTTCCTGTAAATGACAAAAAAAATACACTTTAATAAAGCTTGTTCTTTTGCAAGGCTACTAGGCTACTCTTAGCTTTGGTTTTAGGCTAGGCTACTTTTAGCTTAGCTAGCAGTCACCGAACATATTCTTACCGCAAGCTTGGGATTGTGCACCCGTCTTCTCTACTTGTAGTTAGTCTCTCCCGCACAGTTGTTCGACTGCAGAGCCGCCAACTTGTCCTCTATGGACAGCAACCTGGAGTTCACCGAATTCTGCAGTTGAGTGAACCGCTCATTCATATCGGCAGTATGTTGATTAAAGGAGAAGTCCGGTCAAAATCAGAATTCAAACTGCTGAAAGTACTTTAAATATAAAACTACTACATACTGTGCAAAAAATTATAAGTTTTTTTAATTAATAATAATTCTCATTTAATCATGTTTATGTGGAGGAATCCATCTTGGTCAAGAATAGTACTGTCACCTCCCATATTTTTACGTCACTCGGCGGACCCGCTGTTGAGCAAGTTTCAACGCTCTGTTTGTCACGGCGCACTATTTTCCAAGATCAAACTCAGTCGGGTCCTACAGTATATATTTATACACGCGTGTGTGTGTGTGTGTGTGTGTGTGTGCGCGCTCCGCGCAGCACGGCTTTGCATCTAACAGACGGGGTTTCAGTTTCAGTTTGCAGCAGAGCGCGCGCACACACACACAGACACACAGCGGAGGAGAGATCGCTGAAGTGACTTAAGTTAGCTGATTATTATAGTATAAGTATTAAAATATAAGAGCATTCCAGCACATGCTGGGCTGATCACGGCTTTGCACCGGCGCTGCAGCTGAGCGCGCACACACACACACACACACACACACACACACACACACACACACACACACACACACACACACACACACACACACACACACACACACACACACACACACACACACACACACACACAGCGGAGGAGAGATCGCTGAAGTGACTGTGTTGAAATAAGCAATGTTTTTTCCTCTTTTACCAGTTGTGTTGGAACATCCGATGGCCATGCACGTGGGCATTGTTGCTTCAGCAATAGCTCTTGGGAATGTCAGCGGTGAAGTCCTCTGGAAATCCGAAATAATTATTGATGATCGCAGCTGTGTAGAACGGCTCCTATTGACTTTGCATGGAAAGCGGAGAGAAATGCTGTCGCCGCTTCCGCTCTTCCACGTCGCAGGATGTGATGTCAAACGCCCCTTACTGCCCATATTTGGGCAGTCATGTCAGCCCCCATACACAGTGATTCAGACGACAATTTATGTTTTTATTTTCTTATTGATTAAAGATAAGTTAATTAAATAACCACAAATGTATTAGTTTTAGTTATAGCTAATGATACCCTGATTTTTCCTTGTTGACCGGACTTCCCCTTTAAGCTGATGAGACAGTCCACTTCTTCTTCTTCTTCTTTCGGTTTTTATGGCGGTTGGCAACTAACTTTAATGGTGCAGTACCGCCACCAACTGGACTGGAGTGTGGTACTGGAGTCTAACCTTTCCTAATAGGTTGCAAACAAATAAAACAAACAAACATAACGAAACAAACCAATCAAAACAAAACAAAACAAACAAAAAGATCATACTAAATTCTTTTAATTAGTCCTGTATTCCTCAGGAAGCCAATTGCATTACATAATTTAATTACAAAAAAAAGAGTAACTGTAATTCGTTACAGTTACAATGAGAAAATATGTGATTCAGTTACAGTTACTTCCGAAAATATTAAGAATTACAAATTTAGTTACATTTTTTTTAAAAATATAAAGAAAAACCTTTGCGAAATATGTAATGATATTTTTATTGCTTCGCGCCCTGTATCGCCGTTTGCCGCTACGGCTCCTTGTCTCTATCAATATGATGATCCATCCTGTGCTGGTGAAGCCTTCTGAAAGAACAGCAAGCGAGCGGACGTTTCACGGTTTTATTTCAGCTCAAGCAGCGCATCAAAATGACAGCCTTCAAGCAATGGAAATTTAAGTCTAGAAAAGAAAAAAAAGGCGCCCCATCAGGTAAAGCAATCCAAAGTTTGGCTTCATTTTAAGGAAGAGAAAGATGCAACAAGGCGCTTTGCAATCATGCAGTCTCTTGTTATTCACACACAACAATAAACCGTGAGAGCCGATGTGTGTTGTGAAACTGCAAAACTTTGTCTTAAGCGGAAAATAAATGCGCGTCTACACAGCTCAGCGTTCACAGTGTTGCGTTCGTGAGCGTCGGAAAGCTATGGTGCATTCAGGAGCATGGGACATTACAGTTTTACAACGAAAAAGGCAGAAAACGGAACAGAACTTAACTCATACAATAATGTATTTATCCAGAAACAGTGTGGGCTTTCTTACAATACTGAATGCTCTATAATTGTATTTCTGTTATTTTTGATTATGCACATCTGCTAGCTTTTTATTCTAAAAAATCTATAATATTACAGCAGCAAATTATCAAAGTTTTTCACAGCCTGTTTAAAAGCTCCAAATGGGGCTTCAGATCATACAGCAACAGTTGTGCTGTCATTGTTTTACAGGGCAGAATTTGCATTTGCTGACTCTTGTCCTTTAACTACTGATGGATATACAGGAATAGAGTCATACAAGTGTCAATTCCTCTGAGATAGCAGGGGATGCAATTTTTGGCAAGGAGTTGCCGAAAAATTCATCCTCCTTGTTTTAAACTTAAAAATCGTCACACACACATGAAACTTTTTCATTAAACGGATGCCTTCTCCATTATATTTATAAGTAACTGTCACAACAAACTTACATTTTCTTGTATTCTAAACAACTCACCTAGTGTATTTAAGTTTGTTCGTATATTCATTTTTCATTTAAACAAAGATAAATGTTACTGCAGTTGCACATTTACTGTGGATAGAGGGGAAGGAAAGACTGGTCTTTGGGAAGAGTTCAATAAGGTGACCGCTGTAGGAAAGAAGTCGTTTCTGAACCTGCTTGTGTTGGTCTGCAAACTGCGTAAATGGTAGAGCCTGGGGGAGGAGCAGAAAAGAGTATGGCTTGATGAGAGGAGTCTGAGAAAATCTTACATGCCTGGTGCAGGCATCTCTTCTTGTGGACATCCTGTGATTGCCTGTCTGCAGTTCCCTTTCAGCTTAGTGCTTTTTTAAGGTTCACATTCAGTTCTCAAAAATTAAATGTTGAACATGGGTCAATACTCATTAAAACCTTAAAGTAATCAAAAAGTAATCAAAAGTAATTAATTACATTACTTTTTAAAAGTAATCGAAAAAGTTACACTACAATTACATTTTAAACAAAGTAACTTGTAACTGTAACGGATTACATTTTTAAAGTAACTTACCCAACACTGTTTATTACAGTGTACAATAACATGCTCTATAGTCTCTGGACTACCACAGAATTCACAGTTGCCATCAGCATGCTTCTTCATTATTAACAAAGTTTTATTTAGACGTGTGTGTCCATACCTCATTCTAGAAAATACATCCTCCTCCTCCTTGCTTCTGTTTGTATTTCTGCTCTTTCCCACTTTATTCTGAATATTATAGAACTGTCTTCCAGTCTGCCCACCGTCCCATAATGTTTGCCATTTACCCTTAACTATGTTTTTGACCATACTTTTAATTTCTGCTTTTCTGTAGTTCACTTCAACATCTACAGTATATTAGAATGTCTAGCTGCTTGCTTAGCACTTTTATCTGCTAACTCATTTCCTATTACTCCTATATGAGCTGGTACCCATACCAGAGTTATATTAATTCCTGACTTTATTAGATTATTTGCAGCTTGCAGTATATCATACACAATGTCTTGCCTTGATTTTGACTAAAATGTTTTAATACTGATTAAAGCTGAGCTGGAATCTGAAGCAATTACTGCCTTCCTTGGCCTATTGACCTCCACCCAAAGCAAAGCTAGCCACACAGTAATCAATTCCGCTGTGTAAACTGCTAAATCATCACTGATTCTTTTTCCAACTTTAATGTTTAATTTTGGAATGACATAAGCAACACCCATTCTTTTATCAGTTAGTTTAGATGCATCTGTATAGTTAAATCCTCACTATACCTCTCCATCAAATAACTCTGCACCCTGTATTTGTCCATGTCATTATTTTGTTTTTCTTCTAATAATCCCAAATCAGTGGCCACCTCCCTAAAAACCCATGGTGGAGTATCTGGGAAAGGTACAGTGGGACTTTTTTTTAGTTAATTATACCCCATTTCATTTACTTTATCATGAATGACCCAACCAAAACTTCTGACTTGAACATTTCCACGCTCTTGGCATTGCTTCAATACCGACTGACTCATATGAGACAGTCCACCGATAGCAATCAGCAGTTTCTTCTCGTCAGTCTGCGGACTGGCTGAAAGTTGTGGATCGCGTCCAAGAGGAGTTGAAGGCGAGTTGAACGCGAGACGTGGGGTAAACTCCCCCTGCAACCCTGATTTGCATTTGTACAGCTCACAGCATTTTCATTTACATGTTAAAGCCTCCCCTACAATTAGGAGGAGGGGGGGTCATGGGGGGACAACTGCCAAGCAAGGCCCACGTCAATTTCTGACAATTCATGGCAGTTTTCGGTGTTGCCTGCAAATGGGGTACCGCGCACGTGACGTCACCGCCTCACGCCCCTTTTGCCGCTTAGGTAGGACAAACCGATAGAGAACGCACGTAGCAACCAGCAACAGAACCAGCGATATGACCGACTTTGCAGCCATTAAACTTTCCCAAGACGATGTCCCAGGCGCACGGTTTACTGGTCGCACTGTCGAAGAACACACCAACCTTCAGCTCAAACGATGGCTTGAGTGTCGAGGGCTTAAAAAGACCGGAAAACGGGCCGAGTCGATCGAACGGTAAGCTTTGTTTTTTTTTTCCTGCGCGGCGGTCATGCCGTCGTCGGCCGTTTTTTTTGTTTGTAATCACCGTCCAGGGATCGGTATATGTTTAATGTTTGTCTCATTTGAAATGTTTTTGAGTAGGCTATCCTGGTAGCAGGGTATCATGTTAGCGCCTGCTACCATGATAGCCTATATGCTATCATGGTAGCAGGCGCTTCATTATTTGTCGGCCACCAAAATAATCTTACCTGTTCACTACTTGATGTTGCTGGAATTGGGTCAGGATGTTCTTCGGTTGGGCCCTTTCCTCCGACAAAATGCTTGCTACATATGTAGGCCGACCGGCCCGGTGTACCCAGCGCACACATTTCTCCTTGGCAGTCTTGAATTTCGGGAAAGTAATGAAGAAAACATCCTTCATATGCGGCCGATCAGCGTACCTCGAGTCGCTGTTGCACGTTCCATAGCAACAATGTTTAATAACCATGGTCTTAGATTTTGGAAAAAGCAGTCTTTTAAACGAGTACAACCTAGGCTAACGCACGTCTCTTTTACAGCGAAACAGCTGCGGACTATGCAAGTTTGTCCTACCGCGTACCACGTGATGTGACGTCATCGTGACGTTACGTTTCTAAAAATAGCTCGCTCGCGGTACCCCATTACCGTGAACAGCCGTTAACCTGAACTTCCATGACAATCTACAGTGCCGCATAGTGACGAAAATCACACTTTTCATGCAGTGGAAATCAACGCCAGCACAATAAAATGTTCAAACGATCGGGACACAATGCTTTGTCGCTGGTTGAAGAGCCCAATCTCTGCTTTTATGTCGCCAACCTCAGACGGTTGTTTTCTGGGGGGAAAAAAACTTTTAATAGCGGATGATGTCTTCCTGCCAGGGAAACCCTTCCCCTGTGGAGTGGCTCTACACCACGGTCTCGGTGTGAACGGGCTACGGGAAGTAACTGCCTTAAATCTTTATCTCACTGTCTCTCTTTTTTAGCGGAACTAATTTTACACAACAAATACTGTTTGTTTTTCCTCCATAAATGGCCAGACTTTTGTGTTGAGGGTAGGGGAACATAGCTGAAAACAGAAAAGTCTTTATTTTAATGCACAGACTCCTGATTTCCTTTTTACAGGGGCAACTGTGGCTTGATGGGTTGAGTAGTCGTCTGGCAATCAGAAGGTTGTGGGTTCAATTCCAGCTTCCCCTTGCCACATGTTGCCTACCGATAACGCCTCGGTGTATATGGCCACTGTGTGCGCGTTAGTGAGAGCGACTGGGTGAATGTGGCTATAGTGTAAAGCGCTTTGGGTGGTAAAGAGCTATATAAGTTCAGTCCATTTACCATTTATTCTGTACTGTCAAATCTCATGACATGCTTGCAAAGATTACATGTGAGTAAAATGAAATATCAAAACACAATTGACTGTCTGCCGTCTCTGACTGCAGAAGCTCCGGATAGTTGTCTCGTCATAGGTTCTGAAGGTCTGGGAGAGAAAGAAATTTGTGTTGGCCTAATATTTCCTAACCCAAAGCTTTGTGTGTAATAAAAAGCGGTTCTCCCAAGTGTGCACATCCCTGCTTAAAATGTCGGGTTTCGGTGATGGAAAAGAACAAGACCATGGCAAATTCTGCTTATAATGCAGGGCTGCACAGTTAATCCCGTATTTATAATTATAGCGACATGCATATCGAGAAGAACCGCTTGGACTGCAGTAGATCCTAACATTTAGGTACCATTCATTCAGGCTCCCTCTGGTTCCCACAACAGGTGGTGAAGCACTAAGACGTTGCAACTCTGTCGAAGCTGCAGACTTTGGCCTTAAGCAACCTTTTCATTAGAACCTTCTTGTTAAGGTGGAAATAATTAAGTTTTTCTTCCAGTAGCTAGAAAGCTGGCTGATTACTTTGGGGTTTTGTTTGCAGTGAACCCAAAGCAGAAAGATGTTAACAAGTCGTATTTCTTAGCAAGCCATGTCCTTATTGTGACATACATACATTATCATGTTTGTTCACCATCATGCAGCCCTAGTATTACATCTCTCCTGTAGTTGGCAGGATGCTATATGTTAAGGTCACGCATTCATGTTCTGCATATCGCTGAATGCATATTTGACCAATAGGATGGACAGACTGCCCTTAATGATGTAGATTTAGTAGCAGAGCTGCTACAGCTCATGGAGGATGGTTGGAACATGATGTCATGGTTAAAAAAAGAAGAGAAGAATACAGAGTAGTGATAATTGATTTCATTGTTGCATTTTCAAGAAAAGTATCAGAGTTGAATATTTTCCTGGTATTATGCAGCCCTAGTGTCAACTCAAGAAGTCTGAATGCTGAAATTTATTGAAAAGGTGTGTACACACCATGTTTTAGTGTAAAGGTGTGTACACTTATAAAGCCCAAGTCTCTGCCTGGTAAAAAAAAAAAAAAGAATTCACCTTCTAAAAGCTTAGTTTTTTAATTATTGTTGATTTGTAAAGCTAAAATGTTACATTAACAGTGGAAAAAGTTCTGAAATGATTTCCCATAGTTTAATTATATTACAATCCAGTAAACCTGGCATGTGGGTCTGTTTGCCTTGTACAGCTGCTGGACTCTGGTGGTTTCAAACGGGCAATTTATTTTTTTTACCTTTTCTGTACGACTGCTTATGGTTACCTCTGAGTGTGAAAGCAAACTGCTTCTCTGCACAGAAAGCTCTTTGGCTGTAGACACCAGAAAAGCAAATCACAATTGATAATAAAAATGCATTTCTGCAGGTCACTGTTTCACTCCTCAACAGGAAGGGAACCACTTTCATCGGTTTCATGGATTTTATGTGAGGCCAGGTGGAAAATGTTCTGACTTGGCCGGTGATGCTTGTGGCTTGCATCGGCATGGAGAGGTTGTGTAATGGTCAAACAGTTGCATAGCTTGACTGTGCAAAGTGCAACTTCAGGTGCAAAAGCTGAATTAAAAAAAGTTGGAAACTGATGCAACGTCTTGGATAGTAGATGCAGCAGGAGAACAAGAAATGCTCTTTTGATTGGGCTGTATTAAACAATAAGCTGTCATTAAAAAAATAGTTTTTTCTTACATGGGAATGAGGTACATACATTAAAGTAATAATGACAACTACCGTCTCAAATCGGTACATCAGCCTGCCAGTGACAAGAATCTAATGGGCTGTTTCTAAACGGTCTGTTGCTAGGGTGAAACCTCACTGAATTTTTATTCTCACAGGATAGGTATATGATGTATTCTGTTCTATTTGTGGTACTTCCAAGTTTGAAAGGAGAAGATCCTGACTAAAACATTGTCTATGGAGAGGACCGATTGTTTTTAGGCAATGTTACCTCCATCCTGGGCGATAAATGAGAATGAGGTAGGTTCATTTTGCAGTAATTTTTTTAACTTATTGCTCCTTTAAGATGCAACCTCACTTCAATTTCAAAAGCCAGATAATTAGTTAAATGAAGCCCATATGTGTGCTATCTAAGTGTCACATGATCTATCAGTATAATCACTCCTTTTCTGAAAGGCTCCAGAGGCTGCAGCAGCACAAGCAAAAGGCACCACACCATGAAGACCAGGGAGCTCTCAAAACAAGTCAGGGACAAAGTTGTTAAGTACAAGTCAGGGTGGGGTTATGATAAAATATTGAAATCTTTGATGTTCCCCTGGAGAACCATCAAATCCATCATCTTGGAATGGAAAGCGCACGGTACCATGACAAACCTGCCAAGAGAAGGCCGCCCACCAGAACTCTCAGACCGGACCAGGAGGGTATTAATCAGCGAGGTGGCACAGATACCAATGGTAACCCTGGAGGAGATGCAGTGCTCCACAGCAGAGATTGAATCTGTCCATAGAACCACAATAAGCTGTATGCTCCATAGAGCCAGGCTTTATGGAAGAGAAAAAACAAAAAACTGTTAAAAATAAGAAGGCACGTGGGCAAGTCCATGTGCATGGAGGAAAGTGCTCTGGTCAGATGAGAATAAAGTGGAACTTTTGGGCCACCAAGAAAAACACTGGTGCAAACCCAACACATCCCATCACCCCAAGTACACCATGAAACATGTTTTTTGGCAGCATCATGCTGTGGGGACGTTTTTCAGCAGCAATGGACTGGGAAACTGGTCCAAGTTGAGGGGACAAAGGATGGTGTTAAATACAGAGATGCTCTAAAACAGAGCCTGGCCTTCTGCTTGTGATCTGAGACCAGGACAGGAGTTCACCTTTCAGCAGGACGGTGACCTGAAGTATCCTGCCGAAGCTATACTTGAGATGTTTAAGGGGAAACATTTAAACATGTTGGAATGGCCTAGTCAAAGCCCAGACCTCATTCCAATTGAGAATCTGTGGTTAGACTTGAAGATCGCTGTTCACAGGTATAAACCATCCAACATGAAGGAGCTGGAGCAGTTTTTGCCAAAAGGAAATTTTGCTTATAGAGCTTATAGAGACTGATCCAAATTCACTTGCAACTGAACTGCTGCAATAAAAGGGCGCTATAAAGTAGGGGTGGGTGATTTGAACTCAAAATTTTATCATGAGTTTTTGTGGCTCTATTGGGATATCAAAAATGATAAAAAAAAAAAAAAAAAAGCAACTACTTACAACCTCTGCAGTCTTTCTTTAAGTAGCGGGATAGCTGTGCATGAGAGAGCTTCAAAAACATACATATTTTTAAATAGGCTTCAATACAGCAGTTAGAGAAGTGGGATTTTAAGTGGTCATATATCATATATTAATGATTTAGGGGTAAAAAATAAAACATTTAACCAAAAAACCCAAATTGGTCCAAGACTTGCAAATTAATTAGGGATGTAAACATAGAGTGTTTGCCGTCTGTTGACACTCACCACCAGTCCTTTTAAAAAAAAGCTAATAAATAAAATGAGGAAAAAGTGAGAAATCTTTAACATGTAATATCTGCAAGTCAATGTTGCTCCGCAACACTCGTTTTATGGATCTATGGCTTTCTGTCTGACCTGAGTTACTTATGACAATATGAGAGACAAGAGGTTGGGCAGAAAGAACCTGCTAGTCAAACCCAGACCTGTAGAGACGAGTCCTGAATGTGTTTTTATAGTTTCCCCAAGTCTAGATAAGCATTGAAAATTTTACACTTGGGATTAAAATATGGACTCACGATTTGTCTGATGAACCCGAATTCAACCACACACTGAGCTAGTTTTATAAGAGTTTTATTGAAAAGAGGATGAGTAGTGAAGTGAAAAAACCAGAGTCCCGACTGAGCAGGAGGTTGTGGATGGGTGCTGGAGCTAGAGGACCAGAGAGAGTTCTTGAGATGCAGGGCAGCAGGAGATCCAGGCAATGAAGTAGGGGGCAAACTCGGAGCACGGGAGTGGCAGAAAATCCAGCAGCTAACAGAGGCTTGACTAGAGGCACAGAGGAGGCAGGAAACCCAGTAGCTAGCAGAGGCCTTACTTGAAGTTCAGAGGTGGCAGGAAAATCCAGCAGCTAAAACAGAGAGCAACCAGGCTGACAGACGTGAAGTGAGTGGAGACTGATGATGAACCGGCGGGGAAGAGAAGACTGAGGGAGGCTTTTGTAGGGAGGCTGGCAGGTGGAGTGAGTTCTGAATAATTAGTGCCTAACAGGTGTGACTGATTGCTGATGGAGTGAAGGGTGAGCTGAGTGAGAGGAGGAGGTACTGAAATACAACAGGGAAAAAAAGGCCAGACCAAAACTGAACTGTGACAGAAACTCCTTTTAGCTGAAAAAAAAAATGCAACTAGAAACTCTAAAAGTGTGTTTTTACTGTTTGATCACTTTACTGTTTGAGCTACTGACGGAAAGCCACAAAATCAATAATCAAAAAACAATTTCACTGACCAAAGATCCTTGATCTGAGTTCAGCCTGGATGCCAAATATCCGTCCATGCATCATGTTCCACGATCAGTTAATGGCGGCAACAGGTCCAGGAGGCAAACCCAGACAGCCCTCTCCTCAGCAACATCCTCCAACTCATTCTGGGGTCCCAATGTGCTACCAGGCTAGACAGGATATAAAGTCCCTCCTGCAAGGCCTGGGTCTTCCCCGGGGGACACGCCCAGAGGACATCCTGATCAGAGGGCCAAAGCACCTCGACTCCTTTCTGTGCGGAGAAGCAGAGGCTCTACTCTGATCTCCCTCATGGACAACAATAAAGATTGAAATTCCTATTTTGGAGTTTGGGGATATCACCGATAGCTTTAGGTTTGTCTAGATGGCAAAAAAAAACCAACAAGTGAAATACTAGCTTATACTGCTAAAGGAGAACATCTTCAGAGTTGTTATGCATCATCACATGTGGAGGAAAAACAGACAAAACCCAACTAGGCAGAAGTTTAGTACTTGTGTCCATAATGCTACAGAAATTCACAACAGCCTAAACTAGAATCTACAAAGGCAACCTTGTGTTTACCTTTAGTAGGTATGTTCAAACGCAGCATAAAACAAGGGATATGGATATGATACAAGATTAATATTTGTATTATTCTATTGTTACAAGGAAGGTACAGAAGTCAGGAGAATATTTGACATCATTTGAAGTTTATTCATATCAAACATTTTTGTTGTTGCAGTAGATTGAGCCGATCACAGCTCCAACCATCTTCCCAACAGCTCAGTGAACTTTTTGCCTCTGTGATATGATCAATGCTCTTGGTGGAAATAGGAGTTATCAGGTGGGTAGAGAGTCTTATACCAGCAGAACTGCGTTAATACAGCCGTCGTTCTCTGGGTTATTTGTCACCTGAGCGTATTTACCTGAGAAGGAAAGAAACAATTTCAATTAAAACATTACACTTAGTGAGATGCATTCAAAACCTGAGAATATTATCTGGTAACTACTGCTTTTGTTCCCAAAAGCTGCGGTGAAGACTATAGAAACAAATTTAAAAACACATACTGCGGACTCAGTCCATACATTAACAGCTGTCTCTATCAGGTTCTTTGGACCTATCAAGTAAAGCTGAGGGTGGATTTCCTGCTTACATTGACTTAAAGTACTTCTTGATTCTGAGATCGACCAACTCGGAAATACAGGACTGTCTCAAAAAATTAGAATATTGTGAAAAAGTATACTAGTAGGCGATTCAACTAATCACTTGAATCGTCTAATTAACTCGAAACACCTGCAAGGGTTTCCTGAGCCTTGAAAAACACTCAGCTTGGTTCAGTAAACTAAATCACAAGTATGGGGAAGACTGCTGATCTGACTGCTGTCCAGAAGACCATCATTGACACCCTCCATCAGGAGGGTAAGACACAAAAAGAAATTTCTCAAAGAGCAGGCTGTTCACAGAGTGCAGTTTCAAAGCACATTCACAAAAAGTGTGTTGGAAGGGGGAAATGTGGCAGGAAACGCTGCACAACCAAGATCTGGCACCTGCCCACAGTGCCAAAACCACCAGTAACTGGTGTACTGACCATGGCATTACTGTCCTTGATTGGCCTGCCAATTCCCCTGACCTGAACCCCATCGAGAATTTGTGGGGTATTGTGAAGAAGAAGCTGAAAGACACCAGACCCAACAATGCAAATGAGCTAAAGGCCGCTATTGAAGCATCCTGGGCATCCATAACACCTCAGCAATGCCACAGGCTGAGATCTTGGTGGGCTCTGACTGAGCGCAGGGAGCTTCTCTGCGCTCAGGCTGGAGTGGGAGAAACACTCCGCTCAGGACTCGTGAGGCAACAGTGCGTCTGAAAGTTTAGAGGCTACCGGCTATTTGGCGATTCCATTCAGCGAGGATTTTCTCACCCTCGGTGTTGTGCGAAATTCAGTTTGTATTTTGTGTTATTTTAAATGCCAAGATAATCGGTCTTTTTCCAACTTTTGTCACTTAAGCCTGACAAATAAAAATAAGCCACCAAACAGAGTATTCCAACACGTAGTGTGTATTTATGATTTTCCATTGCTGAAATAAGAGGATGGAAACTGGCTGATAGCAGGCCACACAAATTAAGACTTCCTGAAAAGACGAGAGTGTAGACTTCCTGGTAAATCCCGTTGTAATGTAAAATATGACAGATTACTGGATTAAGGAAATTTCTAGTATACTTAGGGCTGGGCAAGTTAACGCGTTAATTTTGCGTTAATTCATTAGACTATTAACGCCGATATTTACTTTAACGCACGTTAACGCATGTTGCTCACATGCTTTTATTTTGTGAAGGTCTGTTGCTGCGGTGTAGGGTTTGAATCAGAACAGTAGGTGGCGATAATGCGCCAATAACCTCGCTGTCAGCCCAGCCTCGGGTTCAAAGAGGAAGAAAGGTGCTGGCTGGAAAAAAACAGCCGACACGGGGAAGGCGGTGTTTCCCACAGGAATTTGCTTAGGCAAGGCGGTGAGTTGGCGAACGGAACAAGTTTTGTGCGGAGCGGAGCGGGGTCTGCATCGACGCCGTCGGTGAAGTCGCTTCTCGCTTCAAAGTATCCATGTGTTTTTGCCTGTTTTTTCCCTGCCATTCACTATATGCGCGCGAGAAAGCAACAACAAAAAACCGCGTGTTAACGTCAAATAACCATGCAAGCATATCGAGTTAGCAAGCATTTCAGTTTAAAGTTCTTCCAGCAACGAATATGACAGAAACAAGTTAGTTGTAACCACTGCCAAGTTAAACTTTGGTATTGAACATAAAATGGTAATGCTGCTCCCTGCGGTTACCTCAGAAATTGCCTGTTTTTGGTAGATTTTTTTCCTTATAAAGAGAATTCCCTGTCAGTGGCAATAAGCTGTAATTTATTATTATTGCTATTTTTTTGTTTTACATGTTTAAGTTGAGCTTTACACTAAATATGTGTTACTGATAAGTGCTACAAATGTTACAACACTTTTGTTCATATGGCAGCAGAACATTAAAACAAAAGTGCTCTTTACACTACTTTTGAATTAATTCTTGGAGTTTGTAAATACAATGCGACTAATCATGATTAATCAGGCAAATTATGCGATTAATCGCGATTAAATATTTTAATCGTTGCCCAGCCCTAAGTATAATACATGTTATCACACATAACAATTTTTGAGAATTTGGAAACAGTTGCTCTTTATTTCCCAAAGTTATGGGGGGAGGAGAGGAGAGAAAGGATATTTGAGCTGCCGGAAAGACCGCGTTTATTTATTTTTATTTTACAATTTTGTAAACAACAGCTGCCGATTAAACTGAATGTTACCACCTTGACATGATTATATGAGTTGTTTCAACGAGAAACCGATCAGAAGCGCAGTGAAACCCCGCCTCTCTGGCTGCAGTGCTCCCGACACAGAGGGGAACCGGTTTTCACAGGGGAACTGAATTTCGCACAACACTGGGACTTTTCGGGTTCGTAAATGTGTGTAAGGAGACATTATCCTTGTTGGTATTTGACCAACCATAAGCCACACACTTTTTAGCCATGTTTGATCCGTCTATTTGTGTTTGAGAAAGCGAGTCTGCAACCAGGAAGTAACTTGTTGCAATGTCAACAGATCAACGCTTGTCAACGAATTACGTCATCGGTCACGTGACACCCGGCGCAAAATTTTTTATGAGCCTTGCGCTAAAAAGCCTTAAAAATCCACTTTGTCATCGAATTTTTAACTTTTTTTTCCCTCGGGTCATAATAATATGTGAACTTTCTAATATATAGCAACTTGTATGATCTCAGAATCAAGAAGTACTTTAAGTTAGTCAAAAACTGGTAGTTACAATGGCACACTCACCCCAGATGACCTTTCCACCTTGAGTGACCAGCCCCAGCTCGCTGACATTGACCTCTATCACTGTCCCCTTAGTGATGACTCCCAGAGAGGTGTAGAGTGGGGACGAAGGGTTCTTCTTCACCCCCAGGATGGGAAGGCAGAACGTCGCTTTCAGTTCTGGATGCGTGACGTGAGCCTTCTTAAAGCGCAGACCCTAAAGAGAAGATATAAACCCATGGGTGACCCCGGACAAAACAAGTAGTGCTAAACATTTACATTCGGACTGCACTGCCAGCTTACCATGGGTCTGATGAAACGCTCGTACTTTGGAGGTTTTCTTGTGAAACCGTCCCCAACGAAGCAAACTTTGGTCACCATCCTCTTCCAGGCTTTCTTTTGTCTCTTTCCTGTTCGGATGACTTTAAGCACTTCGGTCTCTCCTTGAGCGCGAACCTTTGGCAGGGGCACCTCCCATTTGCCCTACAGAGACCGTTGTGCCAGTTAACCACATATTTGTGCAAATACCAAGAAAGATGCACGTTCGTTTTGAAGCGTCACTTACAGCCTTTTCTTTCCTCTTCTGTTTGATCATGTTGGAAAGGACCTTTGCGCGTGACTGGCCCTCTCTGTCCAACAGGTAGGCCGGGACTGCTCCTTCGGGGGTCTTGTCATCATCCTTCTGCTTGGTCTTCCTCTGTTCGTGCATTTTGATGCTGAAAACAATAACGGCACAAAGTGTGTTACAGAATGGAAACGAAAGACGACACAACGGGGTTTCCTCCTCCATACTCACGTCTTCTTCATCTGGATCTTCTCTGCATGTCTCTGTTTGTGGTAAAGCTTGGCCTTCAAACCAATCATCTTCCTGGCTTTGTGGGAGCGCTCGTGGGCCTCTCGGCTCTCCTTCTTGCGCTTCCTCTCGTGGTGGTCCAGGCGGTAGCCATGCCGCTTGCGGTGCAACTCGATGTGCTCGTTCTGAGGCTGAAAAAAAAAAAAAGAGTTACGTGCCATAATGTGAAAAGGAAACCTTGCATTCAGACAGTACTGAAATTAACCTTTTACAGAATCAATTAGGAACTTTTTCCACAGTATTTTGTGAAACTTGATAGAAAGATGCAGAATGTACCCATTGTGGGACAATTAAAAATAGTTCTTATCTCTAAAACTGCTACTATCAAGGTCTCCGAACATTTTGAATATCAAAATGCCAGATTTTTCCGGACTCAAATTCCTGAACTGTGCAGTATGTCTGCCAACCATATGTACAGTAGTGAGCATTCAAATATGTTACCTGTAAAAACAGAAACTGGAAGAAAACATAGATGGTTGGAAAAAACGAATGAACACAGATTTCAATAAATGGGGATGAGGATAAAATCTGTTGCTAAAGATTTTTCCATATTCTATTTCCTTTACTGATCAAAAATATTTAATCAAACCCATTTGTTCAGACCTTTCCAGGAAACCCTCCGCGGCTGGTTGGTTACACAAAAACAGATGTTCTCATGTTCCCTGTCTTAAAACAACCTGAAGTGTAACAGTTCAATATTGCAACAAATGTGGAGCTGACTGATCAAGTTTAAATATGTATTAGTGAATTAAGGTTGGGCAATAAAGCTTAAAATGATATCAAAGATTTTATTTTAATAAATCCGAATAATTTATTTATTTATTTTTTACCTTTCATTTCATGAAAACAAATTTCTGAAATTATTTTTAACAACAACATCTCATCTGGAAGTTGACCTGTATTCAAAGAGCAACTAATTATAAGCTTTGAAACATGGCAAATCCAAATGGTTGGCCCGCCATAGTAAACAATGAAAACATAAAATGTTTGCTAGTGGTATCGCGCGTCTAAAAACAGGCCCCGCTTCACTTTTATCGCCTCAAAGTAACTTGCAAAAAATAAGTAGAAGTGCCTCATCTTAGGGTAAAACGTTTTTTTTTTCTTAGAGTATTGTGATAATATATTTTGCTAAACATTTATGCAACATTCCATGCTATCAGCAAAAACTATTTCCTCCTTTTGGGGTGCAATTTCAGGGCAATGCAGATTATCTAAACCAGACTATTATTGTTTTGTTTGGTAGAGGGGAAAAACCAGACTGCTCAACCTGTCCTGTCCCTTCATGCAAGTAGCCTGAAATAATCAAACTTTTTAATTTTGGCATACAAAAAACAAAAAACAAAAATCAACGAGCCCCTAATTTCTTATTACTTCTTTACAGACTGTGATTCATATATATATATATATATATATATATATATATAGATGGATAGATAGATACTGTAGGCCTAAATATTATTGGATCAGCTCCAAAGATCTGACAAATATTAATGTGATAGGTCAGCTCTCTAACAAGTCAACATGCTAGCAATACTAAAGCTTTCATAGTAGTCAACCCGAAACTACGGATCCCTCCTTTCCTTTCGTGAGTAAAATATACAGTAGAGAGTGGAAAGAAAAGCAACATGTGACGACCAGCCAACGAGGTGGATTTAGACAAGAGCAGCAGGACCCCAGCGTCGTTCAGAGCAGCGTCTGTTTAGCCTCGTTGCCACATGCGGACCAGAGCTAGCGCTAGCTACGGTTAGCTAAAGAGTTAGAACCACTGATAGCAGCGAATTGGCAACATTTCGACGGCTCTGTTCCTTACCATGGTGTATCTGTGAAGTTACTTGTTCCAATAAATGCGTTGCAGGGGGTTACGGTTGGCGGTGGCACGGTGTTTTTCGCTTCAGGCTGGGGTTCTTCTGGTGTTGTTTTCCCCGCAGCCGACACGTAGAGGAAGTGCGTCACCGCGGCGGAACGGTATATCCGTTTTTTCCGGCTTCGCTGTTACAAAAAAGAAAAACAAAAAAATGCCAGTAAGAAATAACACGTTTTAAGTGACATTTATATATTTCATATGCTGCATCTTTACAGACTTTAATGTTTAAATTCGCAGAAATGTAAATAAAGCAAATGTATTCCAGAGCGCGGAACTAAAGGACGCAGCCTAAGGTCTCCAGGGGATGTATTTTGGAGTCGGTCACGTCTCAAACGTGACTTATGAGTAAGAAAACAAATGATTCAGTTCTCAAGGGCACTTTAATGTCTTAATTGTTCCGTATCGTTCGTGTTAAAGTTTGTGTTCCGTCTGTAACGAATGAGTTGACGATTTTCGGTCCGGCTTGGTTCGGTCTACAGCTCCAACAGGAAGACCTTAGGGAGCTTTTATAACACGCAGACAGTAGAGATGCCTGTCGGAGCCTTTCAGGCGCTCAACGGGATCGCATGGGTGAGAAACGTCATATTTGTTCTATACGTATTCTGCTGGTGATCGATCCGTTTAACATTAGTGTCGCCCGCAGGGAAAATGTTTATTAAGAGCTGGATCACAGCGCTGCAGATGTGGTCTGAGCTGGTCTCTAAGAAGATATCATCACGGTTCTCTACCAGGTCTGTTTTATTTCTTGACTTGATTAAAAAAATGCTTGATTTTTCAGGGTTCACACATTAAGATACAAAAAAAAAAGCCTTTAACTTATCAGATAATGGTTTAGTAATGCTGAAGGGCACTGTTGAGGCATCATTTTAAGCCTTAAGACGATCACTAAAAAGCTAAGATAGAATGAATAAATAATTACATTCATAAAGTATTTATAGAAATACTTCCTGGGATTATTTGCTTCATTCTTTCAAAGGTATGTAAGTTGGGGCTGCAGTTTTAATGATTTACAGGAATGTCCCTCGCCATGGCCCTTTTCAAATAGATCAAATGATACCAGAAACTTTTAATATTTTCTTTCTTTTTTTTTGCCACGTTGCCACCAAAAATTGTAATTTATTTGAATCGGCTTTCATTTGATAAGCTAATGAAGACCTGCAGGCCAATGTTGCATGGATTTCCACATTTGTGCTAACGCCAATGTGAAAAGGGAATACATCTCTGTTCAGCCTTCCTGAGTTCATAATTAAAAGCTTCGCTTCAGCTACAGCTGCAGGTCTTTCATGTTATGTCTTTACCAGTTTTGCCTTTCTATGGAAGAAAATGTTATGCCCATTCTTCTATATTTTCTTCTATATTTAAATGGTGGCTTTGAACACAAAGCCACCATTTAATTGTGTGAGGGATGCATCACTCACACAGGCTCACACAGGCTGAGCGTGTCTCTACTCTGATTGGCCAGTTCATTCTGTGTCTTGGAGCTCCACCTTGCAGAGCCTGCCTGTTGCAGCACCTGTTTGTGAGTGGATTTACGGTGATGTACATTGAGGCAACAGCAGCCATTATGTCTCCTGTATTTTACCAGCTGTGGTTGCTCAGGGTTTATGTGCTCATGGACGATGAAAGTCCACCTCAGGTTCAAGCCTTTTTGTTTTTGCCTCCAGTGGGTTTTCTTCAAGGATTGCCCTGGAGCCACAGCTCCGTTCTAGTTTTCATTAACTCTCTGAGGCTCTTTTTTTGCTTCTGCTGAATCAAAGCATCTGCAGCATCCATGTTTCATCGAGATTTGATGTTTAGGGTGATTTTTTTTTTTTTTTTTTTTTTTTTTTATGCGTCTAGATATAGTGCTTTGCATGTTGGCCAAAACATTGGACTCATTTAAGCAGAGCCCATCTTCCTCATGTTTGCTGCATCCTCTACATAGCTTGTAAAAAAAAAAAAATCTAATTCCTTTCTTCATGCTGCTCTTTTATAAAGGCCAGCAAACAATTGTCCTCCTTATAGTTTGTCCCACCCAAGCTGTAGCTCTCTGCTTCTCTGATCATGCTCTCCTTGCCCTGTCATTTCTTGGCGGGTTTTCCGTTGTTCCATATTCTTTAAACAGGAATACATTTAATCAGGTTTAATTTAATAGTAGGGTAAAGGAGGCCAATACGTTTGCACACCTCACTTTTTAAGACGCGTTTCTTTTTTGGTAAAATATTTTGAAAGCCATTGATAATTTTCCTTCTGCTTCACATTAAAGCCCAATGAAATACACTGTAATTATATGCTATGTGGAAAAGTTCAAGGCTTGTAAATGCTTTTGTAGGCCGCTCTCAGGCCTGCAGGGTTTGAGCAAACGACGCACAGATTTTTAAGGGGACTATTTACGGATTTCTTTTTTTGTTTCTAACTATGTGTGTACACAATAAGCAATGAATTTCCAAGCATTTTGGCACATTGCATCACTTTTTTAAGAACACTGATTAACTAGGATTTAGCCAAAAGCTGAACATTTACCCTCATGCTGTCTGCCACAGATGATATCAAATCACTGCGGGCTGTGCTCAACCCTGACATTTCCAAGTAAGTCCAATTTATGCCCCAGCCACTTTTACTGGCGATTTCCCATGTTTTTTTTTTTTTTTTTTTTTTCGTTAAGAGATCAGGGTTAAGCTCGTGCCGTGTTTCTGCAGGATCCGAAACATCGGCATCATGGCTCACATCGACGCAGGAAAAACAACCACAACAGAGAGGATGTTGTATTATTCCGGCTATACGAGGGCATTAGGAGGTGAGAGTCAGACAGCAGCATGTAGACGTCCATTTTTCCCACATTGGAACTGTTATTTCTGTCTTGGTTGGTGGTGTGTTTCTGTCAGATGTGGATGACGGGGATACAGTCACAGATTTCATGGCTCAAGAGAGGGAGCGCGGCATCACCATACAGTCGGCAGCTGTCACGTTCGATTGGAAAACTCATCGCATCAACCTGATAGACACTCCAGGTAAAGTAAAACAACCCCTTGATGCCTGAAATATTCAGACGGGCGTGTGAAGGAGCTGCCAGGGGCGGAGCTTGTTTGCTTGCAGGACATGTTGACTTCACCCTGGAGGTGGAGCGGGCGCTTCGTGTTCTCGACGGGGCCGTCGCCGTGTTTGACGCGTCTGCTGGCGTCGAGGTTAGGAAGCTGTTATGATGCCGTTTTTGGTTGAATCAAAATGTTCTTCACCGTGTAGTTGGAGACTTCTGTGGCCTTTTAAACCCCCAACAGGCCCAGACTCTGACCGTGTGGAGGCAGGCGGAGAAGCACCACATCCCCTGCGTTTGTTTCCTGAACAAGATGGACAAACCTGCTGCGGAGTGAGTGGCTCAAACCGCCTTTCTTCTGCACATTATGGGTTACTTTACCGCCATGTGGAAAATGAAGCCATGTTTAATTTTCACAGCCTGAGTTTCTCAATTGAGAGCATACGACTGAAACTGAAAGCCAATCCTGTCCTCCTGCAGGTAGGCCTAAGAAAACACATCACATTTATAATTTTTTTTTAATTTCTGCATCTCTTTATGGGGTCATGTCCAGATTTTTGTGTGCAAAAGTTTTAATTTCATTATTCTAATTTCAAGCAGATGGACTTTGTTGTAAGATGTAGTCTATATGTAATCACTTATTGTAACCCCTGACTCAGCGTGTAATTTAGGAAAAATCAAAAGTTACAGCTGCTAGGTTCAGCAGATTTACATAAGGAAACAAAGTGAGTACAAAACGATGTGGCTGGAGGCAGGAAATGAGCACAAATACTTATTATTTTGCGGGGGAAAAGTAAATAAAATAGAATGCCGTTTAACAAGAACACCAACAATGACAACAAGAAGCCGGCATGTCAAAATCAAAAACCTCAGTCCAATTGAGCTCAATATTTCAGTTTTTAGTCGTCAGTCAAGTGAATATGTGGTTCCAAGTTCAGTTCCACAGGGAGAAGAATGGTGTTCTTCTGTTCGAGGCGCAGGCTCGCCATCTCCTTCCAGAGAGAATCCAGGGATCCGATCCAGCAATCTGGTCCAGCTGTTGAATCGGCAAACAAAAAACCTAGCCAAGATGAGGTTTCAGCATGAACATGCAATGGACACAGCCTCTCTGGCTCGTGGTCCCATCAACAAGTCGACCCATAGAGTTCAGCACCGCGTGTCTAATGGCCTGCTTTATTCAGCAGATCGTGAAACTGGAAGTAACATTAGAGAGGATCACATTTCCTCTTATCAAAATAAACTTTTTTTTTTCAAAATAAAAGAACGCAAGTGCATTGATATAAATAAAAGGAGAAAAAAGAGAAGTTTTCTCTACTGGGCTACATATATCTTACAAAAGGTCAACTTTGATATTTCAGTTTGGTAAAGTTTCTGTAGTGATATTCCACCAGGGCTGCTTTTTGTATAGTTAAATTGCACGGACATAACAAATGTGTTGTTGTGTTTTAAGTTTTTCTTGAATCCGTCCCTTTTCAGATACCCATTGGTAGCGGTAAGAACTTCACGGGTGTGGTTGACTTGTTAACCAATCAGAAGCTCACATGGGAGCTGACGTCGACACGAGACGACGGACGAGCATTTGAAGTCCAATCTCTCGGCCAGTCTGAAGACCGAGAACTCCTGCAAGCGGCCAGCGAGGCCAGGGCAGCGCTTATTGAGCAGGTGCACATCCCTAAGGCTGCAGCAACGACTAACTTTGAGCAGGAATTGTTACAGACGGGGATTTTCTTTCTTCATCCCAGGTGGCTGATCTGGACGACCAGTTTGCTGAGCTGGTGCTGACAGATTTTAGTGACAATTTTGATGCTGTTCCCGCAGACAAAGTAAGACCTCCACCGTGCAGAGCCAAGAATATGAAAAAGAGCCTTTACATGTGAACGCAAGCTTAACTGTGTTGAATGTGATTCCAGCTACAGGAAGCTGTGCGCCGAGTGACCCTGGCCAGGAAAGGAGTCCCAGTGCTCTGCGGGAGCTCTCTGAAAAACAAAGGCGTTCAGCCTCTCTTAGATGCCATCACCGCTTACCTGCCCGCTCCCAACGAACGGCACCATGACCTGGTGTGAGTGAACTCTTTAACCTGTCTCAGTAGTCCAGTCTGAAACACGGACGTCAAACCATACAATAACCCTCCGCCCTTATTGACCCAACCGGTAAAAGATGTTTAAAACTACGGTAATAGCCTGTTCTCATGCTGAACATTTATCCGTTATTTGAATTTATTTATTGAGCGGGGTTAAGAAATCCCACGTTTGGCTTAACAAGGACTATAAAAAAGCTACATGAAGCATTTATATCATTTAACTTTATAGCATATATATCATTTTTATGTGAAAGGGGCAAACAAACATGTTATATGCCATTGGCCATTGGCCTGAGGCTAATATTTATTAATTTATTCGTATTTAATAATTTCTGATGTTAAAATTCACAAGTTCAATCTTTGTTGAATTCTTTATACTTTTCTTGAATGCTGTATACATTTTAAATATCCATATAATTCTTTTCAGAATATAAATTCTATATACATTTCACAACATATAAAGCATTAAATGTATTTTAAGGTTGATTTAGCTTATTTTTTATGTTTTTCATATATTTCACAGATGTTCTGCATTGCTTCATCTTCAATGATCTAACTATAAGAAATTGTTAAACGTCATTGATGATGCGTTTTTCATAATGCGTCTAAGTTTTAACATTTTTTTTTTATTTTTTTACATAATTTACGTAATCTACTTTAAATTAGAAAAAAAGGCAGGTCTTTGGATTACTCAAACATTAGGCAACGCCAGTTTTCTTCACTTATTTTAAGAATTGTATGCTTTTAAAAACTAGTTTTGTTGTTTTTAACCCAGCGTGACCGTGTCTGTTTTGCGTCGTCCTACAGGCGGTGGTACAAGGACGACTTGTGTGCCTTGGCCTTTAAGGTTCTCCATGACAAGCAGCGCGGTCCCCTGGTTTTCCTCAGGATCTACTCTGGAACGCTGAAACCCCAGACAGCCGTCCACAACATTAACCGGAACAGCACGTATGTTGTTTGTTGTTTCCACCCTGCCTCGCTTTGATCCGCGTTTTAAAAGCCGCCGCAAAGTCATCAGTTCTTATAATGCAGATTTTTCTGATTTTTTTTTTTTTTTTTTTTTTTTTTTAGGGAGAGGATGAGCAGGCTGCTGGTGCCGTTTGCTGATCAGCACGTGGAAATCCCCTCAATGAGTGCGGGGAACATTGCCCTGACTGTGGGACTGAAGCAGGTAGAGCGTGACCCGGCGAGGTGTGGCTTTTTGTTTTCCCTGCGCAGAGGCCGCTCATGTTTTCTGCTTTACATCAGACGGTCACAGGAGACACCATCGTTTCCTCCAAAGCGTCAGCAGCTGCTGCCGCTCGCCGAGCCCAGAACGACTGCGGGACGGGGAAGAAGCGCGGGGAACACGCCGACATCGTCCTCTCTGGAGTAGACGTCCCCGATCCCGTCTTCTTCTGCACCGTAGAACCCCCGACCATGGCCAAACAGGCAGGTCGGTGCCGGAGTTCGTGTTTACAGTGCCGGAATTGTTCGTGCTTACAGTGCCGGAATTGTTCGTGCCGTACCTGTTGAACTTTTCTACATGTTGTCACGTTACGACCAAAAACTTCAATGCATTCTATCCAGATTGTATGGGACGGACGAACACAACAGGAGAAAAAGGATACATTGTCTTTAAATGTTTTTAACACAGGAATGCACAAGCATTCTGCTCCCTTAAATGGAGGGGGGGGGGCGTTATAAAGACCAAGGAACACACCGAAAAGGACAGGGTTCAGCATGTAGATTAGGTTATATTAGATTAGATTAAACTTTATTGTCATTACACAGGTACAGGTACAAGGCAACGAAATGCAGTTTAGGTCTAACCAGAAGTGCAATAGCAGCAAGTGCAGGATAAACAATGGTTCCATAAGTACAGGACATGGGTTTTTACTGAATAAATATAGAGATGGATACTATTATAAACAGAATTTTACTGATAGATTTGTCCTATGAATATAATATATAGATAACTAGTATTGTGAACTAAATTTACAGCTGGATATGTACCGAATATAATATACAGGTGGATATTACTATGAATAAAGTTTTTACAAATATGTACAATAGCATAATATACAGATGGTTGTTATTATAACAGAGTTTACAAGGGAATATGTACTATGAATATATGTACAGATGGCTATTACTATAGGCAGAATTGTGAGCATGATATACAGGTAGCTATTACTATAAAATGAATAAATAAAGTTCGGACAGAAGCTATTTAAATTAAAGTGCAGTGGAAGGTAATTGCATATTACAGTTAAAGTACGGTATTGCAAATGTATATGTAAACAATTGGTACTGTGAATAAACAGTCGGCAGGGCAGGAGAGAAAACAGTCTTTGGGCTGGGTGGGAAAAGTCCTTAAGGATGCTGCGAGCTCGATGTAGGCAGCGTTTCTTCTGGATGTGCTCAGTGGTGGGTAGTGGAGTCCCAGTGATGTACTGGGCGGCTTTCACCACCCGCTGCAGTGCCTTGCGCTCTGCAACAGTACAGCTTCCATACCACACTGTTGCACAGTTGGTCAGGATGCTTTCTATTGCACAGGGATAGAAGTTCACCAGGATAGTCGAGGATAGCTGATTTTTCCTCAGTGTCCTCAGGAAGAAGAGGCGCTGGTGAGCCTTCTTGACCAGGCAGGAGGTGTTGGTTGACCAGGACATGTCCGCTGAGATGTGGGTCCCCAGAAACCTGAAACTGGAGACACACTCAACAGCCATTCCATTGATGTGGATGGTGTCGTGCCTCTTGAATCTTTTCTGAAGTCCACGATGAGCTCCTTCGTTTTGGTGGTGTTGAGGAGCTGGTTATGTAGAGCAACTAACATCAGATTTATGGTGAAAAACAACAACGATTCACCGAGCTATGAACATGTTGAACACTGCATGTTTATGTATACCAAAAAGTTAAAGAAAATGGAAAGGAAAGCTATGACTGCCCCCCCCCCCTCCCACCTCACCTCACAACTCTGCTGCTTTGTGTCGATCCGTCACATAAAATCCCACTGAAACACTTTAACGTTTTATGGCTGTAAAGTGACCAAAGATAAGGTAAGAAATACCTTTATTGTCCCGCAACAGGGGAATTTGGCCGTAACAGTGGCGAGAACACAGAGTTGCACACTAGGTCAGTGATGAAGCTACAGTTCAGTTCTAAAGCGACAGAACGAGAACTTGTCAGAAAGGCTAAAAGTAAAAGTATTGCACAATTATTGATATTAAGTGATCAGATGGCACTCTATTGTGTTCGTCTTCCAAACATGTTTTTTCTTCACCAAAAGATCTGGAGAATGCCCTGAAATGCCTGCAGAGAGAAGACCCCAGCCTGAAAGTCAGAGCTGACCCGGATTCTGGTCAGGTAAAACCAATCTTGGAGCAGCCAGGGCATCATCGCTCTGGGCCCCGGGCAGCTAACTAAAAGTGCTTTTCTTTCGGCTCTAAGACCATCCTGTGTGGGATGGGGGAGCTGCACATCGAGATCATCCACGATCGAATCAGACGAGAGTACGGCATCGAGACTCACCTCGGGCCGCTGCAGGTGGCCTACAGAGAAACCATTCTTCAGGAGGTCTCGACTGCAGGTACAGCTTCGAGCGTTTTACTGTCGGTTCTGGAAGGCTCCAGACATCCGTGTGTGAACCTACCGTGGGATTTGGCTCCGTTAGACACACTGGACCGAACCATGGGGGACAGAAGGCACGTCGCGTCAGTGAGTCTGACCGTCAGACCAGAGGACGTGTCGTGCGACGTCGCGTTTACAAAAGAATTACAAGTGCAGATCCAGCCGGAGATAAGGGAGGCCGTGGAAAATGGAGTACAGAGCTCATATCTGCAAGGTAAATGTGGCTTCTTTCCTATTCCTAAGCAAAAACCGCTTTAATTATCATCTAACACCTAAAACATCAGCTTGTTGTCTTTTTTTTGAGGAATATACCTAAATTATTTATTTTTTTACCCAGTAGATGATGCAGGTTTTGTGAAAGCAGAGGGCAATGGAGTAATAGCGCAGCAAGGCAGAAAACTTAGTGAAAATGTTCAATACAAGGGAAAAAAAATCAGGATAAAGGATGTCACCATATCTTTTTTAGGGCTTTCACTTTGTAAGGAAGCTTTTTTTCTAAAAGGCCTGGGAGTGTGCAGAACTGAAAGCAGTCCCCAAAGGAAGACGGTCGCTCAGCACAAAATGCACCGGGGTTGTCTGAAGTTCCCCTCTTAGCTTCTTTGCGACGTTCCGTTTAACAACACATAACAGCGGTTCGTTTGGGAGAGAAAAAAGCAGCTGCCTTGCACTCTAAACATGACTAATAACAGCTGATTGAGGTTTTGCAAAAGAGGAAAGTGCGCCTTCCCTTTTCCCACAGCATGATGCTTCCACCGCCGTGCTTCCTGGTGGGGATGGTGTGTTCAGGATGATGTGCGGTTTTATGCTGCACGTGTAGACCAAAAGGTCATCGTTTCACAGCAACCGCATCTTCCACTCGTTTACCATGCCCTCACTCATAACTCGTGACTGTGGAAGAGTGCTGTAAAAGTGCAAAGTGCACTTTTACAGCACTCTTCTTGCCAGATTCATGGACAGGAAAATTAACATGGCATTAAAACTGATAATTGAGAGACTGTCCCACCTGAGCTGGGGATCTCTGCGGTCTTTGGTCTGATTAATGGTCCTCTATCCCCAGGCCTGTAGGCTCAGGAGGAGGGCTACTTTTTTTGTAGTTTTGCAGTTATGCCATTTCCATTTTTTTGGATGATTGACTGAACAGTGTCCTGTGAGATATTCGAAGCCGTGATAATCCATTTACAACCTAACAACTACGGTGTAAACCTCTCCACAACTTAATCTTTGACCCGTCGGCTCTTTCCCTTAGAAAAATGTTGTTGTAGTTTGTGGTTGTGATGTAAAATGTGAAGAAGTTCAAGTATAATTGGTATTGAAAACTTTTAATGCACCCCCCCCCCCCCCCCAAGCCTTACTGAGAAAGGTTCATCCCTACCTACTGTAATCATCCTGTCATGGTGTAAAGGTTCAGCTGCAAAACCAAAGTTAGAACGATACGTTTATATTCATTTTAACTGCATGGGCGTAACCAACCGCCCTCCCCGTCTTGTACTTTGACGCTTCACTGCTGAGGACCAAATCTCTGATTCCCTCTCCAGGCCCGCTGCTGGGTTACCCCGTGCAGGGCGTGTCCACTCTGATCCACGGCATTTCCGTGGAACCGGGGACGTCGCCGGCCATGGTGTCCGCCTGCGTGTCCCGCTGCGTGCTGAAGGTAAGCCGAGGAAACGTTTTCACGTTCAAGCCACCGATGGCAGCGCCGTAGACGGGAAAACGCCACAACAGTGTTGCTTTGGGACGCAGGCCCTCAGGCTGGCGGGGGGACAGGTCCTGGAGCCGGTCATGTCCCTGGAGGTGACCGTCGGTGAGGAGCACCTCGGCTCCGTGCTGGGGGACCTGGCCCAAAGACGGGGGACCGTCAGGGACATACAGAGTCGTCATGACAACAAGGTGCTGCTGGCAACCGTGCCCCTGGCTGAAATGATGGTGAGACTGAGCCTCATTGATAATACATCTGCGGCTTCTCCCTGAAAACGATGCAGTAATTAATGTCCTCACACATTAAAGGGCTACTCCACGGTCCTGCGAACTGTGACCTCTGGGAACGCCACTTTTTCCATGGAGCTGGACGCCTACCAAGCCATGAACCCCCAGGCCCAGAGTGCACTTCTCAGAAGAATGTCTGGTGGAATGTGAACGCACAAGACCAAACACATCTGTACAGTATGGAGACTTTTCATGGAAAATAAAGCTATTTATTGTGGAAAATATTGAGAGTAAATAAGAATAATATACAGCCATACTCATAATGTGCTGCAAACCTAAATTTGCAGCCTTTGTATTTCTGTATATTTCTAATAAAAACAAAAAACACAAGCAATCAGTGTCAACATTTTATTGAATTTTTTTTAAACTAACAAAAATCATGTAGAAAAATCATTCACTTTGACACAATAGCATTTATGAATCGGATTCAACAGGTAGCGACAGCTTTGAGAAGGAGTTTCTCATTTGATTTCCCAGGTTACAAACCAGCATTGGGTTGATTGCGTGTGGATGTGCTTCCCTTTTCTGCTCCCAGAGCTGCGTTTCAGATGGGCTCAGACACCTTTGTATTCATGTGGGCAAAAGCTGGGAGACAGCGGCTGAGCTGGTACCCCACGCCTTACGGAAGAGAAGGAAAAAAAAGAAACCTTTAAAATGTTCCTTGTACTTAATAATAAGAATATCTGTTAGGTACTTTTGATGATATTTGGAAGCGCACACTTACTGTACCAGACGACAGCGGTGGACAGAAAGTCTGCTGTAGGCGTCGGAAATGTCTGTGACCTCTTTAGCGCTCCAGAGCCGCTCTGCTACGGCACTGGCTCGAGGCCTAGAAAACAAAATGGTATTCTGATATTATCTCTGCAAAATATATTGTTTACGGCGCCTAGAGAAAGAATTTACACCGCTGAAACTTGTCAACATTGGGTCATATAACCACAGATTTGAATAAATTTTAAACAGGATTTTTAGGGGACAGACCAAAAATAGTCTTGTTCATAATTGGGAATGAGAAGGTTTATGAAAAATTAACAGTCTGCAATGTGAAATTACCCCCCACAGGATCCCCCGGGGGTATGGAGTACCGGACCCTTTAATAAGGGCTGTCAGGTCTCTGTACGACCGGTGTCAGAGTCTGGTCCGCATTGCCGGCAGTAAGTCGGACTCGTTTCCGGTGAGAGTTGGACTCCGCCAAGGCTGCCCTTTGTCACCGATTCTGTTCATAACTTTTATGGACAGAATTTCTAGGCGCAGCCAAGGTGTTGAGGGGATCCGCTTTGGTGACCTTAGGATTGCGTCTCTGCTATTCGCGGATGACGTGGTCCTATTGGCTTCATCAGGGCGTGATCTACAGCTCTCACTGGAGCGGTTCGCAGCCGAGTGCGAAGCGGCCAGGATGAAAATCAGTGCCTCCAAATCCGAGACCATGGTCTTGAACCGGAAAAGGGTAGAGTGCCTTCTCCGGGTTGGGGAGGATGTCCTGCCCCTAGTGGAGGAGTTCAAGTATCTTGGGGTCTTGTTCACGAATGAGGGGAAGATGGAGCGGGAGATCGACAGGCGGATTGGTGCAGCGTCTGCTGTGAAGCGGGCGCTGTACCGATCCGTTGTGGTGAAGAGAGAGCTGAGCCAAAAGGCGAAGCTCTCGATTTACCGGTCGATCTACGTTCCTACCCTCATCTATGGTCACGAGCTTTGGGTCGTGACCGAAAGAACGAGATCCCGGATACAAGCGGCTGAAATGAGTTTTCTCCGTAGTGTGTCTGGGCTCTCCCTTAGAGATAGGGTGAGGAGCTCAGTCATCCGGGGAGGACTCAGAGTAGAGCCGCTGCTCCTCCACGTCGAGAGGAGCCAGTTGAGGTGGCTCGGGCATCTGGTCAGGATGCCTCCTGGACGCCTCCCTGGAGAGGTGTTCCAGGCACGTCCCACCGGGAGGAGGCCCAGGGGAAGACCCAGGACACGCTGGAGGGACTATGTCTCCCGGCTGGCCTGGGAACGCCTTGGGGTTCCTCCTGAGGAGCTGGCCCAAGTGGCTGGGGAGAGGGACGTCTGGGCCTCCCTACTGAAGCTGCTACCCCCGCGACCCGACCCCGGATAAGCGGAAGACAACGGACGGACGGACGGACGGACGAATGTGAAAAATGTGGTGTGCATTTTGTCTCAGTGCAGCCTATTGCCTTCAGAACAGTTGCCTGCACCTCATCCCCCTCCTTCCCACTGTGAAACACGGTGGCTGCTGCATTATGCTGAGCAGATACCTCACCATTCAGGTATTTGTTTGCATAAAAATTTAAAAAAACTTTCCCTTTACAATAAAGCACTACTTTGTGTTGATCTTTCAAAACTACCACATTAAAAGACGCATTGAAGTTTGTGACTGTAACAGGCCAAACATGTGAAAATTAATAGCTTTACCAGGCACTTTATGTATCAAATAAAAAAAAAAAAAGACATTTTACCAGAGTCTTGGTGTCAAATTCGTAGCATCCACGTACTCTCCCCATAGACAGGCTTCTCCACCAATCACAAGATTCTTTTGCTTTTCAGTTCCTGTTTTTTTTTTTAAAACATGTTATTAAATTCAGCTTCCATTGCATAAAAACATGTAAATCTTCCCTTTTTTAAAATTCAACAGGTTTACAAAGGCTTAGACAGGAGTGACAACTCTAGGTCAAGAATTTAGCTAAAGTTGAGCCAAATTGCAGCTAAATAAGGCAGGCCTCGGCCAGTGCTGCTGGTGGTGGTGGTAATAATAGTAATAATAATTAATTAACAATAATAAACAAATTCTGTTTTTCTATATAGAATACTGACAAAATTCAAGCTAAATAACTTGTGCCGTCTAAATAGTTTTGAAATATTGATGGTGCTTGCATGAAAAAAATTATAAAAAGATTAAGATTTGAGCCAGAACTTCTAATTTGCAGCCTAAAACATTTAAAAAAAAAAATCTTCTACTGTTGGATCTGAACTTGTCCAGATGCACAAGTCCTAGGGCTGGACGGTATAGAAAAAAAAAAAAAGCATGTCGATAAAATAAAAATATTGATCAATATTGATAATTATCAACAAATTCAAAACATGTATTTTAAGTGCAGCCCTGACTATTTTATGCTGTTGCCTAGAGACCTTTTTTTTTTTTTTTTTTTTTTTTTTTTTAGATACAGAACACACAAACACTGAATTCAACCAAAACCGCAAGCTTTTATAAAAGAAAAAAGAGAATGCATGCTCTGAAATTGTTGAAGGGGGCGGAGCTTGGTTCCTGTGTCTGCGTTGTGATTAGTTGGGAGGATGTAACGACCGTAATATTAACCTACATGGCTAGAATGCATAAGGAAGGAAAACTGTTCTTCTATTGAACTTGTTATTGACCCTTTTTTTTGTCTATCATCCATATACATCTATCGATCAATTTATATTATTGAATTATCGTCCAGCCCTAACAAGTCCTAAAACCTAGTTTCTCCTAACTAATGTAGGTAGCACACTAAAATACACTGTTAACCATTTGATTTCACTGTTCTTTTTAAAGTTGTAATACTTCAAGAGGTAACGCCAGTGTGAGAGAACATAGAGCTCATTTTACAATCAGGCTCTTTTCTCTTTCCTAGGAGTTACATTTTTGCTTTTCAACAAACAGATTGTGTACATTCCTTAAGAGCTGTGCTCAGTTAGGACTGTGAATTATCCAGGAATCCTCCTGTAAAAACCCTTTATTATGTTACAGGCTGTTAAAACACTAGATTCAGTGTGTTTAGACTCTGCCCAGTGGTTTTTAAGAAATGAGAGCAAAAGCCCCCAGGGGCTGTTAGGCAATCGCTACTTTTCTAACGTCCTGCAGAAGCAAGCTGTGTTGCCATGCTAACACTAGCTTCTGAACAGGAACAAGTAGAGGAAGTAAAGAAAATCGATCAAGATGAATCAAGCAGACACAAACCCTTAAAATCTTGTGGGTCGGCTCTGTAATAGCCCGGCCAATCCTGGCCGTAGGAGATACGGTTCAGGTACCAGGGAGAGGACAGCAGGGTCTGGTACCCTGCCGACGTAATATTTGCCATCTCACTCTGGTATTTCTCCTGGTTTCCTTTCCAAACGTGGATTAGTGTGTCTGGGTTCAGCTAAAGAGCACACGCACGCACGCACACACACACACACACACACACACACACACACATAGAGGGAGACAGATGGAAATGTAAGATCACAACGGGTTTCTCCATCTGCTCTTAGTCCGTCTAAAGTGTCTCTGAATATCAGCGGTTCAGAACGTCTCGCCCTAGCGGTACGTTTCTGGACAACAGACGTTATCCAGTGTTCTCAGTTGGTTTTATCTGATCATTGTAAACTGAACATCGGTGTGGTGAAATACATGCAGTGCTGAAATAAATAAGAAGCAAAACCACCAGCCACACTGCCCCATGTTCACACAGCGTCAATTTGACTGTAGTTGTCACGACTGTGCAGTTTCTTTAAATGTAAGCCTGTTGAACAAAAACAAGGCAAAAATTAAATTTACCCCCCCACCACCATGAAGTGATTCGTGAAAAAGAAAAATTCGACATAATATTTTAATCATTATCAATTTGAACTGACCGTTGAAGCTGAGCGGCTCAACCTTGTAGTACTTCTGCCAGTCCTGTCCTGTGCTAATATAGTCTAAGTACCATGGGGCGGAGAGGATGGTGGTGTATCCTGATGCGGTCACATCGCTCATCTCTTTGTTAGTACTACTGCTGATCCACACATGCACTACCGTGTCGGGCTTCAGCTGCAATTGTTACAAGCCAGACACATGTCCTTACATAGTGCGGTCATAAATTATAAAAAAAAAAGAGGTCAACAGTTGTACAAGAATATAAATAAACTGTAAATCCTGGAAGATTTGGGCATTACCTTATGCTTCTTTTTTCTTCCACTAATGTCAATTAGGGTTGAGCAACATATCGAGATTTTAAAAATATCAAGATTTTTTAGAACAGATGTAACGACTTCAACGCTTCTCGTATTTATCTACAGCTGTTTTATTTATTTATTTATTTTTTAAATGGGCCTGTGGGATTTGGATTAAGCTTTGATTCTGACATGCCTTTTTATAATTACTTTATGACATATTGAGATAAATATTGTGTATAGACATTCAGCCTAAAACTATCAATATTATTTTTTGTCCATGTCGCTCAGCCCTAATATCAATGCATTAATGTATTCAAGTTACAGTTATAAATTCATATGGAGCTCTGCTTTATTTGGAGAATATTGGTATCTAGAAAAGAAAATACAAAAAAATACATCCATCATCCATATTCTGCGTTAGGATGTGCTTCCCATATAACTACATATTCCCAAAGGGATCTGTAGCTGAGTTTAACACAAAATCAGTGCCACAGCCTTTAGATGCAGTAAAATAGCCCACTATATTTTATTTTTTACAACTAATGACATTCCAGATGCTGCAGTCTCTATTTTTTTCGCTTGATGCATCACCAAATATACACAAAGCTCTATCATGAGTTTGAAAAAATTTGTCCGAATCGCCACATACAGCTGAAGTATTAAAAGTATCGACTATGCTCCAATTTACATTTAATTTCTATGCCGGTATTAGCGGCTTTGCTCTCTGTTGTGATACGACTTGTTGATAATGCGAAACAATATTTCGTTACGTTCCCGCTGATCGCATTACCGGGGATCTGGCAGTACAACCCTAAGCAAACGACAGGAAACCTACAAGCATCTCCACAGTGCCTTTAGATAAATGCTTTAGGAAAAAAAAAAAAAACATCTTAAAAACAAAATCTTGTCCTTTAACAATCATTAAAGCATTAAAAAGAAAACTGATGGGAGGATACCTTAACACCATTGTCAAAGACCTCCTGCCAGATGATGTAGCCTTTATTGGTAGTGGTGACAATATCCAGAAGCCTATCAGATAAAAAAGAAAAGTTAAACAGGATAATAAAACAAAAAAGAAAACTTTACAACACAAAGTACGCACTTCTGGATGTAAAAGGACTCCAGTTTTCTGTAGTCCTGTCCGAAGCCTTGCTGCTCCATGAACTTCTGAATGTCTGGGTTGGACTTCCTGTAAAGACAACAGACAGATAACAGCCGCCAACACCCGCCTGGTCTTGGAGACGGATCTAAACGCTTCGGGCGCCTCACCAACACGTGAAGTCCACCTCGTCGCCTCCCAGGTGAACGTAGGCGTCGGGGAACACGGTGCTGATCTCTTTGAAGAACTGCTGCATGAAGTTGTACGTGGAGTTTAGGATGGGGTTCACCGGTCCGAAGGTGCCGGACGGCTTGGAGCCAGCGTAGCAAGGCGTGAGCAGGTCGGGTTGGCCTGAGAAGCAAACGCATGGACGTGGACGCCAGATTAATATAGCAACCGAGTCCAAATGGGACGTGAACAACGAGAGAACCCACCTTTACCCCAAGACTGCGTGTGTCCTGGGGTGTCAAACTCGGGGACGACCCGAATCCCTCGGAGGCGAGCAAACTCGATCACCATTTTCACATCGGCCGGCGTGTACACGTGGGTGTAAGGGTGGTAAGCGCCCTGTGAACATTGAGACGGGTACATTTATGTCACAACACAGCGGCATAATGAGACATTTGGGCTGGAGTCAACACAGACGGACAGTCGTCACTGCGACCTTTCGGCTCAGGTCTGGGAACGTCCGGCTCAGGTAAGGAAAAGACGGATCATCGACGATGTGCCAGTGGAAGACGTTGAATTTATTCATTGCCATGGTTTCCTGTATGACGGAGGGGATAGAGATTAAAAAGAAAATTCCAAAGTTAATTAAAATAAATGAATACAAAATAACAAGACTACAAGCTTACATACCAGATTAGCCAGGATGACTTTAATTGGAAGGAAATGTCGTGACGAGTCCAGCAAGATGCCTCTGTGAGCAAACCTTGGGAAGTCACTGACTGACGTGGCATTGATGCTTTTCTAAAAACAGAAAAGGCCAAAGAGGTGAGACCTGGATTTGGAAACAATTCGACAATATTCAACGGTCTTACTTACAGCTCCATACTCGTCCTCGTAGACCAGCTGGCTGAAAGTTTCCAGACCTCAAAAAGAAGAAGCAGAAACATAAAATGGAGGTTAAGAAGATGGAAAATTATTCAGCTAAGCTCAACTCCATCTGGAAAACCCCTGATGTTTGCCTGAAATTAGCCCAAGCAATGTTCTTAAGCACAGGATCAAATCTACAACTTTTAGTTGTGCACTCTACAAACGTGTTAGAGTGTCGGGAAGAAAGCGACACGGTTTGTAATAAACCTTGTATGGGTTTATTACATACATGTTATAAACATACTTTGATTGAGAGATTTTGGTCTGCATGGAAAATGCTGCGTGGCAGAAAGGCAACAGTGCACATCGCTCTAAAACACACTGTCCCCACAGGAAAACATGGTGGTTGCAGGATCATGCTGTGGGGATGCTTTCCTTCAACACGTACAAGGGAACGGGTATGAGTTAATGGAAAGATGGATGGAGCTCAATACAGGGAAATCCTAGCAGATAACCTATTAAAGACCTAAGACAGCGGTAGAACTACCGGCAGGATGTGAATGTGTGACTGACTGACTAATGTAAGGCGCTCTGGGGTTGTTGGGCTTCATAAGGGACTATACAAGTACAAGCCATATACCAGTTAAGAAAGGAAACGCTGTAAAGCGCTTGTCATTTGAGAAATGGGCCAATAAACAGGCGTACAGGTAAATTAAAATCCTACCATGCAGGGCTCCCCAGACCTTTGGTGCCTTCAGGACAGAGACTGGCTGATCCACCGACAGCTCGTCTGCGGAAACACACAGTCACAGCAGCATTTACAGTGTCGGTAAAGCTTGTCAGCATCTGGTATAATCCTGGAATTTGCTTTTCAGGTAACCTTAGAATTGACTTTTTTGCCAACCATGAGCAGAAGAGCTTTTCCTGGAAATGTGCAAGCAACATAGTCACAAGTTAAAGCGGCTACATTTTTGTTAAACTACCACGGTTTATGAATTCCTATTTAACCCAACGTCAGATAAATCATTGTTAAATATGTCATCTTGGCTGCTGTTCAACATTTTGTTAGATGGAATTGGCCGTTTACTGGTGACCCGCCTCGCTGATGGTATATCTTATCTGCACACCGTCAGACAAGTTGTTGATCAGTTCCAAGACAACACTTTAATGATCTCTCATTGCTAAACCAGAGGACGATTTGAAACAGAAACCCAACCCTCAACTGGCGTCGACACCCTTTACCGTGATGAATTAAAAGAAAAAGTTGGAAATAAATTCACTTTTTATTGCAGAAGCACAATCTCAGGTTGAGAAAAATAAAAAAAGTTCAACATTTGATTAAGGTACTTTTATTCGGAGGGAAAAAAAAAACACTCCTTTTCTAAATTACCGGTGTCACAATTTGTGGCTTCCCTTTCTATGAAATACAGGTTACTGAAATTTTTTTTTTTTTTTTTAAAGGTGATCCAGTTTTAAAGAAATTATATTTTGTAATCCACCACTTCCTGTTTCCATTGTATAAATAAGGTGCAAACTTCTCTTAGCCACTCTTGAAAATGGAATAGCCAGGAGAACAAGTCATTCAAGTAAGGCGAGTCAGTTTAAATTTCCGGTTAAAATAAAACTCTGCATCTCCTGTGTCACGCAGGACTGGGCCCATATCTGTCTGTCTTGCAATAAGTGGACTAAATTAGAGAGTGTGTGTGTCTGTGTGTATGATAGAGAGCTAAAAAAAAAAAAAGGCACTGTTCAGTATCTTGAAGTTAACAACAGATAACAAGCGATTGGACGTGTTAATGCGTTACAGAAGCGTTGTGTGGGAGGCATGCCAGGAAGAGAATAAAAATTAGTACTTTTTGCTTTTTTCTACAAGGCTGTAGGAACTTTTACTGCAATGTAAACCTCTGATCAAAAGAGATGGAAAATAGAACCATCTTCTGTGTGCAAGACATGAGTGGAGCTTTTTTAATACGCGGAAAAGCACCCCCCCCCCCCCCTCCTCCAAAAACCCACTTTTAAGTACAGTGGCGGATCTGTAATGCTGTGGGCCTTTTGTTCTCTCATACGCACTGAGCCCTGTTGAGTGAAGAGTACCACGAAAGATAACGTTTCATTAAAACTGTTGGTGAATTCTGACAGACGTGAGAATTTAACCTTCTTCTACGGCCGTCTCAGTCCTCCGGATCTAAACCCAATAGCCGTGGTGTGAGCTGGAGAAGGACAGGGCTTAGAATCTGGACGATCTGAGGAGATTGTGCAAACAGGAATGGTCAAAGATCCCTCTCTGTTCTGTTTGTGTTATTGGAAAAAAAGAAGAAGATATTGACAGCAAAGCTGCCAATGAGTGTGGCACTGATCATGTGATGAATAATAATTACTTCGCATGGTATTTTCTCTTCCACAGAACACGTGCTAAAGTAAGATGTTTCTGCATGAGATTATGCTACAGCAATAAATAAAAGTTGGTCTTATTTTCAAGTCGTTACTTTTTTTTAAGTTACAGATCTTTGCGGAGTGTGGAATGCGCTGCAACCCCTCTTAAAAGTTAACAAGATGTTTAGGAAGCAGTTTTGAGCTTGATGAACGTCAAGCTCCCACCACAGATCACCTCCATATGAAGGAGGAAATTAAGAGACCGACTCACATGACTCGTCGGAAGACACGGTGGGGTAGCTGTCGCACTCCGAGTCGGGGGATGTGATCCACACCTGCAGCTCCAACAGCTCCGCGGGACCTGCTCTCAAGCCTTTATTCACCTTCTGCCTCTTGACATCCCCGAATATGTATTCATAATACCTGCAAAGAGAAACGGGTCCGTGAATGCATCACGACGCGGTGCCAAAGGAAACGAGAAGAGAAAGCAACCCCGTTCACCCCCCTCCGGACCTCCTGTAGGCCTCCTGCAGGAGGCTGCAGCTCGGACCGGCACCGGACTCCTTGGCGTCGGTGATCCTGAAGCTGGAGGAGCTCAGCTTGAAGGAGACCTCCGAGATCCGCACCTTCTGCGGCAGCGGCCACAGGGAGCCGTATTTGGAGGGCTGGAAGACCAGCTCGGGCTCCTGGTCGAGGCAGTCGGGCTCGAGCCCCCAGCAGGAGCCGAGAGCCAGCAGCGTGAACGCAAACCCCAGCAGGACGGTCATGTTGACAGCAGGACTGTAAAGTCACGAGACCTGTCCTGATGGCAACAGAACACAGATTTGTATGGAAACGGGAGGGCGGGGCTTCCCACACGGAAGTCGCGATTTAAAGGGCCAGCGTCTAGATACGGCGCCTTCCACTGGCCTTTCAGGAGAACATTACATAACTTAAATGCATACTTATTATTTTGTATATTTTGTAGCACTTGCACATTAGACTGAAATAATTCAAAGCTCCACAGCTTGGGATCCAGCACACTCCAACATGGTACCCAGGGCCTTTGGAAGACAGAGAGACCCCGCAGCATTACAGACCCTCCACCATACTTAACAGTGGACACGACTTGCGTTGTCACAAACCTCAAAATCTCTTCGTTATCTGTGGCCCAAAAGTCAAATCTTACTGTCATCTGACCAAAGCACACGGTTCTTCAATTTAAAGTTCCTACTGAGTTTAGCAAACTATGTTTACGACAGAAGAAACCCCCTTATTTCTCTGTGTCCCCTCCCAAACAACCAGTTGGCATGTAGATAGCATCAAATTGCTGCTATGATTTCCCCCGAGAATGTCACTGCTGCAGTGCTCTGACATTAGTTGTGAAGCAGAACTGCAAGCACATGAGCACTTCCACACCCCTGTCAGTATGAGGAAACAGAAATTGAACAAAACATGTTGACACATTCATCAGGTGTAGGGCTACGCGTACTAGGAAAAAACCCACGCTGTTAGAAAGATACGTTTGAGTCATAATTTAATCCGAGTTGAGAATTTCTTCTATTTGTACCTGAGTTTGGGTTTTCTGGGCCTCTGCAGACATTTTCTGACCAGCTGAAATCAACACAACTGAATGGCGCGTGCTTTTGTCTTTCCCATTTTTAAGCGTAGCTGAAGCGATTCATACCACCTCTAGCTGTACAAGGAACTCAATATACGTTAAAATCTAAAACATTTGCCATGCATTTATTTGGTTGGAGTTTGTTGGCTTGTGGTCGGCAGCTTTGTTTTACACTACAGATTAAATGTTTCCCAGAGAGCTAAACTAGAAGTGACCTGTAACTGGTTTGTTACACGGTCAGACAGGGTTTAGCACAACGTCTGCTCGCTCTGCTGCTCTGGTGTCCTCCTGCAGTGTGAAAAATCTCAAGCTGAAATCATTTGCCAGCGTAAAATGGTCAGGTGTGAGTGTGAGCATGTATGGCTCTCTGTCCCTATGCGTTATTGCTGGTGACTTGTTCAGGGTTTAAAGCGCCTCTCGCCTATTGTCCAAATGTCACGTGGCTACATCACTATCTGGCCCAAACAACAGCCCAAAGCCAAAACTCTTGGTCCAGTTCCTTTCTTATCCTCCTTATTTTCTCACTTAATGTTCGGAGGCTGTAAAACCTGAAGCCTTTTTAACAAAAGACTTAAACGTCTACTGTTTTTTTAGGTAGCATCCCGAACTGATGCAGTAAAATAGTGTTTATACTGTTATACATTTCCACATACCATAGTCGGTAACATTATTTAGCTAAAACCGGTAAATACATGAACTTGAATATATTCCCCTAATGTGGCTCATATCTAAAGTGGGAACTTTGTTTTTGTCCCAAAGTCTAAAGTAAAGGGGAAAAAAATTATTTCATGTGTTGATTTATTTAACATAGTGTTTGGAGGATATTACAAGAAAGTCAGAACTAAAAAGAAATGTATCATGGTGGATTTTCTCAAACACAGCCCTCTGCCTGTAACTCTTTGGTGGCAATCAGATGTTTTTCTTCCGTAAATTTTGGCATGTGCATGAGTAGATACACAAGTCCAGACGTAGGAGTAGATTAAAAGTTACACATTGATCTTTGCCGTCACGCGTCTCCTGTGCAAATGTGGATGCCTTCGCGTGCAGAGCATGAATGCCGCTTTGTAGAATCAGCTGCAGCACCAGTTTCCTGGTTGTTGTGCAGACCAAAGTGGATTGAGGCCATCAGCGCAGGCACGTTTGCTTTTTTGTAATTGGACAGTACAGTCAATACTGTGACTTCTTCAAAGAACAACAGAAGCGATACTAAATCTCTTGACTGTTTGTAGTGTGTTGCAAAGGATTCTGTCCCCATGGATTTTTCCAATGGCATTTTAAAGCAATAAACCAACACAGGGTTGTGCATCATTGTGAGCTAAGGAAACGCATGCTTGTCATTATTATTATAGATTTTTTGGGCCACTTTAACACATTTAAAAGGTTCGATTTGAAACATATTACATTAGAGCTTGGGCTGTATGTTAAGTATTGTTAGAATACCCTGACAGAAGTTTTTTTTTTGCTGTGCTTTGTTTTTAGCTGCATTCATCTTCCCATCAACTCTGATCAGCTAGCTCTGGTACTGCTAAGGAAAAAAAAAAAACATCCCACAGCACGACGCTGCTACCACCATATTTCACTATGGGGATGATGTGTTTGTGTTCATGTGCTGTTTTAGCTTTCTGCCACACATTTTTGCCAGTGGTTCAAAAGGGTGGATGCTGACCTTGAATTTAATGGTCAGATAAGGGCAGCTGTGAAGTCCAGCTTCTATCAGTTAAGGCAGCTGGCTAAAATAAAGCCAATTCGCTCCAGGAAGGACGTTGAGACAGTAATCCGTGCCTTTGTCACCACTCCGCTGTATTACTGTAATGCGCGTTATGTACGGGTGAGGGGCTCCTATATTGCCCAGCTACAGAGAGTGCAAAATGCAGCGGCACATCTTTTATCTGGTACACGCAAATATGAGCATATATCCCCCATTTAGCTTCATTTCAATGGCTTCCCATATGTCTTAGGATTCGTTTTAAAGTTCTTTTATTTGTTTTTGAAGCTCTTCATGGCCTTGCCCCTTGCAACCTTTCCGAGTTGCTGCACCGTTATACACCATCACGCTCCCTTAGGTCAGCTGATCAGCTGTTCCTGACGGTGCCTGAAACAAAGCGGAAGCTTCGGGGGGACCGTGCCTTTGGTGTGGCGGGTCCTAAATGTTGCCATGGAATGAGCTACCACTGAACATCAGACAGGCTACATCACTGTCTCATTTTAAATCTCTTCTTAAAACTCATTTCTTTGCCTTGGCCTTTGACGCCATGTGAGAAGTTAATGTTAGCATCTGCTTATTTTATTGTATGGCCGCTAATGCATTTGAATTATATACCATTTCTGTATTTTATTTTTGTTTTTCTTACTACAGCATTTTAATGTTTTAAATGTTTTTATGTTATTCTGTACATCACTTTGGTACCTTTGGTAATTTAAAGGGCTTTATGAATAAAGTTGGATTGGATTGGATACCTTCCTCCACACACTTGCTGTGTCCCTTTACAAGGCTTGTGGTAAATCTTAAACAGTACGTCTTCTGGCTTCCTTTTTTTGTCAGTGTGGAAGTCATAACAGTTCATTAAACATGAAATTGAACATAACTCTTTTACACACATTTCTGAGTCAATACAAAAATACGATTGAATGTAAAAATGCTGTTAGAGTAATGTCACTGAGGTATTTATGAGTTTAAATACATAGGAATACAATATTGTTTACTACTTTGGCATCTAACAGTGGAACTGAGGAGACAGCTGTAATTCGACCAATTGCCACTAGGGGGCGGTCGGTAGCATTAAAACTGAGAATAAACTGCATGCTGTAAACCAACGGCTTAAAACGTGCCGTTCTGGGAACGTTTTAGTCCAGTCTTTCCGAGAAAGCAGCCTGTTGTGGTTTATATTCAAGGTTCAAAACGGGACACATAAGGCTGTTCATATAATAACCCGAATCTCTCTGAGAACAAAAGTCCAGACCTCAGGACATCAGTTTAAATCAAATTATTTAAATGAGTGTGTCTATAAAGACATTTGCCACATGGATTTTCATGCATTTTATCTTTGGATGGGAAATTAAACCAAGCAACACATGAAGCATGCATGCTGATGTTATCCTCACAGATTTAAAAGGTTTTAATGTGTGTGGAAAAACTGCTGGGAATTCTTTTGATCAGATCAGATATGAGTTCCAGAGCTCAGCACACCCCTCAGGCAGGCTGTCCTCTAGACATGACACAGGGCCACATAGGTTCCGCTTAACCCTAACCTCTGGCTGTGCCACATGAGGAATAATCACTTACTCCTAAATGGTCTTTGGAAACAATGCATAAGTGGTACCATCTGTCGGTGGGTTTAGATCGACTGCCCTCCGACAGATCTGGTGTGGTGCACAGTCTAGGGAAGCAAAAACAAAAAAGAAAGCTGCTCTAAAAAAGAGAGACAGCAGCGAAAGAGGTGGTGCTCACCTCTTCACAGTATTCCTAAGCTTTGTTACCAGGAAAAGCCAGGCTGATTTATCGGGAGCGTTTCAACACGTCCAACTAGTTTTGACGTTGCTATCTCTGAGCATCTAAGAGGAACTGTGAGGTGAAACAAAACTAGTTCTGTCTCTTGAATCAATTGGTTGTTTACCCACTATACACCCGTTATCAATCTCTGGTTCAAAACCATTAAACTTCGAGGCTTTTAGGCATCTCTCATGACACGGACAAAAGCAGGTGATTGCGTGCATGCGTGTAATGGATACAACAATGAATAAGCTTAGTGGGCTAATGTACAACAGCATCGATGTTTGCCATTTCATTTTTCTCTCCATAGCTTAGTGCATCCAGATACAAGCTGCGGTTTGGAATCCGGCAGAAAGCTTAAACATCACAGATTCCCTGAAAAGTTTATTGTGTGGCTAGTGTGGCTCTCCAGCCAAACATTGCACTAATACCCTTTAACATCTTTGTACCAAATTTCTCTTGGAGTGTTTTTTTTTACAAAAGTCTTTTCTGCATGTAGCCACATTGCAAGCACAAACTTCAAGGGATTTGTGAAGGACTGCGTGCGATAAAGCAGTAGGAATTAGTGCAAAATGGTGAGGTGAAATGGGGAAGTAGTTTTCAGAATTTTGTGCAGATGCAACTCTAAAGCTCATTTTTTATTTTGTCTTTACAAAGTACCTCAGTACTGGAGCGAGGGAGTCAAACCTTGCCATAGAATGCCCTCTGACACCTGGAGCTGAACTTTGACTGGGCCATTCCAGAACATAAACACACGTTCATCTAAGCCATTCTATTCTGCAGCTCTGGCTGTGACTTTAGACTGTTCTGGTTTAGTGAGGATGGCGTGCTCAGGGTAACATCTTGCTCTCTCTGCTGGGCAAACATTTTACGTATTTATTTTTTGTATTCTTGATGTGTTGCACTTTGAAAGGATTTTATACAACAGTAGTGAATTATTGTGAAGGAAAATTAAACAAAAATCTAAAACATGTCACCTAAATTGTTATTCACCCGACTTAGTCAGCATACAAAGATTTTAACAATTTGTTGGTGAGACAGAAAGCTCCCGTACTTGGACTATTTCCGCGATCAGTATTAGCAACACTGTCCAAGAGTTGCTGTCCCCGATACCTACCTTCTTGATTTTACACATAGCACTATACACCTTTTTAACTCATTTTTAGACCATACACATTGATCCACAGATGCTAAACATATAAAATCACACAAGTTATTATTGTTTATAACATTAACCATTAACTGGACAGAGTGCTTAGAAAAAAAGAGGGATATTTGGAGGAAGATGTTTTTCCCTATATAATAGATTTTGACCACTAGGGGTCCCTCTTGCCACATGTAAGCAGGTCATAATGCAACACTACAGTGCTGTTTACAGCACTTCCCAGGGTCCTCCTAATGAAGTCTGACTCTGTTAGGCCTGTGTAGTTGTCTTCTGCGTGCAGAGACGATGTAACTGTGATGTCACGACCAACTTGACAGGAAGGAAACCCGAGTATGAGTCTGTAACAACAACCCCTGTGATCACCACATCACAAGCCCATTGCCGATAAAAACAAACAACATAGTGACATCAGTGTCTCAAGGGCCCAGTGAGGAGTTTGGTCACAGCCAGCGAAGACCCACAGACATGACTCACATAAGACGAGTCAAGGGATAAAATTGGACCTCGGGTTTCCGGCGGCCCCAGCCAAGAAACCATAATGCTTTTATAATCCTATAGGATTGAACTTTAGGCCCAGAGTCACCTATACATTATAGCTCTGAAAATACGTCCTTGTCGTCAACATGAGGACAACAATGGATTGCTATGCGTGGGAATTATACTCAGTACTTTACCATGTTACTGAACAACAGCAACACGTCCACTGTTACTGATATTTGCATTAGAAAATAGCTTCAGTTAAAAATGTCTGAATGACACATGGGTGGTATTCTGCAAAAAAATTTAAACAACTTTTGTCAAAGCATTTCACTGATGCATATATGGAGTTTTTTTCTCCTGCTTCCCTGATCTGAAGGCTTGCTTCACCAAAGAATGACTGTTTCTTAAAAGTTTCCCCCCATGCTTACAAATCTGATAAAGGCCTAAAGAGGTAGAGCTAACAATAAAAAGGTTAATCTTGTGACCCACTGGCAGGGGGTCACTCCAACCCCCAAATCCCAAGGGTGCCAGCAGAAAGCTCTGAAAGGGCAAGCCAAAAGGGGGGGGGGGGCATGAATAAATTTGGGGTGGCGCTCCATATTCAAAAGCCATAGCAGAATTTCAGGAATTCATTAGAGGAAGATGAACTTTAGAAATGCAGGTCTAATCAAAAATAAAGAAATAAAAAAGTAAGAAATAAAAAAATGAGAAAATCTTAATGTTCATTTCATGTTTAAACGTAGCTTTGCAACAAATATCAGGACAAACTACAAAACAGAAATGCTGAATTAACAGGTAGCATATTGGGCAGGCCGAATCAATTAAAGATGAGACAGACATTTAAATGTGGCGCTCGTTGAAGGACAAAAACAATGCCGCAAGCACATTTACGTAAATTAATAATTGTTGTAATTGGGCAAAGCCGAGTCGCATGTAACGTGGTATAAAAAGATTTCAAGAGGTTTTGGTTTGAAAAATGCCAAAATAATTTTTTTTCCTTATGTGAGATGGTAGGGAAAGTGCTCAAACGTCGGGAGTTCATTTTTTTTCTTTTCTTTTTTTTGCCATATGGAGCATTGCACACAGTGCTGGCCCTCCTCCACCTGTTGCTGGGCACCGCCAGTCAGTAGGCCGATAGAAGGCTGTTGCAACTTTATCAAATTTGGCTGATATTTATTCTATCTGTTCTGTCGATTAAATCTGTGCATCATTATCTGAATAGCAACAAATAAATATTACAGAAAACATTGATGAAACAGTAATGATCAGCGTATTAGATTGCCAGCATTAGGTAAAACTGAGACTTACATTTTTTTTAATGAAAGCAATTAGACGATGTTATACATTTTCCATAAAACGTCCTTAGTAAACACCGTATTAGACATAAATTTGTATTTTTACTAGGGTTACCATAGTGAGCTGCTCTTCATTTGAAAATTTAATCACTTTGTGAACTAACTTAGGATGGATTTGACCTTAAAGGTAACAATAACTTTGTCTTTTTGCTGCAGCCTCATGAAACAGCCCCTCTCCACATCTCTAATCATGCCCCCTTCTCTTTTGTCTCTGCCTTCCCTTCTTTTCCTGCGCTGAAACAGTCGAGATGATCGTCCCCTCCTCTTGAGTATGGCAAGCCATTTTACATTATAAACTGGAGATGGCTTTGAAGCAGACATCAACAAAAATGTAGGAAATTACATTTCAGATATTTATAACACACCCGATATCCACATTAACCTTTCAGATTTCTAAACAAAAACATAATCTGAAACAGAATTTTTACCAGCAACTCTTAATTCAGAAACTGTTAATCCCACTGTTAACAGTAAATTTCATATCCAATATATCTATCTATCTATCTATCTATCTATCTATCTATCTATCTATCTATCTATCTATCTATCTATCTATCTATCTATCTATCTATCTATCTATCTATCTATCTATCTATCTATCTATCTATCTATCTATCTATCTATGGATTTATGTTGTCTACTGAACTCAGCTCATCTTTTGGCTCTGTGCTCCCGGGGGAGGAGTCATCCAGTGGGAATGATCAAACAATCAGATGCTGACACAACTGAAGAAAAACTGGATACTATAATTTGTTTGGCAACAAAATGAACGACACAATAATTTTAACGATTCTGTCACGATTGGGGTTGTTTTCCTGCACAAAGTTGCAAACATCCAATTAGTAAAAAAGAAGTTCACGTTTAACGTATAAATCCTGCTATAAGACCATTTTATGGCTAGAGTTAAAGTCCAGCAAAAGAAAAGTTGAAGGGTTTCAACTTGCCAATAGATAAGCAGTTCTTGTAGGTGAAAGGTCACATCTGGTGTGTTCCTGTTAAACTCTAATTTTTACAGGTGTAATGCAATGATAATGGCGGTTATCTATAATTACCTGTAAGAATGTTATTTCTGACCAGGGGGAATTGTGTTCTTGCTCCCCAAAACTGGTGCAGACAGACGCGTGTCTGTGATTAAATATTAAAACGACTTGCCATACCCACCCCGGATCCCTGGCCGTAAACACACCCATTGATTTCAGTGGGAGCGCAGGCGGAGGAGCGGAGCAGAGCAGGAGCTGCCGGAGGAACGCCTCCAAACAGCTCCTCTTATTATCACCTCTCCGCACCAGCCTTCAATCAGACCCACGGCGAGTCTCCCAGCCCATACCTTTGCGAGACTGCGGCTCTTCTGGCGACCTACAGCTGGGGAATAACCAAAGGAGTTGCCGTCCACTCCGCGGGCGCAAAGGCTGGCATCGTGGCTCTTTCACGAGTGGCATGCTCGGGCGACCCTTCGGGCACGACTGAACTCCTGCTTTCACCCAAAGAGGTAAAAAAATGACAGCGCTTTGCCCATTTTTTTTGTCTTTTTACCTCTGAATTGAAAGTTGAATGCAAAGAACGAAAGGGAAGTTCCAGGTTAGGTCTAGAGCGCGTCTGGCTAATGGAAGCGCATTGTAGACTTTCTCATTATGTCGATATTGTTTGCATTTTGCATTTCCTCTTTTTTTTTGTTCCGTCCGCAACTCCACCCTTTACAGGCTGCACAAGGTGTTGCACGCTTCCTTTTCATTCTTTCACGAATGTTTTTATTTTCGGGCCAAATTTAAACCCAGCAGCTCGGATGAGGCTGTACATGTAGCCAATGAGTCTGAATCGGGACATTCTAAAACGCTTAACGTGAAAAAGCTTAACGTGGCTTAAGGTAGGAAAACAACGAGGAATCATCACCAAATTTCGCATGGCCATATATTGTCATGAAGACTTAAGCCTGTCAAAAAAAATAAGCCGAAATCCAACGATTATAGAAGATATCTCACATTAACGTTTTCTTCTTCATTGGCGCCTATGGCGAGAAAAAGGCTTAACGTGGTTTAATGTACCTAATCAACGATCAATGATCACCAAATTTCTCTTTCATATTGCTCCTAATAAGCACATAAAACTGTCAAAATGTCAAACCCAAAGTCCAATTATTATGGACGTTATCTAACATTAAGCGTTTCTGCTTCATTGAGGCCTATTGAAAGGAAAAAGCTTAACGCAATTCAATGTACCTAAACTACGCTCAGTGATCACCAAATTTCTGTCATATATTGCTCCTCATAAGCACATGAAACTATCAAAAAATCGAAACCAAAGTCCAATTATTATGGACGTTATCTGACATTAAGCGTTGCTGCTTCATTGAGGCCTATATTAAAAGAAAAAAGCTTAACGTGGTTCAATGTACCTAAACAACGATCAGTATTCACGCTTAATGTTAGATAACGTCCATAATAATTGGACTTTGGGTTTGACATTTTGACAGTTTTATGTGCTTATTAGGAGCAATATGAAAGAGAAATTTGGTGATCATTGATTAGGTACAATAAACCACGTTAAGCCTTTTTCTCGCCATAGGCGCCAATGAAGAAGAAAACGTTAATGTGAGATATCTTCTATAATCGTTGGATTTCGTTTTTTTTTTTTTTGACAGGCTTAAGTCTTCATGACAAGATATGGCCATGCGAAATTTGGTGATGATTCCTCGTTGTTTTCCTACCTTAAGCCACGTTAAGCTTTTTCACGTTAAGCGTTTTTCACGTTAAGCGTTTTAGAATGTCCCGTCTGAATCTGCTGAAGGTTTTTCAGATCGCTCCCCGCTGCCGCCGTTGCGCGTCTGCGGTCTTTGTTGTGCGTCTCGCTCGGCAGATGCTCGGAGCTAAGTCCACATAAGCCTGGTGTTTACTTTTGAAGTTGTCTCCCTCCCGTCTCTCTCTTCCTGTGTCCATGGTTGACTGTGAGCACCTGGCAATGATTTCAACCAGACTGCAGCCAGACCCCTTTTTTCCCCCCCTCTCCCCCTCATTCTAGATTTTTTTTTCTGCATGTGGCATATAGTCTGGCTGTGCGTCTGTTGGATCTGGTTTCTTTTGAACAAGATGAGGATGGCTCTTCGTTTCTCATCTCATCTCATCTCTCATAGCCTGGCACACTACTTTTGTTATACATCAACACTATGACTCCTGGATTTCTGTGTGATATTACATTTTGGGGGAGGAGGTGTGATAAAATGCCCACCACTACTTTCTGGTAATTTTTGAAACGATGCTTTGTTAAGGGGGAGTCCTGTGAGGTGGACAGAAGAAGACCCTCACATTTTAAACCGTGGATGAGGAGCATTTTCTCTGATTGAGTCAAGGTAAAAAAAAAAAAAGATTTGCAAATGCACCAGTCATGTGGTACAAGTAAAAGGCATCTTTTTTTTTTTTTTACTTCCACTTCCTCATACTTTTAAACAGACGGTTATCTTGAATTTGGCCTCCTTCAAAAATGGTCTCCTCACCTCCCTGAGCAACGTAGAGAGAACGTCAACGTAGAGCCAGTGAAGATGCAGCTGGCCAGTCAGTGGGATACCTAACAAATTACAGTTGTTAGCTCTTAGAGAAGTCTGTCAGGCTAATCTTAACTTCTAAGTGTGCGTGTATAGCTTGTGCCTTAGGCAGCTTCGGTTGGTGAAGGTAATCCAAATGGTAAAATGGGACTCTATTAACACGCTGAGACAATAGCGTAAAGATTCATCCCTATACATCTACTCTGGCTTGCATACGTTTATACCACACATGAACTTTTTCTTATTTTGTCAGGCAACCTCATGTTTCCCAATTTGAATGCCTTTTAACAAGACTTTATGTGACACATTGGGGCAAAGTAGCACATGGATGTGGTTTTACCATGTCTTTGGCAAATAATCAGTAGAAAAGCTTGGCCTTTATTCTTATGCTGAGCCCCTCTGAGCCCACCATCTTTTTCTTTATCTATATATTCCTATCAACTCTGGTAGTTTTTCCCCGTCTCCGCTGAAGGAAAGCATCCCCACAGCATGACACTACCACCACCACAGCAATTTACTGTGGGCATGGCCGGTTTTGGGGTCATACAGAGTGTTACATTTCTGCTGTACGCAGCATTTTGCATGAAAATAATTTTTCAAGGCAGTGCATGGACCACAAATTGTTTGATACAAACAGATCCTCTCCGGATGCAGCACAGAACTGGATTTCATGTATACGGATGATGATGATGATGATGATAGGAATATAAAAACATGGACATTTTGAAGTTCTTTGACTCAAAACAAACATTGGGAGAGCAGATTGGATTGTTAATATTTCTGAGAAAAAGGTCATGTCACACGTTGTCATTATCAAGATGTTAAAAAGTTAAGCCATGACGAGGTCAGTTCACAGAGAAAATAACTGCAGTGGGAATTAAAAAATCAGATGCTGAAGCTAAAGGTTGCTTAGACGAAATGCCATGATGCTGACATTTAGATTTTATCACTGTGTCTGTTCAGGTTTATTAGTGATGCAGATTCTCTCTTTTTTTTTTAGTTTCTGTGTGATCACTAGCTCTGCTTTCATTTGATACGCGATGTACTGGTTACATATAAAGATAAATAAATGCAAGAAAAAATAACGGGTGCAGAAAAGACATGCATAATAAATAAAAGAAATGAGACTTAATGGAAATTTACCCAACAGAGGTGCAGAATTATTTAAATGTGCTACAAAATCACCACACAGTAGTCTTCAGTGGCCAAAAAAAGAGAAAAATGGACTAAAATGTCACAGGAAATGATCAAAAATGGAAAACTTAGCCAATCAAAACATGCAGAAGAGTATCAGAGATTTAAAATGATCATGAAACAAACCAAACCTCCACAGATATAGGAAAGGAAAGCCGATTAATGAAAGAAAAGTACAAAAAAAAATCACAATTGCGTGAAAGATGATCATGACAGGGCAAAAAAACACCAAAATTGGCCAAAATAAACAATTGATGTTTGCGTCAGGACTGCAAAAAAGAAAACAAGCTGATCAAAAAAGGCTCAATAAAATCCCAGAGACCACAAAGTGACTGAGTGGCTTTTCTAAAATGAAAACTGCTGCGTGAAACAACTAAAACGGCAGAAAAACGATCCACTGCAGAATGTCTTGGATAGGGTAAACTGTCATACTTGATTCGTTTACCTTTTTAACAAAAGAGAACCGCCTGCTGTCATTCAGCATGATCACTGGAGTTCACCTGATCATATCAGCTGCAGCTGTGTACCTACTAAAGTTGTTTCTTTACCCGTCTGCTTCTATGCCTCAGACATGAACGATACACGGTCGCATTTATTAAAATGCTAATTAATAGCATGGGCAGAACCTCTCTAATTAAGTCCCGGATCTATTAGGTCCACTTACTCAAATCAAGCTACTTACAACTTACAATTAGAAAAGCAGAGGTGCGCTGTGTGTGTGTGTTTAGGTGTGTGTGTGTGTAGGAGGTCACACCTGCAACTGAGCGATCAGGCAAGGTTATTCTCATCATAGCTGATTCTGGGAGATGACGTGTGCCTGGTCGTGTCTCTGCTGGAATGCAATAAAGCCTGTTGAGCGAAGTTAGCGGTTGGTTTTATGTTTCATAAACTGCTGACAAATAATGCTGGAACTCTGAGTGTGAAACCCTGTATGGCTTGAAATAAGTTGTTTATACACACACACACATACACGCACACACAAACGTGCGCATACACAAAAGCGAGTTGGTTTTACAAGTTGTTTGGAAGGCTCCCTAATTTGGTTTCGCTGACTGTGTCGCAAGTCACTTGAGTTTAGCATGAAACCGAAGCATTGTTAGGTAAACCGAGCAGATGAAACTCCTGACGCGAGCTTGTGAAGCCACTGCTATAAGCTGTGATGTAAAAGGTCTGTGCTCAAAAAGTGCCCATTAAGAAAAAGAGTGATAAGATGGATATAAAGAAACTGACAAGCTACGGCTGAGGAGGAACGCTTGCAGCCAAAGACTAAGAATTACTTCTTTGTGCGTCATGAACTTCAAAGCGCGAGTTCAAAGCGGTTCCTTCAGATTTCACAGAGACCTAAAGCCAAAGGTAGAAGTGACAGCGCTCGTCACAAATCTTGCATTTGCACCTACGGGCTTCATACTTGATTTCCCTTTTCACAAGACTGCATTCTGGGGATTCTTAAGCACATGATGCAACTTATGGAAATTGGAAACTGTCCTCTCGCTACTCTGTTCTTGAGTTGTGGAGGAATCCTTTTTTGACAGAGGGGGGTCTTGTGAACCCAGATCTAATGTGAAAATAAAACCCTCACCACCTGCAGGTTTCTAAAACTTCTGGCCTCTGACCGAAATTAAAGGAATAGTCCAGGATGGTTCAAGTGAAGATATGTTAAAAGACTCTAAACAGTAAGATAGCAAACATGTAACAGGCAAGCCTCTTGGTGTTTTCATTTAGCAAAAGTCCAGATAAGCTGTAGCTAAGTGCTAATCGAAGACGAGCCAAAACGAAAGCAGATGTTTGACACAGCTCCAATCTTAAAAGCTAATGATGGTTTATGCAAATGCTGTTTTATAACACTTTTTAAACTGTCTTCATGTTTGCATTAAGTGATGAAAAAGAAGAGAATAGTTATTTACACGGCAAGTGGAAGTAGGATATGGTGCGCCATGAATTTTCTTTATTTACTAGGACGGTGCATATTGATGGCAGTACACCTGTAACATGCTAAAGTTAGCCATAGGCTAGTTTTCATCTGTAGTCCTGCTTGCCAGGACTACAGATGAAAGAGTGAAAAGCATTTCCAGTCAGACTAAAGCCGAGCGTAGTGTTGATGCCAGTTTTGGCATCAACACGAAGAGAGTTGCCTTGTATGCTGCTGCCTGGGCAGGTACTGGTCATTTTACCCCTTCGCCATTTTGGACCTGCCAGGATTCCACTTTGTACCCCATTTGACAACTAAAAATTTAAGTAAACAATTTTTTTTAGCATTTATTGTTATCTATCTCAATAATTAATTAAAAATCTTAACCAACAAGAGAACAACAGATGGGCATTAAATTGGGATCATGGGTAGATAATGGCTTGTTTATAGGCATGAAATAACAGCAGAAAGGAGAAAAAAATGGCAACTTGTAGGTACAAAAATGGGGGTAAATGGTTGCTAAGGGGTGAACCTAGAGCCCTTCTGTTGCACTTCACTCTCATTTTTATTTTAAACAGTAACATTCCCTACAGAGAAAATCTGTCTGTGTTCAAGAGGCAGCAGAAAAAAAAATTCCTGAGAAAATGCATTGCTCGTATAGCAACTCTAACAACACAGTTTGACTTAATTGCTTTTAGGTTTCAGCAGTTTTTGGAGTTTATATAAACATTTTCAAGAAATATTTTTTCTGTGTTTTTATCCTATCGTGGATATGCTTGCAAAACGACATGCTTTGACATGATTATGATGTTCTGCCTGTTTATTGAGCGCTAGCTGCTAGGGCTACACAATATTAAAGAATTGCATAATGGTGATAATATTGGTAAACATTGAGATGCCTGTATCAGTTGCAGTATATGCCTATATTCTTTTTTTCCTCTCTTCCTCTCATCTGTGCTTCCATCACACTCTGACCCTTTGCCTTTTGGGCAATGTCATTCGTGTCACCCTTGCAATATATTAGTCAACAATTATCCCTCTCCAAATGGTCCTTTTGTTATATGAATGTTGATCTGATACTGTGATGACGATACATTGCCGACATATTGTGCAGCCTTACTACCTGGTATTACTGTCAATAAAAACAACTGTTAAAAAAAATGAAACATGCATAAATCCTATAAAATGGTGTACTCTTAAACTTTAGCTTCGTTTTCAGTAACTGTTTCACATAGGAAGGCCTTTGGTGGCGCACTACCAACTTCATCAATTTCTTGTATAAACTATGGCTGTGTCCCAATTCAGGGCCTGCATCCTTCAAAAGACCCGGTCTACGTAGGCCGGGTCCTTCATCGGCCGCGAAAAAGAGAAGACTGCAAGAGATTGGCTTGTGAATTGTTTAGTCCCTGAATTGAGACGCACCCAAAAATTGGGTTTGATGTGAATAACCACTGGTGCAAACAGGAGAATGGTTTAAAGGTTAATAAAATGGCAATAACCTTGATAACCTTATTGGTTTTGGAGTAGTTTTGAGGTGGTAGAAGCCCTCTTTGGTCTTGATCCTTCTCAAACTACCCATTGGCGTCAGCTTCCAGGACCAAAAAAAAAAAAAGATTTATTCCAAACGAAGACGCCAAGAGAGTTCTCCACTGGGACATACTAACTGCTTGTAACCTTTTAACATAACCTCACTTCAAAAATATTAACACATCCCTTTAACTGTTATTTATGATGGACTACATTTTTACCTAAACAAGGAAGCATATCAAAATAACCTAATTAAAGGCTGTATGTTTAAACTAAATGTAAAATCAGATCAAGCATCCTCATTGTTATTTTATAGGGGAGACAAAGTGAAGCATCTTAATGCCTTATAGTGTAGAAAAAGGTCAACATATTTGAACAGTAAAATAGAATTTAATTTTGAGTCAGGTAAACGTAAAGTTGGAGGACAATGGGAGAAATGCATCATGCCTCACAGGTGTTTTGAAAAGGTTTCATGGCTGTTTGCAAGGGCCTTTTGCCTTCAATGTTTGGAATCCTTGGAATTCCCGGTAACTCGAAGGTCGGGAGCTGACCTCACACTGCAGCTGCTTGCTGCCAGAAGGGAAACAAGCTAGAACTACTACAGGATTGGAAAGGGATGTTTTAGAACTAAACTTATATATGATACTATATATAAAGGTGCAATATTGTGTGAAAGTATGTTGAAATCTTTAAAGACAAGTGTGGATTCTGGGGCAGACTAAGAACTCGGATGTTGTTGTTTTTTTTTCTTTAAAGAATTTGTGGATTTGAGACTTGGATGCACTGCGGATAAACCACAAGGCAGGAGGCAGTTGCCATTGCTAAATAATTAGGTGGAATGAAAGCGGGCTTTCAGTGAGGATGGTCACAAGCATTGGAGATCCAAGCTCAAATTGTTCTTTGAAAAACATTTTTTCAAAGAACAATTTTTTTCATTTTTTAAAATGTTTTCTTTTATTCAGATTTCTCTTAAGCATTTTTTGTAGATTTTTTTTTTTTTTTTGCAAAATAAACGGGGGTTAATACATTTTGAGAATACAGTTATGTTCTTGGCCGAGGACATACTAGGTACAAGATGCACACACGACTGCCTTTTTTTTCTTTCTTTGCACATTATTTGGGATTTTTTTTCTCTTGTATTTACTTTTTCAGAAAAATTTATATTTTATATATTCATCCTTTTAAAGATATTGGCACTGAACGAATCAATGTTTCCACATAAACCTCTTAGTGTTTGCATGTGTAGCATTTGCTGTTGAGAATAAAACTTGAGAGACAAATTAGACCTACATTAATAGCTGATTAATCTGCTTTTTTTTTATAACCAGCTATGAAGACAAATGTACAAATGTTTCTTGCTGCAAGAAAGATAGGTTTAGGGTAGAAATGGCCTAAATGTATTTTAATAGGGGTTTTATACACATGTCATAAATTTTAAATATTCATGAGATTTTTTCTATTCTCATTTCTTTTCAGGATTCAATGAAAATGTCAGTGTGCGTCCATGAGAACCGAAAATCGCGAGCCAGCACCGGCTCCATGAACATCTACCTTTTTCACAAATCCTCCTATGCTGACAGTGTCCTCATGCACCTCAACTCTCTGCGGCAACAGAGGCTTTTCACAGATGTCCTCCTCCATGCGGGCAGCCGCTCCTTCCCCTGCCACCGCGCCGTGCTGGCAGCATGCAGTCGCTACTTTGAGGCCATGTTCAGCGGCGGCCTGAGGGAGAGCCAGGCCAGTGAGGTCGACTTCCGAGACTCGATCCACCCGGAGGTTTTGGAGCTGCTGCTTGATTATGCCTACTCATCACGGGTAGTGATCAACGAGGAGAACGCAGAGTCACTATTGGAGGCCGGGGACATGTTGGAGTTTCAGGACATCCGCGATGCTTGCGCCGAATTCCTGGAGAGAAATCTTCATCCATCCAACTGCCTTGGCATGCTGTTGCTGTCTGACGCCCACCAGTGTACAAAGCTGTCAGAGCTCTCCTGGGGCATGTGTCTAAGCAACTTCCCTGCCATTTGCAAGACAGAGGACTTTCTCCAATTGCCCAAAGATATGGTAGTGCAGCTTTTGTCACACGAGGAGCTAGAGACAGAAGATGAGAGGCTGGTTTATGAAGCTGCCCTTAACTGGATCAACTATGACCTAGAAAAGAGGCACTGCTACCTCCCTGAGCTTCTTAGAACAGTCCGGCTCGCCTTACTGCCCGCCATCTTTCTAATGGAGAACGTTTCAACAGAAGAGCTGATTAATGCTCAGGCGAAGAGCAAGGAACTGGTAGATGAAGCTATCCGCTGCAAGCTGAAGATTCTCCAGAATGATGGTGTTGTCAACAGCCCTTGTGCTCGACCACGAAAAACCAGCCATGCCCTGTTTCTTCTTGGCGGGCAGACGTTCATGTGTGATAAACTGTACCTGGTGGACCAGAAAGCCAAAGAGATAATCCCCAAGGCTGACATCCCCAGTCCCAGGAAGGAGTTCAGTGCCTGTGCCATCGGTTGTAAGGTGTACATCACAGGCGGTAGAGGTTCTGAGAACGGTGTTTCCAAAGATGTGTGGGTCTATGACACTGTACATGAGGAATGGTCTAAAGCGGCACCCATGCTCATCGCCAGGTTTGGCCACGGCTCTGCTGAGCTGAAACACTGCCTCTACGTTGTGGGAGGGCACACCGCGGCAACAGGCTGTCTCCCGGCCTCTCCATCTGTGTCACTCAAACAAGTCGAACAGTTCGACCCGGTGGCAAACAAGTGGACCATGGTGGCACCTCTCAGAGAGGGCGTGAGCAATGCGGCAGTGGTCAGCGTCAAGCTAAAGCTGTTTGCCTTCGGAGGAACCAGCGTCACCCATGACAAACTGCCCAAGGTGCAGTGCTACGATCCGCAGGAGAACCGATGGACTGTGCCGGCATCCTGCCCGCAGCCGTGGCGTTACACGGCCGCTGCTGTGTTGGGGAACCAAATATTTGTCATGGGCGGGGATACTGAGTTCTCTGCCTGCTCGGCTTACAAGTTCAACAGTGAGAACCACCAGTGGACTAAAGTTGGGGATGTGACTGCCAAGCGGATGAGCTGCCAGGCTGTGGCATCAGGAAACAAACTGTACGTGGTGGGCGGGTACTTTGGTACGCAGCGGTGTAAAACTCTGGACTGCTATGACCCGACACTCGATGCATGGAATAGCATCACGACTGTTCCATACTCGCTCATTCCTACTGCCTTTGTCAGCACATGGAAACATCTACCAGCTTGAATCCTGAACTGTTGACCTGTACCTTCTCCAATAGGTAAGTGCAATGTTTTAGACCTCTACTAACCATTTTAACCCATTGAGATGGGATTCTGGATTCTTAGACAACCATTAAGCTTAACCAATACAAACAAAAACGACAATAATAGAGGACCTTTAAACTCCCTTTGTTACATAATATAGAGTTGATGCCACTGCTTTTGGTCTGATTCCTTTTCTTGTTCTTAAATATTCCGAATGTGAGAGAAGCAGTGATCTTCTTAGCTAAACAAGATCAAGAGTAGGGGAGGCAGACCTGTTAAATGAGGTATGTAACTGTTTGGAAAGGCTGAAGGACAGAAAGGGTAATTGAAAGAGAATAGGATACTTTTATAGCTCCTGTGGGGGGAATTTCTCAGAAGACAAAGGAGCAAATTAGCTGAACCATACATTACGGAGCTTCAAAACCCTGTTGTTGCTAATCGAGTCTGATGAGGCTTTGGTCTTTATGTTGGAAAAGAGGGAGGTAGTTTGGGACTCACACAGCGTTGGAAGGCATTCATCATCAGCTACAGGAAGAGGTGGCTAAGAAAGCGGCTGCAGGGGATGTGAGGAAGGGGAGCTGGAGAGCTTGCCAGCATAAACCCCATCCTTCTCAACTCAATCACACTTCCACATACACACATTTTTTATCTTTACAGGGACATTATATCGACTTTCATTCATTTCTATGGTCTAACTCTAAACCTAGCCCATACTAGTACAGTCTTTAACCTAATTCACACCTTAGTCCTAAACCTAGCCCCTAACCCAAAACAGAACTTTTTCTTATGGGGCCCACACTTTGGTCCCCATAAGAAACAGTGGGTCCTTTTGGACGAATGGGCCTTACATTGTAACAAATGTTAGAATATACACACACACACACACACACACACACACACACACACACACACACACACACACACACACACACACACACACACACACACACACACACACACACACACACACATCCTCCTTGATAGTAGTAGTTTCATGCTGTCTTTCCGACCTCCTTCTAACCCAGGACTTCTGCTCTGATGATAAGCAGGCCAGACATATGTGGAGCATGGGTAGTTAGCTCACAGTCTTCCTCTTTGTCTTTGCACAATTCCCAAACCAGTGCCCCCACACATCAAGTAGGTGTGCAAGCAATTCTTTCGTATTTTATGTTTCTCGTCAATGCCTGGCAGGGCTCGACTTCTGAGCATGAAACAGAACAAAGTAGAGAGAGACTCCTCACCCCTCTAGCTCTGCTTGTCTCCTTTCTTATAACGTTAGGAGGTGGCTCAGAACAGCTCAGCTGCTCCAACAATTGTGACGTTCCTTCCCTTCTTGAGATGAAATATTTTCTAGGACTTATTACCCCCCCCCCCCCCCCCCACTTATTTTGAGTGACTCATCTCTTAAAGGGACAGATGAGACGGGAGGTTTAAATTATCTTGAAGCCAGAGCAACGCAATACCCAGCGAAGTGAAAGACCCTGCCACTAATTTAATAAAGAACTTGATTTTTTTTGTGTGCCTGCCTGTCACAGCAACTGACAGAGTCCGCTCACTAAATGTGATGAATAGAAGAAATGTGGAGGAACAGAAAAGAAGGCTGAGTGCTCAGGAGTGAAAGGAAAAGGGACATATGTTAGGACCTCACAGAAGGAGATTGTAGCTGTGAGAGAAAAAAACAAAACAAGTGCTCTCAGTTTTTCTCCCAGGAGAACAATAACGAACCGTGTGAGAGTTTCTCCTTTTTAGCTTTTCTCTTAGAAACCTTGTAGCAGAGACGGATGGTATCAACAGATCAAGGAAAACAATAGTGTTCTACTGTATTACTTTTCTAGCAGGTGACAGAGAAAATAATTCACTTTGATGGTCATCACAAAACAAGACAAAAAATCAAGACACGGCAATCTAACTTTTATACCCAAGAATGCTTAGATTGTTTTAGGCAAAAGTAATAAAGTCCACCTGGAGAAGAATAAAGGTTTTCATGCATGAAAGAAGCAAAAAAAGCATTTACTTATTTTTTTCGACAAATTCACTACTTAACATTATTTTAACATTTATCATTTTGTTCAAAAGGTATAAAATAGTTTTTTAATGAGATGTCTGAGTAAGAGTTGAAGAATCCAGAGTTTTTTCTTTCTGTATGTTGTAAAGTGTGACACAGGGCAGCCCCTCCCCCACATGTTTCTGCACACTAAGACCCGAGAATTTTGGTCCAAACATAAGCCTTTAGACAGGGCTTAAAATAGTTACTATTCAAACATAAATGTTTGACCAGTTGTAGATCTCATTTACAGATCTGTCAGGAGAATGTAAATATGTTTAAGGAGAAACTAATAATTTTTAGATGTAGAAAAGCTTATACTTAGACTGAAATCTCAGGTCTTAAGAGGTTAAAAAGGGTTTTTCTTTGCTTCTTTGCCTTATTAAAAGAAAGGGTCCCAGTTTGCAAATTCTTTTTGGCTGGATAGGAAGAATAAAAAAAAAAATCTCCAGCAATAAAAACAGGATTTGGGTCACTCTTTTCTTGAAAACACTTGCTTTATTAACAAAGTCTAATAAATACAGTAAAAACAGATGTTGCCCTAATTGATAATAAAAAGTCTCCATCTGCATCAACCACCTGTGCAGGAGTGACAAACTTGCATCCCTCTAGCATTGCAGTCTGGGGTCACAAATTGGACGTTCCTTAGTTAGACGGCACGTACCCGAAAGCTGACATGGTTTGTGGAAAGGTTGGAGGATTCTCCCTTACCCTAACTTCTAAGTCCAACATGGCTGCCGCATGTTTAATAGTAATAGCTATTATCATGAACTGTAACCGTTATGACAACTTGTATCTCAGTAAATGTTTTATACACATTGTTTCGTAGAATCTGAATATATAAAATTCAAAATAAACATACACTGATAGTTGCTTGCCAGTGGAAAGCTTGTCACTTAGCACAGTAATTAGCGGGTTTTTTTTGGTAAATTTGGTGTCAGGTGCCAGCTCCACTTTGGGACTGCTGCCACTTTTTGGCCGTATATTAGTCTTTTATTTACGCGGTAAATGGGTGACATCAGAATTTTTTCTGAAGACCCCTAAAGGCAACCCAAGTGCCACCAGTTGTAGTTGTACCAAAATCTGAGATGAGGGCGAAGTTTTCGATGGTTTTTATAACAGTGTTCACTTGAACGCCTTATCTTCTCTGCTAAGGCTTGAGTTCTTTTAAGATGCTATAGATCCACTTTGATCTTGACTTTATTCTGACTGGTTAGTGCACTTTCTGTATCTTGCAGCATATATTGAGTTATAGACGCTCTTGGCACTTGATAACACATCGCAGGTGGTATTTTTATTTCCTCAATTACAGTTATTTGAAAAGATAAATATTTTTGAGGTTATCTGTAAGCCTGATTCTCTTTTCCCCCTAGATTATTTTTGCTTTTTTGCTGCGATTATACATTTCCTTTCTCTCATCCATCCCGTTAGCCTGCTTAACGAGACTTTCTTGTCTCTCCTCAGATTTCCCGTTCCGCATCATCTGCCAGTCTCCTGACCGAAGAAGCACACATTCTCTTCCTCCAAAAGAGGCGCCGAGCAGCGATGTACAGATGTCCCGCACTTCATCTCGATGTTGCTTAAAAAATAGCAAACAAAAAAACAAACTAAAGAACAGGATCAGAGACCCAGTAGGCTGGACAGTTGTGGAGGAAGGCGGACGGCTCGTTCAGAGACAGACTGATGCTTGTTCTGCGAGGCATAGACTCTGACCCTGTGTGCACATTGTGCTTTCATGCTGCCATAGGAGTGCTGCAAACATATAAAAAAATAGCTTTCTTCATATGTAGTCATGACAGGCTTGTGACGATCTGTGAAGTTTTCTCTATGACAAAAAAACATATAAATATATAGATATAGCATGACAGATGCTTTGGTTTGACTGATTAAAGGGGAAGCTGGGTCAGGTGTGAAAAAGGACTAATCAGTGGATTTTGACTGAATATCTGACTGATACAAGGTACAATGAAGGAGCAAATCTTCCCCTTTTTTATTTTTTTCATTAGTTTCAAGCTGTTAGCAGCTTATAGTTTGTGCTTCAGGCTCAGATAAAAAGACTGGAGCATTTCTTTCCCGTCGCCGCCTCTCATTAAGCGTCGGGGAGCAACGCAAGCCGAGGTCGAGGGCGATCGATGGGATTTGCGCGCCGCCTCAAGCTCACGGCCTTGCGTGTTTGCCTCTCGGCGCCAATACGTTCACGCACCGTATTTGGACTCCGCAGCTCATAAGGAACGCTGCACTCCTAATGCCGCAGAAGAGCGGCTGTGCTTCTGTTCTCCTGATAAAACTGCCGGCTCGCTTGCTGAGTCATCGCTGAAACCCCTTTTTAGAGCATGTTCACTTATAGTGATTCAGTGAAAACTGGCATGTACTCTTCAAAAATCTTGTCACCTTAACAAAAGCTGATATATTTTCTTTTTGGATCAGTTTCTTTTTAAACTTGCTGCAGTGTAGTCTTAATTTATATGGTACTGGTAACTGTGTTATGTTAATATGTTTAATCCTATTTATTTCTTCTCTGCCTGCATTCAGATGTGAATGTATGTGTGGGTTATGTCATGCATGGCCAAGTGTTGTGTTTTGATTTGGTCTCAGTGAGCTGCATTTTGCACAGTTCAGTCTTTTGCCAGGAGAGGCTTGCTTTTTAAGACTCAGAGAAGCTCATTTAGCTTTGCTGTTCACTTCTTATGAAGAAAGACTTAAATTGCAGATTAAATAAAGTACGGTAAGATTTCTAGGTCTTCAGTAGGTGTAGGCTGGATACCGGGATCAACTTCCGTCTTAAAAGATGTTCTGGCATTAAAACTGCTAATGTTTTCCATTTATCCCTTTGATCGGTTTGAAGTCTTTTTGAGGAGACGCCTGGGTATCACCTCCCCACAAATTGTGAAAATTCTAAACACAAAGCTACAATCTGTCAAGCGGCCTACTGCAGGCTAGCTGCCTGTGCTTCTATACAAGGAGAACAGTAAACTTAAGCAATGTCCTAGGTACGGACGGTTTGAACACTTAACGTGTTCTAATTTTTTTAACAGTTCTATCAGAATATCCATAAATTAAAATTAGAGATGACGTTCTTATAACTGCAATAATGTCATATAATTTTAGCAGCACTTGGTAATGGTTGCTATTCCTTTTTTTTTAAAAAAGCAACTAGATCATCTGATACTTAAAAAAAAAAAATTGCGTATAGAAGCTCGTACCAGCCCAAGCCTCGACCTTACCAATAGATGACAGAATATCATTGGGGAAAAAATAGACCCAACCTATTTTTATTAATAAAGAAAAGCCAAAACAAAAGAAGAGATAACATGGCACAATGTGTGACCCATTAACTACCGAGGACATCACAGATAGACCTTGACAAGGTTAAGAATTTGACAGCGTTTGCAGCTGTCCCAAGGACAGCAGGAGCTATGTCACGCGTGCCAACTTGGCTCCCTGAGAGTTAACCCGCAGTCCCGTTTTTGTTAAAGGCAGACACCGCAGTGCTTTTATTTACCATTTAAAAAGTTTCTGCAAACAAAAAAAACAGCAGCAAAAGTCTTAACATATCTGGCGACATCTCCTCAGTGTGTTTGTCTGTTTGTCTCTCTTGGTGACCTGACCATGTTGCCGTTGCATATCAATTCAATTACTTTGTAAAAGGTTCTGTCTTGGTGGAATTGGTATGTTCTGTTTCAGATCTTCCTTTATGACTCCCCATTCACATCCAGTGGACCCCCCCCCCCCTAAAAACCGCCGCTCAGCCCTCCTTCAACCATTCAGAAAATTCCTTCTATTGTGAATTTGAAGACTTGTGTGGGGACCATTGTGGCTCTGTGACGTTGAACACATCCAACCGATGAACCAAGGGACTTCAGCCCAACCAATCAGATGAGGGCATTTCTTTCCCTGCAGCACACAAGTTTCCCTGGCAACAGCGAGCAATGAATGCCCCTTCAATTTGCACCTAATTGCTGAGCGGCATTTCCCCATTTCTCCTCCGGCTCTCCCCCTCATCGTCTTGAGCGCGTTGCTTTCACGTAACGCCGTCAATGAGACGGAAAATTCCGTCAGTGTGCATCGTTTTTTTTTTCTTCCTTTCATTTGATCATGTAAAAGTTTAATTTCTATTTTTATGGCGTTATTTTGTACATGTGACTTTCTTTTTTTCACAATGTGAAATTCATGCCTAATAAACATAAGAGTTTTTTCCTCTTGACTGTAGCCCTCCTGCCTTTTGCTTCTTCATTATCGAGGCGGTTTGTCTGTCTGCATGTGTTAATGTCACCGTGCCGATGCAGAAGGCGAAAGCAGCTTCCGACGGAGTGAGGGGCGCTTGCTCATTACTGCATGTTTCGCATATTTAGGCAGCTTTTAAATGAGCAAAAGCGTCTTGAGGTATTTAGGGCACTATATCATGCGTACAGGTTTTGTTCTGTGGAGGTGGGGGGGGGATTGAAATCGTCTTATCTATGCCTCTGGCTTCTACGCTTTCCGCACAAGGACGGGTGAAAACAGCCAGATACTTTCCCTTTCTCTGTCAAGTCACCTTGGCAACGCCAACCTTTATCTGCAAGGAGTGGGGGGTGGAGGACAACGTGAAACCTTAAAAAAAAGGACTTCTACCTCTTGTCCCTCCCCCACTTGCCAATCGGAAAGCCTCCCTATCAGTGAAACGCTTAGCAAATCACGCATGGAGTTTGTCTGGGTTTCTAACAGGTCCAACAGTGAGCGACTCCAGAGTGCACAGCCGCTCGTTGCATTCCTCCAGCTGCAAGGAGCCTGTTCCCTCTTTACATTCTTCTCCCTGAGAGGACTCATGACAAATGATGTGTTTGAGAAACGCCAGTTTTGCTACTGACCCTTTTATGAATACAACCAACTCCTTAAGAAATGTGTCCCCCCCCCCCCCAACAATCAGTGACTTCTGTGATGGTGCAATATAAGCTGTTGAAATCCTAGCTTTGCTATTTCAGGCCTGTTTTTCTCAAGCGCTGTGAGAGCCAGAGGGAATAAGAAAAGGGTTGACACTCAAGGTGAAATGTGGAGGCTCTGTGTGTGGGAGGCCACTCTGTAGCTCTGTGTGATCTCACAGTCCCCCCATTAATCAAGACAGGAAGTTGGACTTCCTGTCAGCCAGGAAGTAGGGCTTACCCCCACCACCCCCTCCCTTTCTGACATCCAGAACATACTGCGGATGGCCTGACCCCTCCACAATGTGAATCCTCTGGGCGCTCTTAGCTTATACAGAGTTTTGGCCCAACAGACTCGAGTCTAGCGCTTTGTGTGGGCAGGATGCATGTGTGGCCTAGTGTGATAAAAACAAAGTATCTTATAATGTCAATGTTGCTAGGCAACACAAGCAGTAGCCCCAGTCACATATTGCCAGTTTAAACACACCTTTGAATACATTTTAAAAGTGGAATTCTAATTTCACTTCCAACTTCTTCCAACAAATGGAAATAAATATATTTCGACCATTTGTTTCACAGCAGAGATCGGCACAATAACAGTCCGACATCACTAACCACACCGATCGCTGTTTCGGCTAGAAAATTACATTTTTCCATGGCAGGATGTTTAATAGCGGTTGTAGTTCACCAGACGGCCATGACAAGCATGCTGCTAATTATGTAAATTCTAGCCTGCGAAGCTGAACTGATCCTGAATGTTTAAAATGGGAAACTGAACCTGGAAATGTGTAATAAGAAAAAGAAAAATGATTAAAATACATCAAGGAATAGCCAAATGTCAGAGACTAAGAAAGATTGGCTCCAGAGGGATCCATAAAGGTCAACAATTACTGTGAGTACAACAATAATCAGAACACACCAATGTGAAGAATAGCTTTCAGGCAGAATCCCTTGGCGATTAAGTGGCATTAATATGGTATGATGCTTCTCATGCAAAGGTACTGGGGCTTTGTAACAGTTACAAATGATCTTAGATCACGTCAAAATTCTTGAACGTGGGTTTGAGCCATTTCAAAGAAGGAATAAGCTTCAAATAGGTGCTAAAAGAAGAAGGCCCTCCAAACGTAGCACTAAACGAGCAACATCCTCGTTATGGACTAACAGAGTTAAAGTTATGGAGAGGTCAGTCGTATCCCCACACCTTCATCTCAAAGAAACCATGTGAAACGGCACCCTTGCTGTTTCTGAGGCAAAATGGCAAAAGAAATTCAGAGGAAATGTGGAATATAGTCCAATCGCCTTGGGCTGAAATACCTGTTCATTGGTGACAGAAGATGCTTGACTCCAAGCAATTTCATGAAACTAAATTGTAGTATGAAGAATAAATCACAGGAACCCTTAATCTGCGCTTCAAAAATATTTATGCAGGCTCCATCATATTTTGAACAGCCTAATATTGTTTCATCCTCAAATGTAATAGAACAACAAGTTTGATTCAGTTTTCTTTAAGGTTTTGTTTTGCTTTGGATTAGAATCAGCAGGGTTCCCAGTGCATGTATCCGTATGGAAATAAATGCTGTTAAGTGTTTTGGGCTTTATCCAATTTTCAAACACTGCTGTTATTTTCAGCAGAACCTTTTTAATGTGTTTCAGAAGATGTAAAATGGTTTTTGAGAGGGTATAATATACATCCAGGTCACATATAATATACATCCAGGTCACATATAAAATATATGTACACAATAGAGGACCGACAAGCACTCCTGATGTGTGTTCACCATTGGTTTACTGACGAGTAGTTTTTGCCGTCATATATCACTACTGTCAATTAAAATGTCAAGGGGATCTACAAATTACTTATACTGTTCCTGCTTATTTCTCATTGTAAACATGTAATCATTCTATTAAAGAAAATAGCAAGCTTACATTTTAAAGTTTAACACTTAAAGCACTATTGCAAAATATGGCTTATTGTTATTAGATTTGCAAAATAAGATCACTGATACTGAGAATACACAGTAATACTTTAGGGTAATAACATTCGTGCAGTTTGAAGATCAAAGTGCGCTATCTGTGTGGGAAGAGACGAAGGTGCAAACTCTGTTTTAAACCCCCGATCATAATCAATAAGAGCATTTACACAGCCTCCGTGGGGCAGCGTAGAACAGCAGCATGAGGTTGACCATACGCTAAAATTAGACTCAATTCTATTTTTGCCGTACGCCGGAGCCCTTTTGGAAGTCACTCAGATCACGCTGCACCAACAGCAAACTGAACAATCACAACATTGGTATTTTCAAAATAGTTAACTATGGTGGTGGGCACGGACTCAAAAGTAGCTATAGAAAATATACAGGGGACAGGAGACAACAAAAAAGACTTACTAATCGAAATTCAACACAGTTTGTTTAAGTTATATAGGGGAGGCATAGATGTTCAGTTTTGTTGGGTACCGGCACACGAAGGAGTAAAAGACAATGAAATGGCAGATAAATTAGCTAAAATGGCTTTAAAAGAGGCAAGAAAAATTATTATTCCTTTTGGAAAAGGGGAGGGTTAATCAATTATCAAAAGTAAAGAAATGGAAATTTGTCAAAAAAGGTGGAATCAAGATAAAACTGGAAGAAATTTATGTAAAATACAAAAATCAGTATTAAGGATTTTTAGTGAGAGAAATAGAAGAGAAGAAGTAGTAATGGTGAGACTAAGGGTAGTGCATACCTTCAGTATCTTAAGGACATATTGTATATGATTGGGAGGAAAGACAATGATAAATGCGAGGGATGTAGAGAAAAAGAAAATATAGAACATGTTTTGTTGAACTGTGAAGTGTACAGAACTGAAAGAGAAAGATTGTGTGTAGCAGTAAAAAAGTCAGGAAAACACTGGGGCCTAGAAGGAATACAGGGACCTAATGGGAACAAATTCTGTATAATTAGGAAATCATTAGTCACTTATCTTCATAACACAAAAAATCAACAGAATTGTTGGGGGTTTGGCAAAACAGGCGTCCTTCTGTGTGGGGTTTGCATGTTCTCCCCGTGTCAGCGTTGGTTTCCTCCGGGCGCTCTGGTTTCCCCTACCACTGAAAGACATGCTGGCGGCGCGCTCAGTCGCAGCGGCTCAGGCTAACCCTCCATCTGATCCACGAAACTACGTTGTATGTACCTTGCATGTATAATGACAAATAAAGCTCCTTATCCTTAGTAGATTGAAGTTGTAGATGTTACAAACCAATGTATCATAGGTGGCGGTATGCACCTATAAGCTATTTGCAAACTGCACAGGGAGAACATGCTAGCTCCTGCCATTCTAAGGAGGAAGAAGAAGGCCTTGAGGATTGGACTTTAACATCTGTAGCTGTTAATCTTGGGAGTGGCCAGATCCAGTCCAGATTAGTTTATGTCCTGCAGGTTTTATATGTGTCCCTCCTTCAAGACAGCTAGTTACCCAAATTACATTCTCAACATGTCACCAGATTCTGCAGGAGCCTGCTAATAAATCATTCACTTGATTCATGTGTGCTGGACCAGGAAAACACTGAAAACATGCAGAGCTTTAAACGGCTCTTGAAGACTGGCTAATTTGATTTAAATGGTCCATCAAAGATATTTTCAAGGTACTTGGGGGTGTTTGTGGGTAATTACTCACGTTCTTACTGCCAAATTAAAATTCATTGAGGTAGGTGGTCATAATATGACAAAATATTTAAAAGGGGTATTTTTCAAAGTCATGTATGTGTGTATGTATTTATGGTTAAATTACTTTGGAAGTAAGATTGGCTCGAAAGCAAGATATGTTTGTTATTATCTTATTTTATTTCCTCTAAAGTTTATACATTTGTACTCATATTAAGATATAGTTCATTTATACCAGGCTGGTCCTACATTTTGTGAATTTTAATGAAAAGACAACAGAGGTGATAGTGTTTTGACCAATTGACTCCTGTGAGTTCACCACTGTTGAACCATGACAGCATATTTTAAACCAAGTGGGTCCAGTTGGGGTTTAAAATTAGTGATCTTAAACTGGAAGGCCAAATTAGAGGAGTTGTAAAGTGCTGTTTCTAATATTTAAGGCAGTTGACAAAAGTGATTTTTTCCTACCCAGCCAGATCTTTCTTTCATTTCATTCATCCACACTTTTATTTTGTTAGGTTACTGTAATGGACTTTATGTTGGAGTGAGTCAGTCGTTTTTTTTTTCTCCACTGCATGTGATTCAAAAAGTTGCCGCCCATCTTTTAACTGGGGCTCATGAAACTGAACACAATTGCCCTATTCTGGCCTCATTGGCTGCCTGTGTATTTTAGAGGTTATTTTAAAATTCTTATTTTTGATTTTAAATGTTGGAACGAGCTTGGCCCGCTGTATGTCTCTGAGCTTCTTCATCCTACTGACACTACGGCTCAAAAGTTTGGAGCCCCATAGAAATGTCCTTGTGTTTTTAAGTAAAAGCACAATTTTCTTTACTTAAAATAATATTCAATTAATCAGGAATACAGAAATCCATTGTCAATGTGGTATACTGCCTATAATGGAGTGGCCAACACAGTCACCAGACCTCAACCCTATGGAGCTGTTGTGGGAGAAGCTTGACCGCACGTAAGACGTAATTGATGCAAATGGTGGATTTTGTGATGAAAGTAAAGTTTAAAGGACACATATATTATTCCAAGTACAAATGATTATTTATAACCCTCCATCTATCCATTATCTATGCACGCTTATCCCTCATGGGGTTACGAGGGGTGCTGGTGCCTATCTCCAGCATTCAACGGTCGAGAGGCGGGGTACACCCTGGACAGGTTGCCAGTCTATCGCAGATTATTTATAACCATGTCAATGTATTGACTATATTTTCTATTCATTTTGCAACTAATTTGAATAATTAAGTGTGAGTTTTCTTTAGAAAAAAATGTACATTATTTTGGGTGACCCCAAATTTTTGAGCGGAAGCGTACCTTTTTGGTTGCTCAGGTTGGCTGAACACCAGGAGGAAGCTCAGAGGGGGAGGGCCTCCTCTATTTCTGCTCCGCAACTGTGGAATAAACCACCCCTGCGTGTTAGTGATGCTGCCTCACCGCCTGCTTTTTAAAACTCTTTTTAAAACCTATTTAGATTTTTTGTCGGCTTTCAACCTCAGTGAGACTTAGCTTTAAATTACTTGTTGTAATTGTTCTTATTGTTTCATTTTTTAAAACCATTCTTATGTCCTATTTGTATGCGTTGTTTTAAAGTGCTTTACGACTAAAGTTTATGTAGTATGGTTAATGTCTGTACGCTGGGAGCGTGTGAACCAAAGTCAGACTTCTTCTTTGTGCACACAAAGAGCTGATTCTGATGGAGGTAGAGTTGCAGGTCAAATGTGGGCTAAAGTTTTTCCAAACAAAAACTTCACTCACTCATGACCTGACTGCGCCGGTATAGGTTGCTAAGAATGTCATCAGCGAAGTGAAAGAGCAAGTTAACTGGACACCACGCCATGGCGAGCTCCTGTACTTTGAGGCGCTATGAGAAAGCTTCGCACCACCCGGACTGGAGCTGGTTTTTAACATGTTCAGACACACACAGAGGAGATGCGATGGCGTCAGGGATGCTTTCAGAATGAGAGTGCTGTCCGCTGGGTTGCGCTCACTCTGACCTCAGGTTACATCAGCATTCAGGCAGGCAGCTGAAGACCAACTCGCCTCAGGCAAGGCAATGTGTCAGAGGCCAGCGCTTTCCATCAGAAGTCCTGAGACGGAGACGTCCGCAAGACTTCTCGATTATAAAGTTATTTTTTTCCTCTTAAGATAGTAGAACCAAAATCTTCTGTGTACAAACACATACATTTACCTTTACGCCATGTTTTATGTCTGCCACACCTTCAGGCAGCACCATATTATCCTCATTTTTTTGAAGAAACATTTTTTTACTTAAAATATGCCTGTGTCTCTGTTGTGACTTCATGTTGTTGTTGAGGAAAGCTCTCTCTGCTTATCAGCACCATAAGGCAGACATGGGAGATAAACAGCAACTGCTGGGCTGCTGAAGAAAGGAACATGTGAGATTTTCAAAAGTGTCCCTTATCTCTGCTTCCTCTATCTTGCAGGACAACACAGAGAGATGCCTGCAGAGAGAGCTTCCTGGATTTTCAATGTGGATTTTCTTCAGTTTTGTCTCCAACAGCTCACATTTCTGTCTTTATCTCTCCATCTTTTTGTATAAGTTTCTTTCAGTTCATTTGGTCCATAGCTAGCACATCTTTGTTAGTCCTCTGTTTACCCTCCACAGGATGCCCCCTTTGCCCCGCGTTATCATGAGACGGCTGAAAGAAAATGGAGGGGAGGTAATTAACTCAGAGGAGGTCTGCTCCCATGCACAATGGATCCGCACTTCTTTCCCCTTATTTTTCCCCCCGCCTGTGCTCTTTTGTCTCCCACTTGAGTCATTACTGTAGCCTTCTCCTTGGAAAATCCACCGGCCCCCCTCCTTGGGATTTACAGATTGAGACCCCGCTGATTGAGGTGCCCTGCTTGCGAAAGCTAATTTACAGCTTTAACATCAGCCTAAGTGATTTCTAATCAGGTGAGGGCATTTTGAAAAGGGCGGTAATTAACGGAACACGAGGGAGCAACAAATACATGAGTGACCGTGACTGTCCTCACTTCTCTGCTGTAGTAGGAACTTAACAGTTTTACAGGAAGCACACTGAAAGGAATAGTTTGATCTGTTAAAAAAATCCTTACTTTCTTTGCTTATGATATTCAACTGTAAAGACTACTCAAATTTCCAAAGAGAACTGATTATGTTTACCTTCTGTGTTTGTCTAATTTGTAAAGCTGGATTGAACAAAAGAACATAAATGCATGTCTTGCGAACAGAAGATAAACACAATGAGGGATCTGTAACCATGCTGCTATATTCACATATTTATCTCTTTTTTATCTCTGAAACCTCAACACAGACTAAACAACGTTTGAGCAAAGCAGGAATGGAATGTAGAATGCAACCAGTTGAATTGGCCTCACCCTCCAATTTGAAGCGCAAAACATGAAAGGACCTCCTGAGTCTTGTTTGCTCACCCCTGTCTATGTTTTTTAAGCATTCATATCCTTTGAACTTAACTCATTTTTTTGCATGTTAAAAGTACAAACTACAATGTGTTCTGTTTGGATTTTATGTGACACATCAACACAACAGTGGTAGATAATTGTTAAAGTTGTCAGAAAGCAATGCATAGTTTTCAGAATAATATCAGATTTGAATAATAATTATACATATATAATAAATAAATATATTTATAATCACCTTTTCACTCATTCTCAGTTTAATGTGGATCTGGACTTTCACTGAGCCATTCTAACATACTTTGACATGTCCATTAGATGAGATTTTGATAATATTTTTGGGAAAACTAAGAATCTCTTTTTTTGTTTTGTTTTCACAAAGGATTTCCCAGCTTAAAAACTTTGTTTTAAAGAAACAAATCGGTTTACTATAACTCTCTTAGTTTTTATGCTTGTTACAAGCTTGGCTGGTCCTAGAAGGCCAAAAAAATGCACTGGAAAGTATTGTCTTGTGTTTTGAAAATTGAGTTAAGATTGTATAAATCTTAGAGCTTATACCGAATCTCTGTTTTTTGTAGAAAAACACAGTGAGATCAGACCAGTCTAAGTATTTTACATTTGTATCTAGAGTGGAAAGGAATCGAATTTAGCACCAAAATACGAAGCAGATGCTAACGTTACTTTCATTAGGTTATCCAGTTTTACAGAGCTTGCAAATCATTTGGATCTTGTCGGCCACCTTAACCTTGTTTGTTGTTTCTGCAGAGTACTCAAAATGCTGCTACGCACTATTTACAAGTGGTGGAGTTTTTTTTCAATGCTAGGGAGTGTTGTCAGCTGGCCTGACCAGCGACTTTTGCTAATCTGCCTCAACATACAACCGGACATAAGGTCCAGAATTCTTTCCTACAGTATCTTAAAAACAAAAAAACAAAAAAGCAAAGTTTAAATATGTATGAGGGGTACCAAGCTTTGGGCACACACCTTGTGAAACAGTAAAAGTGAGAAACACTTCACTTTGACAAAAAGTAGTGTGTTGTTTTAAATCTTCTGCCAGAAACTACCACACCCTGTCAGCCAGTGCAGCACTTGGTTACCATGGAGACTGAACATGTGAAAGGGAAGAGACACTGCTGACCAAGGAGTCAGACTGATTTCTTAGGCAAATCTCTGTGCTGCTGGAACATCAACAGATGAGCCACATTCTGCTCCCCTCCCAAGTCTTGTTTGATCTGCTACCACACCCCAAGGATAATACAGCTCCCTCAACATTTTCTAAACAAGAGAAACTTTATTTAGTTCCACTCTGTGTTTCTGATATTCATGGATCTATATAAACTAGATTGTGTTTATGGAATACAGTATATTATATTTATTTATATTGTATTACCTGTTACTTCTTTCTAGGTGTGATGCGACATTTCAATCTTTCAAAACTTCAGTAACAAATAAAATTCACAAGTTTTATGTTAACGGTCAAATATTGAGTGAGACAGAGATTAAAATCTGTTTAGCTTTCAGGATTGTTTGTCCTACAGTACAACTCAAAGTTAATCGTTTTGTCATTTGGCAGCGTGAGACTTCTACATGCTTTCTTCCAGCACTTATGATAAAATCAGAAAAATCCCTCACCTGTTTCAGGCTGCAGACTTTCATGGCAGTTTAAGTGAAAGAGGAAGGAGAAAACAGGTTAAAACCAGTGTCACCAAATTATCTGAATCCTCTGTGAGCAGCAGGTAAAACACCTCATCTTCTGACGGAAGATCAGGAATCATCCCTGATCCTCCTCTGCATCCTAGACATGTTACTCTACTTTGAAGCCTTGGGCTGAGCGTGGGACAAACCCAATTTGGATGAGTTAGACAGAGAAAACAAAAGGCTCTTAAAATAGATTTAAAGGATTTTAATGAGGATGCAATTGAAAGAAGAAGTTAGGCCGGAGTAAGAGCCGGGATGTGGGGACGGTTGTGACTCACTAAACACCTGCCTCAGAGCCTGAATGTTGCAACTATCCTGTAAACCCTCTCTCGTTTCTTTTGGCTGCCTTAGATTTATGAGCCAGCAATGTCAAACAGCACTTCATTCTTTGGATGTGCTGTTTTATCAAGGATTTCCATGTTGATAAAATGTGTTTGGGAGTCATTAGTACATACTTATTAACCGCTTAGGGATGCTTTTAAGGCCACTTAGCCTACTTCAGCTATTTTTTTGGCTTATCTCATGGCTGAAGAAAACCACAGAAAGATGAAACGCCGCCACTGCTTCATAAGCTGTAATAACAGTTTGGGTGACTCCCGGCAAGCAGCATGCTCTTAATGTTGTTTAGGTTCTCTTTGAAATGCAGTTCGTGGGTCTTTTAATCAGCGTGGCTCAAAGGCATTTGCCCTGCAATTTCTGTTATATAGATTTTCACTCGGGTGTGGTTTGAGGCTGGGTGAGTGAAGGGGCAGATGGAGGAGGGCTCCGCGGTTTTTAGGTGGGCGGATGGGGTAAACGCAGTTCACTTTAATGTAGCATGGCTTAGATGAAGTCTGGACACAATAAACATCATTCTCTCTTGACGTGAATGGGAAGCCAAAACAATCAGTTAACTTCTGCCTTCTAATTAAGGCGAGGAATTCACAGGTGGAGGGTGTAAGTGGTACCTTCTGCCATTTCTTGTCAGCTTGACATCATGAGAAACTTCTTGACAGTGGTCACCTAGAACATGTGAGAATTTTTTTTTTTACAGGTACTCTGAAATAATAAGGTTTTTGAAGTGTTAGGTGACTGTAGACTAAAGGACTATACATCACTGGTTGTTATTATTCCACATCCCATCACACCTCCTTAAAAAGTAGAAACAAATACATTTCATACACCAAATCAAATTCAATCAAATCATACAGATTGATCGATAAGTTTCATGTCTAAGGAGTCATTGAGTCTTAACAAGCAGCATTCTCTCCTTCTCAAAAGAGGGTAGAGCCACAGTGGACAGTGGTTTATATTGTCAATGGCTTTGCACCAATCCCTCATACTGAGCCTGCATGAAGTGACAGCAGAGAGGAAAACTCCGCTTTAACCGGGAGGAAAACCTCCAGCAGAACCGGGCTCAGTATGAACGGTCATCTGCCTCGACCCACTGGGGGTTACAGAAGACAGAGCAGAGACACAAAAGGCGCAGAAGCACACATTGATCCAGCAATCCTTTCTACATTATATGGTAATAGCGGGTGAGCGGACTCCCCTAGATGATGTCACAGCTAACAGAATGACCAGGTGTACCTACTATGAAGAGAAAAATGACCGAGAACAAAAAGTTAAAAGTTGAAATAACAACAAACATTGCAAATTGTAGAACAGTAGGAGAACTCAGCAGAGTGAGAAAAATAGGCCCTGATGTCCTCCAGCAGCCTAAGCATATAGCAGCATGACTATAGAGATAGTTCAGGATAACCGAAGCCACTCTAACTATAAGCTTTGTCAAAAAGGAAAGTTTTGAGCTTAGTCTTAAAAGTAGACAGGGTGTCTGCCTCACGGACCAAAACTGGGAGTTGGTTCCACAGGAGAGGAGCCTGATAGCTAAAGGATCTGCCTCCCATTCTACTTTTAGAGACTCTAGGAACCACCAGCAGACCTGCAGTCTGAGAGCGAAGTGCTCTGTTAGGAACATACGGGGTAATCAGAGCTCTGATATATGATGGAGCTTGATTATTAAGGGCTGTTTACTTTATATGTGAGAAGGAGAATTTTAAAGTAGATTCTTGATTTAACAGGAAGCCAATGTAGGGAAGCTAAAATTGGAGAAACACGATCCCTCTTGTTGATTTTCATCAGAACTCTTGCTGCAGCATTTTGGATCAGCTGAAGGCTTCAAACTGCATTTTGTGTATAAACAATAAGGTTCAGGTATTCTGTGAAGACCTCAGAGGTTTGTTAGGGAACATTACTGAACAAGCAGCATCATGGAAACTAAGGAACACAGCAGATGGGTCCATGAGAAAGTTGAGGAGAACTTTTTAATCCGTCATCTGAAAATGGAAAGAGTATGGCATTGCTGCAAACCTACCAAGACACAACTCTCCATCTATTGTAAACTGACAGATCGAGCAAAGAGAGAAGCAGAAGAGGTAACTCTGAAGGAGCTGCCAAGATCCACAGCTCATCCCAGAGAATCAGTTGGCAGGACAAGCTTAGTTGTGCACTCCAGAAAAAAGGATCTTTATGGAAGACTAGAAAGATGACTGCTGAAAGAAAACCATAAAGATTTCTATTTTCAGTATTGACCTGCATATGAAATCCATTGTGAGGCAAAAAACTAACACTGCACATCACCCAGAAGACTGGAAAACATGGTGCTAGTAGCAGCATCATACAGTGGGAATGCTTGTCTTTAGCAAGAACACTGCTGGGTGGATCAAGGGCAATGCAGAAAAACAACAACCATCAACAGTCAAAGCTACAATGAAATGGTGGAAATAGTCAAGGTATATTCATGTGTTATGATAACTTAGTCAACGTCCAGACCTAAATCTAATAAAGAATATGACTTGAGCATTACTGTTTATAGATATTTTCTACCCAATCCGACTGAACTTGAGCTATTTAGCAAACCAGAATACGACTTAAAAAAAATAAAAATATGTATCTAGATGTGTAAAGGTAGTACAGACACAATAAAAGCTGTAATGGTGGAAGAATGTGGCTCAACACTGCTAGTTCGGGGGGGGGGGGCTTGCCACACTTTTAAGGTTATTTGTAAAACAAATTCTATAAGTGCTTTTGTAATTCAAGCTAAAATAACCTAAATCAGCCTTTGACGTCTCTGGCTACTCTTAGGACAGAGTGTGAATCAGTGAAAGCGGGGCTCTGCTGCGTGGTTTCTTCTTCTGTTTGACTGAAATCAGTCACCTGGGTCACTGCAAGCATTTCAGTCTGCAAACTGCAGAACAGGAGCTTTTTCATCCTCCTGGAAGACATCTAGCTGCAGCTAGACGTCCCCGCAAACCCACAGGAAATCTTTGAAACGTTTCCTTTTTAGTTTCAACACAGACAAGAGCAAGTACGAATCATCCTACTCTTTCATATGAACGTAAGCCATGCTTTAGAAAGCTCTCTTTAACTCATCTGTTCATGCTGCCTTGTTGTTTCCCACAGCAAGTCCCTTCCCACCTTCTCTTGAGTTAGACGCTAATGAGATGTTTACCTAACATTTGCACATAAGTGCTGGTAAAAGCACTGTTGCCTTGCAGCAAGAAAGTCCTGGGTTCAAATCCTGGCCTAGGGTCTTTTTATCCCGGAGTTTGCATGTTCTTCCCTGTGCATGTGTGGGTTCGTTCTGGATACTACTGCTAACAGGGTCCAAAACAATGTGTGCGTGCATGATTGTCTGTCCTCTGTGACTCTGTGTTGGCCTGTGATGGACTGGTGTCCTGTACAGGGTGTACCCTTTCTCTCACCTCTTGAGATCGGCTCCAGCTCCACTATGACCATGTAAATATAAGTAGGGATGAATGGATGGAAATCCTTTGAAGAAACTTCAAGAACTTGAGTTGACTAGCTTCAAATCAGACTGATGACCCAGGTTACTTTAGCATAGGGGTGGAGTCATTTAGCTTGCTTTACATAACTCTTGTTATATGTTGCTTCACCCATGGCTGCTAGGTTAATAGCTGGAATGTTCCTACAAAGATGTTACCTTGGTGTGGGAAAGGTAACGTACCATTGCGTAATGATACACACACACACACACACACACACACACACACACACACACACACACACACACACACACACACACACACACACACACACACACACACACACACACACACACACACACGCACGCAATGTATGTGACAATCTTCTATCACTGTTATGAATATTCCTTGTACATTTTTAAAGCGTTTTAAAAAAGTGAACAATTAAAACATTTATACATACAATATTTTTTTTATGTGAACCCGACACTACACAAAAAAACAATATAAAGGATTGATCTTACCCAAAAATGATAAAAGTGGTATAAAAAAATCGGTTTCAACTTTTTTTCACCTATTCATGGAAGAATATTTGGTCCAGTCACCTCTCCCTCTAAGGGTTAACAAGCTACAGCAACAATATTACCATCTCTGGCCTTGCAGAGGAATTTATCAAAGCCAGCATGGACAAAAAAGTCAGAGTGAGAACAACTATGAAACCTGTTCATTTATACTGCATACATAAGGCCATACTTGGACTTTGCTTGACAAGCCTTGTGCTAAGCTGTGACCTATAATTGTGCTTCCAATAACCCAAAATATCAGAGAAACTTCCTCCACCCAAGCCGAACGGAGCGAGTCGACCCTGAATCTAAGCTGCCTCACGAGCTTTATATTGCCTTCTGGATCATAGTGTCTTATCAAAGTCTTCTCTTTGACCTCTGTTTCACTATTTGGCGCTAGTGGTATTGCAGGGCTGGGAGCAATTTGCACGCTAGCTCTCCACTTCTTAAAAGTAGTCACTATCTACTCAATATTTAACAACTTTTTGTCTTTTGATTTCGATCCACCAAACTCCACTTGCAGCTCCTTGACTGTGAATTAACTTGTAACCTAAAACGTTAACCTGAATTCTGAATTTTAGTTTGTGGCAACGTTCATAAACGTTAGTCTATATGTAGTTCTCCTTTAAATAGTGGGAATGCATTTTTGTTTCGCCTGACATTGTGTTTCATTTTTAGCTTTGAAATTCATCTGAGAAAATATCTGACAAACTCAGACAAATGAAGGGAAAATGTCTTCTTCTTTAAAAAAGTCATTTTCTAACTGAATATTTGGATTTCTGGAGAAAATATCATGAAACAGTTACTGCAACCAAAACAAGCTCAATATCTTGTTTGTTATTAATGGAACATCTTTTCTTAAGAAAAGAAAACCTTATGAAAATATATTTCCAAGGATGAACACTCATCTCTAAAAACATGGATGTGGACATTGTGATTTATCTGTCAGTTAGTTTTTCACACCAAGTCTACAGCTTTGTTACTTAGTCTTGAATATTTTAGGTTTTGATTTCCTTAAAGCTGCAGTAGGTAACTTTTTTTTATGAATTTATTTTTTTAACACATTTGTTAAAACTGTCATTATGTCCTGACAGTAAAATATGAGACAGACCATCTGTGAAAAAAATAAAGCTTCCTTTGAGTCCTCCCAAAATAAGCTTTATTTTGGTTTTGTCTGACAGGGAGCGATCTATTTTTGCCGTCCGTCCGTCCGTCCGTTGTCTTCCGCTTATCCGGGGTCGGGTCGCGGGGGTAGCAGCTTCAGTAGGGAGGCCCAGACGTCCCTCTCCCCAGCCACTTGGGCCAGCTCCTCAGGAGGAACCCCAAGGCGTTCCCAGGCCAGCCGGGAGACATAGTCCCTCCAGCGTGTCCTGGGTCTTCCCCTGGGCCTCCTCCCGGTGGGACGTGCCTGGAACACCTCTCCAGGGAGGCGTCCAGGAGGCATCCTGACCAGATGCCCGAGCCACCTCAACTGGCTCCTCTCGACGTGGAGGAGCAGCGGCTCTACTCTGAGTCCTCCCCGGATGACTGAGCTCCTCACCCTATCTCTAAGGGAGAGCCCAGACACACTACGGAGAAAACTCATTTCAGCCGCTTGTATCCGGGATCTCGTTCTTTCGGTCACGACCCAAAGCTCGTGACCATAGATGAGGGTAGGAACGTAGATCGACCGGTAAATCGAGAGCTTCGCCTTTTGGCTCAGCTCTCTCTTCACCACAACGGATCGGTACAGCGCCCGCTTCACAGCAGACGCTGCACCAATCCGCCTGTCGATCTCCCGCTCCATCTTCCCCTCATTCGTGAACAAGACCCCAAGATACTTGAACTCCTCCACTAGGGGCAGGACATCCTCCCCAACCCGGAGAAGGCACTCTACCCTTTTCCGGTTCAAGACCATGGTCTCGGATTTGGAGGCACTGATTTTCATCCTGGCCGCTTCGCACTCGGCTGCGAACCGCTCCAGTGAGAGCTGTAGATCACGCCCTGATGAAGCCAATAGGACCACGTCATCCGCGAATAGCAGAGACGCAATCCTAAGGTCACCAAAGCGGATCCCCTCAACACCTTGGCTGCGCCTAGAAATTCTGTCCATAAAAGTTATGAACAGAATCGGTGACAAAGGGCAGCCTTGGCGGAGTCCAACTCTCACCGGAAACGAGTCCGACTTACTGCCGGCAATGCGGACCAGACTCTGACACCGGTCGTACAGAGACCTGACAGCCCTTATTAAAGGGTCCGGTACTCCATACTCCCGGAGTACCCCCCACAGGATCCCCCGGGGGACACGGTCGAATGCCTTCTCCAGATCCACAAAACACATGTAGACTGGTTGGGCAAACTCCCATGCCCCCTCAAGAATCCTGCTGAGGGTATAGAGCTGGTCCAGTGTTCCACGGCCAGGACGAAAACCACACTGCTCTTCCTGAATCCGAGATTCGACTATCCGACGGACCCTCCTTTCCAGAACCCCTGAATAGACCTTACCAGGGAGGCTTAAGAGTGTGATTCCTCTGTAGTTGGAACACACCCTCCGGTCCCCCTTTTTAAATAGGGGGACCACCACCCCAGTCTGCCAATCCAGGGGAACTGCCCCCGATGTCCACGCAATGTTGCAGAGCCGCGTTAACCAACACAGCCCCACAACATCCAGAGCCTTAAGGTACTCAGGGCGAATCTCATCCACCCCCGGAGCCTTGCCACCGAGGAGCTTTTTAACAACCTCGGCAACCTCAGCACCAGAGATGGGAGAACCCGACCCAGAGTCCTCAGGTTCTGCTTCCTCAATGGAAGACGTGTTGGTGGGATTAAGGAGGTCTTCGAAGTATTCCGCCCACCGACGCACGACGTCCCGAGTCGAGGTCAGCAGCACACCACCCCCACTGTAAACAGTGTTGGTGCTGCACTGCTTCCCCCTCCTGAGACGCCGGATGGTGGACCAGAATCGCTTCGAAGCCGTACGGAAGTCTTTCTCCATGGCCTCTCCGAACTCTTCCCACGCCCGAGTTTTTGCCTCGGCGACCAGCCGAGCCGCCTGCCGCTTCGACTGCCGGTACACATCAGCTGCTTCCGGAGTCCCACAGGCCAAAAAAGCCCGATAGGACTCCTTCTTCAGCTTGACGGCTTCCCTCACCGCTGGTGTCCACCAGCGGGTTCGAGGGTTGCCGCCACGACATGCACCGACAACCTTGCGGCCACAGCTCCAACTAGCCGCCTCAGCAATAGAGGCGTGGAACATGGTCCATTCAGACTCAATGTCCCCCGCCTCCCTCGGGACGTGTTTAAAGTTCTCCCGGAGGTGGGAGTTAAAGCTCCGCCTCACAGGGGACTCCGCCAGACGTTCCCAGCAAACCCTCACAGTGCGTTTGGGCCTGCCCGGTCGGACCGGCTTCCTCCCCCGCCATCGGAGCCAACTCACCACCAGGTAGTGGTCGGTGGAGAGCTCCGCCCCTCTCTTCACCCGAGTGTCCAAGACATGCGGCCGCAGGTCAGATGAAACGACAACAAAGTCGATCATTGAACTGCGACCTAGGGTGTCCTGGTGCCAAGAGCACATATGGACACCCTTATGTCTGAACATGGTGTTTGTGATGGACAATCCATGACGAGCACAGAAGTCCAACAACAAAACACCACTCGAGTTCAGATCAGGTGGGCCATTCCTCCCAACCACGCCCCTCCAGGTCCCACTGTCATTGCCCACGTGAGCGTTGAAGTCCCCCAGCAAAACGAGGGAGTCCCCAGGAGGGGCACTCTCCAGTACCCCTTCCAAGGACTCCAAAAAGGGTGGGTAATCTGAACTGCTGTTTGGCGCATAAGCGCAAACAACAGTCAGAACCCGTCCCCCCACACGAATGCGGAGGGAGGCCACCCTCTCGTTCACCGGGGAAAACCCCAACGTGCAGGCACCGAGATGGGGGGCAACAAGTATGCCAACCCCAGCTCGGCGCCTCTCACCATGGGCAACTCCAGAGTGGAAGAATGTCCAGCCCCTCTCAAGGAGACTGGTTCCGGAGCCAGAGCGGTGCGTCGAGGTGAGTCCGACTATCTCTAGTCGGAACCTCTCAACCTCGCGCACAAGCTCAGGCTCCTTCCCCACCAGAGAGGTGACATTCCACGTCCCAAGAGCCAGCTTCTGCAGCCGAGGATCGGAACGCCAAGGTCCCCGCCCTCCACTGCTACCCGTTACACATTGCACCCGACCCCTTTGGCCCCTCCGACAGGTGGTGAGCCCATCGGAAGGGGGACCCATGTCGCCTCTTCGGGCTGAGCCCGGCCGGGCTCCATGGGCAAAAGCCCGGCCACCAGACGCTCGCCAACGTGCCCCACCTCCAGGCCTGGCTCCAGAGTGGGGCCCCGGTGACCCGCGTCCGGGCGAGGGAACACGAGGTCCAATGATTGTACTCATCATAAGGGGAGTTTTGGGCTGCGCTTTGTCTGGTCCCTCACCTAGGACCTGTCTGCCTTGGGTGACCCTACTAGGGGCTTAAAGCCCCTGACAGCATAGCTCCTAGGATCATTGGGACACTCAAACCCCTCCACCACGGTAAGGTGGCAGCCCAGGGAGGGGTCTATTTTTGCCATTTGTAGAAATACACCGCTTCCAGTCAGACAAAACCAATCAGATCCAGGAGGAATATCTGACTCTGATTGGTTATTAGCAGTGTCAATCACTCATGTGTGTTACTTACACTACTTACACCGCCACCCCTGCAAAGCACGGCTGTCATTCAAGCTCAAGATTGCCTGTGGGCTACACCTGTGTAGAAATAACCTGCTTTACTGGAAAACTGTCAATTTCTTGAGTGGCACCTGCTCAGAAAACAACAAGTAAAGAGTAAAGAGCAGCAGGCCAGACTCCACTGTGGGGGAGGAGCTGTGGAGGGTGGGCTGTAGTGCAGCAGAGGGCAAAAGGGGGAGGGACCTGTAAGGTGTGCTGGTTCAAATATTCAGGCCAAGTCCATGGTTTTCTCAAAACTCCCTACTGGAGCTTTAATGAAAGAAATTATGTCATGTTACTTTATGTGAAACATAGTGGGCATTTTATAAATTTTGGGCTTTTCATGCCATGAGCATACTTACACTTAACCTCAAAACGTATTAATCTGTGCCCATCCACTGGAGTGAACTAGGGGTCACTGTGGATATCTGTGTCCAGTCCAGAAAAATCTGGACTGGACACAGTCCAGAAAAATCAGCGGTCGCTATGATGAGCGCTGTCTGAATAGTGCAGTCAGTAAGGAAGGAGGTAGGAAAGGGAGCCTCGAAGCTTTATCTCACGGCTAGTTTTGCCCAGGAATCCATGTCCACTCAGTAAGTGACTTGTATACATGGAAACTTTCAGGTATGTCAAGCTCTTTACCTCAGCGATCAGTGGCCACTCCATTGGCACGTTAAACCTTGAAATAACTTGATCCTGACTGGCCCATTCCTACCTAGTATGTTTAAAGAAAAAACACTGAAATGTTTTCTTTCAGAAAAGAAAAGACACAAATGCTATTTCCATACACGTTCAACAGCCTAACCTATTTTGATCCCTCAGGTAAAAGTCAGTCTAGGCTAAGACCTTCCTTTCTAGCAAACCAAAACCACCCACTACTGAGGGAAAAGTCCAGACAACAATAAAAAAACCCTCATCACTTAGGAAAGGGAATGTTTATGTTTACTGAGGCATGCTCAGGATAATGCTGATAAATGATGGTTTGTGGGTGTGAGGTGGCCCTGCCACAGCAGCTAATGAATGAGTCTGAGGGCTGTGCAGAACTCCAATTTCTCAGGCATTTTCATAAGCACTTGTAGTCAGACTGTGGTCTGAAGTTGCATTTCTCACTCTCTTTCATCAATTAGGAGAGTCTCTTAATTAAACGGCGGAGAAACAGATGGAGCAGAGGTGATGCCGGAATAGGGGGGAAGGGGAGGAAGCCCACTGAGTTTGTAATTAGGAGAGTAATGCAGAACCCCTCACAGCTGGTTAGCATTTTGGCTGTTTTATTCGTTGCTTGCCTTTCCCCCAGTGGCAGGTTGTTATCTGTGCCTCAGAGAGATTTCATTGGCTACAACGAACCCCCTGATGGGGGCTCTTCAGTTTCATCTGAGGGCCTGACAGTGGGGGGACCCCCTAAACCTTTAGTATTAATCACACAAAAGGATTCCTCGCCTGACTCAGGCATGCGGTCCCCACTGGGCTCTCAACAAGGTGGAGAGAAGATGAAAGCCGGCCTCTCCTTCCTGATCTGAATGTGCTCTGCGCGCGCCAGCTCTGCTGATGAGTGTCCGCTTTTGTTCTGCGCCGGACCACACACGCGTCCATAAACACTGAAAACCGCACATGCGCTAGCACACACTTCTGAACACCCACAGACCCACTCAGCTAGCCACAGTCACTCAGACAGCAGGTCTCTAATGTCCTGTGAAAAGTTTGCAAAACATCCAAAGCTCAGTGTCAGAAATGACGACTGGTCTTCACGATAAGGTTTTACCGGCAGCTTGTAAGACTTGGCTGAGTTTTTAAGGTGGTTTCTTTCCCTATGACATATTGCTCCGTTCGGATGAGTAATGAAGGTGGAGTCCTGATGAAAAATGGCCTTACAGGGGAAAGAAAAATCAAAGGTGGAATTTAAATCCCTGTAAGCAGCACTAAGACGCACATTTCCGTTATTCATTAGATTTTCCTAATGGAGGAAAGACGGTAATAAAACATGTTTGTGGATTGTCTGAATGAATCACAGTTACAGAGCAGATGTGTATTTCAACAAAGTAGATCCACACATGGAATGCATTAGGAGAAATTACTGGCTGTGCAACTCTTTGGGCACAACCTGTGTACAATCTGGAGGAACCACAATGCAAGAATGCAGAAACTGAACCACAAGGGTGAAAACAATATCACATTTTCATCAGTCAAATGAGCTTTGCTGAAAAGCTAAACTAGAACAACCAGAGGGGAAGTCTGCACAAAATTCCTGAGGTCTGTGTTCACAATGCCTTTAAAAAATGCTGTAAGTTCTATAGATTTTGGGTTATATTTTCTGAATGATACTTCGCTTTTTTGAGATAATCCATTCCCACAGTTTATCTGTAGGTATACCTTGATGTTACCAGATTATAGCCATATTATCCAATATATGTTCAAAAAAAAGAAAAGAAGGGCTTAGTTTTAGAGTTGATAAGATTAGCAAGAATTGTGTCAAAAGTAAAAACAAACTAAACTTTTCATACTATAGACAGGTATGCGACATTAATATTGAAATCAGGTCTATTGTTCTGTGGGTAGCTGCATGTGTTTGGTTAGATGCCTGTTTATAAACGTAATGCTGACCTGGAAAAAGTGCCGCTGGAGTAAAATGTCTAAGTAAAAACAGATACTGGTCATTGTTAAATCAGTTGAGCAGAGCATAATACTAATAAAAACATGTACTACTAATTACCTGTAGAGTGTTATTTTACTGACTTTTTAAGTAGTGACATGGCATTAGTTTCAATGAGGTGTCAGACTGAGACTTGGTACTGGCCTAATCCAAAATGATTCGGATCGCTGTCAAGGGCTGAAATTTTTTTTATCAGGATTAGTATCTAGTAATCAAGTAAATCTGACACAACTGATGTCAAACCTAGTTTACAAACGGGAGGACATCTTGGGTAGCAGTGAATGCTTGCAAAGACTCAAAGCAACAGAGGCATTGTTAGGCTGACAAAAAGTAAACAACTGTTTCATGCATAAGTTATGAAATGTTAAAATATTTATTACAGCGTTTGCTTGAACCTTCTAAAAAAACCTTTCAGCATCTGCCGTGCGTTTATTTTGCTTGCCGTGTGTGTTTTTATATCTGAAAAAGTAAAACACATGACTTTAAATGTGATGAAACAAAGCATATGTTGTAAAACATCAAGTCTAGATAAAGTTAGATAAAAACGACAGACAGACAGATCTTTGAAGTATGTGTCTTGTTTTCACACCTTACACCCTCAGAAGGTACAACAGCAAAACCAAAAAATAATGACAGATAACCTAATAAAATTGCATAAATAAACTGAAAATAGCACTATACAATGTCCTTTATTGTGAAAATACCATATAGTGGCCCAGTGGTGCAAGGTCCTATGAAAATGTCTATAGAGAAGAGAATAGTATCAGCTGTACATAAGGACAAAGCAGTACAAATGTGGTAGTGATGGAGTCACTCTGACTGTTCAGTATCTGTAGAGGTCTGTGAACCTTTATCAGTGCATACAGAGTATATGCATACCGTATCATGAGCTTAAGTAATATTATTGAAAGGTTATTTTTTTGTAAACATTTGAATTGCAATGCTCTTGCTGAAACCTTCTTTGAAATGTCCAGAAAATACATGGCAGCCTGATTTCTGGATTTTTGTTGGAGAACTGTGTTTCACTGTAAGGCTCTGAGTATTTTTCTGCAACACTCCAAACCTGGATCACACCCACCGCTATCTGTTGCTTGTAAGATGTTTGAACTCCACAAGTGTTTTGTGTAACCCTTCTCAATGTAAGAGGGGCCACATCATCTAAATGACGATTTTGGGTCAGACTAGATACAAACACAACCCTTGGGTGGATTAACCACAGTCCATTTCTTTTATTTAGAGCCGTAATCATAATTGGCCTGTGCCAGCCACTTCTCTATCCTAAAACCTTGTCATCTTAATCTTTGCTAATCCGTCTTTGTGTTTGCAGAAATTAGTTTGTGAACTGGGCTCAATCTAGGTCAATCCCTCAGGCACTTCTTAAAGAGTCGGTCAGAATCCGTGCGCGTGTGCGACCCCTGTGGCAGATTTGATAGGAGGCTGCGGGAGGGAAGGATGGAGCAGGGGAGCAGTGATGGGCACCGAGCTGGGCAAACACCTATTATCAGCATTTTAATTGAAGATTAGCGGGAGGATTTAGCTGCAGAGGCCACAGGGAGGCAGCTGAAAGTGGGTGCTGGCTGAGGTCTTTGTGGGCATGACATTGTGTTCTCTGCATAAGCTTTCAAATCTGCTTCTTACCCAGTGCAGAGGGAAAAGGGACTAAAAAGAAACACAGTCAGGGTGATGCTGGGAAGATTTTCTCATCCTGTCTATTTTTCTTAGTGAAAACAAAAACTTTGAAATGACAAAGTGATATGACAGACGGTTTCAGTTATGACTCAAAATGAGTTTGCCCTCCGACAATGTGACAGGCAATATTTTTTACAGAGGATTCCCAGAGCAGAGATGGAACTGGGTCACAGAATAAAGAGAAAAATAACACTTATGGTAGCAGTGGGGTTGGGGAGTTAGGGGGCAATATTGTCGACTCAGAGGGCATCATATGAAAGTCAAACTCCAGACCTCAAACTTGCAAACAGACAACATTATCAAAAATGTTTTTGGGAGAGTTCTGTTTTGCTGCAATTATACCTGCAAGCTTTATCTAGAGATAAACAATTCTGCACATACTTCTTTGCAATATAGCATAAGCTCAGTCAGATCGGACGAAGAGCAAATGTGAGCGCTCATTTTCAGCTTTTGCCACAGATAATAAAATAAATTGAGATCTGGAGTTTGACTAAACTACTCTAACTCCATTCTGTGGCTATCAAGCCACATGCACCTCTATGTACCGACCACCGTGTCTTTTACAGATTTTTCCAGAAGAAAGGTGAAGGTCTGAGCAATGTTTAAAGGTCATAGCTGCAACTTTTTCATCAAAATTATACATTTAAAAAAACTAATACATCTACAGAACCCCTAGAGTCAAGCAGGATAAAATTATTAATTCTACTGAAAAATAAATATACAGTATATACATCATTGTTTTATAAATTTAGATGGGGCCTAAATATATACGTATTTACTTCTGGTAATGATACAAGCGTTGACATGAAAGGACTCTGCACCGATAGCAATAGTAGGTTGAAGTCATGTGAGACGAAGTTCAGGCGTTGCCAGATTGTAGCAGCTGAGAAATGACTTCTTATCATTTTTATATTTCTCAGATTCAAGCGGACCAAGAAAGAGGAAAATTGAGGTTTAACATAGGTCAAGTTTTTGAGTGTTGGTGACTACTTAAGGAAGGGTCTCAGAAGCCACACAGAGGTTGCCGCTTTCCTTCCAGAAAGGTAAGTTATACGCTTGTAAATGCTTACCAAAGGATCTGGCAACCAGCTGGCAAACAGTACAACTGAGGGTTGGACCGAGAGCGGTCAAGTGCGAGTGCCCCACCTATTGGCCGGGAGGGTCAAACTTGTAGCAATATAATTAAAAATGTTGCAGTCTTTCCTGCTGAAACAAAGAACAGCATTAATAGTGTAATCAGCAATCTTTGTGTTAAGTTTTTTTCCAATGTCTTGCAAACTACTTGAATTTTGACATCTTTTTCTATAAAAAATATAATGTCTCATTGAAGAAAATGTAATAAACCTAAAAACACATTACATTTGTTTTTTAAAGTGAAAAATATGTTCCATTTTGAAGAGTCATGCTGTTTTCATGGTGGTTTGAATGCAAAAATGGCTCTTAGGGTTGTAAAGGTTGCTGACGCCTGATCTGAACCAATCTGTTGTAGCTCCGGCTATATGCTCAGGTCGTCCTGCTGGAAGGGTGTTGACCTCAGTCTCAAGTCTTTATTTAATACTTTTGGTCTGTATCTATACATCTTCCCATCAACTCTCACCATCTTTCCTGTCCCTGTTGAAAAGCAACATCCCCATATGATGCTGCCACCAACATGTTTCACCCCAAGCATGATGTGTTCAGGGTGATGATAATTGGAGAAAAGAACAATCTTAGATGGTGTATGAAAGAACAAAGAAAACCAGAGTGACTCTGCCTTTGCTAATAAATGCAGATTCTCATTAAACAGTTTTCACGTCATTACAGCAAATAGGCTTAGATCGGAGACAAAGTCCGGTTGCCTCCAGTCTAACCCTGCTGTTGTTCCGGATAACTGAAAATTTACACAGGCATGTTTTCATATCATCCTACACCAGAATGTTGTTGCATGTTTTGTTCCACAGTAATAAAACCTATCTGATTATCATTTTGATTATCAGTTTTCTTTAATAAATATGTTGAAAATGAAGACTGCTGTCAGTCATTTAATGCTTCATCAATGACATCTGGGTGCATCATGCCCGCTATCCATAGACGACAACAAAGACACAGGCAAACATTGACAGCGGAGTAAATGTGATTGTATGAGTATAGATTTGTGCTTGTCTGAGCTGAACCCATCAGGAAGAGGAGGCACTCTTCCTTGACACAACCGACGTGTGGAAGACTCTGATATGAGTCAACCCGCGGAAGGCCCCAGGCCCCGACAACATACCTGGATGGGTGTTCAGGTCAGCTGGCTGGTGTCCTCACAGACATTTGTAACACCTCGCTGGATCAAGCCACAGTGCCAGCATGCTTTAAGTCTGCCTCCATCATTCCGGTGCCAAAGAAACTTCAAGTCGCCTCATTTAACGACTACCGGCCTGTTGCACTGACTCCCATCATGATGAAGTGCTTTGAAAGAACGGATCGTCTCCAGACTCCCCCCAACATTCGACCCGTTCCAGTTTGCCTAGCGGTGGAACCGCTCCACTGAGGACGCCATCTCCTTCGCTCTACTGTACACCTGAGCCTGGCACACCTGGAGGAGAAAAACACGCACGTGCAGATGCTGTTCCTGGACTTCAGTTCAGCGTTCAACACCATCATCCCACAGCATCTGGTAGGAAAACTGGAACATCTGGACTTCAGCACACCCCTTCGCAAGTGGCTGCTAGACCTCCTCACCAACAGACCTCAATCAGTCCGGGTCGGACAGAACACCTCTGATGTCATCACCCTCAGCACGGGCTCCCCTCAGGGCTGCGTCCTGAGCCCCCTGCTGTTCACCCTGATGACACACGACTGCGTCCCCAGGTTCACCACCAATCACATCGTGAAGTTTGCAGACGACACAACGGTGGTGGGCCTGATCAGAGACGACAACGACCTGGACTACAGAAAGGAGGTGGAGCAGCTGGTGGGCCGGTGCAGAGACAACAGCCTGAACCTGAACGTGGAGAAGACGAAGGAGATCATCGTCAACTTCAGGAAGAACCGGCCTCGCTATGCTCCATTGCTCATCAATAGCTCAGCTGTGGAGGTGGTCAGCAGCACCAAATTCCTGGGGGTGCACATCACAGACAACCTCACCTGGTCTGTGAACACCACGTCACTGGTCAAGAGGGCACAGAAGCGCCTGTACTTCCTGCGGATGGTGAGGAGAGCCCACCTGCCACTGCCCATCCTCACGACTTTCTACAGAAGCACCATAGAGAGCTTTCTGACCAGCTGTCTCTCTGTGTGGTGTGGAGGCTGTAGCGCCTCCGACTGGAAGAACGTGAGGAGAGCAGTGAGGACAGCAGAAGGGATCATTGGGGCTCCTCTTCCCTCCATCAAGGACATTTCATCCCACCGCTGCATGTCCCGAGCCCGTAACATCATAAAAGACCCCTCACACTCCACCATGACCTGCTCTCCCTGCTTCCCTCTGGAAAGAGGCTTCGCAGCATCCGCTGCAGGTTCCACTAGGTTCTGCAACAGCTTTTCTCTGTTGCCATTAGACTACTGAACTGTTGAACTCTAAACTGGACTCTGCATCACACTTGAATCATTATTTTGCACTACCAACGTTGCAGAACTTTTATAACCCATTTAAATGATACACAACTGAATGTTTACTGTATTTTTGCAGCAGATTGTTTTACACTGCACCATACTTTTTCATATTAATGCCTTTTTGCACCATTATTTTTGCACCATAAACATGGTTGAACATCCTTCTGCACACTGTTTTGCACACTGTTCTTTCTCCTGCATTGTTGCATTTTGATCACTGCTGCACTTTATATTGTAATGTTAGCTTATTCCAACTGCAATCTCATTACACTGTCGTAAGCTGTATGCAACGAAATTTCGTTCTGTATGCACTCTGTACATACAAAATGACAATAAAGTTGTCTAAGTCTAAGCTTTCTGTATCATTGGGCTACATAGACTGAAACCAACTACAATGAAAAGAGCTTCAAAAAACAGACTCAGTAAGAGCGCTTTGAATTTAAATTCTTTTGAGCAGACAGCAAAACCTCAGAAGAAACGTACTTAATTAATTAGTTGCCTTTTGTCAGTGCAGATAGTATGTGATGGAAAGAACCAGGCTTGCTGCTTTCAGCTGCATATAGAATTAACATGCTGCTGGCCATGTTATCTAGCCTCCTGTGAACAGGTTATCATATAAATCATGCAGATTCACCACAAATGTGAAACTGCTGGGGCCATTTATACCGCATCTTAGACTCCAGCACAGTGCAGATGAAACCCTGAGCTGTGCAAACGCCTGTATGTGCATCTGAAGGCTCCATTAGCTGATATTGTGCAGGCACCGACTGATAAAGGTGTTTTATTACTGCTATCTCATAACCACAGCCCCCTCAGGTGTTCCCTTATGAATCCCGTCCCATGGCCGAGTCAGGGAAGTGGACTCAGTTCCATGCAGGAGTGTAACCATGGCCGGGGTGTGTTGGCGTGTGATAACGCACAGCTCACCATGTTAATAGGCAGGGGAGGATTTAGCGTGATGTATCACATCTTTACAAGGTTAATGTGCTTCAAAGCTTTTATCTCTTTTTATTTGGGAGTTTTCCAACAAATGCCTCTTCTCCAGAGCTCTTTCCACCTTCCTGGCTCTCATTTCTCACTGTCCTCCCAACCACATATGACTCAACTCTGAGAATTTTCCAATCTATAATATACATAAAGCTGCTGGTCATGTAATGAAAGCTGCCTTTGTGCAGCGAGTGTCTGCTGAAGGAAAAATCTGCTCTGAAGGTGGAATATTGATATCTCGCAGAGACCTGCTGGGCATTTGTGAAGCTTCTGTGACCATTGATAATCACAAAAAAAAATAAAAAAATAATAATAATAATCATATAGGTGCCATGAATTTACACACTGTTGTTTTAAAGTCCTAAGTTCCCCATTTTTGAAGTAACAAACTTTGTGACTGATAGCATGAAAAGAACAAAAATAAACAATCCTACAGACAAACAATCAAAAGCATAAAAGAACAAAGTGCAGTATTTGAAAAGAAAAGTGTTGGGTTAATTCATCCCTTTAACATTTTCTTAACCCCCTTCCATTATTACGTGTTTCCCTTTTTCCCTTTTCCCTCTCCTATACCTGTAACCAAAACAATTCATACCCATGCAGGAAAGGTAGCCATTAGTGTATTTTTTTCTTTGTAATTAAGTGTTTTTGACAAAATGGACATAAATAGTCCTAAAAATGATAAGAAATATTTTGCATACTTTTATTGGATTGTATATTATTTCCTGGAGACTTAGTATTACATCCTGATTTAATTTATTTTCCTTCTGACCAGTGTCTTTGCCCGTTGATTCGAATAAAATGTGAGAGATTATGATCAAACCAAAGTAACAATAAGTGACCTTCTGTTGGAGGAAAATATTCACTGGACCAATATACTCATATCCCCTCACAGCAGACTTTGAATGGATTATAGGAAATGAAATCAAACTGATTTTGTCACTTAGGCAGAAAAAAAGTCAAATATGAGGACCAAAATTACAAAGACACAGAACGACAAAGATATGAAATGAAAAGCATCATAGAAAGAAAACAATAATAGATGAAACATTTCAGTATTTGGCTCTGAGTGAATTTGCTCTTTCACCACTTTGTACAACCATTTTGACCCATCCTAACTCGATTTCATTCCAGTAAACATTACATGGGCGAGCATTTCAGCCATTGCATATATGTTTATTTTTCTCTATCGTTAAGTATTTTGGATAAATTGTGGAGCACAACAATCATAAAGGCTAAAATCTTATTTAAAGTTTAATTTATTTAGAATTTAATTTCTGAAAACTGTATTAGAGAATATTTCTGTTTATTTTGACTTCAGAAATATGGCAGATTCTAATACCTTTCAAACCTAAATAACTATAAGGACTAAAAACGTCAGGTACAAAACCAGCACCCAAACACAACACTGCCACAATTACAAGACAACAGCAATAACTCTCCCTGCCACTACTTCGGAAACCCCAACAAAAAACGCAAATAAAACTCAGATAAAAACACAACAGACAGTTTCTGTTGCCTTTTTAATGTTCGTCAAATCATTTTCTGTATATTACTGACAGTTTTATTTTTCTCATCCTCCAGGTTCCTTTATTTATTGTACTGGTTGTGTTTTTCATCTGGGTGCTGGTAATTTTTCACACCTTCAGCAGTAGTTTGTGCTTTGATAGATTTTGAACCCGACTTGTTGGATTTGAAAAACAAGCGTCTCCACTGTGTGTCACACAGATGTCTGAATCCGCCTTGGTCACACTTCCAACCGGCTTTGACGATCAATCATTTGAACAAATGTTCTCTGCTTATTGTCTACTGTAAGGACATGTATTCATGTGACTTACATAACATCTACCAGCAGAAGATCCGTCAGGATTATTTTGGTTTGATAAAGGGTCATAATCCATCATATTTCATGACAGGCGATTGACCCAAACATGAATCAGAGCCACAATTAATGAAAATATTAATTATTATAAAATCTTCAGAAATTAAACTAAATTGTATTTGAGAAAAATTTAAATGACTTTTAACACTAGAACTCCCAAGGCAGTCATTTTGACTGTTTTCAAATTTTGAAGTGTAATAACTTTTTTTACATGAGTCTTACATTATTCATGCTAGCTGACTTTTCCTGTATCTCTATGTCCTCTATTTCCATATTGTTTTTTAAATAAAATAAAAACCCAAATAAAAAATATCGTTACTTTTACCTTTGTCTCCCACACCCGTCATTTTGACGGCTCCGTTAGTTACATTCTATTTTATTCCCGCGGTTCAAACTCAATGGGATGTTGCCTAGCAACCAGCATTCTAGCTAGCGCACCAAAGACCCGTTGGTGTGCGGCGAACCCTCCTCAGAGGAGGAGCCGCCTTTATTTAGGCAAAGAAAACGGTGTCAGGTGCGTCAACACTGTACAAAAAACCGCTCACATGATGCCTGTCACAAGTGCAAACAGGTGGTGTGCGGGAAATGCACGGGGGATATCGTTGTGACATGCAAAAAATGTGTTTGATCTGTTTTCTAATCTTGTAAATATATCGTTTTGTGTAGTTCCACTTGTAGTTTTATTAAATATTTGCAAACATTTTTTATTTACAGTGTTATTTTCAGCACCATTTACAATCGTATATTATAAATAATTTAAGGAACAATTGTTGGACGTGGTAAAAATATGTTTTGGACCTAATTTTTAGGTCTACATATCCACAATGGGCTTATAAAGCCCGCTAGAACCATTACAGTTGATGACGTCATCACCAATCCCGCATTCCATTGGTCAGAATGTCACCCGTCAAATTGACTGCCAGTGGGAGTTCTAGTAGTATCGGAATTCTGGGAGTCCTAGTGTTAAACTTGAGCATTTGGCAGAAAAAATTCATTAGAAGGTATAATGAACTGAAAGGTCTATGCAGCGGTCAAGCTTGGTTTCAAAACTAATTATGGGTAAAAATGTACAAAGTTGAGATGTAATGACTAGAAGTGGGTAGGAGATGGAGGTACGAATTAGCAAAGGGACAAGTTGGTCCAAAGCATTTTATTTAGTCAAATAGGTAGTAAGATTTGCTTCAGTTTTAAGAGCAAAAGTTATAGAAATATTCTAAAGTTTTGTATATTTTTTAAGTCTCCAAGGTGTATTCTTCTTTCTGATTCAAAGAACCTGGTATGGGCCAACCCATTCACAGAGATTTGAATCGTACCATTGAAAGAGGGCGTTTTTTTAGCATGACTATATTTCGATTCCTTATCTCAAACACACTGTGTGTAGTCAGCAGATAATTTGCCCATTTTGGCATTAAAGACTTAAAACTTAGAAACAACACCTAGCTTGGACCTGTCAGCACAACGCTAAACCCAGCAACGATGCTTTAAACCCAAAACAACCGTAACCGCAACCTTAACAGTAATTATCATGTTTGATTTATTTTCCAAATGGCGAAAAACAAAAAAAAAATGCTGATTTGATTTGGAGTAAAAGGAAAAGATACTCTCAGCATCCCGAAGTATCAAAGTTCTACTTTAATAATACCTTTTAGTTTTTCTTGATGTTTTTTGCATGACAAGGCCTGATCTTCCCTAAAAAGGACTCTGTCTCCACAGCCTCGTGTTTTTCAGGCACAGAGGGAATTAAGGGTATTAAAGTATTTTTGCAGGTGGTTGGTGTATGAAGAAATGCTGCCGTTCTCATCCCACCCAAAGCTTCACACCCAATAATCCTCACAAACCAGAGCATCTTATAAAAGGGCTAGAAGGCAGAGGAGTTCGTAAGTCTAATGCGTAACGCTCCTTACTAAAAGTGTTAGTTCATCAGTAAGTCTTCCCTCCCTCCCTTTGCTGTCTGTTTTATAAATTTATTGTGCAAAGCTGCTTTCAGCAATAAGAGCTTCTCAGTTATGCAGGATCCAAATTAGCATTTTCCTGATGACTGAATACCTCAATGTAACTCTTCATATCTCTGGTTTACACGTACACTGCAATTCCTTCTGCTTTTGCATCTGACCCGCTTTTCAACTTTCAGCTCTTGTTGACTTTAGGGTGAGGGCAGCAGCGTCGGCGGCAGAATAAATTCCCCATCTATCAGATCACATGCAGGGAGCACACACAAGGCCACCCCTCCTACATGACCAATCAGCTGGAACAGTTATCCCACCTGATTGACTGCACATCGCCCTCTCCCACATGGAAACCCCTCATCCGATAATCACCAAACCCAGTTTCACAGTTTGAGACGATAACAAGATTTCCGATGAATACACTTTTGATTAGATGGTTGTCAGCCGAAAGTCAGCATGCCCTTCAGTTGTAGTTTTTCTATTAATGAATTAGCATATAACTGGAATGGGCAAGGACCTGCATGGTGGTGCAGTTGGTAGCAATGTCTTTCACCAAAAAGGTCCTGAGTTCAAGTCCTGGCCTTTTCTGCACAGACTTTGCAGGTTCAGTTGGTTCTCCAGCTTCCTTCCACACTACAAAAACATGACTATTAGGTTACCTGGTTACTCTATGTTGTCCCCAGGTGTGAATGTGTGTGTATGCATGGCTGTTTGCCTTGTGTGTCTCTGTGTTGCCGTGCGACAGACTCGCAAACTGTCTAGTCTCTGTACTTAGATTGAGATATTTCAGACATTTTTTTGTTGTTCATTCTGATGACCATGACTTACAAATTCCAAAAATAAATTGAAAGTTAAGCTGTACAGCAGAAAAGAAAGACAGAAGGGGAAACATACAGTGCAATAGCTGGTAAGGCATTTTCAGATAAAAAATAAAGTGTTCAAGTGAATGTACCAAACAGCACTTCATGGGAAGCTAAAACACGTGCAAATAGTCCTTAGCATCTGATAAAATTAAAATGCTCAAGTAAAAAAAAACACAGATAGCCGTCATTTTACAGAACAATGTAAAATACCATGCAACTGCATCAATGTATCAGACAAATACTCCCTGAGGAGTTAAAAAGCGTGCAAATAGTCATTGGCAAAAATTTAAATGTTCGAGTTAGTTAAAATGTTGTAGTAAAAAAAAAAATAGAATAAGTGCAATTCGCATGAACGTCTAAGCAAACACTCCTGAAGAAGCTAAAAGTGTGCAAATAAGCTTTAGCATGTGAGACAGTGGAAATAATTCAAGAACCAGTGGAACCAGCAGCATGTTTGTAAACATGTGAACCAGACTATGAGCTGGGCTGGTGGTTTATTATATTACAAAAGACCAATAAAAAATATTATTAATACAGAAATTTTTGTCTACTGATAAGTATATCCATATACTGCATGGGCAAGTTGTGAAACTTAATTAGTACTAAAAAATCGAATTCTGCATGTCAAAGGTCTGCATGATAAGATGAACCAAACGATCAGCATTCCTATATTTTAGCCTATAGGCAGACCAACAGAAAGAGTTGAAGGATGCTTATAAGTAAAATCCTGGTATGGGAACAAAACTGAGTGCAGAAAAAACTATAACTGAAGCCAGAGGCAGTTTTTGACATGACCTAAATAGACAGTCGCCCAGGGTGGCAATAACAAGGGGGCACACAAGCTCCAGAGAACAAACTATGGATTACCTGTCAGATTTGCCCGGTTTACTTTTTTTTTTGTGTGACTTCAACAGGGAGTTCCCCTCTCATTTCGTCTGCATTGTATCCCGCCCCACAGTCTCAGATAATTTGTTGCATTTTAATAAATCAGGAGACAGCAGAAGGAAAGTATTAATCCAGTGCACCAATTCTTTCCCAGTTAATTGGGATATTTACTGCAAAACTGAACAAAACATACATATATCCCTATAGGACACACCTGACTATTAAATATTTTACAAAAACTATTAAAGTTTTCTTTTATATTGTCTGCTAGATAATGTGTTTTGTCCCAATTAGAGTTATGCAAATATAATTATTCTCTATTTTTTTCCTGTGCTCTATCAGAATTTTTCTGCCATCTTCAAATAAATAAATGAATAAAATCATATCCATTTTTGTATGCAGTGTCTGAAGCTTTAGAAAGCATGTATTTCATATTATATAGACATGTTCCAATATTTTATGTGTTGTGTACGTTTAATTATTGCTGTTTATTAATGTAACTTTATTCCATCCTCATATATCTTTCCCTACCAATTAGCCGCTGCAACGTATAGGGCTCACTTACTGGCTTGATCGTCACTTTTGCTCAGGTCAAGCTCAAATAAGTCCGCTCTGAACGACAGCTCTTGCAATGGTCCATCTTGTGATGGAGCATGTTTCATCCCCTCCAGTCCCAATTTAATAGCTGGATTTCTATGTCCCTTAGGCAGGTTGTGGGAACCCTTTCTGTGCCTGAGCATAAAATGTATGACATTTTCTCTTATCTGTGCATTAAACATCCTGGAGCAAAAAAAAAAAAAAATCCAACTACTGAAATTATTGTTGGTTTTACCTTTAGGTCATGAGTCCAGTTTAATACAGGATGGCTGTGCTAGGTGGGCATCTGTTATCGCTAAACGTCAGTGGGAGTTTCGATCACTTTCTGCGAAATGACAAGAAATTTATAACTGAACTCTAAAACCGTGTTTTTCAGAGAAATTAACGCCTGAGATGTGTTTTTTTTTCTTTTTTTTGCATAATGAAAGCAGTTTTTGGACCAGTAATCCGAAAAATCTTCTAAAATTAATAATACTCAATACTAACAAATCAATGAAAACTCGACTCAAAGTATTTTTTCCCCTAAAATTATTTATCAAAATCCTTTTCATGCATTATAAATGCCTTTACGGAATCAGAATCAACTTTATTTTGCCAAGTTTGAGTAGAAACAAAGAATTTGTCTTCGGATTGTTTCCTGATTGTTTTGTTTAATAGGATATTTTTTCTGATCACCCCCAAAACCTGGTGAGTTATTGTGGATTTTGGACATAAAGAGGCAAAGAATATCTTCCACCCTCAAATCCACATAGCTTGATTTGAACTTTAAACTGATAAGCAAAAAGTTTTGAGTAATTGATTGATTAATAAATTAGATTTCCTTAATGTCTTTTTTAATGATAGACTCAGGAAGACATTAATCTGTAATCTTCTGTTCATTGGAGCGTACATTCTCAACAAATGTTGTTTTAAAGGCGACTTAAAGACAAACTGATACATTTTAAATCAAAGTGTGTGTCCATTGATGTCAAAATTCAACTCAGCACAAACTAATCACAAGTTCAATCTAAAGTTCACTACAATATACTGAAAATGAGTTCATCATAGTTGCTAAACAGCTTTGTTTGTATTTGAGGAATGTTCAGCTCGTCGTCTTGCGTCGTTAACCTTCCACATTTTGAGCAAGCATGTGCTGACAGTGGAGAGGAAGGTATCTGTCATAAGAACATATTTCCAGCAGGACCAGGCTCCCTATGAGCAGCTTCCTGCTGCATTGAGCTCGGGACTGAGATGGGAGAAAGAAAAATGACACAGAAGGATCCGTTAGCACTTTATATGGACAGATGAAAAAAAAGGTACGACGAGAAAAGAGTAGAAATGGTTCCTTCAGCAGCTCTAACTGGGAAAAAACAAAGTTAAACATAGAACCAATGAGCAAGGAATCCTTTCTATGGGAAAGAAAATCCCAAAATATGAAGAGTTAGGTCCGTTTTGTCTGTGAGACCTGGAACATCGTACCAGAACTTTCATTTATCCCGGCCCTTTATGTGAGCCTGAGTCTTCTGGAAAACTGTCCGGGTTGCAGTCACAGCCCACCTAATACTGCAGCTCTGTCACTGGCTCTATCCAGTATTCAGACCCAACTAGAAACAGAAATACGCAGAAGCCATTTCAAACATAGTTTCCCCGGGTCTCATCTGGATCTTCTCCAGTTTTTTTGTTGTTGCTGATTCTAATTTGCCATTGTTACAAGTGTGGCTGTTCATGTCGTGCATCTCTGTTGGTCCTCCAATCTGCGCAGGGTGTACCCAACCTCTTGCCCAACCTGGATAGTTTTTTTTTAATGAGTCCCCCAGGTTTCGATTCAGTCAGTCAGTCAGTTTTTTTTTTTTTTTTTTTTTGCGACAGCCTCCTGCTCTCTGTAACATGAGCTGAACCACAAATAACAGGATTGTTATAAAGCAGAAGATACAGCATATAAAATACAGGTGCGTGCCAGTGTATCTCGGTCCACTGAGATGCCCAGACGTTCCACACAGCTCGAGTCATCTCGTGTGTCTGCTGCTGAGAGGGTCACACATTATATTTTAACCCCACTTGTTAGCACAGTCAGGTAGCTTCACAACTGCTCCCAATCCACCTCCTCCTCCTCACCGCACTCCTTTTCCAGACACACACAAAAAAAAAACCCCTAACAAGCCTATTGCGATTCAGGAGAAGGCGTTTAATTTGCCCCGGAGCCAAGATCCTTTTTTTTCCCCCCAGCTTGTGTACACCATAATGAGATTTCCACCACATTTCCCCAAGCTTTGAAACCATTCTCAGCACATTTGAATACAGAGAGATTGCTGCAATTCCCCAGAAATACAACTTTACGGTGAATAACATTAAGCACTGTTGGTTTTGCATCATTCTGCTGCGCCTGGGTCTCGAGGCTTTGGGGAAAAAAAAGACTCAGTAACATGGAGTCTTGTTTTCTCATTACTGCTAGTCCTCTGCTGGGAAGAAATAATGGGATAAAATGAGTCACACTGCAGCACTGTGGTCGGGCCGGCTTATTGTCATTTGTTGTTTATTTGCCTTGTTTGGCCTGAAATGATTACTAATCCCCACTGAGACGGAAAACAGTAATACTACATAAAATGTAACAAAACAACTATCCACTTTGAAATTCATCAAAAGTAGACCTAATTTAGAGGGCATTGGTGGCAGTAAGAAAAAAAAAAGAAAGAAAGAAAGAAAGAAACTGTGACAGTTTGTGAATTTTCATGATCCAAACAGCTCCTGAGTGCAGCATCCAACCATTCATCAAACTGACTGCTGAGGCAAAGATGCTGCTGTCGGTTCGAAGGTCTGCGTGATAGCATAAGCAAATAATCAGTATTCCTCCACGAGTTGGACTTTTGTAAGAGTTTTACCTATCAGCAGTTATTGAGCTGAACTGAAACAGTCAGTATCCAAAACAACTGTTGTGACACCAACCACACCAGGAATAATGCCGAGTTGGTGAGTTACAACCTGTGTTGAAATACAAAAAAACTTAACATTGAATTATAACCATTATTTTATAACAGGAAGAAACCCAATAAATCATCCCAGAGAAAAATGATGGTCTAGTCCAGGGGTCAGCAACCTTTACAACCGGCAGAGCCATTTTTGCCCTCAGCCCAGCTTTACAAATTTTGTTTAGAGCCACAAAAGTTACACATCTCTTTGAAACAAGAGCTTGTTTTTATAGTATACTATAGGAAATGTGTTTACATTTTTTTTAATTAAAGATCAACAGTTTTTATTATTTAAACCAACAGTATTTTCACGTTTAGGTTTAATGCATTTTCTTCCATTGGACATTTGATTTTTAAAGCAAATGGCATCAAAATGATGAAAAAGCAAGTTATTTGCAACCTATTGACAAAAAGGTACTTCATTTAGCTATAGTAAAATATTCTATACACCATTAGTTTCTTTCTTTCTGGAAATGTTATGCATATATTGCAGACCTAAATGCATCCTAACGCTAGCAATTTTAAATTACCTTTACATTTAGAAACATTGACCAATTTTCTTCCCCTGCATTTTTAGTCTACGTTTTTAAGAGCCAAAGCTAAAGGTGTAAAGAGCAACATGCGGCTCTGTGGCCACAGGTTGCAGACCGCTGGTCTAGTCCTTGCAAAAATACTTTCACAATATTTTGCCTTATAATAAGAAACATCAATTTATTTTACTAGAATCTTAAGTGATGTAGACACAAAGAACACAGGGGGAAAAATGTAGACAGTTTGTTTTTAAACTTTTACAAATAGGACACAACTGAGAGGCCTGGCAAGGAATGCATTAATCCAAAAAGAAACCAGCAGGGCCATAGGAACTCTGGGGGAGCTGTAGCGATTCCCACCCGAGGTGGGTGAATATTTTAAAAGGACTGCTATAAGTCGTGCTCTCTGCAAATTTGGCTTTAAATTGATGAGTGGCAAGATGAAAGCCATTGTTGAAAGATAGTCATGAAAAGCTCCTGGCAAAGTCATGTAGAGGACAAAGCTGACATGGAGGTGTTCTTTGTTGTCAGATGACATGCAAAATGGTACGTGTGGCAGAAGTCTATATCGATTATACAACATACCATCTCACAGTTAAACACGGCGGTGGCAGCAGCATGCAGTGAGGATGCTTTTCTCAGAGAAGACAGCGAAGCTAGTCAGACTTTATGGGAAGATGAATGAAGGTAAATGTAGCGTAATCCTGAGGGAAAAAATGTGCATGAGGCTGATAAAGACTGGAGACAAAAAAACGTTCGCCTTCCACCAGCGCAAAGCAGGATTTGTTGTTGCCATCTGTCAAGATTGAAGAAACGCATGTTAATTGTGGCTTTGTTTTCGGTGGGTCCACTGAAAGATCAAAGCAGACTACGATGCTGAGGAGGTTAGTTTTAAGGGGAACAAAACTACAATGAAATGGTCCATCCATAGGGTTTCAGCAGAAAACAGTGCAAAGAACCTATTGTACATGCTCCAAATTAACATTTGAAAACTGGTCCCAGCATGGTGGCTTTAATGCTAGGGAAATTTCTATCTCATCTCTTTTCCCCTCACTACTTTGCTCTGTCCACATGAGTTTAGCTTTCACATCGATGTGTCCTAGTTGTTGTTGTGATACAAATGAATACATTTCAGATCTTTTTGTCTATAGTCAAATACATTTTACATAATCTAGTTTGTACCTTTTTTTTAACACTAAGTATTAGAGCCATTCTAGATTGAAGAAAACTATGTGATCATGGAGGGCCACCTTTCTACAATTATTTCAAATATTTACCAAAAAAAAAGAAAAAAAGAAAAATGAATGTTCTCTGATGTTGAAAGGTTGTATAGTCGCAAGAAATGTTTTTCATGATTAAAGGCATGAATTTGCAATATTAAAGAATTATGAACTCAAAAGTGTGCTGAGGTTTTAATGGCAGACGTGTTCTCAGACTGAAGTGATCAAATGTTTTATATGCAAATGTGGACATCTTTCAAACTTAAATGTAGATCAGGGCTCTTCCGGTGCAGACTCGCCATGAAGACCTCAAATGTGATGAGGAAGCTGCAAGATGGTTGCAGATATCTAGATACACATCTCCTAAATTTAACACTTATACGTCAGAACTTCTGCCGTTTATATTTTTTGTTACAAATGTTTGACTTTGTGATCTCAGTAAACTTTAAAAATATCCAATAAATGTAAGAGTTTAATGATTATTATTATTATTGTTATTTATGTTAATGAAACAAAATATAGTTTTATTATTGTAAAATTTTGCCTTTATTCAGGAAAAATGTTCTTTTTTTCTGGCAATCTCTAAGTTTTTCTTGTAAAGTTTTTTGTCTGAAGTTCCTTCTTTCATGCACACATTATTTTCTTTCTTTTCTCTACAGTGACCCTAATGCCAAGTTGTATGTAATGCACTGAGTTTGATGGTCAATCTCCCTTAACAAGCATGAAAATGTTTGTTTCAAATTAAATGCTTTGTCTGTTGGATTTAATGATTCTGAATTAGGGCCAACAATCTTCAAAGTCTGAGGGTCCCCTTAGCCAGGTTTGATGGCTAATGGGACCCTCAAGCAATCCAAGCTTCTAAAACCAACGGGAAAAGACTGTAAAATGTCAACTAGTGATGCCAGATTTTCTCTTGACAGAGTCACTGAAATAGCTTCACTTTCCAAGTCGTTATTTAGATAATGCTAATAGTTTATTGGATTTGCCTTCATAATTATTACAGAGCTGCACTACTTTTCCCATCATCAAGCTAAAGTCATGACCAAGGTCAAATGGCTTGTTTATAATGATCTCAGCCATTGTGGTTGCTCTATTTTGCCAAAAATAATCAACAAAAATGGAAAGATAGGACCAAGTAGCAATCATGTCTAAAAAAGGTGTTGGCAATATCTTGCAAAGATTGTGTTTTCTTGCTGATATTCTAAAAAAGTAATGTCAGGGTAATCTACTGGAGAAAACCAGCTTGCATGCCTGCGTAATATGTGAAAAAACCCTACACTAAATCAAAAGAAACTTGCACAAAAGATGATGTATTATGAATAAGACAGACAGCCTCAGCTGAATTGGTCACATATCAGTCATTTTCAGACATGTGCTGCTTTTCATTGATCTGAGAGAAACTAAATATGTCAGCATTGTGACTGAAGGAGAAGCTTTGTACTTTTAAGTGACTATCTTACTAGGCCAGACACACAATCTTAGTAGGTCAACGTGACAGCGACTGAACTGCAGTCACACACACAAAAACATTTTTTCTTCATCTTCATTTTTTTTAATTTTTATTTTTACTTTTTTTCATGTGAATTAGGCACGTTTCCATCCTTTGGCTTGGAGCAAATTAACCAAACTACACAAAGTGTAATTTTGTCAGAAAGTGATGTTACACATTGCTGTAATAAACAGGAAGTAGAGGTTGCAAACTAGCATGGGCCACATCTGAGGAAAGAGGAGATAGCAAAACATTTCTGAAAACCTATCGGGCAACTTCTAATTGTCATGTCAACGGGTATCGGCGATGTTACTTGGAGTCCTGAGACGTAGAGAAGGAAACAAAGTTCTGTGCGTGTTATTGGGAATATCCTGGAACGTGGCGACAGCAGAACTGGTCAGTCATGTAAGGTAAAGGTTTGCTACATCAGAACCTATTCAGCAAATGTTTTTCAATCTCCCGCTTTGTAGATTAAGTCTTTTTCAAAGAAGCCAAAAAAAAAGAAAAAACTCCTCCAGCGATCTTAAAAACCTTTTAGAAAACTTGAAGTAGTCGTTTCGAATTTTGCTGTTTCCATCAACCTTTTCTACTGCCATATTTCAAAAATTTGCAAGAAAAAACGTTGATGAAAACACGGCTTTATGTCCGTACTGTATGTTTTGGTCTTCCATGAAGGTCAAACGTGACATGTATCCTGTATGTGTCTTCCTTTCTGTTCGGCTAGGTCTGAATAAAGCTCTGATAAAGATTAGATTACCAGTAGCCAATGTCTAAATGATGAATATTTTAGCTTTAACAGGTTTTCATAGCCATTAATGCCATGCGTCAAATGAGTCATATTTCCAACACCTAACTTCACAGTATCCTCCTGCCCCCCCCCCCCCCCCCCCCCCATTTCCAGGGCTCCATCTGGCAAAGTCAGTCACATATGTTTTGGGAAGCAGCCTGTAGTTGTCCTTTGGAGGTACCCAAGCCTACTTAACCTCTGCCGATTAATCTCCCAAACAGACAGACTGCATACTGCTAAAAACACACAGTCTGCCATGACATCTCTGCAGGCTCATTCATAAAGGTTAACTGCTGATAAAATGCAGTGTCACTTGTGAACATGGCAACGTGTCAATTTCTCGCGGGGGCTGAATATGTATAGTTTATCAAGGTGAGAGGAGCCTATTTAAATCAGGAAGTAATATAACTGCTGACTTAATTATGGACGGGACAGCCATCATTATCGCGTCATGGCACCAGAGGGCAATTATTCAGATGAGGTTTTTTTTAGGTTTTTTCCCTTTCCTGTACTCAGACCCCAGCGTTCTCTCACCTCCTTTCTCATCATACACCCCTCCTCCTAACCTCCTCAGCTCTTGGCTTTGCTGCTGCTGGTGTCGCCCGCTGGGACAGACTGTCATCCACTTGTTGGCTCCCTGCTGGCTGTCCATTTGGAGGAATGAAGGTAACAACAGAAAGATGAATTGGGGTTGGGGACTGGGGATTGGAATGACAAGTAGATATTTATATATTAGCATCTTCCAGAAAACAGGCAGATGGGAGTCATTTCTGCTGTTACCTGTACTTTCTCATTTCTAACAAATGAGATCTTTTTGATTGTTAATGTGTTTTGTTTGTATCTGTTAGCGTATCCTTGCCTATTAGTCATGTCTTAATTTCATAAATGTTTAAATGCTTATGCTGTCTTTGTACAGCAATTATCTGCAAAAGGTGCTATATAGATACAATTTATAAATTACTACTTAGTGTATACAGACTGGCTTTACCATAACTATTTCCTCCCTATTACATACATACATATTTGCATATGTAGTGGGGGGTCCTGTAATATCAGCTTTTTTTATACATATAGGATACTGATTGATAATTAGGATTTGTCTACATCTGTCATTTCAAATTTCCAAACTTTCAGATGAAATTATAGAAATTTGGATAGAAAAGATTTCACTGTGACCATTTAGTTACAGTTTTCAGATTTTATTATTTCAGTTTCAAAAATCAAGCAACAGTGCTAGGAACGATGCAAGTTAGCTTCCAGCTATGGAGTGTTACAAGAGGCTATTTCCCAGCTTTTTTTTAACATACAGACCAATATCTATACTACATAGACTTGTCTAATGAGAATGGAATACAGTCTATGCACACTTTGTGATCTTTGATCCTTTGTTCTTTTTCCAGAAATTAAAAATTCCCAATTTGGCATTTGTGAGCTAATATCTAAACCAGACCCTTTTTAACATTTCATTTAACCTTTATTCCACCAGGAAAGCCTCATTGAGATCAAAATCTCTCTTTCAATAGTTTCCTGGCCAAGGCAGCAACAAGGCAAACAAGTTTCAAACAACCAACTACGTTCAAACAAACTGTAATATTCTGTCTTGGTTCCTGTTTATGATTCGGTTAAGTTAGTTTCCCTGCCTTATGTTTCCTTTGTGTTTTTAAGTTCTGAAGTCCGGTTTAGCCTATTTATTTTATATTCTGTTCTGGTGCACATTTATTTGTTGGTTAGTATTTTCCTGCCTCTTGGTTTATTTGCGTTCTAGAATATTCTGAGTTCTGTTATGGTTTGTTAGTGTTAGTTTTCCTTCTCTTCCCTGTCTTTTGTTATCTGGCTGTTTTGAGTTCTGTCTAGTCTGGTTTCTTGTTTAGATTAGTGTTTACTGTTGTAGTTTATCCTGTTATGTCTTCAGAAGTTTCTTAGTTTTGGTTTTGGTTTGTTCTTGTTGAGCCTCGGCACTGATGTCTGGTCTAATTACTTACACTGCACACCTGCCTAACTCCACCCCTGCTGCAATCACCTCTCACCGGTTTCACCTGATTCCACCTCCATATAAACTGCTGAGACCAGACATCAGTGCCAGGTTGTCTTGTTGAGTTGATGGGTGAGTCTCCTCCTGCAGCATTCAGTTTTTGTATTGCTTTTTGGATTATTTTGTCCCTCTTGTCTCCAGAAGCCTGAGCCATCCTGTTCTGTCGGTCTGTCCCTGTTCGTACCTGCCCTGCTGGTCTGTTTATTTTTATACCGTCTTTGGTTTGACGGTCTCTTTTGGATTTTTCCCTGTTTGTTTTTGATTTTGTTATTAAAGAGCCTTTCCTTTGAACAAACCTCTGCTGGTCTGGCTGAATTCTGGGTCCGCTGCCTCTGTTCATTACACAAACAATAGTTTAAACAAATTTAAAACCATAAAACAAATAAATACAATAGTTATTTAAAATCTCCAAATCAAGCAGAACATTTACAGACAGATGTAGCTCCAAGTTTTGCAGCATTTACTTAAAAACAAAAAGGTCATGAAGCTTCTGGTCTTTCTGCATATAAAACAGCCCTTTTTCCCATTTCAGTTCTCCCCATTGGGCCTGAATATAATAAAACTCCTGAGAGGGAAGACTGTACGACCCCGGACCCTTCAATTGGAGAAGAGTTGAGTGATACAAGGGAAGTCGACCAATGACAGCCTTGTTGACAGTTACATGCCTACCTTAAACACTAGAGCTAGAACTGTAAAACACAGTTAAAGGCACTTTTTGATTCTTGGGTGTGCATCTAGTTTTGGGTTCACAGTCAGTAGATTAAAAACCAAAATATTGCAAGTTAAGTTATTTAAACAAATTTTGTGATGTGGTAAATCTATCTCACACAGAAAATGTTGTTCAAAATATCAGTTGTAAAATTTAAGTTATTTAGATTTTTAAAATAAAAAAGATGAATGAAGCCTAAAACTTCACAGATTAGTTAACATCCTATTTCTTTGTCTTCTATTTTGTTACATTAAATTATTGGAAATAATAATTTCTAATCATACAGACAAATTATTCAGACCTAGTCGAACAGACAAAGATTTAAAAATATTTCCTTACTGAAATGTCTCCATGAAAATGACCTTCTTACTCTGGACAAATACTTTCCATACAGTACCTCGGGAAAGTATTTATACCCTTCAAATCATTTGGTCAAATTTTACAGCATTTTTTTGGTGTCTTATTTGATAGACAAACAAAAAGTAATGCAAGATTGTGAAATGTGAGAAAAATTATACATCAGTGGTCCCCAATCCTGGTCCTCGAGGGCCGGTGTCCCTGCAGGTTTTACATGTGTCCCTGATCCAACACACCTGACTTACTTCCCCAATGTGCTGTCAAGTTCTCCAGAGTCCTCCTAATGACCTCATTATTTGACTCAGGTGTGTTGAAGCAGAGTAACAAATAAAAGTTGCAGTTGTTTTGTACTTGGGCAAGACACTTCACCCAAATTGCCTGCTGGTGGTGGTCAGATGTATGGCAGTCTTGCTTCTGTCAGTCTGCCCCAGGGCAGCTGTGGCTACTGTGCGTGAATGACTGACTTGTAATGGAAAGCGCTTTGGGTCCCTCAGACTTGATACAGTGCTATACAAGTACAAGCCATTTACCATTTTATTTATTTTTTTAAATTTTTGTTTTATTTATTTTTTTTGCCCACACTGAACTTTATTTAGAGGACTTCAAGTAATGAGAGCTAAATGCAAATGGACACCAAGTTTAAGATCTTTATTTGTAAAAAAAAAGGAAAAAAAAGAAAAAGGCATTTCTGATGTTATCTTATTTTTATTTCACTATTATATGGTACTCGGTGTTATCGCCTAACATAGGGTATGAATACCTTTGCAAGTAATGATAGAAAAATCCCGGTAAAATTCACTTTCTTTTCCTTAACTTAAAGAGAGGTGACCATTTTTGTTTCAAACAGTCAGAAATGATTTACAGTAACTAACCAGGGGACCCAATGTGTCCTGAGCCTTATTTTGAGAAGTTGCTATTGCAAAAAAGAAAATAAATGCTATTTGTAAATGTTTGGCAACTTGCAGCAGGCAGCTGTCAGAGCAATCCCAGATTGAAGAACCGTAGAGGAACTGGTGAGAAAAACTAAAAACTGCACAGATTGGAATAAAAAAGCCAGAATGGTGCTATCTAAACAGTTTTTGGAAAATACTGGTTCCATTGTGCCTCCAAACTTAATTTCTACAGCTATACTTCATAGTATTTAATGGCTGCTTCCTAGCTCATACTGAACTTACAGAATTTCATAAATTACCTAAACAAAGAATAAAGTAATTCATTGGAAAGAATGTATCTAAAGTCACAGTTCATACAAGGAGCAGGATGCACACTGGTCGTTGTATTAGTCTAATGCTCTGTGTCAATCAAAAGTTCAGGAATAAATTAAACTTATATGTTTCAAAAGAACCCTGGTCTGTGCACGGACAACATTTCTTCTGACTCTTCAATTAGTGACTTCTTTACTGCTTTTCTCTAATTACCTTCATTGTATCACTCTCAGAAATTATTTACACATTTGCTAACAGCTTTTCCCATTCCTCCTGAAAAAAAGTAGCAATACATGCCTTAAAAGCTGAAAAGAAAATATCTTGTTCCTTTAACTTTTGCTACAACTACATGATATATTTACAGCTTAATAATTGGCCACACAAGTTGATGTCAACTTTATGGACTGATATTTTTCTCATGAAGTCCCATGGCATATTGAGGTCATAGTAGGAATTTATGTTCCTTGAGGAGTTGCCACTGCTAAGGGTCTGAGTAATACTGATGTTTCCACTCATGTGAAATAATTAATTTCTCAAGGCTTTTCATCCCCAATCGTGTCACCTGAAGATCAGAAGAACTTCTCCTCTTCTTCTTCTTTTGGCTTTTCCCTTTCAGGGGTTGCCATAGAACATCATTTGCCTCCATTTAACCCTATCTTCTGCATCTTCTTCTCTCACACCAACTACATTCATATCCCCCATCCATAAATCTCCTCTTTGGTATTCCTCTAGGCCTCCTGCCTGGCATCAGCTGCAGTTCCAGCATCAACATCCTTTTATTGATGTACTCACTCTCTTCTGTATGCATCCAAACCACATCAGTCTGGCCTCTTTGGCTTTATTTCTACTACATCTAACATGAGCATTCCCCTCTGATGTCTACTGATCCTATCCATCCCCGTCACTCCTGAAAAGATTCTTCATCTCTGCTACCTCCAGATCTGCTTCCTGTCTCTTCCTCAGTGGCGCTATCTTTAAACCATACAACATCGCTGGTGTCACCACCATCTTGTACACCTTTCCTTTCATTCTCGCTAATATTCTTTTATCACAAAACACATCCGACACTTTTCTCTCCCCATTTCAACCTGCTTGGATATGTTTCAACAGTTAACGGTCCAGTGTGGACCGAGTCGATGGTAGCTGACCCCGCAGGATTGGGTGGAGTGCTGAATAGCTCGACGGCTGCTGGCAATGAAGCGGGCCCAACAGGAATGGGTGACGAGGAGGACATAGCAATAACGTCAGCAGAAGCCAGAATAGATGGGTTCATGGCCAGAACGTACTGTAATACATGGGATCCAGGGAACCCGGTATTCTAGCCAGACACAGTGGTTTAGTTTTAAAATGTTTATTTTAAAATAAAAGAAAGTGCCAGGAGAAACAGGCAGGCAGAAATGGCTGGAGACAGCAGAGTCAGGCTAGACCAGGTGATTGTGGCAGGACCTTGCAGATGACAAAACGATGCAGGCAGACACAGACTCGACCAGTCGATGCAGGTCGAGACAGACTTGACCGGATGATGTGACAGAAGCAAGCAGGTAACCAGACAATGTTGGAAGGGATAGTTTGAGCAGGCCATGACCAGAAACAGGTTGAAACGCCAATGAACTGGAATGAACTGATGATAATTAGTCAGTGGCAGATGGAGCTGATTATGGTGAGTGAGTAGTGACCGGAAGGTGAGTGAGATAAGCATGAAATGGGGAAAGATAAATCAGTCCAAAAACAAAAACCCAACCTCACAGTTCCACTTGGGTCCATCTCATTCACCCACATGTATTCTGTCTGGCTATGGCTAACCTTCATTCTTCTCCTTTCGAGGGCAAACCTTCATCTCTTTAAACTTTCCTCCACCTGTTTTCTGCTCTCACTTCAGATCATAGTCCATGGAGATTAGTGTTTAACCTTATGTGTCAACCTGTCCATCGCCACAGCAATGGTGTGGCTCAGAGATGATCCTTGATACAGTCTTACTTCCACCTTGAACACCTTTCTCGCACCTATAGCACACCTCACCACTGTCTTAAAGCTACTCCAGATTTCCTCATACAATAACACAGCTTCTCTCCCAGCACCCTGCCATGTTTTCTCTACATCTACAAAAACACAATGCAGCTCCCTCTGATTTTCATTTTCCTCATGTTGTCTCTTCAGTGTAAAGGAAAACATCACCCAATGCGCTCATACTACTCAACACAGTAAAGCAGCAGTATTTGCTAGCTGCCATGGTGGCATTCGTCATAAAAATGCCACCACAGTTATCACAGGTTTCCTCAAATGTGCAGAATTTCCCTTTATAGTTTCAACTTGGCATTGCAGAAACAAAAGGTCATTTCACAAGCTTATCAGTAGAGGAAGCTGAGGTGGTACAGGGTACTGAGCTCCACCAACAGAGCCATTAGGGGCATTGATTTTAACCTGACACAGCTCTCTATGCACATAAAATGGAAATCTATGTTTCTTTACTGATCACTTTGAACTTTTCACTCCAAGGCTCTGTGTCTGGAAAATGTTTATCATGACTTGCATAAAATATACTACAAAACTTGTGCTCCCCTGCTTGTTCTTTACTTACTCTTAATACCAAATATAATACCAGGAGTCTCTATGGGACCACTTGTCTAAATGCCCACACCAGAGGGGTCTGTGCTTTACCTCCAAGATGCCATACCACTGAGTGCGCAAACAAAACAATAGCCCCATTTACACTACCCTTGTTAAACCGATCCATGCCGAGCTCGGTCCGAGCTTGGATCAGTTAACCAAGCCGAGCTTGGTTCTGACGATCGTTTACACATCACGCTATCTCGGTCATAGATATCCATAATAAAGGCTAGATGTCTCGTCCGCGCTGCTGGCCAATGGGGGTCGACGTCCGCACGTGGCGGCCATCTTGCCACAGGCAGCTCGCTCATTCGTAACATTGTGTTTCAATGGCGCATGTACTTAAATAACCATAACTTCTTTAATTGTCTAACGATTCTCAAACTGTTTGGTTTGTTAAACAATAGTCAGACATGTAGTTATGACACTGCACACTTATGAATAATTATAACCATGGAATTTCATATGAAAAGAACATTGAATAGAACATACAGGTGCAATAAATATACACAAGCACAAGGTATTTATGTTAAATCAATATATGCTATTAAAACTCAGTGTAAAGAATGGCAACATGATATATATATATATATATATATATATATATGTAAACACTTTTATTTGGGTGTGATTAATTATTTCACAGTCTTAATTTATTTATATTTACATACATACTTTTATAATATGAATATTACTGTTATAATAAAATATGAAATACTGACAAAAAAGGCTTATTGTGTGGCAACCTCTTGGTGTAGAAGCATAATCCAGGTTTCAAATTAAAGGTAACACTTTGAAGTTTCATGTAGACCAGGGGTGTCCAAACTTTTCGGTACAGGGGCCAAAATTGTCCAGTTAAAGGAACTTGAGGGCCAATAAAAACCCTACAATTATTATTTTTTTTAAAACCCAAAAAAATGATGTACATTTTTTTACCTGCTCTACAAAATATGATAAGTTTAAAAGGTAAAAAAGGGTTTTGCTGATTTGTCATATTAAAAGATGGTCATCCAGCCTGCAAATTATTTTGAATAATTTAATTTGACTCTTATTGGTTTAGCCATATATGAACAATATTTGACTCAGTTGTTCTTTAAAAACACTTACTGTAATTAGCCAGTTTTAATAATTGAATTAAAAGCAGATTTAATGCACCAAAGTTTGCATTTGAGTAATTAAATGTCACTGGATAGATGTTATTATGAAATTAAAGAGAATGTCAAAAGTGTGTTTATTGAAAGATGAATACTTTGTGTTGAACTTAACATTTTCAATTGTAGGCTTTTTACTTTTCTGTCATAATTTTGCCCTAATTAAATACTAAAAACTTCCATCTGCATCAGCCACCTGGAGCTAATCTTTCTTGAAATGCTGTTGGGGGCCACCCAGAATAAGTCCAGGGGCCACTAATGGCCCCCGGGCCGCACTTTGGACATGCCTCATGTAGACTATTCGGATTATATATCAGGAGTAATTACACAAAAGTTCCTATTTTTAATCCATTATAAAAGTGACATTTATTTGCTATTAAAATTGGTACAATAGTCCCCTTCACAAGTATATATAGATGTAGCATGTTGAAATCCCCACCTACACTACTGTGATGGTATACACATGGAAGACAGAGATTTAAAAAATGACCCAAAAAACATAGCTTGGCTAATTCCCTTTGAAAAGGACGGTTTTATTGAGCTTCTGTTGCATGTTGTTGCTCTGTAAGCTAAGGTTAGTTATTTTGGCAATGTGGTGCAGCCTTAACTTAAAAAACAAGGACACAACCAACGTTAACAGCGTATGGTGGTGGCTGTCTATGCCATACTGTGTTTCTCCGATGTGCTCTCTGAGCACAAACACATCCTCTGACCCTATCCTCTTCCTTACAATGTACACGACCTCTAGCACTTTGATGGGCTGTGATCGTCTGGTACATGAGGTCTGACGAATGACCCACTCTGCTGCCCTGACTACCATCACTGTGCCTTCTGATGGAATCACCAGACCTCCATTGTTTTTTAACTTCAGAAGGTGGTAGCTCTGGTCCTTGATGGCAGATGCAGCATCTGTTACCAAGCTGGCACGGCAGACATCACAGGACAGCTTTTTCAGAGCCCGTCGCACAACAAATCCTGAAATAAGAGTTGGTATATTAAAATAATTTATAATAACCATGGGGAAATTAAGGGAACATTTATCTTTTTGGACCATTGTGAGATTGATTTCCCTCAAATTTACACCAAAGATTAATTGTCATACAATCGTTATTGGTGTCAGTAAAACCTATATAATTGACCAGTGGTCTCAGGCTTGATAACTTGCGCAAGTAGCCGTGATGCACAACTATGCTGCATGATTAAGTCATTTTTCGACAAGAAAATCTGCAATTTCGACATGTTCAAGCATCAAGAATTATAGCCATGTTCATAACGTTTGTAAGAAACCAAACTGTTTGTAAATCCGTCAAGAATTCAATGAGATAAGAGTATTTGTGTTCGTGCTGATCACTCACCTACATTAGGTACCACAGAGCACGCCAGAAAGCTTGCCTGAGGCAAGATGGCCGCCGGTGATGACGTTTGAGACTCCGCCGTAAGACATCTAGCCTTTATTATGGATATCTATGATCTCGGTTCCTTGGTTTCCTCGCCTCCTAGTGACGATCTGCGGTACTACTGCTCTCTGGGATTGAAGGAGGAAATCAAGCAAATAAAAATCGCGGCGCCCGTAACATTCAGGAAGTTATGTTTGGTTATATTTCGTTGTTTGCGGACAGTCAGGCGAAGACGGCGACTTTTGGTGAATTTACTTGGTAGAGTCAGCTTTTGGGAAGTGGATAAGACAAACGAACGTCTAATAAGGATTTACAGACGCAGGAAACAACGACAGACGCTGAGGTTCATCACACTGCTGAGCAGAATCATTACTGGACATCGTGTGGCACGGTAGGGAAGCTAGTATTTTTATGAATGTCTGAAATGTCAGCTGGCTGTAAGGAGATGACCTTACAGCCTTACTGTAAGGTCATCTGTAAGGTCATCAGCCTTACTGCTCATACGCTCTTTGTTATCTGAGAACCGGGCCAGAAAAAAACCAGGCCGAGCTCACACATGGAACTGATCTGCATTTAGCGCGGTCCGGTTGTGTCTGGCTCAGTTCAGTTCACTGTGCGTTCCATTTACACTCCATAGTTATCTCGGTTACCAAGCTCGGACTGGTCTCGGCACGATTAAAAAGGGGTAGTGTAAACGGGGTAAATATATTTGCAAGGAGCCTGTGCACAACTGGTTTTCTTATTAATTGGCTTATTGAAGTGCAGAAGATTCTTCATCGCAGAATTGGACATGGTTACATTGGTATGAGACCAGTGGGACCAGGTCTCCTTTCAGATCCTCTGAAGATCAATATTTGCAGCCCCTAACAGCAGACTGCTGAGCTTAGAGGTTGTAAAGAAATGACATAAAAATAAGCTGTATGTACACAAATTACACACATATTATGCATATAAAGCTCACCAACAGACCAGCCTTTCAGAAGAGAGAGAGCCTTAAAACTGCCACTGTATTTAGGATGTCTTAAAACTACTTTCCTTATTTGGAGTGAGATATGTCTGGGTTGGATGAGCAAGGGAGAAAGAGGCAAAGATGTGATACTCATGCTGGATGTGTGAGAGTTGGCAACGCTGTGTAAAAAACTCAATTTCCAATATGTCACTGAATTTCTCAAACTTCCTCTCACACCTTGATGTGCTGCATACTGACCAACAATCAAAACTAGTTCTGCTGCATTACAAACAGCTAGTTAACATCCTGTAGTCCCTTGATGCGCTGCAATGATAATGGTAAATGGCTTGGTTTGTACTTGTACCCCAAAGCGCTTTACAATACAATCAATCATTCACACATTCACACCCTGATGTTGGTGAGCTATGTTAGTAGCCACAGCTGCCCTGGAGCAGACTGACGGAGGCAAGGCTGCCATACATCGGTTCCAACTGGCTCTCCACCACCAGCAGGCAATTCAGGTGAAGTGTCTTGTGTCATGATGCAGCCTGAAGGCTGCATTCTGAACATTTTCTGGCTCCTTCCCCAGTGCAGCCCTGATTGGGAACACCTGGCAGGCTGCAATCATCTTGGACCCATTCCATCTGCTCATCCTACTATATATACTCACCTTAGTCTCTCCCTGATCACCGGTTCGTCTGCAGTCTTCTGACCATCATGCCTGTCTTGTACCCATTCGTCTCCTGGTCCCGTTCCTGTCTGCTCCGGTCTGTTCCCGTCTGCCAGTTCCTGCACCTCTACAACTCCATCTGGTAAAATGACTCTGGCTTCATCATCCACAACCTGCTGTTCTCAATAAACTCTGGAAACCAGCTCTGTGTGTGTGTGTGCTGTGTCCGGGTTCATCCAAGACAAATCATGACATCTTGGACAAGGACACAACTGAGATGGTCAGAGTGGGGATCAAACCAGCAACCCGCCAATTGCATGACAAACTTCCTAAGTCCTGCACCACTGTCACCCCATGCTTTGTTATAGATTAAAAAAGTCGAGCCCAATGGCCTCTTTCAGTTATAAACTGGTCTTTTTCTAACTTCCTGTTGCAGCTAGCTTTGCAGCAATGTTGTTTTTTGTTATGAGGAACGATAGACTATTTAAACACTTCTTTCTATTGTCCTCATCTATGCATCATATTGTGGAAAATATCTTTGTTGGCATTGTTGTCTTTTAACAAACAGGATTTTTGTTACTGCTGCTTATGTGACATTGCTAGGGAGTAATGGTGATACATCTTTCAATGGCTACAAGTTCAAACTGTCAGTACTCTCCGAGAAAGAATTAAGAAATAAACAAAAATCCTCAAGATACAAGCTGTAAAGAAGCAGAATTACCACTGAAACCTTGAAATTCTGCTTGCAGGAAGATGCAATCATGTCTTGCTTCACTGGTTAAAAGCTTTATTCGTGATGGATTCTCAAGTGGATGAAAGTATGACTACATCTCCGATTACGTAACCCGTCCATCCTCCACTGAGGGCGTACATCAGTGACTTTAAATGTATGGCTGCTGAGGGGCTTCAATAATTCACAGCCCTGTGAGTGTCAAAGTTGTGTTGCAACCAGGGAGAAGTTGTGGGTGTCAATATTTGACGTCCTACTTTCTATCCGTGAGCTGGCGCAGAGCTGATGGATGACTCTCAATGGTGGTGCGTCAGTGTTATTCATCAAACTAATGTGGGAGAGGGAAAAAAAGACACAGAGACTCGTACGGGCCATCTCAGGTCAGAGATGTTTTCTCCTGCATTTTCTTTTACTCTCTTGCCAATGTAATCAATTCTTAACAGACCCCTCCCACGGACAAATTATGAATCATTCATTGGAAACATATCCCTTCACAGAGACAGGTTTCTGTCGGGCCATGCTTTTAGTTCACAGATAGAAAAACAGCAAAGAAAACAATAAATCATTTAGAATGTACAATTATAACAGCCAAACCAAACACATAAATATTGTGAAGAAAATAATTGCAGATTCTCTGGGTACTGGTCACTATTTGCCCCAGACTGCTTAGATTATGTTTTTTTTCTGCAATAGGCTTATCTACCGTTGCAAGGACTCACTCAACTCCCTGTCTTGTGATGCATCTCTGTGAAGTGCTGGTATCAGATGAAACGGGTTGTATTTCGCCCTGATTGGACTGAACTCCTGATGAGCTCTGGTCTGACCCAGCTGCTAACCCAGTTAAGGTTTCCCCGCAGTCAGTTCAAACACGAGAGCAGAGTCTTTATAGGGACCTATGCCAGAAAGTGATGACTGTCTGCTGACGATGACTGAGATGGACAAAATCTAACCAAAAGAAATGGTTATTTCTTAAAAATTGTCAGACTGCTTTGTGAACTCTGCCATGCCTTTGAACATGTGTGTCAGTCTGTGAGCTACAGATTTTTTTTTTTTATTTTCAAGCAGAGAATCATGGGTAATAATGTTACTATACAGTAACATTCAATCAATTGGAATTTTACCGAAGAGTTAATTCGATTCAGTAACTCAATTCACTAAGTGAAACACATTACATAGAATAATTACACACAAACTGATATTTTCAAACCTTTTATTCTTTATAGATTTTTCACTTATATCTTATAAAAACACAACAGTTAAAATTATAATACTACAGCAAAATAAAAAAAATCTTAATACAGAAATGTGGGCTTGATTAAAAGTTTGTTTAATACCTGCTTAAATGTTGTTTATATTCAAAAGGTACTTTTAATCTGACAAATGAGCCTCATCAGAATGAATTTTGTAATTTATTGAATATGACAATATATGGCGCCTTGCTCATCTGTGGTAAAAAAATAAAATCCAAAAAGAGTCTATGTCCGAATATATACAAAAAAATGGAAATGACAAGAAAGTATAGTTTTATGCATTATGCATTATCATCATTGTAACAATTACTGTTTTCAATCTTGAGCTGCTTCCACTTCCTCTTAGCTATGGAGCCAATGCAGAGACAAATGGGGAAATAGTCAAGATATTTGACACTTTAGGTGTCATCAACACAATTCACATTCAATCTCTTATGCTTAGCGAAGATGAGAGTAGTGCAGTAATATAATTTTAGAGACACAATTCCTGTGGAGCCCACACAAAATCCATGGCTACAACAGTAGTTTAGTGTAACTTTGTTACTCTGCAAGCTTGACAGCAAGTGAAGCAAAGCTTCATCAAACTAATCACGGCGACTGAGGAATGAGGTCACATGCCTGTCATAATAAGAGCACCACAGGCAAAAAGTTATGAGGAGGACCTGAGACATATGAAAAACACACTTTTCTTGAGACTTTGAAGTTGCTCTGCATCCTTCGGCTGCTGCATTGACTAGAAAAAAACATTGCTATTGTGTGGGTGATTTTACTTTACACGTTTTAGATTTTCAGCCAAATCAGAAAGCAGTTTTGTGAAACTGGAACTGAAACAGTGTACCCTGTCTGTATGCACGATTCATCTGGACGTGAAGGGCCAGGTGTGTCTCTGCGTGCTACTTTCTCTAACTATATAGGACGGTATAGATCATTTGATCTATAAAAGGAGGAAACCAAAGTGGGAAAAAACTGGAAAAGCTTCTATACCACTTGAACTTCTCTAATTTTTTCCATTTACGATGTCAAACTTCAATGTATCTTTTTTTTTTTATATATTTTATGGCATAGACTGCCATTAGGTCTAGTGCAGAGGTCACGGATTAGCGGACCACGGTCCGGATCCGGACCCACCTGCTGGCTAATCCGGACCCAACCTGATTTAAAACATTTATATATTACTGCATGTTGTCCAACGACAGTGTCTAACTCAGGGGTTAAAGTTCTCCGTCGCTGCGACGGATTTCCGTCATTTGGAAACTGAGCGCAAAAAGTCCCGTCTAGACTTTTTATTCAAGGTTTTAATCTGAAACTGCTCTCAACCAATTAAACCTGGCAGAGCCGGGACATCAGCCAATCAGAAAGAGAGTAGGGCGGGTCTTTGCAAAGCGGACACTGCCAGTCTGATGTTTATCGGTGTTCATCATTTTAACTTTTGGGAGAGCATTTTAAACTGGCCACAGATGGTATGAATGAAAGTAGCGGTGGTCAAAGGTTTCTTTGGATTAATGCGAACCAGCAGGTCAGAAAGTTCAGCAAATAGAACAGCAAACAACAACTTCCCTCGGTAAGTGTTTCTGTCGCAGCTCCCGCAGTTAATCAATGAGTTATTTCCACCTGTGGCCATGTCGCCTGTCTGCGTTTATTCCCTCGCTGATAAACGCGGCGACCAACCAGGGATCTCCTCGTGATTCGCTATTATGTTTTATTTAAAACACAAAGAAGAGTAACGCGCTAGCTCAGGCTAATTTAGCATGATCCTTGAAGAAAAAGGGTTGGCCTGTGAAACAATGTGCCGCATTTGACTGGGTTCGCTTGGGAAAAAGTAAAAAAAAAAAAAAACTGCGCTGTTCTGAAACAAAGAAGGCAGAGCTGCATCGGCTGTCAGTCAGTATGCAACAGTGTTCACCTGATGAGCAGCTGCGCTCCAGGACACTAAATAAAATGACAAGGATTTTGATGCTTACAGATTGTTAAGAAAACTACATCAAAAAGATTAAATAAATAAACTGCAGCTACAACATGGACTGGAGAACGGGTTCTAACTGGGTGAGGCCTAACTGGGCTAAAATATAACCATTTTATTAATCTTAAAAAAAGGTAAATTGTGCCTTTTTATAAACTGTAATGATTAATTGGTGAACAATAACGGGCAAAGCAGAGACTGATTATTGTAATGTGCAATCTGTGTCAAATTAAAATGTATGACGTCATGATAGTGTTGGTGATGTGTCCTGCATTTCCAAGGCTGTGTTTGCCTTGTATGATCATAAAATTGGTTTATATTGAATGTGACAGGGAGCCAGTGGAGTTGATGTACAGGTGTGAAGTAGATGATGTAATGATGAAGCTGCTTGAGGGTTTCTGGAGGACAGAGAGGAAAGGGAGCTGGGATTGTAAAGTGAACTGTGGACCAGTTTGTCAACAGTGTGAAGGAAGAACTTGATGCTGCAGAGATGAAAGTAACCCAGATGATGATGTGGATGTGGAAAGTGATGGAGAGGCTGTCCAGGATGACGCAAAGTCTCTAAAGCTGAAAGGTGGCAGAGATACAGGAATTTTCAATGGATATTTTAAAAGTACCAGATTTAGTTGACTTTGCACACTAAGCAAGTGAGCCAACTAATGTGGCATCATGATGTCCACACCCCGGGAATATATGGGCTGGTGAGAAAATTTTTTCAGTCAAACATTATTTTTGCTTCAACCCCTGTGCTAACTTCACTTGCGCCGCTTCTCTTGTTAATATGGCAAAGCCCTCCGGAGCGTCAGGCACCAAGATGCACGTGATGCAAATTAGCCAATAAGCTGTGTCAGTCAGGGTTGCTGCTGCTGGCTACTTTTTAGAAAAAAAAAAGCAAAAGCAAAAAGCACTTTGGATTTTAAAATAGAAAAACGTTCTATTTTTATGTTATTTTTTTGTTTAAAAAGTCAATGTAAAAGGTGGATGCATAAACATTTTATTTCAGTGTTAAACACTGTTTGAAGTAACGGATTGTAATTAAAAATGTGTCCGGACCTTTACTGGTTGTTGATTTTTGTTATTCGGACCCCGCTGATTTTTAATTAGTGACCCCTGGTCTAGGGGTTCAGGGGCGGTAACATAAAAATGTGTCCAGAGAAATGAGTGGAATGAAAAGGTGATTTATTACAAAAAGATGGTTTTACAAACACAAAACAATATAACCCAAATTAAAACAAAAGAAAGGTCTGACAATCTTAAGAATGCTAAGTGTAAATTAAGTTACTAAATGTTCCAATAGGTCAGTTTAAAGTAACTCAAAGCAACTCAAAAGAGAAAAGAAACACACATGCAAAGGGAACACCAAGTTTCCCAAACACAAGCTTCTAGCTTGTACTGTTAGTCTAACCACAAGTTCAAAAGTATTTAACAAAACAAGCAAGCACAAGCCTCCCGGCAGCCAATCAGGTAGGTGTTCTGTCAAAGCTGAATCTGCATAACAAACAAGCCTGCACAGCCTCCAGAGGCCAGGGGCCGTAACAGTCACCCATAATTGCAAAATGAAGGAAGGATATATGTTTCTCAAATTTTGTTTAAAAATAAAAAAATCTGAAAAGTATATCATGTACTTTCATTTAGCTCCCTTAACTTCAATACCCCTAAATAAAATCCAGTGCAACCACCTGTTACCATAATAATGAGTCCTCCTGAGTCTAGTTTAATCTCAGGTTCCCTGCACCATTAACTGTGTACTCAACAAATCTGGTCTTTATGGGAAAGTTTATCCACTTTACCGTTTGTCACAAGTCATGTAGAAAATATACCAAACATATGAAAGGAGCTCAGGTCAGGGGCGTTATAAGAAGATATCTAAATCTTTAATGTTTCCTCAGAGCGTCATCAAATCAATCATCTTCAAATGGAAAGGTACAACAAACGTGCCAAGAGAGGGACGCCCACCAAAACTCACTGATCAGGCAAAGAGAGAATGAATCAGAGAAGCAGCACAGAAGCCAAAAGTAACCCAAGAGGAGCTGCAGAGCTCCACACCAGAGACCGGAGGATCTGTCCATAGGACCACAGTAAGCCGTACACTCCACAGAGCTGGGTTTTATGGAAGAGTGGCCAGAAAAAGTGTTAAAAATAAGAGGGCACATTTTGTGTTTGCCAAAAGGCATGTGGTCGACTCCCCACACGTATAGAGGAAGGTGCTCTGATCAGATGACACTAAAACTGAACTTTTTGGCAAAGGGTGGCTGGTCCAAAAGCAACATATTCCATCACCACTAAAACACTGTCCCCACAGTAAAGCATGGTGGTGGCAGCATCATGCTGTGGTGGCATCTTTTCAACAGCAAGGATTGTGAAACTGGTAAGAGTTGGGGGAAAGTTGGACGGTGTGAAATACGGGGACACTTTTACGAGACACTGTACAACCACAATGGAATGGTTTTGAATTAGCCAACATAGAATAGCCTGTCCAGCTCATAATTTGCTGAGAATTTATGGTTAAACTTTTAAATTCCTGTTTAAAGATGTCCTTTAACCAATCTAACTGAGCTATTTTTCATTTATTTATTTCAGATCAACAAAGAGGGTAGAGAAATACTGCTAAAGCTTTGTAGCTGTAATTGCAATGGAAGGTGTTTTTGTTTTAGAAAGCATTCAGTCAAGGCTGCTGAATCTAACTTCAGGCCACACCTTTTCAGATTTGTAATTGCAAAAAAAATGGGAAAACTATGTATAATTTTTTTCTCACGCAACTCTTGCAGAATTGGCTTGTTTTGTGTCACACTTGTGATACAAAGGAGTAATCTAATCGGGGCATACAATATAAAATTTGCAGTGGTACTGCAAATGTGTGTTGCTGGTGTGCTGCTGATGTGAAGAAGGAAACGAGGTTGCGGGAAAAAAAAGAGCACGAACTTCAAGGTGAAGGGTGGTCAGATTGATGGCAGCCTGGACAGATCTAATGAACTAAACCTGTGTTATAGTATGATGAGGTCAATATGACAGACCTCATGCTCTACCTGAACACACACACACACACACACACACATGGCCATACCCATCATATCAATACAGTCAGCATTGAAAAACGTCCTGTTTTGCAGTAGTAGGGGAGAGGAACAAGACTAGAGCTAAAGTCCGGGACCAATATTGGAATAATTGAGTTTGGATAATTCACAAAGCCTCCAGACAACTATTTCTTCCACATCTCGTGCACAACTAAGGGGTAAAATATTATGAGAAAGGTTAAGAAAAAATATTTTCATTTAATTTCCATTTACTTCAGGTTTATGGTGCCTGCTGGAGGTCCAGGGCTCATTTGTTTGAAAAATAGTACATAACAGGCTTGCAGCTGCCTAAGTAAATGTGATCCATCATTGCAAATGAGATCATTACATTTTGTTCAGTTATTTCTTTTTCAAACTCAATATTATAATACTACGGTCGTTGCAGCTGCAGTGCATCATCTGTCCCACCACCCTGTGTTTAACATCTCGAGCTTGGCTCTGCAAAGTCAGTTTAACGTTCTCATTGCGATGACAATTAACAGATGGTGCTGGAACACATGAGCATGTTCTCATCCCGCGTTATCAAGCATCGGATAATATATGCTGAACTTTTATGCTTTAGCTCCTTGTACTTCCTGCATGTTCTCCTTGCTCGTGTAAAGCATGTGCACGAATGTTTGTGATTATTTGCACCTGTGGCGTTAAAGCCAAGGAGAAGATGAACTAAGATGAAGGGCAACTTGCGCAACAGTAAATCTTTTATTGAAAAGAAAAAAAAAATGCAGCACTTATTAGAGTTTAAAAGTCAGAAATGTTGCCTGAGCTGTTTATTTCTTGACGCTCACCCAACAGGCCTGCACTAATGAGAAAAAAGGGCCAAAATAAACAGGCAACAGAAAACATTGGAAAATCATAAAGAAGTCCACCAAGAAACAAAAAGTTGGTTCTAAAATCTGCTCTTGCACATTTTTGTTTTATTACTTTTTCCCAGTTGCTGGCGCCTGCAGGAGGTTTTAACTCGTGTCTTCGTGCAGCCTCTCGCTGTAATTAAGCTTTGCTAATTCATCATTTAGACCAAAACTCCCCCTTCACACACAGTGAGATTCATTCTGGAATATCTCCCTGGCTTGGCAGCTACAGTATATGGCTGCTGGAAACCAATAGTTCCTTGTTGTCGTTCTGGTCTTGTGAATCGCTGCCTCAGAAGCGGGTCTTTATCTATGACGGAAGAGCTGGCATCAGACTGGAACATGAAAGGATTGTTTATCAAACCCTTCTGCACAGATTGATTCTTTGGGGAAGTTTATGTCAACGTTGAATCTATCTGCAACTGCAAATTTGATCCATGTAGCAATTGTATTTAACCGCAACAAGAGGTAGCCGACTAGATGATGCCCACTGTTTCGACAAACCCTTGTACAGTAAAAAAAAAAAATATTGGTGCTCTATAAAATAAAAAGTTATTCTTCAACAGAATGTTTTTGAGATAAGTGCAATCTCCTTTTATTCAACAAATATACTGTCCATGAGTGTCTGACAGGTAGCAAAATGTATATGCTGGTGTATCTCACTTGTATTCCCTGCTTATGTATTTAATGGGCTTGTAAACCATAGAATATTTTACTCAACGTTTGGTGATTAAGATACACCTTCATCAACATCTTACTGGTGACCAAATTTGAGAAATGAAAATCTCTGGCTCGTAATTGTTAAATTTTAGGGGCTTAGTCATAAAACCTAGTTGTCGGGGACATTTTTGGGGACGGCTTTTGCTGGGGACAGGTCGCACAGAACAGGGGCTGTCTCCACGAAATCTGGGACATCTGGTCACCCTACCATACTTGCTTAACATAATTATACATTAACCTTGCCTTTTCCCGGCTGAAAATTCCTGTCACAGTATCCTTAAAGGATAATTAAAAGGACAGTTAAAGGCGTTTGAGTTCACTTTCTGTTAAAAGGTTATAAGCATTAAATATTTTACCTACAGAAAGTAACTCTCTGATCGGCTTCATTTAGTATAAATTCAGATTAGCTGGTCCTGGATGCTAAAGCTAATGGCTTATCTGAGCGAGGCTAACATCTTAAAGCAGCTAAATAAATGTCCCTGTGATTTTTAAAAACGTTTAACATTAACTTCCTTCAAATTTACATAGGTCTGAAGCGGTCAATGAAAACTGGAACATATGAAACATTTCTGGTATACATGTAAACTAGCTTTAGCTAATGTGAGCAGATATTAGCTAAAGTGTAGCTAATATCAGATAAAGTTTTGACAAGGTGTCCAAACATTCAGGACGATATTCCACATAGACTGCTATGCTCTCTAGGTGAATGTGCTTTAGGGTTTGTTTTTCTCTCTGTTTTCATAATTTCCCTGTCGTTTATGTTTTCTAGTTGGTGCTATTTGAGTTAATTCCTTGTTTATTAATTTCTTAGTTCAATCTTGTGTTGTTTCTGTAATATTTCTGTTAGATTGTTTCTCCTGGAATTTCATGACTATTAGCTTTTCTCTGTCAATTAGTCCCCTCCTGTCTCAGCTATTCCTCATTATTCACCTGATTGCTCCTACCTGCATCTATGCCTTCTCCACACTTCTGTCAGTATTTAAACTCTTTGATTATCATTACTCACCACCAGACCTTCCTGTTTCACTCTCCTTTGCTTTGCGTGTGACTCTGCCTGCCTCCTTGTCTTGTTTTCCTGTGTTTCAAATAAATTCTCAATTTTCTTTCATTAAATATCGTTATGTTCATCCAACGCTCCTGTACCAGGGTCCTACTCTGCAACCACAAAACCTAACAAAGACGTGGTAGATAAAAAACTCAAAATTATGAAAAACACTTCAAACACAACTTGTGGTCTTGTGCAGTCAGCATTTTTGTAAATAACTGTGGTTGTTTGAATTATTTCAAATTAAAATCCCATAAAATAAAATATGAACAACATATACAGGACTGTCTCAGAAAATTAGAATATTGTGATAAAGTTCTTTATTTTCTGTAATGCAATTAAAAAACATGAAATGTCATACATTCTGGATTCATTACAAATCAACTGAAATATCGCAAGCCTTTTATTGTTTTAATATCGCTGATTATGGCGTACAGCTGAAGAAAACTCAAAAATCCTATCTCAAAATATTAGAATATTTCCTCAGACCAAGTAAAAAAAATAAAATTATAACAGCAAAACAAAATCAAACATTTGAAAATGTCCATTAATGCACTCAGTACTTGGTTGGGAATCCTTTTGCACAGATTACTGCATCAATGCGGCGTGGCATGGAGGCAATCAGCCTGTGGCATTGCTGAGGTGTTATGGATGCCCATGATGCTTCAATAGGGGGTTTTCACTGACGTCACTGGCCAACTTCCGGTCCGCCATATTGGGTGTCACACTTCCCTATCTCTAGTTGTCCTACACGTATTTTCGTATCGAGAATGGATAAGTACGCCAGCACGCTAGAGCGACCAGATAAGGACGTATATCTGAGGAAATGTTCCGTGATCGACCATATGGACCCCTATGCCCTCCACGGTGCCTTGTTTAGCCGTAATCCAGATGATTGGCCAAATGTAGAGCACGGCGACATAGTGCATTACCTGGTGTTCAGTGAAAACCCTCTGCACACTCTTGAGGAAATGAGAGCTTACAAGGGTCTAGAGGCTCACAACCAGTTCACATCTGGTTGGGTACGAGATGTCGAAGTTATGCACATCAAGGAAATCGCCATCATACGTGGACGGGTGAGTTTTAATAAGATGGTAAAAATGTAAACAATCCGACGCAAATGCGTCGCATGCTTCTGCGGTGGCTGACGGCCGGCGGTGCGCGAAGGCACTTGGCTGCAGGGCCGCTCGCGGCTTTAATTATTTAAACAGAACAATGACCAGTGCAAAATTAAGTTGTATTTACCGTATTTACGCCGGCAAAAGCCTACCGGCGTAACCCGGAAGTAGCGCGGACGTCACTTTCCATATCGGACGTCTTCGGCTACCTTGTTTGTGGTGTGAGCGCCTATACTTCAGAACAGTTCTGAAGCTACAAGTCCTTGGAGTCTCATGTGCAGTTTACGAATGGATGGGTTCAGGAGCTGCAGATCTTAAAGCCAGCAAACAGTGGGAACACAGTAACTCGTACAAAGGTAAGCTGTGCTCAGACGGGCTCTGGCACCTGCTAGGTTAGTAGCTGCTAACTGTTAGTGCTAACAACCACTCACGCATGTAATGTACTTTTAACTAGCTGCTATGTGTTTCAAACGTTTAGAACACACTCTCATTGACATCGGGATACTGTGGAAAGTTATGTTCGGTCGTCTTACATCCGCGATCCAAGCGAGCCGATGACTCTTTGTTATCTCTAATAGTTGTTCTCCGTGGTTGCGCCTCCAGGCAGGAAAGCGGTGGAAAATTAACCCGTTTCTATGTTTTTCCCATGGCGATCATGTGTTGCGCTGTTACAGCCCACAATACAGCAACGGTTTACATGTTTTAAATACTTAACAGTTAATCACCTGTGACAAAGTGAGCACTGCAGACTCTGGCGTATTCCAGCTTAACACCGTCCAAATCGGACCTGGATATCCGTGTCAGCCATAGGTGACGGTTGTTCAGAGAGCTGTTTTGTTTTTTCGCACTGATTCACTATCACGGCTGGTAGGCGATAGAAAGAGCGTTGTTCTCCACCTCCACGGGCCGTGCAACCAACCATTAAACACGTTTTCCCCATTGTTCACTTCCAATACTGCCTAAGGCTTCATACAATGCAGGTCAACGGTGCGAAACGACAGACACCCAATATGGCGGACGCGCAGAGTAGTCACGTGAGCGTGACGTCAGCTGAAAACCCCCTATTTAGCTCATTTGCATTGTTGGGTCTGGTGTCTTTCAGCTTCTTCTTCACAATACCCCACAAATTCTCGATGGGGTTCAGGTCAGGGGAATTGGCAGGCCAATCAAGGACAGTAATGCCATGGTCAGTACACCAGTTACTGGTGGTTTTGGCACTGTGGGCAGGTGCCAGATCTTGGTTGTGCAGCGTTTCCTGCCACATTTCCCCCTTCCAACACACCTTTTGTGAATGTGCTTTGAAACTGCACTCTGTGAACAGCCTGCTCTTTGAGAAGTTTCTTTTTGTGTCTTACCCTCCTGATGGAGGGTGTCAATGATGGTCTTCTGGACAGCAGTCAGATCAGCAGTCTTCCCCATACTTGTGATTTAGTTTACTGAACCAAGCTAAGTGTTTTTCAAGGCTCAGGAAACCCTTGCAGGTGTTTCGAGTTAATTAGACGATTCAAGTGATTAGTTGAATAGCCTACTAGTATACTTTTTCACGATATTCTAATTTTCTGAGACAGTCTTGTATGCTAGGGAAATGCTTGGTACCTCCAAGATAAAATGGCTTGAGAGGAAAATGCTCCCAAGCAAATAGACTTTTTTGCATCACCTGCCTGAAAACTAACAGCCAACCCTGCATCTTAAGCAACGTAAAAAATCGTAACGGTGAATGTTCGTAAAACAGTTTGAATCACTTGATCATAAATCTACAATCAGATTGAGCCAAAAATAAATAAAAAATACATGTCAATGTAAATCTAACTGACAACTTGTGAAGGCAGAGTGTGTGACTGAGTCCAAAAGAATCTTTTTAATCGATTTAACTATAGTAAAAAGATCTCATCGACTCAGGATCCAGTCCAGATGTTTTCTCCTGTTGGATCACCCCCCACAGTCCACATGAACCCCTGATGCTGTGTTTGAGCTCCTTCTTGCCAATGGCCCGACAGTGACTATGACATGCGGCATAACAGCACGGTGGAGCTTGACGTAATGAGAGCAGTCCTCTCCAAATTCCAATCCTCTCAGCAAACCAGAGCTCCGCCATTCATTAGGTTTCCACTGAAGCAAGAAACTCATCAAATTTGGAAGAAGCAGGATGCTTGTGTGTTCTGTACACCTCGGGCTTATTTTCCTGTTTTTGTCTCGATTCGCTTGTTGGACGACCAGCCAGGCAGGTGATATAGTGAGCTTTCCTGGAGCTTGAGGCTTTAGAGAATTGATTGCTTGGATTGAGGCCTGATGGTGGCACACTACACATATCAAACATGTCCAGCTGATGGAGAATCACAGGCATTTAAACTCATATCTCTCAATGACACTCAGAGGATGTCTAACATTTTGCTACCCAATGTAATGCTCCCAAGAGGATGAAGCAAAAGCTGAAAAGGGTAATTCTGACAAAACGAAGATGCTTACATTGTCACTCAGGTAATGCTGCATTCAGGTGTCAAATATATATTTTTGAAAGGCATGAAAAGCATACATGTATATACATGTTTTGCAATACTGATGTAAAATTCATCCTATCAGTGTAGTACATGATAGTGAAATAAAAAGAAAATGCTCAGTGTTTTAATTTTTTTAAGAATATATTTCTACAATGTATGTATGACACCGCTTTGAGTTAATGCTTTTGTAGAGCCGCTTTTCGCTGGAGTTTCAGGAGCAAGACATCTGGGATATGTCTCTAATAGCTTTGCACAACTGGACCCTGAAACTTTTGCCAGTTCTTCTTAATTGGATTTAGGTCAGGACTTTGACTGGGCCTTTTGAACACATATGCTTCCATCTAAATCAATCCTTTGATTTAGACGTGCTGGCTGTATTTTTAGCATCATTGTCCCATTTAAGCCAAAAAGTTATATTTTTCTTCAATCTAACCAGAGCACCTTCTTTGGTATTTGCTGTGTCTGTAAATTATACATTTTGACTTATTTTCAACAGTGGTTTTAATATTACCACTTTTCCATAAAGGCCACAAACATCTGAGGTCATTACAGAACAAGCTGTATTATTACTGAGATTTAGTTACCCACGGGTGGAATATTTGCAAAAATTGGTTGCACTAGATCTCATTCAGTGGTGTCAGAGTAAAGGGGGTTGAATAGAAAAGCAAACCTACGTTTAGAGGTTGGTGGTTGACATGGAAACATGTGAAAGGATTCAAGGGGTGTAATACTTTTCAAGGCTCTACATGTCACCTGGACTATGAGATATGGGCTGCCCGTTTTCTAAATGTAAGTGAGGCTCTCCATGTCTCAGCTTTTGAAAGCTATTATCTCCCAGAACATGTTTATTAAAAGCAGACGAAAGCTCTCAGCTCATGCAGTTGTTATATCTCACACATCGCACGACTGTGAATGCAGAAAAGAAAAAGGAAGAACACGTGGTTAGAAAAAAAAACACTGACTCCAAGGAGTACATTACTGCCCCTAGAGAGAACATTGTCAGGAGACATGGTGACAAAGGAAGGGTATTGACTCCAAGCTCCAACCAGAGAAAAATGATTTCATTGTCATTTTACAAGAAGAGAAGAATAGGAGAACAAAAGGAAATATACCCTAAAGGAAAAAAAACATGTACTGCAATAGACAATTTACTTTATAACACACAGTTTGACGTGACAATGAAATTCTATATCTTATACAAGGTGGCATGCTGACACAGATGAAAATTAAATGGGCCAAGCAGGGCATCAGGGTAATGCTGAAATATCATCCCCATGGATCATGGATCAAGACAATCACATTTGGGAGCAAAATACAGTGGGAATTTGCAACTCAAAATACACCTGAAGGTAAAAAAAAAAGCAGTCTGCTAGAAAACAGTTATCACATTTTATCAAATTTTATTTTATCACATAGTAATGCACAAAGTCATATAATATTATTTAGTGGAAGGAAATTCTGTATGATTGTCAAATGTATTTGACACGCTCAGAATTTAAGATTGATGCTGCATATATGATGACATTAAATATTTGTCAATTTTTCAGGGTTATCAGATTTAACACTTCAGAGCTTTGTTTGTAAAACAAAATCTAAAACAATTTAATGCTTTTCTTTAGAGCTATACATATATCTACATGTTAGTCTATCACATATACTATATCATGTTTGATTGGTCTTGGAGGTCAAAGTTTGGAACTCAAAAGGATGTTGAGAGCATTCTCATTGCAAGTGGAAAAAATGGTGGACCGGCCATTTGTCAGCAACGCAAGTCATTAACAATATATTTTACACATTCTTTTTAAATGCCTGTGCAAACCAAAATGACTTTTGACCAAAATGGCTTCTTTCACCCCTCTTTCAAACCACCTGTTCCCCTTGTCCAAATTGTTTGTAAGAGGGGTGAAAGAAGCCATTTTGGTCAAAAGAGAAAAGCCATCACTAAACAGAGGAGGAGGATTGTGCTTCCAACTCCTCAGTGTTTACAGCTCAGTCCTCCAACACATTCCAAAGAGATTACATCAGCATCTCGTCATGATTCAGGTGACCAAGTACTCCACTCACACCAAGCAACAGCTTCTAACGACCCAGGACAGGGACGGGTGGGTCATCGATTTGCATCTGACTGAGAAGGCGCCTAGGAGGATGGGCCTCCATGTCCTTAAAAACAGCAGTGCACCAACTGCAGGTTGCTCAGGGCGAGCCACCAGAATTGACAAAGACTCCTGGATAGGTGTTGAAACGTTTTCAGAAAGAACTGAACAAAAGTCCAGTTGCCTCCGATTTACGCCTGTTTGCTGTTTTTTTTTCCAGTCTAACCCTTAAAGAGGAAAGGCTTGCAGAAAGACAGAAAGACGCTTTAATGCACTGTGTGTGTAGTGAGATACAAACCATGAGAACCACACTAAAAAAAAGGGTAATACCTGCAACCTTCACAACATTTTATACACCTGGAGGCCATACTGGATACTAAATTCTGAGGTGCTCTGTAAGCTGCCTGTGTTTCCAAATTAAGGGAAACTAGCGAGACTTAGTTTTCATTTTTAATTGGTTTTATTGTTTCTTTTTTAAGCGTTTTCATGCATTATCTTTTTTTTTTTTTTTAATGGATGCGTTTTAGCTTGTAGCAATGTACAACACTTTGCTTCAGCCGTTGGCTGTTTTAAGCTCTTTATAAATAAAGATGGTATGGTATGGTATGGTATGGTATGGTATGGTATGGACCAAGTATAAAAGGTATGAGCAAAGTGACACAATTTTGAGGTTATAAAAGGGACAAAATGTGTAAAAAGCTCACATAACTCATTTGACAACTACACTTTGTCATTTGAAACTGTATACCGTGATAGCCCCAGTCCTTTTAAGGCGATGTAACCTCCATGTTTGAATAAGAGTCCTGCAACCCCAATGGCAAAAACATACCAGGGGGGAATTTAGGATGACCAGTTACCTGAACATGCATGATAACACAGAGGAAGCTGACTGACCTAACCCACCCAGATACAAGAAGATCATTTAACTTGGACGCAAAGGTCCAATCTGTGAGTCAGAAAAAAAAACCAAATAAATATTGCATTCTTGTTTTTTTTTTAAAACATAATTTGAGGTTAGTAAATCTCCGATCATAACATAATGTTTAATTTACTTGTATGAGAAGCTTTTTGATCCAAAACGTCTTTTGGATCCACACTACATTATGTATGATTGCTACAATGTAACCCATTTTAGTGACTGTGAGCAATCACAAAACGTGTCCTCTTTTCAAGTTAACAGAGATGTGTGGAGCCATTCCAGCAAACAAAGTTTCATCTGAAACCTACCAGATGACGGGAGAAAAGCAAAGAGGGCCCAGCATGTCCCTCAATCTGTTGTTTGGTAGTCATGTTGAAAGGTAATTGCTGTCCAATAAACATCCCTGTCATGGTGCACACACTCAATACAGTAATCAGCAGAATTGACTGACTAACAACATGAAGCTTAGTGGAACTAATATTTCAAAAGCAGGAAATAGCTCAGTTACGACAATATGGTGTATAAATCAATCTATTAAACAGAGTTGGCATATGGAAAAACCCTGTTCCAAGGCATTTTAAATCTTCACGGAACAAATGATAGACAAATGTAAACTTTTAAAGACCAGTTGAGTGAAGGTTTGCAGCTCAAACTAAGGCAGCACGCTTACCGTTACCACCTTTTTCCCATGCTGTAGTTTCATGGTAAAGGGGCAGTTCAATCACTGAGCCAGCTGTTGCTATGTTGAATGGCCTTTTTCATTAATGCTGTCATAAGTGTGGTGGTCTTGAAGAGGGCAACAAAAATTGTCCCGCAACAAATTCATCTCAACAGGCGGTTTTATTGTCACTGCTCAGCCCCATCTGAGGTGAGGAAAGACATCCTGCATTTGTCAAGGTATTTCAACAAGGATCTAGAATACTGTGAATGGAGAAATTTGTCCAAATACTGAATTTTTAATGTTGGCTTCCCCCAACCCAAAACTGATCAAGCATTCACTCTGCATTTATGCAATGCTTTATGCAATGGTTCATGAATTGAACAAATACATAATAATAAAGAAATACATCTTTATTAAATGGGATCATAATCAAATCTTCACAACCTTTTTGTTCTTGGGTCCACTCAGGGCCTTCAGACTCTGCTCTAGTCAACCCTACTTAAGCTAGGTGTGTACTCGCCGCAATGATCAGAGCGCGAGGGTGTCCTCGTAATTGCGTCACATATTATCATCATGTTCTATTATTGTATTACAATTATCATATTATGTATGTTCACATGACTTCATATTATAAAGAATGTATGTCTATGAACTGCTCTAAATGCAGAATAAAAAAGGTAATTAAGTCTTTAACATGAAATTTTGAAATATTAGTTCCGAGGTTTGAGTGACATTCTCCTATCTCAGAGGGCAGATGAAAAAAATGTATTCTTCCCACGTCATCCCAGGCTCCTTTCAGAGCAATATCACAGTGTGACAGGAATGACTGAATGGACTACATGAGCTGAATCAAAGTGGAGAGTCAGGAAACGGAGAGACGACAAGGAGAGATGGAGGAGGTAAAAGGAGGGTATGTTGCTCTGCACAAAGGGAGCAGAAATGGAAATATGAGGTGTGAGCGAGAAGAGAAAGAGAAAGAGCCTATGTAATCCCCTCACCCCTTTGCTGTCGTGCTAAATTCTTATTCGGCTCGAAAGAGAGCCATCCGAGAAGGATTATGCCATAAAAATGATACAGAGTAGGGGTTTTGGTCATGGCCAGGGTAATAGACATCATACATACCCCCCTGCTTTCATTACACCGCAGACCGCACACAGCAGCGTCCTCCTCTCGCCTACTTCCCTTTTATTGCCTCCATTTCTCACAGAGAGAATTCATTAGGAATTGACTGTGTGACAAGTGTGCAAGGCTTAAACCACTTAAAGGATGCAGAAGATAATGGCCATAGCTCTTTGTGTGAAGGTGTGGAAGACGGCATGGTGCCTGTGCAAACACGGTTGATTTATGACAATTTTTTTAAAGATCGCTGCCTTGTCTAAAGTTCACTTTCTGCACACTCTGAAGGTGCTCACCTGCCTGCAATGGAAATAGGGTCAGATAAGAACTTTTTCCTCCCTTGCACAGCTTATCATGAGGCTGCCAGGCAACTGTGTGTGTGTGTGTGTGTTTACCCGTCACACCAACATGCGGCACCCTCCTCATCGTTTTTTTGACTGTGGAAAAAGTGATCTTGAGTTGCAGATGGCAGGCTGTGTTTATTTTACAACCGCCGGTTTGAATGGAACGATTGTTGTGTGGAGGAAACTTTGCCCTCCTCCCCAAACGTTGATCGTCTTTAAAGGGGCCGCAGCATGAGAACACAATTTAAACAGGAAACAAGGCGAGGTTGGAAAGGCTACGACCCAATGCATTTGGGAGGTAAATAAGGGCTGCGTCCAAAGCTTCTTTTAGAACCTGTGAGCAATTGTGAACAGCTTAGCGGACAGATGATAATCACAATCTGATCCTTACGCATTTGAATGTTCCTATAAAAAGCTCAAGATGAATGTTTTCTCACTTAACCATCACGCTGGGGAAAAAGCATGAGGCAGTCGCTGGTTGCACCTGAACAACAGGACTGAGGAACTTGCCAAGATGGTGGGTGATAATTCAATACAATGCAAAAATGCTTCCTCTGAAAGACATTTTTGTCTCTGGTTTAAACTTGCAGAAAGCAGATTGTCATCCAAAAGAAAAAAAAAAAGTCTTCACATGCACGTTCGACACTCTGGATACCTTTTATGTAATTTTCCAGCAATGGGTGTTGGCTGTGAGGTGGGATTGAAATGGTTCGGGATTGCTAAAAATACAAGCGCTTTTAAAAGGTTAGCATATCTTATATCTTAATGAATATCTGATCTGTAGTAGATCACTTTCTTGGGGTCTTCATTTAGTATAAATCCAAGTTAGTGGATCAAAGAGGCTGAAGCTAACAGTTAGTCCGTCAGGAGCCACGATCAGAGCAGACCATTTTTTTTCACTCTCAGAAATGTCATTAGGTTATGCTAACAATATTTTCTGAGACTGCACACGTCCCTTAGATAGATCCATCAGCTCGAGATGTACGCATGCAGCGGCAGCATGGGGAGCCTAATGGCAAAAAAAGGTAAGGGTCAAAAGAGGACAGCCTTTTCTCGCCAGCCACTCTTTATGTACTGTTCATACTCACAGAAATTTTTACAAAAATGTTTTTTTCATTAATTTAGATGTTTAATTGTATCCATAAAACATAATGCAGTGTTGAAGTAAAAAATGCATTCACTTACATATTTGTGTACATTACACAGCTAAACGTTCATATTACAGTTACTCTGACTAGAGACACTGCATGTTCCTGCTTATAACTTTGCAATAAAACCTATGTTTAAAAATCTTTAACTACTCCTTTAAATTTGGGGCGAGAACAATGGCAGGTGAGATCATTCCTTAAAGACAGGGTGGAGTCAGAGATGCGGATTACAGATGGATTTAACTCAGACCGACAGCAGTTTGGACAGCCCCTGGTGGGCCGTGATAAGTCCACATGCAGCACGAACCCATGTGAGCATACATGCACTTCATTTTCCACGCGTGTACTGGAGAGGGGTCAACCGACACCACTCGAATGGTGAGTGGGGGCCTCTGTCAGAGATGCTTATCTCTGAAAACTCATAACACAAGGTAAACACAGCTCTTCGGCGTGCACCTTTCCGTGTCAGAGAAACTGAAGTGGGGAGGGGTGTTTTCATAGGCAGGCCGCCCAGACTGACCTCCTCTGGCATGCAGCCAGGGTGGAGACATTTAACTTAATTCAACATGATGAAGTCGTGAGGCTAGCCAGCCGTGCCGCGCTCCAACACCGAATTGTTTTTACAGAGACGACAAAACCAAATCATGACTAATGTTGTCTCAGTGGATCTCTGGAGACGTGTCGGACTCGCTCTGGACTGATCAGAGGTAGTGGGGAATGTTCACAGCTCTTTGGCATAACTCGTTTGCTTGTTCTCTAGCCTCTGGAGAAAACAGGAGAAATACTGCGTGTAGAAATGTGTGGTCAGCCTCACATTTCACGTGGTTACACACTGAAATCGGATCATTTTAAAATAAGTGAACCACAGCAGCAAATATACCAATGCAAAGAATACATATTGAAAAAACGTTGAGTAAAAATTCACAAAGCACAGAAATTGCACTGAAATAAAAAGAAGTTAGTAGTACTATGTGGGTATATAAAAACGCAGCACATTGTTTGGTCAGAGACAACTGGAGATGCATCAATCAGAGATTTTGTGGCTGATTTGCAATCACCAATTGCTGACCTGCTGATATCCATTTTAGCTGTCTCTTTTTTCTGTTTAAGATAAAAAAATAACACAAAACGCTTTGTTTCTGCTACCTGCATGGACTCATTAAAAAGCCTACTGTATGTTAAAATAAAACAATGACTTTGGGGGGGGGGGGGGGGGGGGGGGAACAGCCCACAGTAACAGAACTTTCTGTCTGTCCATAACGAAAAACAGAAAAATAGCATAAAATCATCTTATTTATGGAACAAATAAATACATAAACTTATAGCGTATCTCACTTACTTTTCATTGCTCAGTTTTTCCACATCTGAAAATGTGCAAAAAGGAATCTATTTGTTCCTATAAAATTGTTTCAAATGTACACCAGCTGTGTCCAACCTGTTATGTCAGAGGAAAAAGCTCTGACTAGCTTTCATGTCCTGATTGTTGAATTGATTCAATCATTTATTGTAACAATACAGGAGTATAACGAAGCCTTACTGTTATGGTCATTGACAATTTATAATATTAGGTGATGTCACAATGTGTGTGTGTGTGTGTGTGTGTGTGTGTGTGTGTGTGTGTGTGTGTGTGTGTGTGTGTGTGTGTGTGTGTGTGAGAGAGAGAGAGAGAGAGAGAGAGAGAGAGAGAGAGAGAGTTGAACAGCTCTGCATTCAAAAGGAATTCTATGGTTGTTTCAAAACAGAGACACGCTTGTTACAGAGAAGACAAATTGATTAGCACTGTTAGCAAGCATTACAGCAAAGTTGCTCTGTTTTATCTAACCTGTTCTTGTCACGATTTGGGTTTTGTCTTGGTTTATGTTATCAGATTTATTAGTTAAGTTTCTGCTTTTGGGGTCTTGTTTGGTTTTGTTTTAGACATGTTGTTCTGTTTAGGTTACCTGTTTTCCACCTGTCACTTTATCAGTTCTGTTTGGTCTCCCCTCAGCAATCTGTCAGCTTTCTTGCCTTGATTAGATCCACCTGCTCACTTATAATTAGTCTTCACTCCTGTTCACCTGTTCACTCCCCTATATAGTCCTGCCACAAACCTCTGCAATCTGCCAGATCATTAACGAGCCACGGTGAGTTTAGTTCCAGCATTCTTTATTCTGATTGACCTGTTGACGATAACCCGAGAGCCTTTTTGATTCTGAGCCAGCCTGTTCCCTGATCTGTTTTTCCTGCCCTGTCTGACTGATTTACCGGTTTACCGACTAGTTTCTGTCCTATGGTTATCCGTGCTTGCTTTGCCCTGTCTGTACCTCTGCCTATTTTGGACTGCTTTTGTGTACCGGATTTTGGACTGCCCTTTTGACTATTGAGCCCGCCTGTTCCTGTTTTCATTATTAAAATCCTGTTTTTTGCCTTAACCTCACTTGTTGGGTTTGAATACTGGGTTTGCCTGATTCACGATCATAACAGAATGATCTGGCCCACTAAAACCTATCGCCCAACAAGTTTTTAGAGGTTTTTTTTTTTTTTCCCCTCCACACGCTATGGCTTGGGAGGGTTCCAGATTGGCGTTCTGTCCCCCTGGTATCGGTCCCAGACGCCATCTCTCCAGCAGTCGCAGCAGCAGTAACCCGCTGCCTGCTCCGAGTTTACGATTGGGAGGGCTCTTTGTCACAAATTCAGATTCAACTCAGAATAGAAGGGATCACTCACCCAGCGACACCGCTGTCGGCTCTGCCCATGGGTTTTATCCAGAACCAACTTTGTTTATGGAGGTCGAAGCGGAGGTGGTGCGGGATCTTCGCCCGGATCTTTTTTTCTCTCTCCCTCCAGAGGAGGAGATGCAGGGAACGCTGTGGGCTCCACCGATCCCGGCTCTACCGACAGGATCAAACCTCCAGCAAGTCCTGCCGTCCCGCCGTCGGAGGAGGGGACGGAAACCTGTGGGTCGCTCCTTCACCCGTTCTGTTCGGCCGACAGGCGAGTCAGTACCGCGCCCGTCCGTTGCCACTTCCTGCCCAGTGGATCGGAGTCCGGTGCTTCCCAGAGCTGAGCAGCCCACAGCGCCTCCTGTTGGCGCCCGTGATGCTGAGGATCTGGCTCTGGAGGACCAGTTAAGAGCTTTTGCCCCTATTATTAAAGACCTTAGGGAGGCTCTTTTCTGCCAGTATTCAGAGGAGCTGGAGGCAAAATTAAAGGAGGTCGAGGGGCACTATAGAGCGGCTCTCCAAGGTTTCTATAGTGGACTCAATCCTGTCCCCAAGGGTCCAGCCGACGCCCCGGCACCTGCACCTGTCCCAGAGGACCCGCCTCCTACCTCAGCTCCAGTGCCGGCCTCCGGCAGCTATAAGGCAGCACTGTCTGCGCAGCCGGCCCAAGACGCTGCAACCCCGGAGGGTCCGCAGCCGGCCCAAGACGCTGCAACCCCGGAGGCTCCGCAGCCGGCCCAAGACGCTGCAACCCCGGAGGCTCCGCAGCCGGTCCGAGACGCTGCAACCCAGGAGGGTCCGCAGCCGGCCCGAGACGCTGCAACCCAGGAGGGTCCGCAGCCGGCCCGAGACGCTGCAACCCAGGAGGGTCCGCAGCCGGCCCGAGACGCTGCAACCCAGGAGGGTCCGCAGCCGGCCCGAGACGCTGCAACCCAGGAGGGTCCGCAGCCGGCCCGAGACGCTGCAACCCAGGAGGGTCCGCAGCCGGGCCGAGACGCTGCAACCCAGGAGGGTCCGCAGTCGGGCCGAGACGCTGCAACCCAGGAGGGTCCGCAGCCGGCCCGAGACGCTGCAACCCAGGAGGGTCCGCCGCCGGCCCGCGACGTGGGAACCCAGGAGGGTCCGCCGCCAGTCTGCGACGTGGGAACCCAGGAGGGTCCGCCGCCAGTCTGCGACGTGGGAACCCAGGAGGGTCCGCCGCCAGTCTGCGACGTGGGAACCCAGGAGGGTCTACCACTGGCCCACGATGAGGGGGTTCAGACGAGCCCTCTTTCAGGCCGCAACTCGGGGGCTCATCGGGACACTGGGCGCCGTGGCCCTCGCCCAGACGACAAGCGGCGCCGTGGCCCTCGCCCAGACGACAAGCGGCGTCGTGGCCCTCGCCCGAACGACAAGCTCCGTCGGGGGCCTCGCCGAGAAGACAAGCACCCAGAGCCCCATGGAGACTTAGAGGCCCCTGGACCTCTTCGGAAGCTCTTACCCCCTCATCTTTGGCTTGACAGCCAATTTCCCAAGTGGCTGACCAAACTGTCTTTGTCGGAGGTTCTGGAAGGGTTATTGATGAGGTTCTGGGTGTTAAAGGGTCTGGGAGCATCTGAAGTCTGTAGTCCGGGGCCTCCTGAACCTGAAGCCTGTAGCCCGGGGTCTCCTGAACCGGAAGCCTGTAGCCAGGCCCCGTCTGAACCTGAAGCCTGTAGCCAGGCCCCGTCTGAACCTGAAGCCTGTAGCCAGGCCCCGTCTGAACCTGTAGCCTGTAGCCAGGCCCCGTCTGAACCTGTAGCCTGTAGCCAGGCCCCGTCTGAACCTGTAGCCTGTAGCCAGGCCCCGTCTGAACCTGTAGCCTGTAGCCAGGTCCCGTCTGAACCTGTAGCCTGTAGCCAGGCCCCGTCTGAACCTGTAGCCTGTAGCCAGGCCCCGTCTGAACCTGTAGCCTGTAGCCAGGCCCTGTCTGAACCTGTAGCCTGTAGCCAGGTCCCGTCTGAACCTGTAGCCTGTAGCCAGGCCCCGTCTGAACCTGTAGCCTGTAGCCAGGGGCCGTCTGAACCTGAAGCCAGTAGCCAGGGGCCGACTGAACCTGAAGCCAGTAGCCAGGGGCCGACTGAACCTGAAGCCAGTAGCCAGGGGCCGACTGAACCTGAACTCTGTAGCCAGGCTCCTCCTGAACTCTGTAGCCAGGCTCCTCCTGAACTCTGTAGCCAGGCTCCTCCTGAACTCTGTAGCCAGGCTCCTCCTGAACTCTGTAGCCAGACACCTCCTGAACTCTGTAGCCAGGCTCCTCCTGAACTCTGTAGCCAGGCTCCTCCTGAACTCTGTAGCCAAGCGCCTCCTGAACTCTGTAGCCAGGCGCCTCCTGAACTCTGTAGCCAGACGCCTCCTGAACTCTTTAACCAGGCCTCTCTTCTAGCTCTTAGTCCGGCGTTGTCTCCAGCCTTTAGTCCGGCGGCAGGTTCTGTTCTTTCTCTCTCCAGACGTCGGTTCCTGAGGGTCCGGTTCTACCGACGGTCCCCGAGGTTGCTGCTCGGCCGCCGGCCTATGAGAGACCTGCTCCGCCGCCGGCCTATGAGAGACCTGCTCCGCCACCGGCCGCCGGACATCGTTGCTAACCGGGGCCGTCCTTCAGGACACCCGCCGGATTACCTGTCTCACAGAGGTCGTCCGCCGGAGAACCTGACACGCCTAGGACGTCCGCCGGAGAACCTGACACGCCTAGGACGTCCGCCGGAGAACCTGACACGCCTAGGACGTCCGCCGGAGAACCTGACACGCCGAGGACGTCCGCCGGAGAACCTGACACGCCGAGGACGTCCGCCGGAGAACCTGACACGCCGAGGACGTCCGCCGGAGAACCTGACACGCCGAGGACGTCCGCCGGAGAACCTGACACGCCGAGACCGTCCTTCGGGACGTCCGCCGGAGAACCTGACACGCCGAGACCGTCCTTCGGGACATCCGCCGGACAACCTGACACGCCGAGGCCGTCCTTCGGGACGTCCGCCGAACAACCTGACACACCGAGGCCGTCCTTCGGGACGTCCGCCGGACAACCTGACTCGTCGGGGCCGTCCTCCTGGACGACCGCCTGAGAACCTGACTCGTCGGGGCCGTCCTCCTGGACGACCGCCTGAGAACCTGACTCGTCGGGGCCGTCCTCCTGGACGACCGCCTGAGAACCTGACTCGTCGGGGCCGTCCTCCTGGACGACCGCCTGAGAACCTGACTCGTCGGGGCCGTCCTCCTGGACGACCGCCTGAGAACCTGACTCGTCGGGGCCGTCCTCCTGGACGCCCGCCTGAGAACTTGACTCGTCTTGTTTTGTTTGAGTTTTTATTTGGACATTTATTTGATTCTAGCCCTCCGTCCTGTACCTCCCTCCACCCACCCGAGCTAGTCTGTTTTGTTTCTGAGGCCGTCTGGAATCCGGCCTTGAGGAGGGGGTTCTGTCACGATTTGGGTTTTGTCTTGGTTTATGTTATCAGATTTATTAGTTAAGTTTCTGCTTTTGGGGTCTTGTTTGGTTTTGTTTTAGACATGTTGTTCTGTTTAGGTTACCTGTTTTCCACCTGTCACTTTATCAGTTCTGTTTGGTCTCCCCTCAGCAATCTGTCAGCTTTCTTGCCTTGATTAGATCCACCTGCTCACTTATAATTAGTCTTCACTCCTGTTCACCTGTTCACTCCCCTATATAGTCCTGCCACAAACCTCTGCAATCTGCCAGATCATTAACGAGCCACGGTGAGTTTAGTTCCAGCATTCTTTATTCTGATTGACCTGTTGACGATAACCCGAGAGCCTTTTTGATTCTGAGCCAGCCTGTTCCCTGATCTGTTTTTCCTGCCCTGTCTGACTGATTTACCGGTTTACCGACTAGTTTCTGTCCTATGGTTATCCGTGCTTGCTTTGCCCTGTCTGTACCTCTGCCTATTTTGGACTGCTTTTGTGTACCGGATTTTGGACTGCCCTTTTGACTATTGAGCCCGCCTGTTCCTGTTTTCATTATTAAAATCCTGTTTTTTGCCTTAACCTCACTTGTTGGGTTTGAATACTGGGTTTGCCTGATTCACGATCATAACAGTTCTTGCTGAAATGGGACATGTTGGGTTAGACGATGTTGATCGAGTTCTGGAAACCTCTCAGTTAAAGTATAGGTCTTTCTACTCTACAAGGAATAGACACTGAAACTCATATTTAGAATGGTAACAATTTAAATTGTGTGTACCTTACTGTTAATGAAATTTTTCTGTACCTTATTGTAAAGTGTTAACCTGTAAACTGTTCAAGATAAGAGGGTAGCACATATAGTTGTTCTTCTATTTATTAAATAGCTTTTTACAGCTCATTGTAATGTGTCTAGCTTTTTAAACACCTCACTGATATTGTTCTTCTTCCCAGAGTAACAACTTCCACTTGAAAGGGTGTTGTTATTGCTGTGTCTCGGTAGTGCTAGTGTTGGGTGAGTTCACTGACTAGAAAAAGATTTTTTTTTAGTTCCCAAGTGGATGATCTCTGATCTGGGCCTGTCAAGCCTAAAATCAGCCGATTCCGGTCACTGGACGATTTCTTCGTGCATCTCTGCCATGAACTGTATCATTCCAGGCGTAACACGTAAACAGCGAGACTTTCTTGTGGCATTAAGTAATTTGACAGCCTGATGAAGCGATCAGTCCACATTTATCACGGAGGGCTATGTAAGTGGCGAACTTAAAACGTTCAGATGCAGCATCTGCAGATTTGAAAATGCGGGGCTTTAAATTTAACGTCTGTTTAGTGGTCTTTGCATCTGTTTGTGAGGTGATTTAATGCTACTAGTCCTCTTCCCATGCTGTCTCCTCCTGTGTTCCGCTGACTTTGATAGCTTGACCCTCGAGGCAAAACCACCATGCTCATGTCTGTGAATGTCAGTTCAAATGACAGGAAAGTTCATGATTGGAGTCAGGACCTGATGCACTTTCTGTCTTGGCAGCTGATCCTGGCCTTTTTTCAATGGAAACTTCTGTTTTGTCTCGGGGCGTTTTTAGGGAATCAAACCATCACACCAGGTGGGGATTTGCATCATGATCTTTGGCTCGTTTAGGCACAGAATGTGAAGTTAGCCCCCTTTGCCGTTTCGAAGTTAACTTGGAAGTAGTCACAATGGAGTTTCCCAAGAATACTAAGGGCGTGGTATCATCAGACTTTCTGGGTAGGGACTCGGCTTTTGCGAGGGTTGTGCGTGTCTGTCCTCAGGAATGGTGTGACGTCTTTCCTTTCCAGAGCATGGGGGAGGACTCTGCAACATCTCACTGTCTCCATGTGTTTTCCTCTTAGTAATGTCTGACTTCTCTTTATGCGCCAACATTTTGAGCGTTATCCAAACTTATGCTGAAACTTGAGTTTATTGCAGTTTGTGAACTTGTGGGTATTTTGAGGGACGATTTAGAGGAAATATTTGAGTTCTTACTCTAAATTTATTTATTTTTGGTCTTTAGATTAACCACTGCTGTGTACTATTCATGCTCTATTTACACGGACAATGGACTTACCAAGTTTGCAACCACAGCAGCCATATCTGCATCACAATTATGGCAGCTTGGTTGGCATTATAAGCTTCACCAATTGGTGCTCATCCCTAGCAAGAATTGCATATCAGTGTTCATCGAAAGGGATGCAAAAAGGGGGGAAGTGAACTTATGTTAAACTGGTCTACAGTATTTTTAGTCATTTGGAAATTCCATGGAGTGTTAAAAAACAACCAATGAGACTTATTCTTTGCATACAGCGCACACCCTGTTTGTATTCTTTTAGTTTTTAAAATGTTTTCAAAGAAGCAAAGATGTCTGAGAAACAAATTTTTTGACAATTTTGTAACCTTTTTTTGACTAAAAGTAAACTACTACTAAAGTATAGTACTACTACAGATGAATAAATTGCTGTAATTTAATGACATTCTAGTCAGCAACTGTGAAACAAAAGTCATGATTTCAAATCAGTGTTCTGTGTACCTGCGACATACAGTATATCAAGCAATGTCAAATTTTTTCTAGGCAAACTGTGCAATGAGGGTGCTGCTCCAACAAACGTTTGGTTCTTGTGTCACGGTCTTCAGGTGGTTGTGTTTGTTTTTTTCTTGTGTTGTTTTGTGTATGTATGTACGACTGGTTCGTTTAGTTTCCTGGACCATGCTTTCTAACTTTTCAAGCTGTATGCGAAACGAAATTTCGTTCTGTACGCTCTCTGTGCATACAAAATGACAAATAAAGTTGTCTAAGTCTAAGTTCTTTAGCTCGTGATCCTTTAGTGTTGATTTATATTAGTTCTTACTTTTGTGGCTCGATTAGTAGATTCTGTTCTTAGTTCAAGTTATGTTTAGTTTGTTTTATATTCTGTAGGGTTTGTTCCCAGTGTTCCTCCCTGCCTGCCATTGCACTCCATGCATTCTCTCCTTACTCTCCACTTTATATAGCTGCCTGGTTTATCCCCTCTCATTTGTTGGTTTCTCCTGTAATTCCTCAAGTTTCAACATACCTGTCAGCCTGATGTTCTGTTCCTTCAGGCGTTCCTTGTAAGTTTTCTTTTTGATTCGATCTTTGACTCATCATGCAGCTCCTGAGTTCCTTTTGGTCCAGCTCCGTCTTCTCAGGTCATGACATCTTGTTGTCTCTGGTCACCTTTACCTCATCATCCTCTCCCTCTTTTCAGCAAACAACTCTAATAATGAGTGCATAAAAAACACATTGGTCTGTGACAAATAAAAAAAGATTTTTTGTTTACTTCAATTGTTAAGTCAATAAAGGCCAAGGTTTCTTTATTTTCAACGAAGCTTAAAACAGGCCTTTTGGCATTGTTTTCATCAGCTGTCATGTATTTTTCATTTAAAGGGGCATTTTACTTTACAAATATTTAAAGACCCAGATGATTCTTGTCGTGTCCTCTTCCCTGTGTCCCCATTTCCCTTCAAACAGTGCTTTTAGTGCTTTCAGTAATCGTTTCCGTGCAGGCCACGAAGTTTGTGGAATAGGAATCGTTCAATAATACATAGTTTCCTTTGCCGCTTCAAGACAGGAGTTTCTGTCTCTCCAGAAGAGAAATAAATCAGGGGTGTCTAATAAAAGCTGTGAAAAAATAAAAATCCACAAACAGCTCGATGTGGGCAATATATCATACATATGAATCCGCCTCCCAACTCACTCACACACACCAGCGGCAGGAGTACATGCAAACACTCAAGTCAACGCTCAAGTATAACGACGATGTGATTTATGAGTCCACTGCTGGACGCGGTGCTGCCGGGTAATGCATTTAGCTCTTATCTGCCTCGCTTGTAGAAGGCAGTTCTCTAAACCATTTGCCACTGGAGATTCATACACCAACAGAGATGAAGAGAGAGGAGAAGCACAAGAAAAACGGATTTGCTATTGATGGGTAGTTGGTTTGGCTGTGAGCAGGAGGCGGACGCTGCGTTTGCACACATTGTGAAATAAAGGGCGAAATCGGAGAATAGAGGATCAGTTGTTAGAAATGAATACATACATGTGTGTCGAAGACAACGAGATATCAAAGGTTATTGGAGTTTCTGAAGGTAAAATTGTTTTGTTCGAGCCGGAGGGGATCCGAGGATGCTGCGTGACTTCAAAAGAAGATGTGAAAACACAATCTGTCTGATCCAATCTAATAAGCCCCAGCATAATCCCCACACTTTGGTCTGCTTGGACAAGAAGCGTAGGCGGGATGCTGATAAAGCAGAGGTAGCTGAAAGGAAGAAGGCACACTAACGCTTTTATTAGCTGAGCCACGCAATTGTCCTCATGTCTAAATATTACAGCCAGTAGAAGCCAGTAATAAAGGGCACAGTATTTACTATTTTATGTATATAGCAGCGTATGGATGCAAACTCCAAGTAAAGGTCAGGTTCCCTGTTTCACAACTTAAAGCAGCGAGTTTGTTGCTTGGTTTGCCAGCAGTAAAGTAGCAAGAGGGATTAGCTGTGTAAAATTTTAAACTTGGTTCACAGAACCTTTACATCAGACAATGTGGTCAAGATGATCGTTTATGCCGCTCGGCACACGGATGTAATGAACTGAGTTGAGGTTACTGAAGGTTGAAGGAAAACTTCAAGGAAGAAGACAAACGGCTCCCTATGCATTTTTCTCTACAGGCAAAACCAGCACATTGTTCAGTTTGATTTCATCACATTTAAAAACTTTGACTTTGAGTTCTAGGATGCAAGAAACATTTCAAATTGGGTTTCATTGGTAAGAAATTGTTTTTCTATACAGATATGAAATGAAAATGAGAGGGTATTAAACGAAATTAAAAAATTGGAGAAAGGGCATGTCAATCCAGGACATCCCAGCATTACCAGATTCACCACAAATGTCTGGCAGAATTTTTTATTTTCTTTTATTTTTTGTTAGGTTTTTTTTTGTCTTTTTGGACTCATGCAGGACAAGATACATTGCTTGGGGTTTGCCTGTGAATTTAGGTTAAAACATATCAGGGACACTGTTGATATTAATATGGGCCTGCTGCTGCTTATTTCTGAAGGCCCGTCTTACCCCTGTTTAAGATTTGGCAGCAAAGGAGAAACAATTATCAGAGGCAAACATTTAAAATATGCATATTTAATTCATTTGGAATTCCAAGAGACAAAAACTTACAAGCTAGTTTGTTGCCCACGTCCTTCTCCCAGGCATTGCAGTTTTTGTCTAATCAAAGGTTTGCAAAGACATCCTTTTATCACACTAACTCACCCCTCCCAATTAGGTTGGGGGTGTGGGCCCAGACATTGAGGCTTCAGGTCCTATCTGCTCTCAAAAGAATGAGGCTGTTCTTCTCAAGGTCTTACATGCAGTATGGCTGATTTAGTACTCAAACCGTCAGGGGTCAAGCCAAATGACCTCGACAACCATAAACTAGCTCTACAATCTTAAAACAAACATCCTGTGAGCTGTGTGCTTTCTGCCTCAAAGGGGAGACACAGTTTAGAGGCCAGGAGTACCTTTTATTATTTTCCATACAAAGGCCTGATTAATATAACAACTAACGATATTTTCCACAACAATACCCAAGCCAACATTTAAGTATGGGGCCCATACGGGCAGAAAATGGGCTCTGAAATGGGACTGTCCTCGACTTACTTAATGCAGGTTTTATGCAGGACTACCGTAGTCTTTTGAACAAATTGAGGCACATATGGATTCTAGATGTTTTATTTATTTTGTAACAAATATTTTCAGTACCAACTGTGGATGGTAATGGTTGCCCGGCTGGTTTGGTCAATACGGGCTGTATTTAATTAACGCATTTTTTGGACCATAAGGTGCACCATAAGGCGCATTGTGAATTAGTGTGTTTAATATCATTCAGCTCCTCCCTCTGTACAAAGCTCTCTTCTGAGAGAGAGAGAGCTATTCGTCTCTGCCGGGAGGACAGAGTAGATGGACTACACTGCCCTGTTTCTAACATAAAGTCAAAATAAACGTAACTTTGATATTGAATTAACTTACTTGGTGTATGGTTGCTAGTGTGTACTCTGGGTGCGGGCTGCCTTACATGAATGCACTTCTGGTTTAGACATTACAGTCAGGCAGTATTGTAGACAGTTCAGGGGTCCGATCAGGTAGTGACAGTGTACCGTAATGCTCCGAATATCCAGCTTCATTGCTAACCAAAGTCGCTCCACTCAATGGATATTTGGAGCATTGGAGCTGTGATTTTTGAGCACATTGAACCACATAGAATAAGTCAGTAAGCACAACGATAGTCATATAAAACGCATCAGATCATAAGGCGCACCATCGATTTTTGAGAAGAATTTAAGGATTCTAAGTGTGCCTTATATTCTAAAAATTATGGTAAGTCAAGTGAATATGTAACAAGAAGACTTTTGCGAGTCTTAGGCCAGTAAGTATCCAAGACAAACTCATATGGGACGCACATAGACATATTAACAGGGACTGTGATATAGTGTCATTTTCCAGCTTTCACTTCTCATCCATACATTTAATGCACTGAAATAACAGAGATCACTGGACTTTAGTTCGTTTTTTTTTTCATAACTTGTGACTATCTTTCTTCGCATATCAATGAAATCCTTCCAAAAATTGATGACCAGCTTTATGGATGTTTTAACTCATGTCTCGACAGTTTTTTTGTGTGGTGACGATCGCCTTGTCTTTTAGGTTATCAATGAGAATCCAGTCACGTAGCCACTCCAAAATGCTTATATTACTCACAGACAAGTAGTTTAAGCTATTGAAATAAAAGATTACTTTCAACCTAAACTTAACTTTGGGCTTAACTGTGCACTTCCGATGTGTTTTGCCACTCAGACAGATGGATCCCATTTTGCAGGCGCAAAAGCCATGCAACTTGCGAGCAATTTGGGAAACAAAAGGCAGGTAAAAGAAGAAATACTTTGTGGTCATGTTGTTGTTTTTTATTATTCTGTTGGTAGGGGATTCGGACACTATTCCTTTTTATACTGTGTGCCTTTTAAGCACACGGGAAAGCTTCAAAACCCGATTAAAAGACATATCAAAAGATGTTTAGTGATGCAATGCAAACAATCTTTTGAGTCACAGCCTCTCACTTTGAACACCTTTAAGTCATTAAAGAACTGTGGCAAACCTCCACTTTTGTTTTTCGGGTGAGAGCAATTTCAAGGAGGTACAAATATATTATTATGGGAGAGAGGGAATCCAGTGGCAGCAGCATACAGCTGAAGATGTGGGCGGATGGGAGAGAAATAAACCGATATCATAATGACAAGAAATGCTCTAGGTTTTTTTTCCTCTTTTATTTCACAAATCAAATTTCCCTTTATTCTCTCTCCAGCTATGTACTCATGTGGACGTTTAAATCAGAGGATATGAGATAAATTGAAGCCTAGCACATTCATCTCTGCCAAGTTTGGTTCGTCCTTCATTTCCCATCTGTCTCTCCCTCTCCCTTCCACTCTCCTTCCTATCCACATTTCTTCTTCTTCACTCTGCAAAAGCACACAAATCAGGACATCTACCAGTTCCTTGATGTGCATTCTACACAGACAAGAAAAGCCAACAGAGTAATTTGAAGCTGAGTCTGAATTCCTCTTGACTCTCCCCGAGGTGTAGCGCGGTGGTTTGCAGTGAGTGCTGACTTCTGGCTCAAATGAGTTTGCTGCAAATAGAGCAAATTACTCCAGATGTTTGTACTTCTCTCCTCAATCAATTAAAATACAAGCTGGAGCGGATGGCCTCCCTGAAGCAGTTCGAAGAATATCAAATATAATTTTAGTACAATCAGGCTTTCCAGCTTGCTCTTTCGGTGGAGCACACATTCAAATGATGCCGCAGCAAAATGCAATAAAGGTTTTTATGTCTTGAAAAAGAAGCTGATTTGATATTGGACTCAAAAGGGGAAAAAGTTAATTTTCAAATTTGCAAAAGGATTTCTAATATTGAACATTTTGAATTGAGTCATGTTGCAATAACAAACCCTAGCAATAGATGCTGACAGGGCGACATTAAAATATGCTTTGATCTACATCAATCCATTGTAGCTCTAGGTATGTAACTTGGGTATTGTCCTTCTGGAATATGAGCCTCCACTCCAGTCTCTATTGTTTTGCAGCTTCTATTTTTGTTTAGCTGTGCACCTAAGATTGCAGAACACCCCGAGCAGAACCAAGCAGACGATGCAACACTTTGATTTCATCAGCTGTGAAACGGCTGAAACTCTGGTCCTGTTCATGAGGCTGCTTCCTACAAATATGGTTCATATGGGCAGAACAGACTGGACTTGTCAATTTCATATGCTTATGCACTATATATTTTTATCATTGCAACTATGTTGAGCTTTATGTGTGTGTGTTGCTGAATGCTTTGCCTGTTAATTTTTCTTGCTTGCTTTTCTTTGTTGTCTTGTAAATTTGATTTTCATTTGTAAATTAGCAGTTAGAGCGAGTATTTAGAGCACTTTTATTTTGTGCTTTATCTTTGTAGTTTTCTATGACATCAGCTAGTATGGGGTCCTAAGTTACCAATTTTGTTCCTTCCTATGTACGTTTTGGACTTTTCTGACCACAGCATCTTCTTTCATGTTTTCTGTGCCTTTTAACACTTTCATCTTGCCACTCTTCTCGAAAGGCCATAATTGTTAAGTCAATGATTAATATATAATGATCGCTTTCCTCCCTACACTTTCCTCCCTACACTCCCTACATTATGACTCACAGAGTGATCATGGGTCTTCTGGCTGCTTTTTCGTCTGTCCGGTCAGTTGGATGACCTCGTCTTGGTTGGATTGCAGTTTTACTTTAATCTTTCCAGTCCATTTTCTCCATGAGGGTGTTTCTTTTCTTTCTTCATGGATGTTTGCTAAAAATCTGTTGGACCTCCATAGCACAGCTGTACTATACTGAGGCACAAACACTGTTTACGTATTTAGTGACTTCTAAAGGCTTGTTTATTTTTTCTGCGCAGAAATGAGACGTGCGAACTAGGGCTGGACGATATAGAAAAAATTAATATCGACATAATAGAAATCACATTGATCGATTTTGAAAATTATCAAAAAATTCAAAACATATATGTTAAAGGTGCATAGCGACGTTATTTGACTTTTCTATTTATTTATACGTCAGTAGCTCACTCTGGTTGCATACAAAGTATTTATGAAAGATTATCACGTCCTTCTGGCGTATTAGTTGTTATTTTGGTGTTTTATGCTTTGTTTTTTCTCAATTTGTTAGTAAATAAAGCCTTTCGTGTTTATTTACAATTTTAACAGAAGTACGTATAGCACATGTGCAGCAGGGGTTAAAACAAGGAAGCGGCTAACGGCTATTCACGCTGGCGGTAATGACACCCGGTCACGCCGATCGGAGGTCACTAAAGTTGGTGTTGCTTCGGTGTGTGAGTTTGCTAAAACAATGTCGGACTCCGTAATTTTCTCTGGTCCCCTGCCTGATCTGACCAGTGATGACATGTTTAGCCGCATGTCATCATTCAACCGCTGGTTGTCTAGGTGGTGTCCTGAAAACGACGTGGGCTACATTGATAACTGGCGAACTTTCTGGGGAAAACCTGGTCTGATCCGGAGAGACGGCATCCATCCCACTTTGGATGGTGCAGCTCTTCTTTCTAGAAATCTGGCCGGTTTTATTAGTTCTCCTAAATGCTGACAACCCAGGGTCCAGACCAGGAAGCAGAGCCGTAGTTTAACACACCTCTCTGCAGCTTCTGTACTGTTACCCACCCATTATCCTATTGAGACGGTGTCTTTCCCACGGCCAAAACTTAACAGATCAAAAACTTATCTAAAAGGAACAAATCATAAAAACCTAATAAAAATCAATACGGTTCACCTTGAACCTAAAAATAAAACAATTAAATGTGGTCTATTAAATATAAGGTCTCTCCCTCCAAAGACTTTGTTAGTTAACGAATTGATTTCTGATAAACAGATTGATTTGTTTTGTCTCACAGAAACCTGGCTACAAGAGGACTACGTTAGTATAAATGAGTCAACTCCCTCCAATTATTCAAATTTCCACATTCCCAGATCTGTGGGAAGAGGAGGAGGAGTGGCAGCCATCTTTCAGTCTGATTTATTAATTAGTCCCAGGCCAATTAATAACTACAGTTCTTTTGAACATTTAACCCTCAGTTTCCCTCATCCAAACTGCAAAGCAATAAAACCTCTTCTGTTTATTGTTTTGTATCGTCCACCAGGCCCTTGCACTCAGTTTTTGGATCAGCTGTCAGACTTCTTATCTGATTTGGTGTTAAATACTGATAAGGTTATTATAGTGGGTGATTTTAACATCCATGTTGACACAGAATGTGATAACCTTAGTGTAGCCTTTAAAACTATCCTAGATTCAATTGGTTTTGCTCAAAATGTGCATAAACCGACGCACTCTTGGCTCCATACTTTAGACCTTGTGCTGACATATGGCATTGATTGTGAAGAATTAACAGTATTTCCTCACAACCCTGTCCTATCTGATCATTTTTTAATAACATTTGAGTTTAATCTAACGGAGTTCTCCACCCCCAAAAGAGGGTTCCATTATAGTAGATCTTTATCGGATAATGCTGTATCAAAACTTAAAGAGTCTGTCCCCTTTTTAATATCCTCCGTATTGCAGAAATGCCCTGTAGATGGCAGCAATGTTGTTTCTTCCAATTCACAAATAGATGTCTTTGCAAACGGTATGACTTTGTCATTGCGTTCTGCATTAGACAATGTAGCTCCCTTGAAAAAGAAGGTGATTATTCACAGGAAGCTGGCTCCTTGGTTTAATTCAGAGCTGCATTCCTTGAAGCACAATGTTAGGAAATTGGAGAGAAAATGGCGCTCTACACACCAAGAGGAATCCTACCTAATCTGGAGGGACAGTCTATTGTTGTATAACAAGACCATTCGCAGAGTTAGAGCAGCATATTTTTCATCATTAATTGAGGAGAATAAGAATAATCCTAGATTTCTCTTCAATACAGTTGCCAAACTTACCCAGAGCCACAGCTCTGTTGATCCAGCCATCCCCTTAGCTCTTAGCAGTAATGATTTTATGGGATTCTTCATAAATAAAATTGATTCCATTAAAAATAAAATAATTGGCATCCTCCCAAACATGATTACCTCGTCCTCAGTAAGTAAGGCAGCATTGGAGGAATCCTTAGAACCTGCGCAGTGTCTGAACTGTTTAAAAGCAGTAGAGCTTTCTGAGCTATCTAAAATTTTAGCTTCATCTAAACCTTCTACCTGTATGTTAGACCCAATCCCAACCAAGTTGTTTAAGGAGGTATTCCCTCTGATCAGTGGTCCTATTTTAGACATGATTAATCTATCCTTAGTAAATGGATATGTACCAAAGGCTTTTAAAGTAGCTGTTATTAAACCTTTACTTAAGAAACCTTCTCTTGATCAAGATGAGCTAGTAAACTACAGACCTATATCTAATCTTCTTTTCTTATCTAAAATTCTTGAGAAAGTAGTTGCTAATCAACTTTGTGAACATTTACAAAGTAATGACCTACTTGAGGAGTTTCAGTCAGGCTTCAGAGCTCATCATAGCACTGAAACAGCTCTGGTGAAGGTCACTAATGATATTCTCATGGCCTCAGATAATGGACTTGTGTCTGTACTTGTCCTGTTAGATCTCAGTGCTGCATTTGACACAGTTGATCACATTATTCTCCTACAAAGACTTGAGCATACTGTAGGGATTAAGGGGAAAGCATTAGGCTGGTTTAAATCTTATCTGTCGGACAGATTCCAGTTTGTTCATGTTAATAATAAATCTTCTTCAAACTCTAGGGTCACCTGTGGAGTACCACAGGGTTCAGTCCTTGGACCAATTCTATTTACTATATATATGCTTCCGGTTGGCAAAATTATCAGACAGCATGGGATTAATTTCCACTGTTATGCTGATGACACTCAGCTATATTTATCCATAAATCCTGATGAATCCAATCAGTTACTTCGACTGCAGTCATGTCTTGATGACATCAAAAGCTGGATGACTTTAAATTTCCTGCATTTAAATTCTGACAAGACAGAAGTTGTAATCTTTGGGCCAGAGTCCTCAAAAAATAAACTTCTTAATCAATCACTGAATCTGGATGGCATTAACTTGGCCTCTGGTAATAAAGTAAAAAATCTTGGTGTTATTTTTGACCAAGACATGTCATTTAAATCCCATATTAAACAGGTTTCCAGAGTTTCCTTTTTTCACCTCCGGAATATCGCCAAAATTAGAAACATTCTGTCCAGGGGTGATGCTGAAAAACTAGTGCATGCATTTGTTACTTCAAGGCTGGACTATTGTAATTCTTTACTATCAGGAAGTCCACAGAATGCAGTTCGAAGTCTTCAGCTGATCCAAAATGCTGCGGCAAGAGTTCTGATGAAAATCAACAAGAGGGATCATATTTCTCCAATTTTAGCTTCCCTTCATTGGCTTCCTGTTAAATCAAGAATAGAATTTAAAATTCTTCTTCTAACGTATAAAGCCCTTAATAATCAAGCTCCATCATATATCAGAGCTCTGATTACTCCGTATGTTCCTAACAGAGCACTTCGCTCTCAGACTGCAGGTCTGCTGGTGGTTCCTAGAGTCTCTAAAAGTAGAATGGGAGGCAGATCCTTTAGCTATCAGGCTCCTCTCCTGTGGAACCAACTCCCAGTTTTGGTCCGTGAGGCAGACACCCTATCTATTTTTAAGACTAATCTTAAAACATTCCTTTTTGACAAAGCTTATAGTTAGAGTGGCTCATGTTACCCTGAGCTACCTCTATAGTTATGCTGCTATAGGCTTAGGCTACTGGAGGACATCAGGGTCTAATTTTCTCACTCTACTGATTTCTACTGTTCTTCATTCTACGGTTCTCCAGTTTTGTATTGTATTACATTGAAATGACTGTCGTCATTTCAGCTTTTAACTTTTTGCTCTCTCTCTTTTTCTTCATAGTAGGTACACCTGGTCTGGCGTTCTGTTAACTTTGACATCATCCAGAGAAGACGGCTCACCCGTTACTACCATCTAATGTAGAACAGATTACTAGATCAATGTGTGCTTCTGTGCTTTTTTGTCTCTCTTGTTGTGTCTCTGCTCTGTCTTCTGTAACCCCAGTCGGTCGAGGCAGATGACCGTTCATACTGAGCCCGGTTCTGCCGGAGGTTTTTTTTCCCGTTAATGGGTGGTTTTTCTTCCCACTGTCGCTTCATGCTTGCTCAGTATGAGGGATTGCAGCAAAACCATGTACAATGCAGACGACTCTCCCTGTGGCTCTACGGTTCCCCAGGAGTGAATGCTGCTTGTCAAGACTTTGATGCAATCAACTGGTTTCCTTATATAGGACATTTTGACCAATCTGTATAATCTGACCCAATCTGTATAATATGATTGAACTTGATTTTGTAAAGTGCCTTGAGATGACATGTTTCATGATTTGGCGCTATATAAATAAAATTGAATTGAATTGAATTGAATTATTAGCATTTCCCAGCGAAACAATGAAGAAAGGTCCAAGATGCAATGAAAAATGTGCAGAAAGATGTGATTCCAAGAGGGAAAAGACTGGAATGTCGCTGGGAATATTGTTTGAATGTTGGTTTTCATTGAAGCGCAGGCTAAACCTGCCGAGGCTCAGATGTGAACGCAGAGTCGAATGACGTGAGTAAATGTTCTGATATGAGGCTCTTAAAGTTGCTGCAGATTGGTGTATTTAATTAATAATGGTTGGTCTTCGATTACGGTGAGATTCCGCCTTAATGCGAGACATTGCAGAGGGTCTGGCTTATTTAATATTGATTAATAAATTAAGCAAACTGGCATTATGATAGTCCTGCAATACTGTCGCTAGATGTCCCCACATCTGTTTGTATCTGCTAATCACGCCTTTCGGCTCAAAAAGGACCATCAAAACACTATCAAGATGGAAGCTTGGTGTATATAACTTTATTTTATCATGATCAAACGGTTTTTGGTCTTTTTTTATAAGCATATAACATGACTATATACCTTTACGTACAACCTTGGCCATTTTATGCTGTTGCTTAATGACCTATTATTAGATAAAGAACGCTGATTTCAAACTCAGCCCTTTATTCAAACAACTTTTTTACCAAAACTGCAAGTTTTTAAAAAAAAGAACCTCCAACACAAGGAGCTCCTCCTCTTCCTTTGTGATTTTCCGCACTGGACTGATCGTGTAATTAGGAATTTTCCTAGGTGCGCGGAGCGGAAACTTTTGGCCGTGCCTTGGGGCGTGGTAGCCAAAATATGGCTGTACGGACCTTGCGAAGGTGTCAAGCATAAACCAGGCGTAAGGGCCATTAGGTTGCACTTTATTCAGGTATCACAGTAAAAGGGACTGAATACAATGCACACCATTCAATACAATTCAGTTTATTTATATTGCACCAATTTACAGCACCTCTTGGATTCCTGTTAGTGGAAAAATTCTAAAAATTAGTCACTATTTTGTTTTTGTTATAAATTCACGATAAAATTTTGTGAGTTTTGTAGTTGCAATGCAACAAAATATGAAAAAGTGCAAAGGTCACATTCATTGTCCTTTCAAGGTTGTGTGTGGAGAATCTTCACAAAAACTCTGCTTGTTGCATTGTAGTTTATGTCACTTTGACATATTTGCAACACAGGATGCTGAAAAGCAGCCAATTGCATGATGAGCAAAGCTCCCTAAAGATTCCAGAGGACCAAGCAGGAGAGTACGGTATAAATCTGTTTGCTTGCGTACTCCTTTCTACTTCTATCAACGTTTCACAGCACTTTCATGCAACCACTGGGATAAAACGGTTTAACTTCTGGCACGGTGGGTAACAAGATGGGGAGGAGAAACTGCTCCTCACTCGCATGTCAAGATTTAAACAGTGGGTAATACATGGAGTGCTGATATTACGTCTCGGCGGTTCGACTTTTGAAAATCTGCTACTATTGATCACAACAAAACAACTGACCTCATGAATCTCCTGCCAATGGACCCAGCAGGAGTAGATATAGCTAGTGCTGCGAGTGAATGCAGCTCTGCCACAAACTGCAGCAATCTTTGGTCTACGACTGTACCCAACAGTACCTTAGCCTTTATGCAGCTTTTCATCATTTTAATTGATGAGACAGACAATATTCTGGATGAGCAACCTTCCTACGCCGAGGCTTGAAGGCTGACATCTCTGCAGCGTGCTTCTTCTCGGGACAAGTCGTGCAGGAAGCTGAGATAGCGTGCAGGGATTTAATCATGGCTTTCTGCTTCTGCACACCCATTGTGGTGACTCAAACGCACATGACTAAGCTATGCTTTGAATTTGGCTTTCGTTTGTGATTTTTATTTAGAGCCCTTTCTTCGCAGGTCCACCTGACTCAGTACGCCAATCTGTAGGAAAGTGAAACACTACTTTCCAACAGTGGATCACATGTGTTTGTGGTGGCTCCCATATTGGGATGCACCCGTGCAACTGCATCTACGTTGCATTCCACTTGGCTTTTGCTAGCGTTTGGCTAACATTCAGTATTTTTTCAGACCTTACCTACCTGTGATTGAGTATTTTAAGCATATATTTAGGTAACTCTTGTCACAAAAGCTTCCCTGTTAAGGGCTTCGTCACATGTGGTACAGAAAACGTCATTTATATAGCGAAATGTCCTTGCATTAGATTTATATGGACAAAACCACGTATGCTGAAACTAAGAATGTGAGAACATAAGAGCTCTATCATGCATAATGATTGTAATTATCCTGTAGCCCATCATTTTAATGAGGTCTCCCATCCTATCTCCTACTTATGTTTTCAGGGTATTGAACATATTTATTTGCCAAGAGGGGGAGACATAGATTTGAAGTTACGCCAAAGGGAGCTTTTTTGGATCTGCAGTTTAATTACTGTACAACCTAAAGACCTAAATTCAGTTTCTCTTTGCTCTGGTTGGTGTTTGTGTAGACCTGCTCTATGGTTTATGACGGCCCTCATCTGATACCCCCATTGCTCTCTGTTCCACGGTTGCAGTCTTTGTTTCTTATGGATCTGGGTATTTCTTTCTAATTTGGGACGGTTCTTTTAAGCCCCATGTACCTATTGCTTCTTTGTTTATGGTTTTTGTCTCTTTTCATTTTTCACTGTGAAAAATTCTTCTGTGGCGTTCTGAGAAGGCCTCCATGTGTAGTTTTACAGCCAGAACTCCAACTCCAAGAATACTTCACCTTGCCCAGATGATCGTGCACACGTGTAGTCATACTGATCTGTTTTTAACCCATCTGCTCGTTTTGTACTTTATGTGCTCTGATGAAGGTCTTTCTGACCGAAAGCTCACAATAAACAGTGAAATCTTGCACAGATAAAGTGTGCATAAATCTTCTGTTTGCTTTTGGACTATTTTTTGGCTTCCAACACCTTTACTTAAGGTATAGCCTACAGGTAACTCTTGTTTAAAATAATCTATAAACCGATTTGTAGCAGAGAGATTTTCACTTATCTGTAATGTCAACCCTTATTTTTATATGAGCTTCAGATAGGGCCGGACGATATAGAAAAAAGCATATCAATAAAATAGAAATAATATTGATCGATATCATATTATTATCATCAATAAATTCAAAACATATATTTTAAGTGCAGCCTTGGCCATTTTATGCTGTCGCTTGATGACGCCTTTTTAAATAAAGAACACTGAATTCAAACACAACCGTTTATTCAACCAATTTTTTACCAAAACTGTAAGTCTTAAAAAAGAAAAAAAAAAGAACATGAGTTCTCTAAACTCTCTAAAGCTTGATGAAGGAGCCTTCCTGGGTCTTGTGGTAGTGACTGTAGTATTAACCTACAGGCTAGAATGCAAAAGGAAGGAAACTTTTTATTCACCCCTTTTTTTTCTATTGAACCACCCGTCTATCGATTGATATAAATTGTTATCCAGTTATCGTCAAGCCCCAGCTTCAGATTTAACCATTACTAAGCAATGAATATGTCATAGAAACACATGAGAATTTTTTTAATGAATGGTAACAGTTATTACATGTTTTTAGAAATAATTACTATGTAAAAAAAAATCTGGTCACATATTTATATGTTTTAATCAGATTATTTGTTTAAACTCATACATGTTGTATTCTTGCGCAGAGTCTTTTACCATGCCCAATATCAAGCAAATGAACTAACCCCACCACAAAGGTAGAGGAAAAACTTAATTCCCTTTAAGCTTCAAACTAATTAAATGCTGATATTACAATGGCACAGCAAGCAGATACAGCTCTTTACGTATTAGTAAATTCACTAGTGTTCACACTGTTGGACGCTTGTGTGGTTTCTCCAAAGGTAACAGAGAGCAGATGTACGGCCCTTGCACTCTGGCCGAGAAACAGATACTACTGCAATACTAGAACCGATTAAATAAATATGAAGGACTCCCACTGGACTTGAAAGAGGCAACAGGATCTGTTTGACAGGCCCAGGTGAATACCCAAAGACTCCATAATACGTGCAAATACCTGCTCTTCACCTTTATCCAGCTCCTGTAGCAACTGAAATAACGACCCCCATCATTCTGCACGTACCCAGAGACTCCATAAGAAAATAGGTAAATAGTTTGACGGTTGTTGTATATTTGAATATCATTTCCGACATCCATTTTAGCAAGAATCTGAGTCAAACTCTGCACACGCCTACACATGTAAACATAAACACAACCACCGGCTCGTTTTATACACAGAGGCTGGCCCACAACCACGTCTGACTAAGGGAAACTGACATTGTTGGCAGAAACGAGGTGACTATATAAGAAAGGTCGCTGTCGTAAACACAGGCAGAATGCCAGTCACTATAAATGACGACTGGCACTGATGCAAGGGGCAGAAATAGAAAACATGAGTAGGAAGTGCATAAATACCTCTGTACAAGATTTCATTTCACCCAGCCATCAAGGGTTCAACTCAAACAAACAGTTACCAACTACATTTGGATTATGAAACATATTTTGAACAATAGAAAGTAAAATTAGAGCATACTGCAATCACCCAGCTATTGTCCAACAGATATAGTTTCACTCTTCTCCAGCTAGAGCCAAGACCAATTATCAGCCCTGCACCTCCCTGTGTAAACAGGATCAGATCACATCAATTCTGAGAACAAATACTAGGATAATTGCTCTTTTTCTAAACATAACATAACAGACTCGACATAAACAAGCTAGACCAAGCAGCAGCACTTTGCAAATCATAAAAATATCAATGTTCACTATGCTAACTTTTAGACAACTTCTAAATATTAGGTTAGTGTTTGTTCTTCTTCATATCTTCGCATTCTCGAGATTTCTTACCAGTGTAGTCACCTTTTTTTGTCATTGTCCTTATGGTGACGAGACAATGAGGATATTCTCCAACCGCAAAAATAATCTTTCCATGTCCATTTCAAACTCTTTTCCCACCAACATTGGCCCTACGATACAACCACAGATGAACTACCAATACAGAGTCGAAGAGAGCATCTACGGGGCCCAGAATGTACTGTATTGGCATTTACATTAATGTTCTGTTCAGGAGCGTCATCGTCCATGTAGAAAAAATATATGTTATAAAATGTCAAGCATCTTGGATCCAAGAAAACCTTTCCAATGGTTGTATTTTGCACAATGATTACAATAATAACTGTGATTTGATACGGTTATGTGTTCATAATTTAAAGCTACTACTCCAGTTATAGAGGTTTTGCTACTTGCATTGCATCATTGCTCGGCTCACTTTCCACACACAATTTAAGTCTTTTAACATAAAAGCTGTGATACAAGAGAGTCTCCTCATGATAGTAGGTGCAACCCTTTAAACTTTACTTCTACTTCCAGACTATGTGTAGTTGTTTTTTAAGTGACTTACACCAGGCAGATCTGGTAGATTAAGTGAGAAAGTCAGCGAAAGATCCTTTTTACACAAATTATTTACAGCTCTCAAATTCTAAAATGCTCTATCCTAAATTGATATTTGTTCTATTCAATCAAAATAAGTGATTATGATCTCATACAGTACATTAAGTGAAATTGTTAACTCATCAGGTAGCTGTACAAATTGTGTTAAATGCACAATACACAAATAGCCTTACTCCATGTGTCTCATTTAACAGAAACTACAGATGCCGATGTCCCAGCACAATCATGATTTGATGTGGATGTTTGCATCGATTTCCTTTCTGTCAGGGTTCTCTGTGCTGCTCTGCTCTAACTCTACTCCTCAGGTGTGTCTAGTTGGCTGAGGGGGCGTGGCCCACACCTGCAGCTCGTTGCAGGCGGCTTCCTCTGGCTTCTTAAGCAGAGCGCTGACAGATGGAAGACGCCAGAGCCTTAACCAGTCGTGGTACGACGTGGCCTCTGTCCCAACTCTTGGAAACCAGCTTGTGAGTTTTTTCGCTCTTTTGACTTTGACTAATTTTGGTTCTCCCTGTTTTTGTCTCAGATTTTTGGTGCTTGGAAGCACTCACCTGTCTTGACGTCTAGTCCGAAGAAACAGACCGGCAGAATCCGTCTGTTCAGATTTTGCTCTGGCGCTCCCCTCATACTTCCTGGATGTTACCCAGCGAGGCCTGAGATCCCCTCTCCCGGATTCTGCTGGTTCTGCTCTCACTCTGGTCAATCCATCTGTCACCATTGCCGAGGAGGCTCGCTCAGGATCCCTCGCCAGTAACATCTGCCGCCCTCAGCCACTAGCCGCCTATCATCAGCAGAGTAGTATCAGAGATCCCTCGGCGCTACTCCTTCCCGGTTAGGTCCGCCCAGCCCAATGGTAAGCAGCGTAGCTTCTAGCAGTTCTCCTGGTTCTCCTTTCAGAGTCACTTACTCCCTCTCTCTTGCAGACTCTCCAGCCGTGACGTTCTGACCCAGCCGAGTCGCCTGTAGTTCCGTCCGTAGATCTGCCTGTTTCCAAAATAAACATCTTAAAACTGTGCTTTGCTTCCCGATCGTATCTGCATGTGGGCTCGTCACCTGAAAACCATGACACTTTCATACTATCATACTTTCAGAATTTCAGATTCTAAAATCTTATGGGAAATGACAAGTTTAGACCATCTTCTCTGTCAGCGTGAGAGAGCAAATGTTACTTTGCTGTTACTTTGCTATACTCGGTCTAGCCATGTTGTTGTCTGTTGAATGTGTTGCTCTCTCTCAAAGCCTGAATCTATTTCATATATGTTTTCACAAGTTGTAGTAAAAATTTCTTTTTAAATAGCTTCTTACATCTCCGCTCTTCGTGTGAATTTATTTAAATACCTTGCTGATTCTGAAAATAACTTTTCGCTTCTTCCCTAAGAAACGACTTCCCTGCCAAGGAATGGGTCCCTTGTCCTGGTAGCACTTAGTCTTGTAAGGGAGTGAGAAAATAATTCCTCCCAGCCGGTCGAGAAGATTGGGTCACTCCTGTCACCTGCCGATTTATCGGTACATCCCTACTTTTGAATGATTTTGCAGTTTGTTCTGTCAGCTCATATTAATCCTGAACGTTTTATACCGCTTGGATTTTGCTTTGCGAATAAATAAATCTGCCGTCTAATCGGCTTTCAAACAAGAGTTGATGTAATTTTTGTAAGGTCAGGTTTTCTTCTGCATAAAGGACAACATCCATTGTACATGACCGGTTCCAGGATTTAATTACAGCAGAGCAGCAAAAGAGATGCCCTTCACAGCCGAAGAGACAGGACCATTTATTGTTCGTGTTGCACTCATTTCCAGCCCTGAGGTGGGTCACTCGCCTGCAGCGGGTGCACCAGGAGGAGGTTATGACATGCAACATGAACATTTCATCAAACAGCGACTCGTCTTGACAGGGCTTGGTTTTAATTCACCCAACACTGGTGGCCTCGACGTGATCAAAGACGGAGCGAAGAGGAAAGGATTGCGACGATGCTGCGGGCTTCAATTGTCCGCTCTGACTGCTGCCGTCATTCTGTCGGTCGACTTGGTGAGCAGGAGCGTCGGGAAAAAACACTGAAGGTGGATTAGGTTGTGTTTGAACATAACTTGCCCTTGAGGAAAACTGCAATGAAGTGGATTTGGCTAATGGGAATCTGTCCATCACTAGATCCCGGCTCGCTGTACATTCAATTATCGCGTTGCCTGCCTTGCAGCGTGTAATTATTTACTGATCTGGCCAACAGAGCTTTCAAGTTCAAATGTGAAATGTGGAGGAGGTGGGGGGTGGGGGGGGGGGGGGGGGTGAGCATGTGAAGGTCAATGCTAGATAAGGAAGCATTACTGGAGTTTATAATGAGAGGACATTCACAAGTCATTGGGGTGCCGCTGTGCAAGTCTCCCATACGATTTGAGTCCCCTGAGCTCTGAGTTGTTCATGGTAAAAAGAAGATTTATATCCCAGCGTTTGAGAGGCAGAGAAGCACATTATGCCTATGTGAGATTTTTATAAGATTTGTCTCTCTAACCCTCAAGATATTCCCAGATGTGTAGTTTGCAGGATTTTGGCAACAAAAGTGGGATTTGGAGCCAACAGGGCCTTAAAAAAGACAGACACATGCCCCCACAGAGTCACCACTGTCTGGTCAGGCTGTCAGCATCAGTCAGTGAGTGTAATGTTTTAATAGGCTGAAGTAATGTATAGCCGGTAATCTAGAGGCTGTTGACATCTCGCTGGCAGGTGGCCAGGTGGGCTACCATCTGAAATCTGCTCCCCGTTTCTCGTCTCTCTTTTTCCTGCTCGCTCGCTCCTCTCTGTTTACAGCCTTATCGCAACTATTAGTCTCACACAAGTATCTCACTCAGCAGGTCTTATTGTAAGAGCCACCTGCCCAGGAGTATGGGGGCGGATAGCGAATACAAAGATCACCCTCTTCTAGAGCAGCTATCATACCGCAGGGAAATTTTCATTAATTTCTTTTTTCTACTAATATCGTTCTCTTCGTTTTCCATTTGGTTGGATCTCTGTGCTCTTGCATTTTTGTTAAAGTACCTCTCGCCCACTCTCAGTCTGCAACAGTTTGTCAGCAGAAGATGAAGCACAGTGTTGTGGTTTCCATAAACGGCACCGTTATGGCGTAAAGTGCCTTGCACATATTCCTACTACTTGAACTTGTTCACATTTTGTCACCTTTTGTTTCACTTTTTGAAGATTTTCTCTCATTAGAGACCAACACAAAAGGAATGAGAAGGTTAAAGCAAGTTTATGTTTAATACGAACATCCCAAGCTTGGAAATTCTGTACTGTTCAGTCCATCGTCTGAAAATGCAAAGACTATGGAGCAGCTGACCAAGTAATGCTATCCATTTAAACTGAGTGGTCGGGTTTGGAAAACATTAATCAGAAAGGCTAGCCAATATGTTTGTGATAACTCTAGAGGAGATGCAGAGATCCACAGTGATCAACTGGGACAATATGTATAAAAACTTATTAGTGATGCACTCCCCAGAAGACCTGCCACTACAAACACAGCACGATATGGTCGTAAAAGGTGTTATTTTACTGAGATGTAAGATGAAAGCATTTACTCTTTTCATATCTTTATTTGTGATTTTTTAAAGCCTTGAATCGTTGTTCTTCGACTTCACAAAAATATACTTCTTTGTGTTGGCCTCAAGATGTGAAAAAGTATAAAAAGAATGAACACTTTTGCCAAGCACTGCAGATGTTTGACCAATTTCTCATGACTACTCAGACCTTTATCTGCATTTTGTGAGGTAAAAGTATTTTTGTACAGGTCACACAAACAGCTCATTTCTACTTGGCTCATCTTTCCCACCATTTCTCCTTCCATCCCATGCCTCTTCACATCCATGCCTACATGTGTTCTAAAACCAACAAAGACGCTCATACAACAATATTTTTGCAAAACCTCTTTTCTTTTTATTCTCTTAATTTCAAAAAGTACCAGAACAGCACATGTCTCAGTTCAGGGTAAAAAAAACAAAAACATAACTTTTCAGGAATAAACCATAGCTGTCTTGGTTTCAGCAAAACCACTCGTCACATTTTTCAGTTTATCCTGTGGGATTTTCAAGGGTTTTCTAAGACCAAATGTGGGAGACGTTTCCCAAGCCTCAGGCAGAGCATGTCATACTTTGAGCTTAAAACTGGAGCCATGTTTCCATGAGCCCATCTGCGTGCCAGATTTCTGGTTGATGTGAAAAGTTTGAAATCAGTGCTTGTAAATGTCTGTGCAATTTTGATGACAAGGTGGCAAGACACTGGCAACCTGCCCAGGGTGTACCCCGCCTCACCCCCAATGTGCGCTGGAGATAGGCACCCCCCCCCCCCCCCCATAGGTAAAAGGGTATAGATAAAGGATTGATGAAAGGTGGCAACTAAACGGAGAAGGTCCTTTACGGCACACATAATTTGCATTTAACCTCCAGAGATAATCAGAAGCTTTATGCTGATGTCCAGGTAAATGCAAAACTAAGAACTAATTCAATAATGTCAATGAAATTATGTTGTGCAGCATCCTCCTGCAGCTGCACGGTGTAAAGCTTTGTGGGGTAGAAGGGCAAAAAGTTGCTGAGGAGAAAAAAAAACTTTGTTGAGTTTATGGGAGAAGCTGGAGTTAGCTAAGAGACATCAGATCTCACATCTACAGTAAGCTTTACAAAATCCTGAAGGAAGGCTTGTTTCAGCACTATGATAATTATAATAGTAGATTATATTTGAAGGCGCTTTTCAAGTGACTTAAGGTCATGGAACAAGAAAACATACAAGAACAATAAAAGACAAACAATGAAACCATATTAGAGCAGATGATTAAAAACAATTATTGGTGTAGCGAAAAATCAGACAGAATAAGCAAGTTTATAGAAGTGGATTTTGAGATGAGGACAGAGAGCTGGAGTCACGGATGTATGTGGGAGGTATAACAAGATGGAAGGATGAGGAAGAGCGAAGAGTTTGGGAGGCTGCATAGTAACAAAGAATATCAGTGAAGTAAGAAGGTGCCAAGATTTGAAAATGAGGATGTCTATACAGAAGAAACCTCTTTACAAATGAAAAGATATCTGTGTCTTTTCATTTGTAAGTGAAAGTGTTCAGTAAATTACCAATCCAGGCTGCTTTTAAACCTGGCTGTTTAAAAGCAGCCTGGCTGTTTAAAAGCAACCTGGCTGTTTATAATATTGAGGTACTGTGCCATTAACCTTGGCCTGAAGCGGTAAACAAGATTTAGTAGGCTGGAGCCAGACGACCTGAGTACATTCACCAAGTACATTCAACATGCTATGCACAGCAGCTTCTTCCCAAAAGCTGTGAGGGCAATCGCGCCCTGATAGGAGACTGTAGTTCAACGCTCTTAAATTGCCCCCACTGTTACTAGCCCATCATACGTTACAATCACCTTAATGTTACTGCGTACTTGCACACTATCATCTCTAAATACCTAAATGTGCATTTCTGTAAACGAAGCCTCAATCATCATTGTTCAATAAGCACCGTACTACCTCCTTCTCCTTATCTGTGACTTTCCTGAATGCTAAAAAAAAATGTAACCCTTGTTCATTGCATGTTTGTTTGTCAGTTTTTTTGCCTTCATTATGTGTAATGTGAACAGAGTAGACAAACAAAAGTTTGCCGCGGTGACAAATAAAATATTCTGATTCTGATAGCGTTCCACATGGTGTAGTGGTAGAGCCGTTGGCCCTGACCCGGAGGCTATCGGTCCTCAACGCAACTGACTCTGGCTTGACTTTGACCTCAGGACCTGTGCTGGTTGTGTTCCACCCATTTTTAACCATCCCTTTCCTGTATAAAACTCTGAATAAAAATATGTCATTCAGTTTAACTGAATAAAGACCACTGCTGTCACAAAAACTAAAAAAAAGAAAGAAGTACCCTGTATTTTGAAAAAATAAGACTGCACATCCCTTTAAAATTAGGGTGACTGTATCGTTCTCATACTGTGGAGGTTTTATTTCACCGTACTTGAAACTGGAACTTCTTCTGCTACTAGTCTTATGTTTTTGAATACGTTAATTTTCTTTTTCTTCGCTTTCAAGTAATGTCCTCTCAAGAGGATGTCAGGTTTGGTGACTTAGTAGCAGGATTAAAACGCAGACTAGAACTGGGAAGCCTGATGAATTATGAAAGGTTTATTTAAATAAAGAAAGCTTACAAGGCAACAAGGATGACAGGAACCAGGACACGGATGAGACCAGAACAGGGTAGAACAGCAGTTCCCAAACTTTTCACTCCCAACCGGGTTGACGCACCCTCAACCTTTAAAATAAATAAATAAATAATTTGTGCAACCAGATTTTTTTTAGCCATATCAAAGGCGGCATGTTCCATCATGCTCAAATGTCCAGAACACACATAACAAAAAAAAAAAAAAAGAAAGAAAGAAAGAAAATTGCAGTTGCAATAACACAACCATCATAACAAAGGTTATGGAAATAAAATTAGAACATAATTTGAATTAAATTGCAATAAAGTTACACACAACATTGAGGTGCATCTGTGAATGAATGACACAATGTCCCTGGGGTAGAATGACAGATGAAAATGGAGGACCTAACAATGAGTGTGAGGTAACTGGCTGAATATATAGGGTGGAGCAAATGTACACAGGCGAACTGAGTAAAGACAGTTAGACTGCAGGGGAAGGAGGACAATGAACTGGCAGGGGCAGGAGGATAACAAAATCTAACAGAGAACATGAGGGAAAAACAAAACAAACTATAAAAGAGCAGGCAGAAGATAAGGATCTGAAAGAACTACTGAAATGATAAAGAACCGAAACCAACTAAACAGGAACTGAATCTAACAGTTACAAGAATGCATTTTTAACAAATACAGAACAGAAAACTAAACAAATGACAAAAACAAGGGTCTAAGAAAAAACAGTACTAAACGTGCAAAGCATAAACAAACTGCAGAATCCCCAGGGAGCTACAAGAAGTAATCAACCCCCTGGGGATCCTGACACAGCAAGTTATCAGACACAAAATACGGTACATATTTTCCCCTAGTCTGTATTCTTCTTTCCCACAGTAGTGACATTGCATTTGAGTTTCACGCCTGACAGTTGGAGTAGGCGCCTAGATGATAATGCAAAGCTGTTTGCATTTAGGTGTCACTTGGGTGAACTGCCAGAAATCTAAATGACCTGCAGCACCTTATCAGTTTTTTTTCTGTAACTGAGAAAATGTAGCAGCTATTTTCAGCTGAACTCTGTTGTTTTCCTCCAGAAAAGAAATGTGGAGCATTTAGTGAGATAAGACGCATTTTTGTTTGTGTGTGTGTGCTTTTGTGTCTGTGTACGGATGAACCAGGAGCACAAAGCTGCCAGCAGATGACCGTAGGAATCAGGTGAGTCATTTAAGTAAGACTATTGAACTCTATGTACCTTATATTCACAGGTGGATTTTTCGCAAGAGGAATCTCTTGGAGAAGACACATTAAATACACAGGTACATTTAGGAAGGTAAGGCATGAGTCTAAAAATCCAAGAGGGCCAAAAACTACTTCTTGGGATGATATTCAGCCAATTGAATCAGATGAACATAATCAGCTGTATCTGATCACGATTGTGTGCACAATCAAGGAATTTGACTTTATGTTCCAACGGTCACAGAGTGAAGAAATTATGTATAGACAGCAAGATGTACATGTGGGTAGCGCAAATATTCTTATTGTGATTAACTGTGGGGTTGCTGACCACTCAGGTTATAAGGTTTCAATTGTCTTCTTCTTAGAGACAGCCTAGGTGAAGAAGCTGTCTTCTTGGATGTTTTTTTTCTTTTTTTATAGTGCCATGTAGCGCTGTTCTGAAGGCAAAAGTCTTAACAGTTTTTATCCAGGATGTGTGGGATCCAGAGAGATATTAGCTGCCCTTTTCCAAGACCTGCAGGAGTCGTGGATGAAGGCGAGGTCAGCCTTGATGATCCTCTCTGCGGACCTAATTGTTTGTTGCACTTTGGACCTGTCCTGTTTTGTGGACGAGTCAAACCACATAGTGATGGATGTGCACAGGACAGACTGGATGATAGCAGTGTAGATGATGACCAGCAGCTGCTATGGAAGGCTGTTCTTCTCAGGTTGTGGCAGGGAGTACAGTCTCTGCTGGGCTTTCGTCTATGTGTGAGGACCATTTTAGGTGCTCACACATAGAAGAAAGTTAGGAATTGTCCTAACTCCCCCCCCCCCCCCCATATAGTGCCCCTGCATAAAAAGTGTGGGGGTGTTCTCCAGAAGTCCATCTTTTTTGGGATTTTTCACAGCTCTAGTGGCTCGCTTTTTAACACAGCAGGCTGACAGGAAGGGGGGTGGAAGAGGGAGAGAGACATGCGGCAAAGGACTGCTGGTCGGAGTCAAACCCATGTCGACCGCGTCAAGGACTAAGGCCTCCGTACATGGGTCGCGCTACCGGCTGCGCCACCAGCGCACCCGGCAGTCCACCATCTTAAACAGGCTAAGCTCTGTGTTGTTCTGGCGGCACCAGTGGACCAGCTGACCCACCTCCTGTCTGTGTGCCGACTTGTCACCATCCTGGGTCAGCCCAATGACAGTGGTGTTGTCAGGAATCTGGCGTACATCCCCGGATTGCTCAGTGATTGGGAAGATAGCTCAGTGGGTAAGGCAGAGCAATACGAGATAAGGGTCTCTCAGTGGTAGGGGACCGGGCTTTTTGTGTGAGAGTGGAGGCCTGGTAGTTAGAGAGCCGGGCGTTTGTGTCTTGGAGAGGCCCCAAATACTCTGGGTCCCGGAGCAAGACTCATTATCGGCAGCACACTGCTCCCTAAGGGATGGATTAAATGCAGGGAATAATATACATATTTATTTATCTATAGTGGAGGTGGTGAGGAGGTAATGTAGTTAAAAACAGTTTTTCAGGTGATGGCATGGTAAAGCTACTATAAGCACCCTGTTGGTGGGGCAAAAAGCATGTGAAATGAGGGGTGAAGATGTGTTATTAGACCCATTCTACACAGCTGGAAGCTCTGTAAACCCAGCGGCTACATACCTTCCCGTACCTGACGAGGGAAATAACTCTTCTAACAGCCATGTAAAAATAGGTGACATCAAACATGATATAAATGCAGCGGGTTCTTTTTTTCTTCAGATACAGAAGTATCTGTTATAATTACAATCCTATTGTGTGCTTCATTAATTCTTAACTTGGATATGCAAGATGGTCTATTCTTTGAAATTATTCTAATTATAATAGAAGCTCACCAGTGAGCAGTCGGGTTTGTTTAATTTTGTGCCTGCTGGCTGCAGGACTGCTATTTGCATATAGTTCATCTGATGAAAATTGGCAACCTTTTCCTTTTGACCCCCAGGGCGATCTTTTTACTTTTCGCGCTTAAGTGTGAAAGCGCGCCTGGTGCAGGGTAGGAGAGCCAGATAAAAAGCGCGCAGGATGTGTGGAGGAGACTGCTGCTGCAATAAATCACCCAACTAATTATGATGAGGTGAGTATGTGTTTCTTCAATTCACACCGAGATTTTCACATAATTGGTTTTGTGCACCTCTGATTAGCCAGTGCCGTTGGTAAAAGCAAAGGAAAATAAAACCTGATGATGAATGAAGCGTGGGAGATGGTGAAACCACAATTCACATGAACAGACTTCCTCAACCGAGCTGGATTGACCAGTTGGCGTTGGCACCAGACAAGTCATCGTTCTTTAGCACACAAAAGACACATCCTGAGACAACAATCGCATTCACAGAGACCAACACGTACATCCATCACGTACATGATGTGTGAACTTTTTAAAGCCTTTGTTGTACTCCTAACTGAGGAAATACTCACAGGTAACAAAGCGACATCTATACAGAAGAGTTACATTTAGGAGATCAAGGTTGAAATGGCTCACATCGTGCGATTTATGAGCTTTTCTAAATGTTTCAGTTCAATTTCGTTACCTCTTTGACTGACTTAGTTTGCTCCTGCAATGCTGGTAGCTTGTAGGAGCCCTTAAACATATCTTATGCTTTTACACGCAAATATTTCCAATGCAAATGAGAAAGTTGAAATCGGATTCCTTTTTATTTCACTATACACACAAATAATTAGGACACTATACAAGGCTGTGATGAGAAATTTGCCGCTCTTTCATCTGTTCTTCCTAACCGTCTTATCTGCAAAGGATAAGGGTGGTATTATCATGATTTGGCACAATCATGGAGTATTTTGGGCAGGACAGCCTTTTTGGTTCTATTAAAACATGAAATATGAAAAACAAAATTATTTCCAGCTTGTTTTGGCTAAAAGGTTGATACATAAAAACGCTTTCTTTTCCTACTTTAAAATACATTGTTCCTAGTTTTACACCATGGCAATAGGTATTGCTCATTTCAAACTTTATCAACCAAACACGTTGTTTTTCACTCTTTTGTGCTTTGTTAAACTGAAATTAAATCCATAAATAAACTATGTTAAAAGACACTCAACCCTTTTTTCCCTCTTTACTGCCTACCATTAAATCTCACTAAACACTTCCTGTTTTTGGACAATCTATGAGAAACTGCACAGCTGCACCTTCGCCTGTGGAATGCACTCCCAGAACACCTCAGGGTGCCACGCACTAAAAACCCTACAGTTCAAGAGATTTCCAAACATATTACATAATATTCTAATACTTTTAAAGTTTGTTATTTTTATTTAATTCTATATGTTTTTACATTGTTTACACTGTCACACTTAAGACTAGCACTTTGAGATCGCTAAATGGATATTAAGTGTATTATAAATAAAATGTAGGTTTATAATGTGATCAGTGAGGATTATCAAAATTATTGTTATTAGCCAAATATCATCATTAAGAGCTAGAATTTAAAAAAATGCTACCATATAGACAACAGCCGTTTGCTTAGTTAAATTATGGTTTCTCTAAAAAACTTCCTTCAAATAAAACTTGCAGCACAGCACCAATTTTTTTTTTTTTTACAAGGGGAAATTGTATTTAATTCCATTAAAAATGTTTTGAAATTGATGTATTTTTTTGTCACCCTTTCCTTTGCTGTGGTTGGTGACAAACTTGGGTCCTTGTCCTGTTGTGTTGGTTGGCTGTTTTAAACTTTAAATAACTAACCTTTTAGGAGGTTAGTTACTTTCTTGCTGCCATTTCCTGACTCACTATCAACACATCTGTCTTTCACAACAGGCCTGTTCTCTTCTCTTTCCTATATTGATGAGTGGCTAAGAGAAACAGACTGCTGTGACGCATCATAATTATACCCCAGCAAAGCAGGAAGTTTCTGATTAGTAATTCAGTTTCCTACAATTTCTGATTACCTTCAAAAGTCAAGTAAATTAAAATATGCTTTGTTCATATTTATTTTATATTAACTGTGGCATTACATGCGGCACTGTTGATTTCGTAAAAAAAACAACAACTTTTTAGCATGTTGTTTATTTTTTTCTTCCACTGAATAAAGAGGTTTGAAATGAAGGTACAGTTTACTAATTTTGTGAGTGTTTTGAAACAATGCTACTGCAATGAAAGATGAATACAGCTGAAAGCTTTGTACATACTGGTCAGGGTACGTTACTGGTCTCACGACCAGTGACGGTTTGGATGGGTTTATGATATGTTGTGTTTTCATGATATAAAGCACTTTAAAAACTGGCATACAAATTAACTTGAATTGACATACCTCTGCCAGGGGCATCAATCAATGATCAATGTGAATGATGCTGTAAACTGTAGAATTATATATATATATATATATATATATATATATATATATATATATATATATATATATATATATATATATATATATATATACACAGAAATATGCTTGGTCTTACATGGAAGACTGTAATCATCACCATCTTATCTATAACCTAACTAAAAAATTTACTTTTGTTGTACCACTGGCGCTCTCCTTTTCTCTCCTCGGGCTCTTTTTTCTCTGTAATCAGTTGCTATCCTGCAGGATAAACTCCTACATGTCCTCAGATTCATTGCTATTCTTCCTCACTGCTCTGTCCTCTGACCTTTGAGCTTGCTCGTGTTGCCACCAGAGGAGGACTGATCCACCTGTGGCCTCGCCCTCCATCAGGGCAAGCCACCGTATCCAGCCCATCCTTCATTTCTTGATGTGGGAGCCTAACCTACTTCAAGTGCCCTTACCGCGTTCTTTTGCATTCCTCAACTGGACTTGTCACGTAGTCTTGCTTCTGAGTGCAAGTTCAACCATGTCCAAGGTGCTTATTTGCACCCAGCACATAATTTACCTCCATAACAAAAATATGCAAACGGTGCATTCCTGACAATGAGGTTAGCCTGTCACACCCACTGATTACAATAAGCACTCTTTGAGCATCCATAAAGGTGAATATGTTTGTAGTAAATTGTAGAAATATAGAAAAACATAACTTTATCTTCTGTTTAGGTTGTACAGTGTGGTAAAATAAATAATCGGCTATTATTACGGTTATTTAGCCTATCATAAAGTACAAGATTATGCCCCGAAAAGTATTCAAACACATTAAACTTTTCCTCATTTTGTCTCCCTAAAACCATAACATTCTGTTTATGTCCTTCTATGTGACCCATACAGTACAGTGTAATTGTGAAGTGGAGAATTAAAAATCTTAAAAGTGTGTTGTGCATTTGTGTGTTTAGATTTGAAAGCTGGAACCTGAACCTCAACTATCGTCTCACTTCTTTAGCAGCCAATAACAAGAGTTCCGCCTATTGCTTTCCATTTAGCTGAACTACTATCCGCTCTGACCAGCTTCTATATCAGGGGTCGGCAACCTTTACCACTCAAAGAGCCATTTGGACCCGCTTCGCACAGTTAAGAAGACACTGGGAGCCACAAAACCCTTTTTAAATGAAATAACGCTGCATATAACAGGGTTTTTTTGCAACAGAATGGACCCGCAGCAGAACCAACGCACCTCTGCGCTTGTTGTTGTTTTTTCCGCACGAAGTACAAAACTTCTACTGTTGTTTTATGGAAATCATCAACTCTGCTAATGTCAGAGTTTTTATTTTGAATAACGCTTGGTGCGAGTAAACCCACGTCATGGTCGGGTTATTTGATTTTCAGCCCATATAAACGGTACATCCAGAATACTTTCTTTTCTTTTAATCCAAACACATTTTAATCACATCCGGAAAAGTTACGCACGTAAACGAGCTCCTGTCATTAACCAGCTAACAAGCTAACAGCTGCATTAGACTTTGGCCGCGCAGGAAAACGCTCACAGTGCCGAGCCAAGCGCTGTTCGCGTTTCCTCACTTTGAAAATGAACAAACGTTAGATATAGAAACGACTTACCCTGCTGTTTAGCTCTCTTTACCCTCATCAATGACTCCATGTTATTTTAGGTCCTGTGTCACCGTGGTGTTGTTGTCATTTGTAGAATTTACTACAAATAAGCAGCATTTAAAAATACCGCCTCAAAAAGAAAAAAACTAATGCCGCCTCAACTACGCCTTGCTGTGTTTATGGCCGTTTCTCAATATGCGTTCTTGAGCGTTCTCGTGTGCTCGTGACACGTCATCAGCCTCAGCCCGAGCACTGTTCCGATTGCCTAGAACGCCAAACCGAGAACGCGCCGAATTCCCCGGATGTTGTTCTCGCCCGCCCTCTTTATCGAGCATGCATCAGAGCAGACTTGTGCGTTCTTCAGACTGACCGCTTGCCCAGAATGCACCGCGGCAAGATAATTTTTAGGCTTTTTAGAAATTAAAGATGTTGTTTTAAAAAAAATTTCAATAATATTTATTGTGGTGTAGTATATAAATAGTTTTGAATGTTAAAGAAATGCTAAAGAACTGTGCATCTCATGACGTCACAAGTACGCTTCTGTTCCGATACACCATACGTGCTGCGTGCTCGCGTTCTTGTCAAGTCCGATCTTCCTGTGTTCTCGCCAAGACCGTACTTGACGAGAACGCGAGTCCGTACTCGCGTTCTAGTGAATTGAGAAACGGCCTATGTCTCTCTGCAGCCAGTCAGCTAGCAGTTCTTCTTCTTGAGTTTATTGGCGGTGAACAAACATCTTTTCAGTGTGCATTACTGCCACCAACTGGTGAGGAGTGTTCATCAGCCAACATTGACGACAGCCTGCATGAGGTAAACGGCTCTGCGACATAATTATTTTCAATCGCTGAGCCGCATCAGAGGGATCAAAGAGCCGCATGCGGCTCCAGAGCCGCAGGTTGCAGACCCCTGTTCTATATCCTTGGTAGTGAAGAGCATGCTCAGAGAAAACGCTGCCACCACCACCATGTCTCACTGTGGGGAAGCTGTGTTCAGGCTTCTGTGGTGTGTTGGGTTGCCTCCAAACAAGAGCATTTTATCTGTAAGCCAAAGGGTTCAGTCTCAATCTCATCTTTCCTCATTTCGCCCTTCCACAAAGACCAGATGCAGAGTGCATGAGAGATACTGTACCTGAGCACTGGCTCTCTGCAGCTCCTTCAGTGGTACCACAGGCGTCTCCATTTTAGAGGAATGTTTTATGAACCTAGCACTGGTTTCAAATTTAAACTCGTTCTCCGTGACTTGTCCGGTGTCTTCCTTGGTCTTCATCATGCTTGTTTGTTCAAATTCTCTATCAAATTAATTTGCATGCAACTTGACTTCTGTTTACTATTTATGTAACTCTCGAAGCCAATGGATTTTATTTAGGGATATCACAGCAAAGGCATCTGAAGACATATGTGCACCACACTTTTCAGATTTGCGTTTGTAAAAAGGTTAAAAACCATGTTTTCCTTTGACTTCACAGCTAACTTAGCCTGTAATATAAAATCCCCGCCGAAACATTGAAGACTGTTGTCGTACCTTGGCAAAATGTGAAAAATGTTAAGGGGTAGGAATGCTCTTGAAAGCCACTTTAGAAGTTTGAAGTTCTCAATGTGCAGTGGTGAGGTTTTAAACCCGCTGGCTTTCCTAGAGAAAGCAGACAACATATCGAGGAAAGTTGCAAAATGTACGACAGACCAACACACATTCCTATTGAGCAAAAAAAGAGCAAACAGTCAGGGTAAACTAGAAATCTCCAGAGGTGTGAGGTGAGCACAAGGTAGTTACACGAGCATTGACATTTAGGCAAAGCGGGCTTTAGACAAGGCTCCACTGTTAGAGGGCAGGACGTAGGAAAAGAGCAGCTGTCTCCTCATGTAGGCATCAGCTCGTGCAACCAACCGATCCCCCCGCCCCCGCCCCACCCCAGCTGTCCGAGCCTGGAGAAATGGCCAATTCACAGCCCGGGACACTGGGTCAGTGTTCAAGGACAGATGGATATCACAACCTGCACCACATAAATAAAAACCTGTGTCGTCCTAAAACCTACAGTGAGACAACACACACAGATGCACATTTTCAATATGTATTAGGTTTCAAAAACACCCCATAAATAACGCTGCATTATGCATTTCTTAGGACTGAATTTACACCTGGTTTTGTGTTGTCACTTCAATAGATGCAACATTGTTTTGTGGTCAGGTTTTATCCTCTTACACATTTCACAGTATTTATAATAAAGCAGTGTTTGCTTGTAACATTTTAAATATAATATTAGGGAAACTGATTTATTTGGCTTTTCAGTATTCAAAAAGGAAGCTGTATTTTGTCATTTCAGCATAAGAACTTTATCCTAAAAATCACATATGTTGGCGGTGGTATCATGGTTTGGGCCTTGACATGGTTGATATTATTGGTAAAATGAAGCACATGCATTTCTTTGACTGTTACCTGGTTACCTGGTGGGTGCCGTGCAGAGATGCACCGAGATATCGGCTGCTGACTGGCAGCTTGCTTGACTGTCAGCAGAGGTTGGCTGGTCAGAAACCCAAAAATCGTCTCTCCTTACGATCACTGTCTGTCAGCCCTACCAGGTTGCACTGACAAAAACACTTTGTCAACATAAGTAACGCATGGAAAAATTATATACGCATATATAAATTATATGATGAAGCACATATATGTAAGAAATATCCAAAAGGAAACTGTATTTTTTATAAAATTTTGATCAAACATTTAAAATGTTGCAAGAAAAAAAAAGAGAAGAAGATGCAAATCACACTTGTTTTCATCTACTGATTTAGAGCAAATTAACCAGGCTACGCATTACATAATTTCATCAGAAGTTATAATTCTTTGTCATGTCAACCAGTAGTGGTGATGTTTCATGTTGTCCAGAGACAGGAAAAATCACTGTTCACTGCTCCCAGCCATGTTTTTGCTTGTTATGGGAATATCCGAGAAGACGCAGACAGTGGAAAAGGCTGATCAGTCTTGTGAGGTAAATGTTCGCTACATCACAACTTATTTGTCAAATGCGTTTTCATGTCCCGTTTTGAACATTAACTCTTTTAGAAAAGCCAAAAAGCACCTCAAGCTTGCGTAAAAACCTTTATGTAAAATTTAGGAAGTTATTTTGAATCTCCCTATTTCCATCAACCTTTTCTAATGCAAAAATTTAAAATGTGCATTGAGAACAATGATCGAAGCTGTCTTATCCTTTTAAGCTTTCAACCTCTAGCTGTCTTGCAATATGCTGTATGGGAAATATTGGCAGTCTTTTGGAAATCATTGAGTTAAGGTAAGGATCTATTGTAGGAAAAACAAAAGGAGACTGCTGCTTTAGTAACCCTACCTTTGCTAATTACTATTATAGGATGCTAAAGACAGTCAACTTGTATGTGTAAAAGTATTAGTACAATATTTTACAGGAACTGCTCTCTCAGTCATACACCTTGATGTGATCTCTGCTAATATAAATAATTTATGACCACTTCTGGTAGGTACTCCTTTGCTATAGTTTGGTTAAAACTATAGCCAAAATCTTTACCGTCAGCTTTACAAAACACAAGATTGGGAATTGGTCATAAAAATCTGATGGATGCATCTTATGTCTAGCAACAGTCACCTCAACCACTTTCCTCATTAACCTCAGTGAGCCTTTTAGGCCCCATCTAGACAAAGCTGGGTTTGACTGAATTATTGGTCGGATAGGGGGTCTCATCTAGACCAAGTGGCCTACATTTGAAACCTGCTCCCAGAGTGGATAAGTCTGAAGCCACCTCCTGGGGCGGCTCTGTCTTGACACCTCTATCCTCATAGCTGGATACAAACACGCTGTGCACACAAGCCAACGTAAAGCTCACAGCTCCATTGTCATGCATGCGCTGACACAAACAATAACGATGGCGGACTTTGGAGTTGTGGTTGTGCTACAGATGCTATTGAATTTATTATTGATTTTACACAAACACGTTTTGGTCCTCTGCTGAGTTTGTAAAGAACGCCTCGTCATCAGTCTGCACACAAACGCATCTTTTCTCTCTCCTGCATTCGTTGTTTCCTCCCTGCTCTTCCATCTTTACTTCTGTAGCAGCGTTGCAACGCCTGTTATGGCTCCTCCAGCTTCATGCAGTTTCATCTTTATGCTCAAACCTTTCTGTGTGGATACAGTATTTGGCTCCGTGGGGATGTAGCCTGAGTTCTTATCTGAGAAGCTTGCTTTGGTGGATTTTGCTTGTGAACAAAACTTGGATTATTTTGTGATGCCATTTTTTTTTTAGAACTTAAATGTCCTCCTCTCCACTAAAAATGAGCACTCTTTGTGACTGGCTTTCTTTCAAACCTCTCCAGTTTAAAAAGGAACAAAATTCAAACTTGTTAGAGGCCAAGACAGGTCATTGAAGTCTGGATTTTAAAATGATATTTGACATTTCTGACCCTCACTCTTTTTATCTTATCTTTTCAAGCATGACTCCCTCTCCACAATGCTTCCTTTGTTTTCTCCTCTGGGATGCACATGTTACCTCCGCTATCACATTCCATCTATTTAAGGATATTTGCTGCGCTGAGGAAAGTCCTTCATTCTCCCTTCAAATCACAGCTTGATTCGCTCATCATGTTTTCAGTGTTGACATCTCCAACTGGGGGTCTGCCTTTCTGCACCCTAACCCAGATCCCAAGAGCACTGAGCAGCAATCGCTCGACAGAAAAACATGCCCCCTACTCTCTATCACTATTCACATCGCCACAATGCCTCCTGTCAAGACTAACAAATGTGTGGGAGGAAGCCCCGACAACTGTCATGGATCAAAAAATTAGACTGGAAGAGTTTCTGACAGCGTTTGGGAAATACTGACTTCGTTTGTCTGGAAATGTAACAGATGATCCAGGACTTTCACTCAGTTTATCCAAAGTAAAAATCTCAGTCAGTGGAAAAATGTAGAAATCTATCTCAAAATATGCTGAGATACTTCAAAGTTTTACAGAAATGCAAAGTAAAAAATGTGCTGAAGGAAACTTTCAAACAAAAAAATTCAGGGAAGGAATATCTGACTATATTATTCATAATAGCTTATAGTTTAGCGGCAATAGTGTACAGTGTGTAACTTATATGAGCAACAGTATATAATTATTACATTTATGATCTAAGAATATTGTGAACCATTGTTCATAATCATACCCAAAAGGCACAAGTTTAGTGCTCTGCCTAATGCATCATTCATGAGGTAATGATGGTATTCACTCCCTCTTTCAATACATCCGTCACATCCAAGATGTTTCCCAAGACCAGCTGGCAGACTCCCCTTGCTGCTGAATTCCATCTATGAGCAAGCTGTGTCTCTACCTGACTGCTGGCTGACTAAAGGTATGGAAAATACACTCACAAATATGCAGGCGAATAGACTACTATACAGATAATTGATCACACTGACTATACCAAAGCATGTTCATTAAATTATTGATGAGACTTTATTTCAGACACTGCTTAGTAACATAAAAAACAACACAAGGATGAAGAAAGGAGTAAAAGATGACTACATGTTACTTTCATTTAGCAATTTCATTAAAACTGTAGTTATCTTAATATCTTTCTTTATCCCATAGGGCTGTTACAATTAAAGACATCATAATCATATGCATGTTCTTAAGCTACTGTTGGTTTTCTGTCATCATTTTCACAACCATATAAATTTACATTAAACCCTCTTCCTGCCCAATTTTAATACTTGGTTTCAACCGCAGCAAATTGTCTTCACCCCTCCCATGTGTTAGAAAGCCACTGGGTTACTGTGTTGTGATTGGTTGATTCCCTATTTAAGTTAATACGCATTTATACCTAATAGAATGGCTGGCCAATTAATGTGACCTGAATACCTTATATTGCTCATAACATGTTACACTTAATATACTTGCAGTGGCTCTAAAAAAGTGCAAACATTATGTGTATATTGCCAATATTTAGGTGTAGAACAGTAAACCATAAGTAAACCATTTCAAAATGTTTTCTTTTATATTATGTGACAACCTTTCTTAGTTCAACTCAAACAGTTTTTTTTCTTTTCTTTTTTTTCTTTTACTCAGTTGAAACACAAATTAATCTATCAGAAGGAAAATGATATGATAACCCAGCTTCATATGTGTAAACAACTTTAAATAACATGCTGTTTGATACATTTTTGGGATTCAATCTTCCTGAGTTAACACTTCCAAGAACTTATAGTGAAAATTTTGAATCAAAGTTCCGTCCGTCCGTCTTCTTCCGCTTATCTGGGGTCGGGTCGCGGGGGCAGCAGCTTCAGTAGGGAGGCCCAGACGTCTCTCTCCCCGGCCACTTGGGCCAGCTCCTCCGGAGGAATCCCAAGGCGTTCCCAGGCCAGCCGAGAGACATTGTCCCTCCAGCATGTTCTGGGTCTTCCCCTGGGCCTCCTACCGGTGGGACGTGCCCGGAACACCTCACCAGGGAGGCGTCCAGGAGGCATCCTAACCAGATGCCCGAGCCACCTCAACTGGCTCCTCTCGACGCGGAGGAGCAGTGGCTCTACTCTGAGTCCTCCCCGGATGACTGAGCTCCTCACCCTATCTCTAAGGGAGAGCCCAGACACACTACGGAGAAAACTCATTTCGGCCGCTTGTATCCGGGATCTCGTTCTTTCGGTCACGACCCAATCAAAGTTACATTAAAGCATAATAATCTTTAATTTCTGTTTTTTTTTCTACGTGTCCTGTCTGGCAGTGTGGCATTAAGAATTGCTTTATTAATGCCAAAAAGAGCTCAATAAATTTACTTTCATAAGTGGAGCATAAACGCTTTCGCCAAAGTGCTCCGCTTGATATATATGCAGAAAACTTTATTAGATATTATTTTCTGATTATTTCAAGTTCAATGGACACAAAAACAAAATGGTAAAAGGACGTAAGGAAAAGGAAAAGATTAGACAAAATGCTAAAAATGAGAAAGGGTGCAAAAAATAGAGTAGATGGAAAAAAGAGTACAAGATAACATCCTCAGAGTCTGCTTCTACACCTGCAGAGAGAGATATAAAAACAACAGTGAAACCAACCAAAACAGTATCACAGGTACAAACATCCAATGGCATTATAACATCACTGAAAAATACGTAGTATTATTTAATACAAGATGTATACAGTGACAGCCAAAGCTAATGATAGGGCCCCCAGAGCAAAAAGGCCCAAGGACCAACACAGGGATAGCTGCCTCCCCTGTCCAAGGGAAGAGCAGAGGAGAGCCCCAGAAAATCCCCAGCAGCCATAGTGCTGAAGCCCCCTGGTGGCTGCACCTAGAATCCTGCAGGCTCTGTTGGCAGCCAGCTATTCCAGAGCGGACCCCGCCATGGGCCCAGAGACCTGGATCACAGGGGCACCCCACCCCCAGTGGGGCCCCAACAGAGCAATGGAGTCCAGGCCTCGTAAAGTAGTTGCTAGGACACACACAAGCACCCAGCCCCAAACACCGTGGACCACCAATGCACCAGTGGCTCAAGGTGCCAACCAACGGAGGGGAGCCAGACGGGGGGATGGGCTCCACACTTAGTGGAGACCTGAGATTTTGGTGCAGTCCAAAATCCAACGTGACAAAAAGACAAAGACAAAAACGAGGTACACAGTCACATTCACACATTCCCACCCAATTGCACCCAGATGCAGATGCTCTTTATACACATGAAAAAGGGACACTCTACATACACTCACATTCACCACACACATCCTATACTCCCAGGTCCAGGTACCGGTACCCCAGAGGGGTAACCAGCCCCCAGGCTTGGGAGGTTATCTCCCTTAATCAGGATGGGGGGCACCCCAAACCCGACATACCTGGTCCATACTCAAGCCCCAACCCCCCACCCGATCCCAGCGCCGATGACCCACGAGCCCATCCAACAAGAGATGGGGCCACCAAGATCTTAGTGGGCCAGCCAAAAAGAGACACCCCCCATGAACCTAGATGGTAGCTGGCGCCAGCATGACCCCTCACACACCCCACCCAGGACTCTCTGTGTCTAAATGCACTTTTTGTTGAAGTCAGGCGAAGCCATCAGGGGTAAGGCCTACACAATCAGACCCCCACCCCCCCGAAACCTCACCTGTCCCTCAAGCCGTGCCCTGTGTCTAAGCATGTCTAAGTTGTAAAATAAAATTGGGGCCTAGGACGTCACAAGACAGCGGGGCCGTGAAATCCTCCCCATTCCCCAGCGATGTCCCCACTCACCATAACCACTCTAGTCAGCCAGCCCGCCCAGACCATGCAGACCCCTATTCTCCAGATAGAATCAGCACCAAGAGTTGTCTTGAACCAGGATCGAGACATGGAGCTGGAGCCAGACCTTGACACAGAGCCAGAGCACGTTGAGTTGAGTTTAGCAGGTACGATTAACAGGGAGCACGTGGCAGCTACTCTTGGTCTAGGGGCTGTGCCGGGCGTCCGCTGAAACTCGCGCAGGCAGGCTAGCATGTGGTGGTATGGAAAAGACGCCGACAGCGGAAAAGGCTGATCAGTCTTGTGAGGTAAATGTTTGGTGCATCAAAACTTATTTGTCAAATGTGTATTCATCTCCCGTTTTGCACAGTAACTCTTTTAGAAAAGCCAAAAAACATCTCAAGCTTGCATAAAAACTTTTATGTGAAATTTAGGGAGTTATTATGAATTTCCGCATTTCCATAAACCTTTTCTAATGTAACAATTTAAAATGTGCATAAAGAACATTGATCGAAGCATGGCAATTGTGACTTTCACTAGATAACAGGAAGGCTCAGAAGAAGATAGCAAAATTGCTCTGTCTTATCCTTTTAAGCTTTCAACCTCTAGCTGTCTTGCAATATGCTGTTTGGGAAATATTGGCAGTCTTTTGGAAATCAGTGAGTTAAGGTAAGGATCTATTGTAGGAAATACAAAAGGAGACTGCTGCTTTAGTAACCCTAGCTCTAATAATAGAAGACAACATTGATCTCTGTTTCAGTGTTGTCTTCTTACGGGGGTCGGGGGGGGGGGGGACACACCATGTAATCACAGACAACCCATTTCTTTTTGGAGAATCTCTGGCTCAGATATATTCTACAACACCTCAGAGAGTCAGTTTCAGATGGCTAGCCTTATTTTAGGATGGGGGTACAATCTTTCACTTTGGATCCAAGGTTCTTTCAAAGATGTAATCTTTTACTCGGCCAACGAGATCAAGACGTTTATGTGCGTGTCCTCCACGATGTAGCCTTTGGAGCGTTGCATGCAAAGAGAAGGAATTGCTGTTCTGGCCATAGTTTTATAGCTGCAGGTCACAGAGAAACAGCTGTTTGGAACTTCTTGTTCCTGGGAGTTGTACACGAGAAAGGGTTAAGACTGTGCATTCTTGGATTCAGAGATTTATCAGTCGCTTTTTTTCTGTATGTAGTTCAGTCCTTGTCCCCTCCCGTGGCTGGGCCCAGCAGCCTCGCCACCATTCTAATAGTTATTTAGCTTTTTCAAACTACATTCTTTACTTTGTGCTTATTCATAAATTCCTTCAGGAAAATATATGCTATTTGTTTTCTAACACAACCTGATTATCAGCTGCTATTATGAACTTCTGAAATCTAGCAAATTCATTTTTGTTCAAACATTTTAGTAAAATATTTTGGCAGTATTTTATATACAGGATATTACAGCACAACACACAATAGGAAATCTGGCATTAAGTGCATGTGTCATTATAGCTAAATAATTAAACCATTGTAAGGGTTATACATTTTACTCACTGGGATTTACGTTCTGCTTCTTATTTCTTAATTACTACTCATCAGATTTGGACCATAAAATCCATCTGCTACATTTGTCTTTATCTATTTCAATTACAGTAATATGTTATCTCCATTTTCATTTCAGCTTCTTCAAAAAGAGGGTAAGGCACTTTCCAGTGTCTGCTCTGCAGTAATATCAATCTCATTATCACTGCTCCCATATAATTAGAATTATAGAGATTAATGGCCTTATGATGGCTGTGTAATGACTTTTCAGCAATCTTTATTAGAAGTTTCTATTATCAACCCGCTGATGGCCCACTTGTGATTACTAATACATCTATCCCTGGGAAAGTACTGTATTGATATAATGACATGATCTCTGTGACAAAGAAAAGGAAATTATGTAGATGGAAAAAAGAGTACTTGCTAAAAAAAAAAAAGAAAGATGTAAACTACTCCTATCTGGAAGAGATTTTTCAAAACTCTTGTTTTGTCTGATTTGACAGATGGCCACGTAAAAGAAAATGTTCCCGTTAGAAAGTTTTTATTTGGTGGGCAGAGAAAAAGTATTTGCCCACTTACAGATTCCTTCTGTTTTTGCCCTTTTGGCACACTGAAAAAGAAGTTTTCATATAAAGATTTAATTCATTAAGGAAAAAAAGTTATCCAAAAAAGCATAGTTTCTATGTGGAAAAGAAAGTTCCCCCTAATTCTAATACCGGGCCCTGGTTCCCTCGGTGGTCAGGGCATATATGTTGTTTTTAAAGTCATTTTGACAACTTTTGTTGTCAGATAGGCTCTATTTAAATGAAGCTTGGATCCTTAAACAAAAAAATCATTAATGAGAAGCTGGATTGTACTCAGTAAGTGGCATTACAATATTGCAGCAGGAAAACTGCCACGATATTGTCGAATTCTTGTCACGGCTATATCCAGTGTGTTTTTGAGTCAAAAATGGTAGTTTTCAGTCTGCTCTTGGGAGAAGGTGTTTTCTAAACATGATGAGGACTTTGGTCGGAGGATGCCGTCAAGCACACCATTCCCATTGCCCAACGAGGGAGGGATTCAGACCACTGCCACCACTCATGTATAAAGAAATGAGATTATTGCTAACAGACATGTTGGACAAAGGTGTGATAACTGAGAGTTCCACCTCCTAGGGTGCACCCATTGTTATGGTCAAGAAAAAAGATGGGAGTTGGGGGTTTTGTGTCGACTATAGAAAATGGAACTCCGTCACAAAGATGCTTTTCCTCCCCCGAGGTTCGAAGAGACACTAATCTCCCTTTCCAAGGTGGAGTGGTTTTCCACTTTAGATCTTGCCAGAGGATACTGGCAAGTCGAAGTTAATCCAAAGGATAGAGAAAAGGACCATGCCATAAAGATATGAGTTTAAAAATTGCAGGTCAGGGTTAAAGGTTGAAGGGATGAAGGGGTGTAGGGACGAAGGAATGTAGGGATGAAGTGGTGAAGGGATGTAGGGATCAAGGGGTGAAGGGATGTGTGATCTTGCTGTCAAGGGCAGCTGTAGCTACTAACATAGCTCACCACCGTCAGGGTGTGAATGTGTGTGTGAATGGGTGAATGACTGAACAGTAGTGTAAAGCGCTTTGGAGGTTGTCAAGACTAGTTAAAGCGCTATACAAGTACAAGCCATTTACCATTTTGCTGGTCATCTGAGGAGAATGCTAGAGGGCTTGGGAGATGAAGACTCGGCATGGGGATATGGTCTTTGGAAAATCCATCTCATTTATTTTCTTGAGCCCGTATAGGACCCCGAAAAGATACAGAATTAATTGGAACAGAGGCGAGAGTGAGCATGGAGTAAATGGCTGAGATCATTACGGATGTAGGAACGGTACGCCTGGGATGACCAGCGACTTGAATAGTCTGATCTGAGATACCATGGCTACATGTTGTAGAAGCAGCCCCTATTCTGAAGGAATGGGCAGAATAATGTTCAGGAAAGATGCCAGACCTTAACTGCATTTGACGGAGATGTCTGGAAAATCAGAGTCGGGTGGCTTGACTTCCTGACTCGGTGATGAAGAGTGGCTCTTGAGGTGACGCATTTGCTGAAAGTCTGGATTGAACATAGTAAGAGACTGGCTCATACTGGCTGAGGAAGAAGTTAAGCCGGAAGAGATGAATTGGACAAGAGACAGCAAGCTGATCAGTTTTGCTTCTCCAGAGAGTGAAGATCAGAGTGTTATGATTGAGGATGGAGTCTCTAAAAGGCATGGATGAATGGAAGGATTGTGCTTGGATGAGGTTGCAGCAAATTCTTAGCAGTGTAGGAAGCCGAAGAAGGCCAGTAGAAACATTGATTCTAAAGTCCTGTCTATGATGGGAATAAATCACCAGAGAGCAAACTAAGAATGCAACCGCTGAGGAGATTTGCTGTGAGAGGTAGTCGCTGAGTGATGCTTGAACGTTCTTGCTTTATGCATCCTTCAGTTGTTTCCCGTTATCAACTTATCAAAAAATATGCCAGACAGGTAAGTTAGAGTTGTAGAGGAACGTATTTTGAGGACTGGACAGGATGAACTGCCGTGGCAAGATTGTAAGGGTTATTGCCAAAAGAAAACACTTTCGAGAATGAAGGCTAGGAAAAGGGAAAGGAGGGTTCAGAAGGAAATGGAGCAGAAAGTCCTGAAGCATTTGCCTGAGCTGAATTTATGGTTGTCTGAACTCTCTGAAAAGAATCAGAAGCCAAACTAGACTGAAAGCCAGAAGGAAGCGTACAAGAAGGAGTGGAGGGATCAAGGGATGCATGTGTGCAAGAATTTTTTAAAGCTTGCGGAGACAGGGATGAAGTGACCGTAGATAAGAGCTGGGAAAGCTCAAACAGAGAGGATGCAGGCTCAGGGGGTAATACGACCTGGCTCCCACTGGGGGGAGCTGTTGGTGCGAGTGAAGTTCCAGAAGCTGGAGGTGGAATGACGTCACCGGTAACGTTGGATGAGGAAGCGGACCCTGAGGATGAAGGCGGAAGCCCGCGATGTTCGGTCGTCGGTGGAGTTGTTGTTTGTTGGGGTACAGAAGATGAAAGCAGTCGAAAGAGTCTTACCTTGTTTTCCGAGCGACTGAAAGGAATTCCTTTCTCTTTTAGAGAGCGTTTGTCCAGGATTTGAAAACTTGGCGCATTGGGATGCCTGAGGAGGAATGCTGTGAAATGGTTGTACTGATGTTGCTTGGTTGAGAGAATCAGAATCAGAATCAAGTTTAATCGCCAAGTAGGTTTGCACATACAAGGAATTTGACTTGGTGATGATGCTGCGGACAGCGCACCAACACACCGTGGCAGCCGTTTGCGGCGCCATCAGGAAACTTTCGAAGGAAGAGCAACAACATAGTGGAAAGAGGGGGGGGAGAAAAAAAGAGACAGATGTTTGCCTATTTATGCTCTCACCAATAAAGAGACAAACAACCGACACAAAAAAACCCTCATAGCACGAAAGCACAAATAACACAATACAACATGTATGCAGAAGGTAAACATTTGAGTGCTGGTCGGGTAAAGTCATCTGTATTTGTGAGCATATGTGTGTCTGGGTGCATGTTGTGTGGAAATCTGTATGTCCATGAAGGCCGTCCTCCGGCAGGCAAGTGTCCTTGATGGAAAGTCTATCACTTCGCAGCTCCAGCTTGACTCCTCCACAGATGTCAGCAAGTAAGGTGGGGGGAGCAGGGGATTTGTGCGATGTCGCCATAACAACTCAGGGAGAATTTGATAACGGGGAGTCCGATTTGAAAAAACAGAATTTGTTGTGAGAACAAGCTGACACCAACTTTTCTGTCAGCCTTAGAGTCTTTTCGCCGCTGGCTCCAGGATCCAATATTCCAATAATCCAATCGATGGGCTAGTAACGTTCACACTTCCAGGTTTTATCCCGTCTCATCTCTGTACCACAACCGCGGTCAGCTTATCAAGCCGTCCGTTTTGTTCATTCAACGACCTCGTGATTGCGTCGACTGCTGCTGGCAGTCTCGTCAAGGCCATATTGACCGCCAGCAGCTTTTGAAGGTGTTGATACATTAAATATCCTCCGAGGCCAAAAAAGAGGAATCCAAGTATCGTAAATCTGAATAAGTAGACATCTTCGACGTCCTCAACAGAAAGAACTGAGAGGCACACCGTGGACCATTTCTGCCACGGGTCCAAGATGTATCCCGCAAAAAATGTTCCGTCGGGACAGGCACGCTCCCCGGTCCTTTGCTTTCCAGTTGAAAAAATTTAATCAATTGCGTTGAGAGACCAGCTGACGAGATCCATAATTGCCTTAGAGCTTTCGGTTGCTATGAAGAAATGGCACAAAAAACACAAGACGAAGCAAATAGCAGGAGAGTGGGGGCAGGGATAATAGCAGATAAGGAGCTCTGGAGAGCTGAAGAAAAACCGACCGTCCTCGAGGAAAAGACAGAGAGAGACTCCTTTAACTCGATGCGGCCTGGGAGAGCGAGCAGTTTGCCTGATGCCTCTAAGTGGTCCATGGCCACAGGGTTGCGATGTTGTTGGAGGAGAGTAATGTACCTCAGATGGATGTTGAACTGAAGGTGATGTGCTGCGAGATTGAGCTAGAAAGTCAAAAATCATTACGGAGTGCAGGTGTCTACGGCTTGAAGCTTGTCTCATTACTGAAAGAGGAGAATTTTCAACAGTAGATGGAGAACTGAAGAGATCATCCGAGTCAGAAGTAATAATAGTAGTAATAGTAAGAAGCCAAGTCGCCTTCCATGACTCAAAATTAAGCGAGAGTCACGAGTTTGACAGCTGACGAGACGAAACAGACTGAGAAGGCTGGATGAACAGGGTATAAACAGGCTAGGTAATTGGGGGTGTGGTTGTGGGCGTGGTTCAGCTCCAGAACATAAGTTGGCATATTAACTTCATTTGGCACAAAATCAAGAACGAAAGGAGCGAGTCATTGCTTCCGCTAGTCGCAGTCTACATCCTGCTGAGATAAATGATGCAAACTACAGCTCGTTTAAACTTAAACTGCTGGGACTTAAGCGGGCAATCACCGAAAAATGCAAGGACTATTTAACTGGTGCTATATTTCCAGTGTTCACCGACAATAATCCAGTAGCCCATCTACAAACTGCTAAACTGGGGGCAGTGGAACAGGGGCGGGTCGCTCAATTGGCCTTGTTTGATTTCGAGGTGAAATGCTGGAGCAGGAAATGTGAATGCAGATGCACTATCCAGATTCCTTAAGGTAACAGCTCATGTCAGATGCACTGCAGCTGTAACGAACGTGTACCTAGAGGACAAATCCACCAAGTCATCAGCCATTCTCCAGGAAAAATTTAATATTGTGACATAACCTGCCTTTGCCAGGCAGACAAAGGTGTGCTTGATTGTGGATGCAATAGACTTAAAGAAGTGAGCCTGGGAGAAGGGGAAAGTCTACATGAACCATCACGGCCTGAAGTCATCAGAAAAAAAAAACATTGGGCAGTGGTGTGTTGTCAATTATGATGGCGAACCATACCCAGGGATCATCCTGGAGGTTGAAGAAGATGTTAAGGTGAAATGCATGCATAAGTATGGGACCAACAAGTTTTTTCCGGCCAAGTCCACGAGAGGACATTAGCTGGTATTGCAATGACCAGATTGTATGCCTAATGAAAGAGCCACACTCCCTAAACAAAAGATCTGTCCAACTGTAAAACAAAATGTGTGTGATTTTTTTATTTTTATTTTGAAAAACATCTCAGCAAAAGGGTATTTCAACCAGCAGGGAATGTTGTAACTGCTCAGAGACCTGCCCTTCTCGACTTTAATGTTGACATGTTAATCTTTCTAAATAAAAAATGAAACTGACCTAGTAAGGTTATAAAAAGCTTTTTTTCTGCTTTTCGTTGGCCCAGGTATTTTTTATTTATGGTTTGATAAGGACTAGGCAGTATTTTGCTTAGGTATTATTATATATTGTCTACAAATGACTTGGTAGTTTTGTACCTACAGTTGGTAATTTTATTTGTCTGCTCATTACTTTGTAGTTTTGTGCCAAGGCTGTAACTGCTCAGAGATCGGCCCTTCTCCCCTCTAATGGTGACATGATAATATTACTAAAATAATCTAAAACTGACCCAGTAAGGTTAGAATAAGCTTGCTTTACTATAGTTTACGTCCAAATTTGATTGCTGTTTGGAGGTGCCAAGGTATTTTTATTTTACTTCAAATAACTAGGCAGTTTTGTGCCTGGGCATTTTTTTTTATTGAATAGACTGTTTTGTAAATCCCTGGGTAAAATGTATTTATTCACAGTTTATTGTAGTATCTGGGTTGCCTTCCCTTCATAAATATATGTTGAGTTGTTACTTGAATTTTGCCCTTCAGCAAAGGTTTTGAGCAGAAACCTTCAATATGACAATAAATGTTGTACCAGTGACTGGTCAAAGCATTTTTTATAGTGTTTCTTATTATTGGTGGCCTAACCAAAATATCGCAATAAATATCGTATCATATTGTATCAGAGAACGCTGCACATTACCACATGAAGCCATGTAAGCCATGTAACTTGTTATATCTCAGGATACTGGCGTAGCCTCAGTGTGCACATGTGATGTTGCTCACAGAAGTACAATGAATGCTCAGACACATGAAAGATTAGGGGGAACATTTCTTGTGATGGTCCCTTAATCGCTTGAATGGCTTCTCTTCACAGTCCTCTCAAGATTGCCGTTATCGGTTTACTCTTTCTACCACACATTTTTCTTCCACTCAACTTTCTGTGTGCTGGGATACGGCACTATTTGAGAAGCCAGCTTCTTTAGCAATGATTTTTTGTAAATTACCCTCCTTTTGGAGGGCATCAATGACACTGTTAAGTCAACAATTTCCCCAAGATTGTGTGGGGCATAACATGACCATAACCTCTCTGGATTCAAAATTATTTTTTCTGGTCTTTTTTAATATTCAAACTTTCTGTGAAACTAAATCTAGGGTTTTAATTGGCTATAAACCATGTCAATCAAGATTAACAGAAATAAAAACACTTAATTCTGCAAATAATCAATCTTTTAATCAATCAGTTTTAATTTGGATTAATTTTTGATAATGTTTTAAAGGTATACTATGCAACCGGGGTTGATTTTCCAGCGAGGCTCCCCCCAGAGGGCGAAAGTAAAAGTGCACTGTCGTAAATATGCTCAGCTGTTCTCCTGGTTTCTCCGTCAAGCCAGGCGCGGTTGTTTTGAGCTTAGCAGACAGGCGAACGCAACGAATACAAAAGTCGAAAAAACGGCAGTACAAACTATGACACAGTGAAAGTATGAACATGCACAGAGAGAGAGAGAGAAACCATTCCAAGGCAGTGTTTCCCCTAGGAATTTGCTTACCGGACGACCGGCGGAGCGGGGGGGAGAGAGAGAGACAAGCTTTGCGCCGATGTCCGGCGGAGCGGAGCGGGGGGGGGGGGAGACAAGCTTTGCGCCGATGTCCGGCGGAGCGGAGTGGGGGGTGGGGGAGACAACCTTTGCGCACATATCGAGTTAGTTTTTTTTTTTTTTTTGGAATGTTGGAAGGCGGTAGCGTGAGGGAAACCCTACAATGTTACTTACAATCGCATCAGCAGAAACGCGAGGTCCGCGTCAGCCTTGCAGCCTTCTCTTTCTTTTAGCTCTCGCCATTCGGAAAAAGCTTGCCCGATGTTCACCCGTGTACGACTCGTCTTTCTGTCCAGAGCCCTTTTCCTCCTTCTTGCCTGCTCCAACATGGGCTTTCGCTGTTTTATCGCCGGTTCCGCCATGATAACTGCACAGATATCGCCACTGCGCTAGCAACAAACATGTTCTCGCCGTAAAGTAAGACCGACTCTCGCGATCTTGCACGAGATTCTGAGCCTGTGGGCGCGGGCCGAGGGCTCCTGCAGTTGCAAGTGCGGTATTTCCCCCACAGACCACCAGGGCGGCCAAGAAAACCTTTGTTCAACCTGAAATGACTCATTTAATCATCCAAAACGGTATAGAACACATTAATTAACTGAAAAATGTTGCATAGTATGCCTTTAAATGTGCAAACTTTCTAACCTATGATTTGGAGTAACACAAAATACGTTTTACTTTTCCTGAATTCTGTGTGTAAATAATTTTGAGAAAGAATAATGCAAAACAAACAAAATAACTTAAGAACTTGATTGGAAGAGGAAAGCAACTTTAAATAATTATTTCATGTATTAGCATTGGATGTAACTGTGTTGAAGTGCTTTTATAACAATTCTGTGGCTAAGCCCTTCAGTAAGCCAAGCAGTGGAGCGACTGCAAGTGTGCATTATTTTAAAAAGGATGGTTCATTGCCCCTTTGCTGAAAAGATTTTTTAAAGCAGCGGTATGTACTGTTGATGTTTTAACGGCATGAAAGTAGACCAACGGTTGGCAGTTTGGCACTTAAGCTCTGTGGAGTGTGCACTTGACACCACATCTTAATTTCTAATGCACACCCTTGTTGTAAATAATAGACAAATAGAAGAGTAAACTGTAAATGCTTGGAGCTGAATCAGTGGGTCTCAGGCCCACTGATGCATAAAGATTGAGCAGGAGTATATTGTATCGTTCTGGCAGTAAACTGTGTATTCACATCGTAACTATTAAACACTGGTAATTACCAAAGCTGTATTCACACTATTGTTTTTTATCCCTCCAGAGCAGTTGGTGCTGCATAAGTAAATGTAGGTTTTTTTTTCTGAGATATTTTAACTATATTGTTTAGTTTTGTTCTTTTGAAGGTAATTTCGTCCTTTATGTCCTTATTGCCAAAGTTGTTGTCTGTAAAACACATAGGGCTAATTGAGGGATTGGCAGTTGTATTTTAATGTTTTGCAGCAATTAAGTAGTCAAAGTTGTTGTATGTCTTGATAGTTGTTAAAATTAGTGACCTGTCATATGTATATCGGAGCTCACAAAAGCTATGTACAGAATCTACACAGCAAACCATCTGGACTCCGAATACGTGAGAAATTATTCTAAACTCTTCGGTGATGAGTTAGAACTTTGAAGTTCCCTGCAAGTTTGCTGCAGGTCTAACCGCGTGTGCTGAAACAGAAACAGAGATGTAACTCATCTCCTTAAGTGGGACTTAAACCATCTTCATTAATAAGAATCCCAGCTGTTTCCAGGGGATGGGGTAGCTCAAAGCGTTATGTTGGTATGCAGAAAGCAACTGTCCACCTCTTTTGTTTTTATCTTTTTCCTGCGGGTGGTTTGTCCTTTGGATAGCAGCTGTGTATATTTAAAGCTGCTCGTGCACAAACACTGTACATAGCCTGCTGTGTTTTCATTTTTGACCAGCTCTGTGGCAGCATCTCTGAGTCCATCTGGATGTGTAGGAAGGCTAACAACTAACTTCCTTCCGTGCACTGGTTGTGATGCACAAACTGCCTGTCCTCTCCTGTGAGCTAAAGCCTGCAGCCAGAATCAAAGGTGTGAAGGCTGCTGTCCAACAGTACAGCAGTTGGTTACCACGGATGCTCTGGCCTCTTAAGGCTCCCACATACTCGGGCGTACTATGTGCCTACTGTGAGCCCTGCGGTCTCCGCGCTGACTCTCCGCGGACGTTTTACCCTTCATAGTCGGGCGTACCTATTGCCTACATTTCGTGTGGTAAACTTACCAGGACGGAGCAGGGGAACAGATGGTAAAATGTGTGATTAGCTAGCTGAGCACCCACGGCTGTTTCTCCTCCAGCAGGTTCCCACTGCACACCTGTCAGTGCGAACAGAGAGGGACTGTAGCCGCGCGTCTTTACGACTGCCTGCTTGGAGCAGCTCGGTGTATCAAGGTCGTTGTCACATATAAAACAGTTCAATGTGAAGACTTCTTGCTGCCGAGCAGTTTGTAGTGTGACAAAAATCTAGCTCTGTGAGTACCTGTCTGCGTGGACTCCGCGCCGACATCCGCAAACTCATGTCCGCACAAGGAGACTGTTTTGTTTCATTATACATTCATATATGTATTATATAATGTATTGTAGTTGTATTTACATTCACCATGACAACTCATAAATTCATCCTTCAGATTATTTTTGAATGCTTTTGATTCTCTCACCTAAGTAATGTTCTGAAGACATTTATTACCAATATTTCATGCAATGCTGATGCAGCAGACTTAATTGTGTCAACCACCTTCAGACCTTTGGTATTGATTGCAAGCTTTTAGCTTGCAAGCAGCAACCAGTGGCATGTACACCACTTCCACTGCTAAGCAGCCCTTAAATGCACGGCAGGAACACTGTGTGCAAACTCTGCTCACCTCACATACTACAATTTGCACAGATGATTTCTAAGCTCATGCTGAAGGGATCAGTGCAGGTACAGCTAAAAAGTACGTAAAATATGACGAGAAAGTTGCATCTATTACATGCAACCTGAGCAGTGCCACAAGTTGATTGCCTCCATACCACGCTGCATTGATTCATGCAAAAAAGAGCCCCAACCAAGTATTGAGTGCATAGAAATTGACATATTTTTGTTTTAAAAAAAATCTATTTTTATTGATCTTATGGAATATTTAAATTTTCTGAGACACTGAATTTTGGATTTTCAATATCTGCTATCAAAATTACAAGAAGCAAAGGCTTGAAATTTCGTGTGTTGTGAATCTATATACGAGATTTCCTTTAGTAACAAAACATTTTGAACTTTTCCACGATATTGTTGTTTTGAGACATAGTTGTAAAAGACCTCTGATATAAGATCTGCAAATGTCACATCTTAGTTCACCAGGAGGTAACAAAGTGAATACAAATTAGGTGATAAAACTTGGTTCCTAATACTATCCATTAAGCTACATAAGTCTATTTATGATAATTCGTTTACATAAGGCTTTGCATAACATATCCCATCACTGTATGTCTTGACTTGCTTTGACTGAAATGAAATGTTTTCCTGTCGTAAACTGAAGAATCCAATAGATGTTTTCTGACTGCAAGACAAGGCAGGTTTGATGGAGCGTATCAGTAAGGCATGGGTAAATTCCCCTATTAAATGGTTCCATTCCTGCCTTGGAATCAACAAGAATAGAGTGTATTGGCTGGTGGCAGAACAAATACAGGTAAACAACATAATCTGAGTCAGATAAGACTTTAAAGAGAAGTGACCTTTGAACTGTGTGTGTATATATGTGTATATGAAACAACAGCATATCTTCATACCTCTCTGCACAGCTTTTGATTGCTTATCTCCCATCGCCGCATGAGAGGATTCCCGTTGAGGAGCCGTCCCTTTGAAATTCACCAAGCGTGTTTGTTTATGTCAGGCACTTGCGTGTTTCAGGGATTACATATTTTATTTCGCTCTCCTGAATTCACCTCCTCACTGGCCTCAGAGGAATTCAGAGGCAACTCCCTCCTTCCACTTCACACTTCCACTCTTGCAGAAACACATTTATTGACTTGAAAGCATGCACTTGTCAGTAATAGCAAAGATAATGAGGGGCAACAAGTCTAATTTTATGTGAGAAGCTAATTCATCAAACTGTTTTTGAAAAACTAATGCCTGGTTTTGAATAAAGGGCTTCTGAGGGAATATTGAACTCCTGACTCCTCCTTCGATGCTACATAAAATCTATTTGTTGTTCTTCATTGACTTCTTCAAGTCCTTTAGCCATCCTTTGGGCTTAATGGTTAGGCTAATTAGGTATTCAGAGAATGCTGCCATCAGAAAAGTCTGACATGTCGGTGGAGAGAAACCCAAAGAGACAATTAGAGCTTTAGTTGCTGTCCGTGAGTCGACTCACTTTTGTTCAATTTAAGGCCTAATGAGCTCTCTGCAGTTACTCCCAAGTATAACACTGAGTCCTATGTATGCTACAGACTTGTTTTATGTTTTTCAGTGTTTTTCAGGTCACCTCAAGGCTTAAACTTTACCTACAGCAAAGTGTCATGTCATTAAACATCTAAAGTGAATCAGAAGCAGCGTTTATTGATGTTTGTAACACAAACAAGAAATTTGACTTCAACTCCAGTTTGCTCTCAATTAAGACCTTTTAAGAATAAGTATCTTGAAAAAATATACATATATGTATTTATATATATTCAAATATGTACAATATATACATGTTTTTACAAAGAGGACGACATGATTGGTGCAGAAAGGCATGGTATCAATCTTCATTGGTTTGACAGCCTGTTTCTGTGGCAGCTGGTTTTTGTGAATAGTGCTCTGTATGTAACGTAAAGGAAACTGGATCAAAAATTCAAACCAGGCAGGTCAGTGACGTTTCAAACAAGTTTATTAAAGGAATACCGACGCAGGCACTCGGGGCTCGCTGCTCACTCAGAGACTGGAAACCTCCCTGCAGCAGAGACAACAGGTTAGTGATCAGCTGGTGGTGTTGGGCAAGAATGAGGGAGGCTGGATCACTAACCTGGTAGTGGGACTCCGAAGCTTGGGCTTTAACTTCGGGCCGGGGTTCCAGGACTGAAGCCGTAGAGCGACTACAGGCGGGCAGACGATCCGTTCAGGGAAATCCAGGGGCGTTATCCAGAGGGGTCCGGGTCCGATCACAGAGAGGTAGTTATCCAGCGGCAGCACAGAGAGGGGAATCCGATAGGCGAGGTCCAAGTCCGGTCCAGGTTCGATAACAGGCGGGCTCAGAATAATCACAGGGGCAAGGCAGAATCGGGCACTCACAGGCGGGGGTCAAAGCACCAGGCAGAATCAGAACAGGGAACAGGCAGGCTCGGTAACGGAGGGCAGAATCAGGTCAGACACGGACAGGCAGAACAAGGAAACACTGGAATGCTCGTACAGGTGGCTTGAGACAATCTGGCACTGGCTTCTGATCTGCACGGGGATTATAAGGAGGTTAAAACAGGTGGAACCGATGAGGACTAATTGCGGGCAGGGTGGAGAATGAGCAGGTGTGCTGAACAGAGGAAAAGATCAGAGCCAGTGCCGAGATTGTCACACTGTAGCGCTAATCTTAAGGTATAAGTGTTAACAGTTTGTGTGCAGGATGTGTGGGGTCAGCAGAGATGTGAGCCGCCCTTTTCCTGACCATACACCCCCATAAGTCAGGCTGTTACTCCAACCTGGACTTTCTAGTCACGTGCTCTACCATAGATTCTTAAGCTATACTACTTTTACAACTGCTTAAAATAATAATGATAATGTGTAGGCTGTTTAAAACCTTAATCCTGATTAAGGTTGGGCATTAAATACCATCCTACCTTGTCTGAAAATAACAACTGTACTACTTTCAGCATCTTGATTAAACGTGTTGCCGTGTAGCTTCTTCGTTTAGAAGTGTAATAAAATTAGATATAACTGTTTTCAATGAACTCTTGTAAATCACATAAATCAAACCTCCATATGGCGCCATTCAGCCTTCTTTCTGGCTTTTGGCTTCAACCCTGCAGTGAGCGTAACTCATTCCGCCTACTGTCTAAAAAGGTGTCTAAAGCTACGTTCACACTGCAGGGAAATAAGACCCACATCCGATCTTTTTGCCTATATGCGACCCATATCCATCTTTTTCCTGGCAGTGTGAACGGCCCATTTCCGATCTTTTCACCCTCCAAAAACATCTCATCTGTGCCACTTCCACTAATTCGGATACGTATCGGATTTATTTGAAAGCATCCAGTCTGAACGGCCATGTCACATTTTATCCGTCTTTCACGTCCCTCTCCTGTCTCCAACTACACATGCACAAACAGTAGTAGCAGTAAGCGCTCCTTAAAAGACCGTTGTTAATAGCTGTGCTGGTTTCTTTTTGCTTTGTAATAATAGCAAGGAAAGATGCCGGCCAGTTTCCACAATTTTTTTTAACAAAACTTTATTGAACACTTCTAGAAACAATTATATTCACCATTACTTCTGTAAGCAGTTCCCTGCTCTGTGACGTCTCCTTCTGTTATCTGCACACGCCGGTCACTTTGCAGTCTTGAACCGTTCAGACAGTGAGGACGGTCGCATTTAATATTAGTATGAACGGCCACCTAAAAAAAATCGAATTTCAGCTATGAAAAGTAATTCAGCATCAAGACCTGAAGTGTCTTGATGCTGTGTGAACGTAGCCTAAGACATCCAAAAATGCATCAGAATGATAGGATAGTCAAAAACACCAGCGCATATAGGAGACATTCTTTCCAAAAGACTTGAAAAGCTACAGTAATGTTGTAATAGTGAAAGAGAATATACCTAAAGCATACTGATGTCATCTCAGGAAGGTTTGACTCAGTCAGGAAAGCACTTTCCTTGATTTTGTTACCTGCAAACGATACATTCTCATGTGGGATTTGTCAGTTTAAAAATGTAACATTTGAGACAAATAAGCAATATAGTAAGTTCTTACATTTTTCATCACCCAAATAAACAAACGTTGAAGAATATTCTCACATGTACCCCGATGTGTGAAATGAAACATTCGCAAGCATATTTGATCAATGGGCAAACTTTTGTTACTGCCCATCATATCTAACTATGCGTGTTGCAACAAGCAGCTTCAGACACGCGCTGACGGACTTGTCAAGCCAATGCACTTTTGGAACGAGCTCCTGCTTAAACAGAGACATTGATAAGAGTTATAATTACAAGCCCATGTCTGCACACATTAAGCATCTGCTAAGTAATTGCAGGTGTCTGATTTGACAGGAAGACATGAGAATGTTTGTGGAAACGCCTCTTGTCAGACTGAGTCATGGGTTGAGCCGAAGAACAGAATCAAATTTCCTCCCCCTTCAACCTTGATGTCATTAAACAAGAATGCCCCCAGATACATCAAACAAACATGTTGAAATAAGAAATCTCTCCATTGAACCTGAACGTCCTGAGACGTTTGAGGTTACACCAGGTTTTCTGCTTTGTTTGAGGTGACCTGAAAGCAGTCAGAAATAGTCAATACAATATTCAGGAGACTCAATATCTCCTCAGAGAATCAGGCCAGTGAAGCAGTCTGTTAATGACTCATTCTGAGTCATGCACATTGTCCGAGAGGGGAACTTTGGGACATCCAAAAAAAAAAAAAAAACCTGATTATACAGTAGAATGATTTATATCTGGATTAAATCTCTGTCTTCTGCTGAACTATGCATACATAACAAATCCTACTAAAGTGAATGGAGTGCTTTATGCAAATGCAATAAAAAGTAAAACATTTCAGGAACAGTTTCAGGCTGATCCTAAGTGTTGTAAAGACTGCTACTACTATAGTGTCTTATCACAGTTTTTGTTACTCTACAAAAACACAAATTTGTTTTTTCTTTTTATTCTCAAAGATAGGAAGAACATCCATGCACATTGTGCTGCAGATGCACTAGCATCCAATCAAGCATGTTTTAGCCTGATATTAAAAAAAACATTCTTATTTTAAGCCCAAGATTCAAGTTAGAATATTTCAGGTCATTAAAGGTTCAGTGTTTCAAATGTAGGATAAACTAGAAAGAAAATTAATACCGCCACTGCCATCACCCACCTTCTCCAAACACACTTTCCAAGTGTGCTGGAACAACTATGTTTTTTTCTCCTGTGAATTGCAAATGACTTGCTTTTAAGTCATCGTCTGGTTTGTCTCCTCTGGGCTCCTGTAAAAACACGGTAACACAACATGTGAGCACGCGAACAAAGGTGGTCTCATCATCTTTATGTAACTATGCATTCCAGATACTTCATTTACTTGCTTACATAGGCATTCTTGTTGCATCTCATGGGACAACAACACTATTAGCTAAGCAAAATTACAATGCTATTAATTTGTTAGAATCTAAAGAAGGAAAAAGCAATGCTTTCTTGGCAATACTTACATAAATAATATGACTTTTTTGTTTACACAGCTTGCAATGCTGTATAAAAGACTATGCACATTATTTTGTTGATTTACTCTTGACCGGTGACCTATGGAGATAGTTGTGGTATGGGGTAGGGCTGGGTATGATCCAGCTGAAAACAGGTAATTGGTGATGTTTAATACAAAGCCTCCAAATATATGAAGCAGGAGAACAGGTTTTCTTTTTTTAGTAGAAAATCATTAAATTATTCTGAGCCAAATTATCAACGAGTCATATCAAACAGAGATTACACAGACTATGATTAGCCTAGCACTTCACCAAAAACATGGCCAGCAGGGAGATTTTTGAAGGCTACAGCTCTATATGTTGAGCCAAATATGCACGGAAAGCAGACATTTACATGCACTGTATAAAAAGACACATGCTTTTTCTCTCTCACTCTTATATTACATCTAACTTTTTTTTTTCCTGTTTTAGGTCAGTAAGGATTACCCAAATTATTTCTGTTGGCTAAATGGAAGAGAATATACAGATTTTCTAGATATTTTTTTCACTCTCTTCAAGTTTACACACATTTCCTTAACATTTGATAGAATTACCTTTCAAACTTTATGACCTGGGTCAAACTTTCTGGGCATCCCTCCAGAAGTTTCTCACCATAGTTTGCTGGAATTTTTGCCAATTCGTCTATGCAGGACTGGTGTAACTTACCCAGATATTGTGCCACACACAGAGGTTTTGACTGTAGTTCTATGCCTTGGGTCTATTTCTGAATAATTTTTGTGCTGTTTTTTATACTTCATCCTGAAATTGTACATGTACATAAAACAGACTTGTGAAGGTCCACAATTCTCCCAGATTTTTTATTTTGGCTGATTTATTTAGATTGTCCATGATGTCTTATAAGAACATAGTGTGTTGGAGGTGTAACTTTAAAATATATCCACAGGTGTGCCTCCAGTTAAGTCAAAAGTTATAAATTAACCAATCGGAAATTTACAAATACATAACATCATCATTTGGGCTTTCCCGAATAGTTTAAAAGGATAGTAGCATTAGTGTTTGTAAAGGTTTGGCTGAAGGAAGTTATAAAAAAATTTGATAAAAATGTTTCTCATTATTCTGGCTTTTAGTAAATAGCAATAATGTTGGTTATCCTAACTGTGCTAAATTAAAACAAGTTTTGGTTTTATTTAATCTCAAACTGCTGTAAACAAATAAATAAAATGGGTCCTCTTGTATATGTGTATGTAAAGATAAAATTGTGGTAATATAACTGGTTACAACTGTGTCTTTAAAAGCTATCCTGAATTAAGTCCTGTAGGGACAGAATAACGATCACTGTCAAGAACAATGGAAACTGCATTATCCGGAGTGTCACTGGTCAGTCAGTTAGGTGAGACACAATCACAATGCTAATGCAAATGAAAATACCAAATTGCCTGAATTTATACTGCACTTTGCTAGTCATTCAGACACTCAAATCACTTTACACTGTAGTCACATTCACCCAGTCACACTAACTAATACACACACCCTCATACACGATACACAGATCGGTAGGCAACTTGGGATTAAGTGACTTGCCCAAGGGCCAGCCAACATGTGACAGGAGGAATCAAACCTGCAATCTTCCGATTCTAAGACAACCACTCTACCCACTGAACCACATATTCTCTCTGCCTTTACAACATCGCAACACTTGCACAAATGTTTCAAATAAACGTAAAATGTGTCTTATAAAGCCATCAAAAAGAAATATTTCATTTCAGCCTCCACTTGACATTAAGTGCAAGCTGTAGAGCTTCCAGCACAGTTCCCCTCCCTTCCAACCCATTCCTTTAATTCAGCAGAATTTGATGTAGAGGGTTCTGTAATGGCCCCCTGGAGGCATGAAATTATGAGTCAGAGAAAGAACAAAGTAATTACCATCAAGGCTTTGGGCCTCAACCAAGAGCACATTATCCACTTCAAAGGCTGAGGGAAAAATGCAAACACAGAGGCAAGATAACTGAACCCCCTGACCAACTATTTCTACAGGCGCTGTTTATGGCAAAACAACATTTTATAAAATTCTTTTTTAAATACATATTGTTTTTTATGTGTAGATTTAAATGTATGGCAATTTCAAATTGTCTCATCATTTCCATGTTTAACTTATTTAGTTTCTTAACATAAACAAGTAAAAACGACTGTATACAGGACCTCTCACGAATACCAGCAAACTCAAAATACAGTATCCCACAAAACTGAGTAACCCCTCACATTTTACTATAAATTTTCAGGGGAAAACACTCAAGTTATGACACCTTGATACAATGTAAAGAGGTCAGTGCTCAGCTGGTGTAACGGTGTAAATTTGCTGTCTCCTTAAAATAATGGCTAAGCTGCTCACAACAAAATTGAGAACCCCAAATAATTCTTTCCATCTCCTGTTTCATTCTACCATCACTCGTAAACAAGACAACAAGAGACTTAAACCCCTCAACTTTAGGCTGAGACTGCCCCCTCAACCCAGAGGGGGTAGTGTACCTTGGACCATGGCCTCAAACCTAGAGGAGGCCATCATGCAGGAGGTGATGGCCTGAAGAGGCCAGCAGAACCACATCATCCGCAAAAAGCAAGGATGAGATCCTGAGGTTCCCAAACCAGCCACCTTTCTCTCCACAACTATGCCTTGAGATCTTATCCATGAACACCAAAAACAGGATCGGTGACCAGGGTCAGCCATGGCAGAGTCCAACACACACTGAGAGTAGGCTCGGCTTTGTGCCGGAAAATGTTAATACTATTTCAACACCCCCTACAATATACCTCATGCGACACGGTCATAGGTACAAAACACATGCAAACTGGAGAAGCATACTCCCATCACCCCCTCAGCAATTCTGCAAGGCTAAATATATGATCCACTGTTCCATGGCCAGGACAAAAGCCACATTGCTCCTCCTAGATCTGAGGTCCAGCAAACGTTCAAAACCAGGAGCAGCTGAGAAGCGTGAGTCCTCAATAATTAGATCACATTCTCTGATCCCTTCTTAAAAATTGGGACCACCATCATAGTCTTCCACTACAGCAGTGTTGACCCAGTCTTCCTTATGACAATGAAGAGGCGTGTTAATAATGTAGCCCTACAAAGACCGGAGACAGAAACGGCCAAATCTTATCCACACATGGTGCCCTGCTGCTAGGGAGCTTTTTAACTACCTCAGGGACCTCTACTTCAGTGATGTAACCTCCTGAGTCTTCAGACTCTGCCTCCCCTGCGTTCATGGTAAACAGATTGAGGAGATCCTCAGGGTGCTCATTCCACCACCCAACAATGTCCTCAGTCAGGATTTGTAGTTCCTCACAACCACTATTGAGCATTTTTCCTATGGAAAAACCTTACATACACTCTCACAAACACCTACAGATGCTTGAATTCAGGTGCTTACAGATTCACTTCTATACAGAATGTCATAGTTTGAGTTCGGTCTTAGTGTTAGCTTTGGGTTCTGTCTTAGTTTTAGATTCTGTCATAGGTTTAGGTTCTGTTTTAGTTGGGGTTTGTCTTGATTTGTTCTGAAGTTGTTTTCACCAGCCAGTTATTCATTCAGCTCAGTTCACATCTCAGTCACCATCCTATCTGTTTGCTTGTAACTTCCCTTCACCAGTCACCATCCTATCAGCTTCGATTTGCTTTCAGTCACCACCCTTCCTCTCATTAGTTCAACCTGTTCCTAGTAATTAGTTTCCTACTCTGTTCACTGCTCTACTTATACCTGCCTCCGTTCTCTACCGGATTATTACAAGCCACTCAGTGAGTCCTTTCCAGCGCTCTGTTCCTGATCTGACCTGTAGGTAGTGACCCAATTAGCCTTTTGATATCCAAGCCAGCCTGTTCCTGTTTCTTGATTTTCCTGCCTGATTCTGACTGGCTTCCTGTGTTGCCTGACCTGAATCTGTACCTGGACATTCTTAGCTTGTCTGATCCCTGTCTGTATCTCTGCCCATTGTGTACCGAACCAGACCTTATTATCCAACCACCCAGCCTGTCTGCCCCGTTTAGCCCGTCAGGTTTCAGTCTGTTTATCTTTCGGTATTCTGTAACCACCACCTGTTCCTTATTAGACCTGCTTTAATTTTACTTATTACTTGTCTGGCTGAATACTGGGTCCTTCTGTCCCGTTTCGTGACACAGAAAACCCCTATTATCTTCAGCTGTCACTTTATACATTTCGTATTAAATCATACTGTATATTCTTCAGTGATTGTATCAAGGCGTTGGTTGTTTGTACCTGTAATACTTGATTGGTTGGTTTTGCTGTTCTTTTTATATTTCTCTTTGCAGGTGTAGAAGCAGACTCAGAGGATATTATATTACTCTCTCCCTTTCCTCTCTTTCTCTTTCACCTTTGTTCCCTTTTAGCATTTTGTATCATCTATTTATTTCCTTTTTTTCCTCATTGACCTTCCCATTTCAGTAAAAAAAATAAGATTTGTAGTTCCACTCCCAGTGGATACACCTAAATTGGTCCCTGTGTCCCTTTTCTGAGGCACTGAATGGTTTTCCAGCACTTCCTCTCTCCATAATCTCTCCAAATGGGGCATTCCTCAAATTACGTCACATTTGCCCGGAGACAGCCCGGATTTCCCGGCTGGTTGGACAACAAGAGTGCAAACTAGAATGGCAACAATCGCAATACCGATCATTTCAGAAGATGACAATGTCCTAGGAGCTTCCTTTCAACCTGATTTAATCGAGAAACATAGGTGTGAACAGCTTAAACGGTGATTAAAATGTAGAGGCCTCAAAATTAGTGGAAAGAAAGCAGTATTTGTAGAAAAGTAGGAGAGACTGTCCCTTTCTCTCGCCCAGTGGATCAAACGCAAGGAAGAAACCTGCTGAATCCCTGTAGGAAAAAATATAGATATTATTACAGGCCTATGCTTTGAATTATCACGGGGCTTATTGCAAGAAATAGACAGCTTCTTTTTTTTAAAGTTGCAAAGTCCTGCTGTAATCAGACACTCAGATCCCATCTCACCAAAGACCAGTCAGACAACCACCACACGGCGGACTTTTCCTGCTTGTATAATAGTTGTTGTGGAGGATTTGGGGGTGGGGGGAGTTGCGAGTCACTCCGACAGATACCAATGCAGTGGTGTTTTATTGTTGCCATATTAAGATCTGTTGAGGCAATATTCAGGACAGATCTGTTCACTATTTGACTCGTACAAGTAAACTATTCAAGCACTACTGCTCTGTTTGTACGACCACAAGTTGGCCGTGACACATGCGTCTAAATTTAGTAATTTGACGTCATTTGAGGAATGCCCTATTACTCCCATGCCCTAGTTTTTGCTTCCGCAACCACAGAGGCTGCTAGGGCTGGAACTATTGGATGGTTGTAATGTGACACCATAAATGTAAATGTTTAAAGGGTGTAAAGGGTTTTCTCAATTCAACTCGGGAAAATGCTTCTTATTTGTAAAATGATGTTTGATTACAGCTGTGTTTCAAGGCGGTAGCTTTGCTCTGTTTTTTTTTTTTTATTATTGCATGTGATTACTGGATTCATATGTTTGCCAAAACCATATAAATTAAAGTCTGGATCCCTGATTCTAAGATGTTTACATGTTTTTTAAGCAGCGTACAGATGGCTACAAAATAAAACAAAAAATTTCCTGTTTGTTTTAAACCTGTTTCTTTTTGTTATATGCACTAACACAGCTAAATGGATTTTTACTTTCCCATTTTCCACATACAAAAATAAAACTGGTGTCTGAAGAGTAATAGCAAACTTCATTTTCAATATTAATGATGTTTTGGATTTATTATTCTTTTACCTTATATCCCAATGTCTACTTTGTGGAGTGCAAAATCAATGCAGGTGATTCATCTGTAATACTCTCCCTAATCAATAGCTCTCCAAAAGATGCAGTATACACAGGAGGATCTCAGTTAAGCTGCCTGCAATGTTACAAATTAGTAACCATCCAGCAGGAGCATTAAAAACGTAGCTTTGAACAATACAAACATGCACACAAACAACTTTGTGAGGAATACTTGGCTGACTCTCAATGTAACCCTTCAAAATTGAAACAGAGATTTGTGGATTTTGAAAACTTCCATAAGAGAACCAAAGTTGTCAAAGTAAACAAATTAGTTGTCAAAGCTTATGGACTTAATGCTTGGTTTATTTATTTTTTCCCAATTTCAAAAATAAACACACCTCCTGCAAACCTCTCAATGAGGACTCTGAAACTTTGCAACTTTTCAATTTGAATGAATACAAACGAGCCAAGCTATTTTATGAGATGGAGGTTAAAAAAAAATAATTTATTGTAGTACTTACTGTTGCTTTCAGGGGTTACTTTGTTGTTTCTTATGAATAATGAATCAGTCACACCCGTATGGGGCTACTCATATTACGCCACACTTGTATTTTCTGATACCACAGTATAACACTTATTTTTTCCACGGTTGGGAACAGGATCCTTTCTTTGTTTCATCAGATTTCCCTGCTCCAGAGATCAAAGTTGATGCACAAAAAGATCAAAACCATGTTCAGAACATATGAGAAGGAAAAAAAATAGCAAAATGCTATTCAATTAAATGTAACAGGAGTGAGCCATAGTGCCTTTAATCAGGACATCAATCTTTTCCCTATACAGTTTATTTAAAACCAAGATGTTGTTAAGATTATGAAACAGGAAGATTTACAGCCTCACAAATCAGTGTGTGAAACAAGGCTCGTCTGATTTCCTGCCAAGTACTTGATAAAGATGTGTTCTGCTAAATAGTAGCGTGGAAACATGAAAGAGCTTTTGTGAAGTTTATTCTTAAAGAGCTTATTTGATAGTGTTTAAAACCCCAAATTCACAGGGGCCCAGCTAAATGCAGCATAAAACAAATACATATGATTTTTATTTTGCAAGCTGTAAAAACGTTTGGATATTTGCATTTTAACAAAAAACAAGAAAGAGCAGCAAATGTTTTGCCTTTCAGGTTTTCGTTATTCCTAGTGGGAGTGTTTATCCTCCAACAGTTTCCTTTAGAAAAGTCAATTAAAAAATTTTAATCATACACTTTCTACCTTTTACATCAAGATCACACTAAATCATTCTATCTAAATTGAAATTACATTTAGACCAACAGTGAGCATGGCTTCGGTAATATAACTTAAGGACTTCTAAAAGTCATCTTTCAAATGGTTGAAAATAACCCATAAATCTCAAAAGCTTCTTTATCTTTCTGAGCTCTAAGTTGAAAAAATTCGAGTGAAATGTTTCCCAGAGACAATCCATCCATCAAGTGTTTTCCAGACCTTCACTAGCTCATTTTCGGGTCTTCTAAGGCTTTAGCAATCTATATCGGATATTCAATTACTTCAGCAAGTACTTAGTCTGTCTCCGGGTCTCCTTACCATGAGACTGGATTTCAAGACTTCCAAAAGGAAGAGGCATCTCGATCATATACTCAGACATTCACAGTCGACTCCATTCAGTCTTTTCGAGCAATAGCTGTACTTAGAGCACCCCCTGTACGGTGGACGCTTCACCCTATCTGTAAGCCCAAGTCCGGCAAAGGCTCAGACTGAAGCTCGTTTTCCATTCTGTATTTTGGCCAAGGTCCACAATAATAACTGTAGATGCGGGTAAGATCACGGGTGAACCAGCAAATGTATAGCTTTACCCAGAGGTTCAGCTCCACAACAGACTTTAGCAGTGGATTGCACCCTGTGGGTTAGGAGTCGGACTACAACTCAGTCTGAGGACTTCAGGGGTTTCGGAGTCCTATTCATGAGTGATAGTAGGGTGGAGCGATGGATAGATACATTGCAGTCTTGTTGGAAGGAATTCAGATGCTGCTCCAATCTGTGATGGTGATGAAAGAGCTGAGCCAAAAAGACAAGGCTCTCGATTTACCGCTTCCTCTGTCCTGTAGCTCTCATCTATGTTAATGAAACATCCGTCATGACCAAAAGAAGGAAATCCTGGATCTAAGCGGATGAAATGAGTTCATGGGGCTGAACTGACCTAAAGTGGGGAGCTTCGCTATCTGGGGAAGGTAGGTGTAAAGCTAATCCTCCTCTGCATTGAGAGTTGTCAGTTGAGGAGGTTCCTAGACCCAGAACCCGTTGGACATACCGTACCGTGTATCCCTGTTGATAGTTTAAGGTTGTCTGGATTGCTCTCCTGGACGAGTAACCCCACAATCTAATCTTGACTACATGGAGGATAATGGATGAATTGATGTTCTGGTTGCAACTGAATCGACTTTTGTGCCATGAGGGGAGCGCAATGAAAGTTAAGGTCATAGTGGCGTTTGATATGTAACATGTCTTATTTACACAACATACTGTGGATATCAGCTTCCTGCTTGAGCACCAGTTTTATTCAAATGGGATTTCTCTGCAGGTTCAAAAGTAATTGACTAGAAGGATTAAAATTCTTTGTATTTATTAAACAATATTATTGAATACGTAAGACTGTTTGAGATTGCTTTGCAATATTAAGAAATATCGAGAAGTCAATATTTAATAAAAGAAAGTTTATGACACCTTGTTTTTGTTTCGTTCCTTCCCACTGTCTCGTTTCTCCCCCTTATGAAAGCCTTCAGCTAATACGTATCTACGGTGAATCAAGATGTGGGAAGCTGACACAAAAATGTCGGGGGAAAAAAGCACTGAGAGAAATTTAGACATTTGTGCAGGGAGATAACGTGTTTACCCTTAGCCTCACTTAAGGAACCTGTAAGGTAGAACCTGGCCGGACCCTTTTTTTACCGTGCTCTCACTACAGTTATGATCGGAGACAGAGGCTTCAGCCGATCCTTTGAAAAACACTGGCTCAGCGCGACACTCTGCTTAGAGGCATTATGAAAAGTGTCAGTCAAATAGCTGTAAAGCAGCAGCTCACTGAGATACAGGAAGGTTACTCTGCTTGGTCTTCAGTCTTCTCCTATGTATTGCGGTTACTAATGTTTAATTCATAGGAGGAAAAGTACCAGCACATGAATGTCTGAACAGCATAATTGCACATGGATAATGCTGGATTAAAAGAAAGCTGGTGTTTCTGTTGGTCTCTGGCTCATATTAAGGACATAAAGGGCTCTGATTTCTCACCTGGTAATCGCCACAGCTGGGGAGTTTAGAAGAAGAACCTTTGATTTTGCTTTCATTCTTGAGGATTGCTACAGAGTGGAAAATGTTGGGAAAAGATTTCACTATTCTCCAGGTCTGGATAAGTATGGAAAAAGAAAACAAGAGTTTGGGATGTTCGTTATTTTTCCAGAATTTATTTCCTGTCCTATTGTGTTTGGCTCTCATTTCCTTCCTGGTATACTTCCTTCATTCATTCCTCATTTCTTTCCTTCTAACTTTTTTTTATCCTCCGTGTGCTCTTACTTCTGTCCCTCCTTTTGTTTTCTGCCATTTGTGTCCAAACCTTCCTTCCTTCCTCAATGTCTTTCTTACTTTATGTTTCCTTCCTTTCTTTCTTTCCTTCTATGTTCTTCTTTTCTTTCTTCATGTTATTCTTCCTTCCTTCATTTCTTCATGGTGGCTTAGCTCAATTTCCTTCTTTCTTTTCTTCCCTGTTTTCTTATTTCCTCTGACCTTCCTTTCTTGAGTGTGTCCTATTTCCTTCCTTCCTTGTGTTCTATCTGCCCTCCATCTTTCCTTGCCTCTCACTTTCTTCTGTCCCTCCTTCGTTGTGCTCTTCTTTTTTGCTTTTGCTGTTCCTTCTTCTGCCCTTCCCTGCTTCCTTTATCTAATCTTATGATGTTTGGAGACTCCATATTTAAAGCCTGTCAATGGTGGCATGAATTCATAGTCAATCTATAATTTAATAATTATAAAGGAATGATTAAGACATTTATTTTGAATTGATATATAAATAAACTGAACTGAGCCATGAAATATTTTGTCTGGATTTTTTTATTAGACAAGTTGCATGAATCCCACTTTTGCTTTTCATCCAACACAGGAAAATGCATGTGAGCAGATGCTCCTATAACCTATAGGGTGGGAAACAGAGAATAATGAGAAAGGAGTGGTTACAGTTGGACTTTTATTTTAAACATGGTTTAAGGTGATTTGTTTTTGTTCTGCTTATATGACTGTTTATCAGGTGTTTGGGTGGATTATTTCCCATTCCTCTTCATAAGCAAATACAGGTGATTGATAGTAAACAGTGCCGAATACATTCGCTCGCAGTGATGGGAAAGCCGCTTAGATGTGCTGAAACAGGAAAACCAAAATAGAGAACCTAAATGTGTCTTTGTGTTTGTTTCACAGGCTCATTTTGATCTGTGGATGTTCTTTCACACAGGAGCAAGAACAACCCCAACATGTGGATGAATCCCAAACAATCAATGACATTATCCAGAGTTTGGGTTAGATTTTTTCTTAAGTTAAAGAATAACAGTAAAAGAATCAAGATACATACTCAACAAAACTTTAGAAAGCTGTAGCTTTGTGGGTGTGGGTTTAAGCTGACATAATTGGCAGCTATTCTATGAGTTAATGAACTTCTACTTTCTGGGATGTGGTGTTTTGATACAGCTGTTTACATCACACACAACATTCTGGACTTCTCTCTATAGATGACAAGGCATAACTTTATAACCATCCATCTAATAGTATGCTTGTCCTGCTTTTGCTGCTTAAGCCATGACTTGCTGAAGCTTTTACTCAGTAGATCCTCCATTCGATGTGGGGTGGGGTTTGCATGGACCGGAATCGTTTGTAGAGCACATCCCACAGATGCCCCATTGAACTTAACTTACATGTGCGGGAACTTGAAGGCTAAGTTAACACCTCAAACATGTTGTTTTGGTCCTTAAACCATTCCTAAATCGAATTAACTGAGTTGCACGGTGTTTGAAAGAGGTCACAGGCATCCATGTATTGCCATTTTACCTGAAAGAGTGTACATGCATCTCACACACACACACACACACACACACACACACACACACACACACACACACACACACACACACACACACACACACACACACACACACACACACACACACACACACACACACACACACACACACACACACACACACACACACACACAGGTTGTCAACGGGATCCAAAACATAATGTGGTCCAGTTGTGATGCTCACATGCCCATTTTTGGGGCTTTTCTTAGTGGACAGCAGTCATGAGTACCCCAACCCCATATTCAGATGCTGGAAAAAAAATGTTTATTCTTTCCGTAGTAATCAGTACTAATTTCTTTAACAATTTGAGCAACAGTAGCTTGTCTGTTGGCATGGACCAAATAGACCATGTTTGCTCCCCATGCACATCAATGAAACTTGAAATTGGCTCTTTTGAATTGACCGGGAATACCCCATAAGAACATAAATTTTTGACATGCTCTGTCAGATTTTGATGGCTACCTAGCCATCAAAATCTAGTCCTTGGCAAATTTGCCCAACTCCTTACGCTTGCCAGTTATTCTTAACTTTGCCTACAAGATGAATTCTCGTGGTATTTGTGCGTTCACAAACACACGAGAATCCATCTTGTACCGCTCCGGCTCCAACTGTTTGCATCCAAACCAAAAATGGTTCGGGCCAATCAGGTTGCAGTATTAAGGTTTAAAGCAGAACATACTGGTGCGACGAAAGCAAGGGCTGCTGAGCCCACAGCCAAGCCAACATAAACATGGCAGCACAGGAGAACGCACATGTAGCTGCTGCTATCACATCTGTTTTGTAAGAATCCACAGTTTCTTGTTTGTAAGAAGAGCAGCTAAAAGTGCCTTGACTAGCTTACCTTCTTGTGGTTTCTCATGATGCCTGCTGCTTATGTTTTAATTTGATATCGTGATTGGCTAAAACCAAGCTTAGGTAGGCGGGCTCTAGGAGTCATATCATCCAATCAGCTCAGAGAGTTCTGCTGAATGTCCCTCCTTTCCACAAACGGATTCGATGGGAACAGTCCCAGATTGACAATGTGCAGAACATAGAGTGCTACACATTATCAATATAGCCGGCAAGGTTACATCGTTCTTGCTTCTCCTTAACTCTACAGGGGAAAATCTTCAGTTACACCCTCACATATTTAATCGGTGCTACGATAAAGAGATTATCTGTCTTCCTCACTTAACATGTCAGTGGTCATAATATTATTCCAGAGAGGTATGTATCTACCTTAAAAAGTCCTTCAGAACATTAAAACCTTTGTGCAAGAGTGGAAATGTGTTCTGCAAGTATCAACCCTAGTGATTAAAAATTAAAACATATACTACTAAAAGTTTCCTGTTTGGTGTAAAAAAGACCTTGCCCCAAAACAATTTGTTCTTATGCTGAGGTGGTTGTACACCGTGTGTCATTATCTCCCTCTCTCGTCTTCCATTCCCGTTGTGTCTCTTCTTCCCTTCAGCCTATCTACTACAGCAGTGGTTCTCAACCGGTGGGCCCCCACTCCCATCCTGTAGCCTACTCGCGCCCCACCGGGGGGGGCGCGAGTAGGCTACAGGATGGGAGTGGAAAAAAACTGGAAAAAAAAAATGTGCACTTTTTTTTTAATCACTAAACTACTTTCATAAAAAGTTAAAGTTTTGTATATACATAACTCCCGAATAAAAATTAAAATGTGTTTGGACTGATTTAAAAAAAAAAGTTTTGAACAAATGGCGTACCGCGAGCGAGCTATTTTTAGAAACGTAACGTCACGATGACGTCACATCACGTGGTACGCAGTAGGACAAGCTTGCATAGTCCCCCGCTGTTTCGCTGTAAAAGAGACGTGCATTACCCTTGGGTTTTACTCGGTAAACGACTGCTTTTTCCAAATCTAAAACCATGGTTTTTAAACATTGTTGCTATGGAACGTGCAACAGCGACTCGAGGTACGCTGATCGGCCGGATATGAAGGATGTTTTCTTCAACACTGCCAAGGAGAAATGTGTGCGCTGGGTACACCGGTGCGGTCGGCCTACATATGTAGCAAGCATTTTGTCGGAGGAAAGGGCCCTACCGAAGAACATCCTGACCCAATTCCAGCGACATCAAGTAGTGAACAGGTAAGATTATTTTGGTGGCCGACATGTTAATAATGAAGCGCCTGCTACCATGATAGCATATAGGCTATCATGGTAGCATGCGCTAACATGATACCGTGCTACCAGGATACCTTACTCAAAAACATTTCAAATAAGACAAACATTAAACATATACCGATCCCTGGACGGTGATTACAAACAAAAAAACGGCCGATGAGGCCATGACCGCCGCGCAGGAAAAAACCCCACAAAGCTTACCGTTCGATCAACTCAGCCCGTTTTCCATTTTTTTTAAGCCCTCGACACTCAAGCCATCGTTTGAGCTGAAGGTTGGTGTGTTCTTCGACAGTTCGACCAGTAATCCGTGTGCCTGGGACATCGTCTTGGGAAAGTTTAACGGCTGCAAAGTCGGTCATATCGCTGGTTCTGTTGCGCGTGTAATAGCTGGTTGCTACGGGCGCTCTCTACCTGTATGCCCTACCTAAGCGGCAAAAGCAAACGAGCAGCAAACGAGCTATCAATTGATATGCAGGAACAGCTTATTGAGCTGAAGAGTGACAGTAGACTGAAGGAACTCTTTAGCTCCTGTCCTCTTTCGTCATTCTGGGCAGCATTGATGCAGGAATACCCGGAACTCTGTGACGTCGCCTTGAAGGTTCTCCTTCCTTTCGCGTCGACATATTTGTGTGAGGCAGGATTCTCAAAAATGACTGCACTCAAAACAAAATACCGCAATCGTGCACAAATCGAGGATGATTTGAGGCTATGCTTATCAAACATTGAGCCAAGAATTGAGGATCTTTGCAAGGCAAAGCAGGCTCAGGTCTCACATTAACATCACCTAATTATATAGCAATAGCCTAGTAATGATAATAGGCCAACTGATGACAATAATAATAACAACAACAATAAAGCATGTAACCTCATAATTATATAGCAATAGCCTTGTAATAATGATAGGCACATACTACTCATAATAATAATAATAATAATAGTAATAATAATAATAATAATGCCTGCAAGCTCACATTACAAGTCTGGTGCTACTGCCAATTATAGCAATAGCCTAGTAATGATGATAGGCCTACTGATGATGATAATAATAATAATAATAATAATAATAATAACAAAAAAAAAAGCATGTAACCTCACAATTATATAGCAATAGCCTAGTAATGGTGATAGGCCTATACTACTCATAATAATAATAATAATAATGCCTGCAAGCTCACATTAGAAGTCTGGTGCTACTGCCAATTATAACAATAGCCTAGAAATGATAATAGGCCTACCTACCGCTACTGATGATGGTAATAATAATAATGTGGGCCTAAAAATAATAGCCTAGGGCTATCTAATCTATCTATCTATCTATCTATGCAAGGTAGAGCGGGGCGGGGCGGGGCGGGGCGGGGGGATGGGGGATCTGGGCGGGGGGCACTGGGGCCCCAACTGCAATGAACCAGCTTTGGGGGGGCGCAGCTTGCAAAAGGTTGAGAACCCCTGTACTACAGCATATAGAGGTGCAGATGGACTCCCATGCAGTGCTAGATTGTCTGTCTTGGTTGCTATAATCCTATCGTCCTACAGGCTGAGCTTCAATGAAAGATTGTTAGTTACTCATTGTCTGCTTGTGTCCTAAAAAAGCAAACCTGTATCTGTCCCCTGTCCACTTTCTGCCCACTTTCTGGTTCATAACGTAACTGCAATACTCACGTGGGAGCCTCGCCTGTCTACATATGGGCACTGCAGCATTCCTGCACATTACTTTCACCTGTCATAACCCATCTATCCTATCTATCTAAAATCAGCAACAACACCTAGGATTCAACACTACTTTCCCTGAGACTTTGAAACAAATAAGAATAATTTCATTGTACAATGAAGCTCCAGTCTTCCAACTTTTTGTAAAGTCTGCTCTCCTCTCCTTCAGAGCAATCCATGCAATGCTGGTTAAGATCACTGGCTTCTCTGTGACCTTAAAACAACATGCAGTTACCATCTTTGATTAACCTTACCTGTTGACTTGCAGCGACTTGGGGTTTCAAAACAGGAACCCCAAGTTCGCAAAAACAGTGCAATAAAACAAAACACTTTTGGTTATTTTTGTCATGTTAATATTTGGAGCTCCATGATGCCTTACAGCTGGACAAAAAGGAAAGTTTCCTTGTGCATCTCCTTGTGGGGTCTCTGTGAGAAATGAATGAGTTTGAAAAGGTTTCCCCCTCTCTGACCAGGCACAATGCTAAAGACAAGCAACAAATCTATTATTAGTAATTTCAAACTATATTCTGGGCCCTCCCATTATAAATACAAAAAAGCTCACTCAGAAAACACTGATGCAGGTTCCCCATATGAAGACAAAAAGATTCTTCATTTAATGTTTTCAGCACTTCAAAACAGAAATGTTTCCTCAATTATTCAAATCCAAGCTGATTAATTATGAGGCATGCCTGTCATTCATGCATCCATTTTTTCCAGACATTCTGATGTCACTAGTGGCCTTTAATGAAAGTAGGCTGAAGGGGGTTGAGAGAGAGGGAAAATGTGCCACAGGCCAGAGTAGAATCTGGGACCGTCGTGTTGAGGACTAATGGCCTCCGTATACGGTGCCGTACGTTCCCCGTGCGCCATTGTTGCACCCATCCATCCATTCCTTTTCCAGAGATTCAGCGATATGGGTGGTTTCAGATTTACAACTGATTGTATCTACTGAATCTTTTCAGATTATCCTTTTATTCCTGTATATTAATATAAACCATTGCCCACCAGTAGGGTAGGCAATGATGCATGCTGGCAATGCAGCTTTAGGTTCATATATATGGAGTCATTAAAAATTGTGCTGCATATCCAATTCAAAGACATGCAATGCATCTTCTGTTTATTTTTCAATTAACTTCGACCTGTCTGGATTTTAGCACAGCTACAAAACTACAGTTTTTCAAAATTAGTGTTTCTACAGATTGATCAGGGGGATGAGTTGAATCAGATGCTTGAGAACAGAATCAAAGGAGGATTAAATCATGGGACGGATTTGTGTGTGCTGGCTCGTGCACACTTTGGATGCATTCAACTGGCAGAATCATTGTATGATGTCTCCCCTGCCCTGTTAAATTATCTTTATTTTCGTTTTCAAAAAACATATGTGTCTGTTGATGTTAATGAAGGTCTGGTGCCGGGGCAACAGCAGCCTAAACATCTGGCCTTTTCAGGCAGATGATGAGAGTTTTCAATCAGTCCAACACAGACACTCCCCTGTTTATATCAGCAGGGAAACGTCACGTAACACGTCTGAGGTAATGACAGGGACGCCTGTTTGCTTTCTGTCTGAGCCGCAGCAGCAGCAGCTCTGTTACCGAGCACTGCATAACAGAGTCTATGGGGAAAGTATTTATGGTTTGCTGACAGAAATTAATGTGACTAATTAGTTTGATGAAACAGAGTTAAACTTAAAATGACAGAAAAACTCATAAGGAGTGGAGTTAGAATTTGATTATGAATTGACTTTACCTGACCACATAATAAGTTTAAGTCAAAAAGGAGGTTAAAAGCACATGCAGTACTTTACAAAAAAAATGTATACCTCTTAGCCCCACTCCTTATTCTGATACACCCAAATAAAATGCAGTTGAACTAATTACTAATTAATCTAAGCTTTCAGGCTAAGGGCATTTATCTCAGAAACAGTTAAGAGGACCATAGTAACCCTTAAGGGGTTGCCGAGGTCCACCGCTCTAGAGCAGAATCTGCAGGCAGGACAATTTGCATGCATGAACTCCTTAAATGTCGCCTTTACGGAAGAATGGCAAGAGGAAAGCCATTGCTAAAAAACTGCCATAACTAATCCAGTTTAAATTGTACCACAAGTTCTGTAAGAGACACAGAAAACCTATTAACGTGGTTGCTCTGGTTATATAAAACCAAAATGTAACTTCCTGGCCTACGTGCAAACAGAATATGTGTGCACATTAACCTGAACACACCATCTCCACTGTGAAACAGGGTGGCAGCAGCATCATGGTGGGTGGAGGTAAATCCAGGGAAATCCATGACAACAGTCCTGTCGCCACTATCCCACCGTGTGGATCAGTGCAGTCAGGTTGGCACGAGCGGTGGAACAAACAAGGTTGGTACCAATGGAAAAAACTTGAGAGGTAAAGCAGTTTTAATGTCCTCAGTTTCCATGTCCTTTTATTTTCCATTCAAAAAAAGTCCAAAAAAAGTGCAAGTGCATTCAAAAAAAGTGCAATCCATATATACATGGAGGTTAAGCAGTTTAGTGTTTTTACCTAGTCGCAGCAGGTGGCATTCAGGACACTCCAACAATCCAACTCCAATCCAACTCATGACTGAATGAACAAGATGGCTTTTTAAAGGGGCCCCGCCCAACTAGGTAAAACCACTTAAAACAACTAGGGGTGTACAAACATTAGTTACTTTAAAACTAATGTAAAATTCCTCCAATAAAAACCCACCAATAATTATGTAGAAATAAACCGACTAATTAAATAGACAAAATCCTAAATTAAACACAATTGCAATAAATAATTATCCAGCAGTTCTAAAACCAATAAAACCACTCCCCCCTGCCTTCTTTGTTCTTGGTCTGGCCCGGAAGGTTTCAAATAGGTGTCTGGTCTCTGGGGAATCTTTTTGCCAGACACCTGGACACAAGAAGGTTAGAAAAAAAAAAATACATTACACCACTCTAAAACCCTTTAAAACATACCACATACACTACACACTGACACTTAAAAGATATCACCAAAATTACATTCATCATTCCTATTTCTACAGGCTGGAGCCTGGGGATGTGCAAATTAGTAAAACTTTAAAGTGCAGTGTGCCATCCAAAGTGCTATGTGCATGTTCAAGTGTTTCAGGTAAGAGCTCTTTTTACTTCATAGTAACGAACCGGGTCTTCGTTACATTTCCCCCTCCCTCTCCTTGAGGCGGAGCCTTAGTCCTCAGCCATCCTCGAAAGACTGTCCGCCACCACGTTAGTCTTGCCTGGCCGATACTGGACTGAAAACTCATAGGGTTGTAGAGAGAGGTACCAGCCAGAGATTCGGTTGTTGGAATCCCTCATCCGATGTAGCCACTGGAGCGCACGATGGTCTGTCTCCAGCATGAAGTGACGTCCCAGCAGGTAGTATCTGGCAGTCAAGTGGGCTGTAGATTCGCTCAGACACTCCTTCTCCACTGTAGAATACCTCGTCTCATGGTCCAACAGCCTCCGACTGAGAAACACAACAGGTCTCCTTTCACCCTCCTTCTCCTGGATCAGGACTGCTCCGAGTCCCACCGCAGAAGCATCCGTCTGAAGGATGAAAGGCTGACTGAAGTCTGGGCTGTGGAGAACAGGCTCTTTACATATGGCCTCCTTCAAATCCTTGAAAGCCTTCTCACACTCCTCAGTCCAGCACACTTTGTTGGAAGCTGCCTTTTTAGTCAGACTTGTGAGAACAGCACATCGGTCAGAAAATTTAGGCACAAATTTTCTGTACCACCCCACCAGACCTAAGAAGCTTCTCACCTTCCTTTTCGTAGTGGGGATTGGGAAGGCTCGAATAGCGTCCATCTTATCAACTTGTGGCTTTATCTTGCCATAGCCGATGGTGAAACCCAGGTACTGCACCTCCTGATGTGCCACTGCACATTTCCGGGGGTTGATAGTCAGCCCAGCAGCCTTAATCCTTTGCAGCACCTCCTGGAGATGGTGTAGATGCTCCTCCCACGAGTGGCTGTAAATAACAACATCATCCAGGTAGGCAGCTGAAAAGTTAGTGACGTCTCTCAGAATGTAGTCCATCAGGCGTTGAAAGGTTGCTGGGGCCCCTTGCAGACCAAATGGCATTACTCTAAACTGGTACATACCAAATGGCGTCCGGAAGGCTGTCAATTCCTTTGCTTCATGGGCCAGTGCAAGCTGCCAATAACCCTTGCTGAGGTCCAATGTCGTGATGAACGTGGCTCCTCCTACTCGCTCCAGCAAGTCATCTATGCGAGGCATTGGGTATGGATCAAAACTGGAAACACTGTTCAGGTATCTAAAGTCCATGCAAAATCGCAAAGAACCATCCTTCTTGGGCACCAACACAATTGGGCTACACCATTCGCTACTTGAGTGTTCAATGATTCCAAGTTCAAGCATCAACAAAATCTCTTTCTTTAATACTGGGACCAACCGCTCTGGGATCCTGTAGCTCTTTTGCCGGACTGGGGCCTCCTTTTTCAGACGGATTTTATGCTGGACCAAAGAGGTAAAACCTGGGGTTTCCTGGAACAGAGTTGGGTCAATAAGAGGCAAGATGGCTTCCTGCTTAGAGGGAGAGAGATAGGAGAGGTCAATTGTAGCAGGCTCCTCCACACAAGTGGGAAAATATTTTTCTGGCACCTCTTCGTCCTTCACAGCTCGGACAAGCAGCTGCTGTTGAGGCTCATGGAACTCTTTTAAAAGATTCACATGGAAAACCTGGTGCTTCTTCACTCTCTCAGGCATGTAAAGCTCATATGTAACTTTACCCACTCGTTTGGCTACTTCATAGGGTCCATGCCATTTAGCCAACAACTTGTTATCACTAGTCGGTAACAACAATAGTACCTTTTGGCCCGGTGTGAAGACTCGGTCTCTGGCCTTCCGATCAAACCAGGTTTTCTGTTGCTGCTGCGATTCCTTCAGGTGCTCCTGCGCCAAAGCCGCCATTGCCTCCAGTCTCTCTCTCATTGTGATGACATATGAGACTATGTTGTCGTCATCACTCTCCGTCTGCTCCCAATAGTCTTTCAACAGGTCCAGCGGTCCTCTCACTTGCCGTCCATATAGTAGTTCGAATGGAGAGAAGCCCGTCGAAGCTTGAGGGACCTCTCGGTAGGCAAACAGTACATAAGGAAGCCACTGGTCCCAGTCAGTGCCTGTAGTTGAAACAAACTTGCGCAGCATGTTTTTCAACGTCTGGTTATAGCGTTCTATCAGCCCGTCCGTTTGGGGGTGGTATGGTGTGGTCCTGATCCCCTTCACCCCCAACAGCTGGTAGACCTGCTTAAGCATTTTGGACATGAAATTAGTACCGCAGTCTGTCAAGATTTCTTTGGCTACCCCCACTCTGGAAAAGAGCTGCAATAAACAATTAGCTACTTGTTTAGCTTTAATTGAACGCAGTGGGAAAGCTTCAGGATATCTGGTAGCATAATCACACATGACTAATATATATCTGTTCCCTGCTTTGCTTCTCTCAAGTGGACCCACTATGTCCATGCCTATTCTCTCAAATGGCGTACCAATTATTGGAAGAGGTTGCAAATGGGCTGGCTGAACTCCTTTATTTGAGGTCAACTGGCATGTTTTACATGATTTACAAAATTTTGAAACCTGCGTGTACATTCCCGGCCACACAAAACGACTGCCAATTCTGCGCAGGGTTTTCTGAAAAGCCATGTGACCTGCCCATGGGATAGAATGACCCAGTTCCATAACCTGCTGTCTAAATTGACAAGGCAAAGCCAAAGCTTCAATTTTATCATGGATTTGGTATAAAATACCATTCTTAATTATGTAGCTCATTTCATCAAGACAGTGTGGTTCACCCTTTTTAATTCCTTCCTGCTCCGTCACCTTTTTAAACCACGGTGCAAGAGACTGGTCTTGTTTTTGCAGTGCACCAATGTCTTTGGGAATATCAAAAACAAGTGGACCAAGGGGTTTTTGTAGACTGGACTCGTTCTTCAGAGAACCCATGAATTTCTCCTTTCTTCTCTGACCCTTTGTCTTCCTAGCCTTTCCTGCTTGGACATCAAACTCTTCCCCCCAAAATGGAAGCTCCTCCAACATTCCCCTAGCACTCTGTGCTCTAGTGAGGACCTGCACAGATAAAGATTGAGGGTCTACAGGACAAACAGTATCTGCAGACTGAGTACTGTATGAATCTGTCATTAATTCTAGAAGGGTAGGAACATCATTACCGAGGATCACATCAAAAGGTAAGTTTTTAGCTAGGGCTACATTCAGCAGGTAAGTCTGACCACCCACTGTCAGATAAACATCAGCTGTTGGGTAAATATGCTCATCCCCATGTATGCAAACAAGTGGCGTTTTTTCCCCCGACCACTTCTCTTTCGGGACCAAACTAGACCGGACTACAGACTGGAAACAACCGGAGTCACAAAGTGCCTCTGTTTTTCGGCCATTTACTAGCACTGGTGTGGTGCGTCCTCTCCTGTCTTGTGTCAGTACCGCAACTGGCCTCGGTACTGAGAACATGACAGAGGATTTTGACTTAAGTGCTGGACAAAACTGCTGTGTATGGCCTAAACTATCACAGTTATAGCACCTAACATCCTGCCTCTGTGTCTTATTTAAGTGTCTTTTAGCTGGTTGTGTCTGATACGGAAAAGGCTTACTATTACCCCCTAGACCAGGACCACCACCTTGATCACCCCCAAAGGACTTACTTGGCTGCCTGTTGAAGCGGGACTCCCGGCCGAAGTAAGCAGTTCTGGTTCCCTTCCGTGCCGAAACAAAGACATCTGCAAGATGGGCTGCTTCTTCTGCTGAGGAAGGATCGTGCTCACGAATCCAGACTTCCAACTCCGGGTTGACCATACGGAGAAACTGCTCCAGGATAATTTTCTCACAAATTTGCTTCTTCGTAGATTTCTCTGGCTGAACCCAGCGAAAAAACAAGTCTCTGAGGCGCACATAAAGTTCTCGTGGCGTCTCATCAGGTTCATGCTTCAGAGCTCGGAAACGTCTTCGGTAAGTCTCATCATTGATCTCATACTTGTCCAGAATTGCTTCTTTCACCTTATCGTAATCGTCTGAATCACGAATGTCCATCAAGATGAAAGCGCTGCGTGCTTTGCCGGTCAGGAGGGGAACTAACCGGACCGCCCACTCTTCTGCTGGCCACCGACAAACTTGGGCCATGCGCTCGAATGTGGTGAGGAAATGTTCAATATCGTCCTCAGGTGACAAGGGGTGTAGCCTGGGCTCCATCTGTGGTTTGTAGCCACTGCTGTAGGCTCTGCTTGGCCCTTCCATGTCACCGTCATTTTCACCATCTGCCTCACTGTCATTTTCACATGATGGCAGCACTCTTCTTTGCCTGGGCTCATCAATCTCGTCAGGCCCAGTCTGAATCAATTGTACCTGCTGCTGGATGTCTTTAAACTGCTGCTGGACCATTTTCCATCGCTGCTCTTGGATCACCCCAACTTTCTCCATTTTCTTGTCACGAGCTTCTTGCTGACTCAGCATCAACTTCACAAGCTGCGTCAGCTCCTCCATCTTGTCTTTAGGAGAGCTGTTTGACGCTGCCCCCTGATGTTGAGGTGAAGCTACGGTTCCTTCATCTGGCTCTTCTCGCTTTCCTCTCGTCATCATCTTCTTTGTAGGCACTCACTGAGGCAGGATACTCCTGACACCAAATGTCGCCACTATCCCACCGTGTGGATCAGTGCAGTCAGGTTGGCACGAGCGGTGGAACAAACAAGGTTGGTACCAATGGAAAAAACTTGAGAGGTAAAGCAGTTTTAATGTCCTCAGTTTCCATGTCCTTTTATTTTCCATTCAAAAAAAGTCCAAAAAAAGTGCAAGTGCATTCAAAAAAAGTGCAATCCATATATACATGGAGGTTAAGCAGTTTAGTGTTTTTACCTAGTCGCAGCAGGTGGCATTCAGGACACTCCAACAATCCAACTCCAATCCAACTCATGACTGAATGAACAAGATGGCTTTTTAAAGGGGCCCCGCCCAACTAGGTAAAAACCACTTAAAACAACTAGGGGTGTACAAACATTAGTTACTTTAAAACTAATGTAAAATTCCTCCAATAAAAACCCACCAATAATTATGTAGAAATAAACCGACTAATTAAATAGACAAAATCCTAAATTAAACACAATTGCAATAAATAATTATCCAGCAGTTCTAAAACCAATAAAACCACTCCCCCCTGCCTTCTTTGTTCTTGGTCTGGCCCGGAAGGTTTCAAATAGGTGTCTGGTCTCTGGGGAATCTTTTTGCCAGACACCTGGACACAAGAAGAAGAAGGTTAGAAAAAAAAAATACATTACACCACTTTAAAACCCTTTAAAACATACCACATACACTACACACTGACACTTAAAAGATATCACCAAAATTACATTCATCATTCCTATTTCTACAGGCTGGAGCCTGGGGATGTGCAAATTAGTAAAACTTTAAAGTGCAGTGTGCCATCCAAAGTGCTATGTGCATGTTCAAGTGTTTCAGGTAAGAGCTCTTTTTACTTCATAGTAACGAACCGGGTCTTCGTTACAAGTCCCAAACACAGCCAGAGCAACAATAGAAAAGGTTTAGGTCAAATCATGTCTGTATGTTGAAATGGCCCTGTCAAAATCCAGATCTACATCTAGTCTAGAATCCGTACCAAAACTTTAAAACTGCTCTTCGCTGTCGCTCTCCATTCAGTGTCACTGAGCTTCAGCTAAAAGAATTGGCAAAACGTTTAGTTTCCTGATGTGTGAAGGTCCTGGACATATATTCAAAAGACTCAAAAGTGTAACTAGAGTATAAGGCCTTCTAACAAATTATTGGTAATCTATCACACGCTTCCTCTCAATTATACTACTTTATGTTGGTCTATAACATGAAATCCCTTTGAAACAAACTGAAGCTTCTAATCGTAACGTGACAAAATGTCAATATTTTCCAAACCTCTGTATTTGTGAAACAAAGTGAATTTATTGGACAAGTGAAATAACAAAGGCTTACAAATCATTTAGGTGTTAAACAGCTGAAAAAACAAACTTATAGTTTACCCCGTGGACGAGGAGAGATGACCTGAACTGCCCAAATAGACGGGAAGGAACTGGAACAAAAAGCTTCGGAGAGGTGTCAAACTCCACAGGTCTGGGACATTCCTGAGCACCAAAGTGTCAGTGAGTGCCCTGCCCTGTTGATACAAATGTTTATACAACTGTTTGTCTGTGGAAGTTGATCTCTACTCGCTGTGTTAGCTGAATTAGTGGGTCTTATTGGGGTTAGATGGTGGCTATTTGCAGTTTTGATGGAGGTGCTTAAGGTCTAATGGCAAAACAGCTGCAGAAATATATCCAAACTCTAAGGATGTCAGAGGGGTGGATCAAAAGAAGAGAACAACACCATAAAAGGCTTCGTCGGAGCAAGTATTTGTTTCATTTAGTGCTGCTCCTCATGTTTTCCTGGATCCCTTCGTTTCAGGCTGGAGAGAAGGAATTTAGAGCCTAAGTGTAATATGTAGAAAGGTAGTGTTAAAACACCACAAAGTGACTTTGAGTACAGCTACAACAGGGTGCCTTTGATTGAAAACCGATGATTACATGTTGACAGGTTTTTGAGAAAAATTGTTTCGAAATTTGATTTATTCAGACCAATAAATTGTCTTAGTTTTTGACAAGGTATTTAGACCTAACTTTCATTTCAAGTGCTAGCTAAAACCACTGTTTTAAATCTGTGACAGCTCGAGGTACACCACAGATGCAATTAGCCTCCGGGGTATCTAAGCTCCCTTTAAGAAGGGCCAGTATTGCCAAAATTGTCAAACGCTTTTTTGTGCATCTTCTTAATTAGGCTTCTTTCTTGCTTTCATCATATTTTTAATCCCCTCAGTGAAACCGTATGCGGAGCCACACGCACCACACGTCTAACATAAGCAGCAGCATGTCACAATCGATTCTGATTTTAAAAACAGCAAGCTTGTTTTTCACAAAAACACGCAGAGAGCAAAGGATCAAGTTAAAAATGTCAAATACAAGAGAACAAAATAAGTATTTTGGGTAAAAAATTAAAAAGGTGCTGGCCATATCTTCCAATCACCATATTGTACATTGGCAATTTTTGCAACACTTACACAAGACGATGGATGACATGGACCCCTCGATTCTGACCTATTTTGGGGGTTTTGGGGGTTTATTTCAACCTGTTTTGAAACCCAAGTAATTTTCTATAATCTAATCACAGTCTGTTCCAAGGAAATGGTTCTAATACTCTAAGACACAATATCAATCAGCAGGAAACTGTTCAAAGTGATTTTGGTTTAAAAAGGGAAAAAAGACACGGTTTAATTTAAAATCAATAATATTAAACCATAGGTGAGTTTTGAGTGTTTTTTATTCTTATTTATTTTCTTAATCCACTAAAATACCTACCCAACAAAACAAATAAACTGACACTCAGTGGGTATGAAATAGAAGTAGGTTGGGACTAGGGATGGGTACTAGTTATTGTACCATTTATGGTTAGCGGGATAAAAAAATGTGTACCGTATTTAAATCGCACCTTTTTTCATAGTTTGGCCAATCCTGCAACTCATATTCAGATGTGACTTATATATCAAATTTAAATTAAATTGTAATTTATTTTGACCAGCATAAATCAAGGAGTAAACATTACTGTCTATAGCCACAACAGGGCTTGCTAGGCTTGTGAACTATCCTGCTCCTGTACCACTTAAAATAGGGTGACCAGACATCCCCGATTTCCAGGGACTGTCCCCGTTTATGATGACCTGTTACCGGCAAAAGCTGTCCCCGGAAAATGTCATGATGGAGTAAACAAGAGGCAGGCCAGCTGACAGCTTTGCTAGGGCCCGGGACAACGCAGTCTTTTTGGGCCCCCCCTCTACTACACCTCCCGCCACACACACACACACACACACACACACACACACACACACACACACACACGCACACACACGCACACACACACACACACACACACACACACACACACACACACACACCAAAAAAAAAAGTCAACTTAACTGTATACTTCATGCCCTGGAAATCTCTGTATTTTATACTGGATATTTTCAACCCATCTATTGAATTTAGTGCACTAGTTGATCTTTTCTTCATAAGAGAACAGCAGCACTGCAGCCAGAATATGGCCTTTTTTGACCTGCTGTATATTAGCCAGTCCCTAAGCTTGATGTATCATGAAACCGTTGACCTTTCGGGTTTTGTGACTTTTATTTTATTATTACAATTAAATAATACTAATGTTGGTTCATAGTGGTTTTTTCCTAATCCACCTTTTATATCTTTCAATCCTTATGTAATTTTGTCTGTGTTGTGTGCACCTGCCTGTTGCTTTAATCCTATTTATTTACCCGTCGTGGGAAAAATAAAGAATTAGCTAATGTTATCTTAAATAACACTTTTTAATAGGATATATGTACTGGGTTCTTTCAATGTCTTAATTACATGTTCTGTATGGGCTCCAGTAACATATGATATATAATATCTACTTTGAAAGTTAACATGAACTGCTGCTGAAGATGAACTCTCTGATCTACCTGAATGTTTTCTGGAGGACTGAAACGCCTCAGTCAGTGACGTCAGTCTGTGGGTCTGTCAGGGCAGTCAGAGAAGTTTCGTCTCCTTTTCTGTTTCTCGACGTTTTCTTGCTCATGGTTTTTCACGTGCTTAGATAAATTTGTTGTGTTTCCACTGAATTTAACCGGCTTTTTACAAAACATACAGCTTGATTTCATTTAAGGTATTAAAATAGAGCCAAACGGCGCTTCTGCTCCTGCAGTCTCTCTCTCTCTCTCCGAGTCTGATCAGCAGCAGCCAGCAGCGCGGTTGTTTGTGAGAAACAGTTGAGTGGGCGGGCCAGGCTGAGCCTGCGTGCTGATTGGCTGGCGCCGCTGAGCCATGTACGAGAGGGGAGGGGGAGCAGCAGAGTGCCGTGACACGCAGACTGCTGCTGCAGACAGCGCGCGCTGGCTGACTGACAGTCTGACTGACCATTAAAATGGTCAGTCAGACTGTCAGTTTTGGGCCCCCCCTCTGTCCTGGGCCCGGGACAACTGACCCGTTTGTCCCCCCCTGTCGGCGGGTGTGCAAGAGGTATTTACCAGGTCCTGCTGTAATAGAAGGGCTGAGCCGAACGCGCCTTCCCGGCCAGTCGGCGTTGCAGATCATGCAAAACAAACCAACCCCCAGACAGAGATTCTGAACAATATCAGAGACATTCCCGGTTTTCGTTAGAGAAATCTGGTCACCTTAACTTAAAAATGTATTGAAACATTAACTTATAGATAACGAAGACTGATTACGTTTATATGTTGTTTCGCTGTTTCAGTCTGCATTCACACAGGGGAGCATTGCATGGTGCAGCTCAAAGGGTCCAGACTGTGACATAACCCTGTTATTGGGCTGTCCATGAAGGTAATAACAGCTAGCGCTAGCTTACAGGTCTGTTGTCCATTCCTGAACTTGGCTGATGCACGTGAGCTTATGTTGCCCTGAAACATTCGTGTCACACTGTTAGCTTAGCATGTAGCACTGTTACGCTCACAGTCTAATTTAGGTGTAGTTTTGACAACTTTCAGCATAAAGGACCATTACACTGGATAAAACCTTGCGGGTTGGAGTTGCTAATTTACCCCATTCATTCTCACAGGCATGTTGCACGTTATTCAGCTAGTTGTGGATACAGCTGTGTAATTTAATAAATTGGTTTACCAGATTAAATATCAGTTCTTAGTCTTGGATCGTGTGAAATAAATGTCTAAATAAATGCGTATAGTGCGGTGTGACGTATATATGTTTTTTTCCTCTTTATGACTATACTCTAGAGCGATTTATAGTCTGAAAAATATGGTAATCCTCATGAAAATCAGTGATAATTCTACAAAACTGTAATATTTCTGCCAGATCCTGCTCTGTGATTCCAGTGACTTCACTCTCTGCCTTCTCAGCTCAGCTCCTGCAATCAGGTCTGAGCAGCTACACCTGCAGCAACTCCAACTGAGTGGAATCGCTGCACCACGGGAGACCATTATATATTCTTATCTCTACCAGTGTGTAACTGCCAGATTCTTGAAAGGATTTTGCCTGCCTGTCTTGGCTCTGTCAGATTCTTCTTTTGGCTTCTGTTTCTGGAAATTGAAAAACCTGAACCGTCTCTTCATCAAGCCTGCCTGTTTCTGCCCTTTTTGGAAACCTCTGCCTGACGTGAACCTTATTGTGTATGACCCAAGCCTGGACTACGGGATTTCCCTTCTGTCTCTGCCTCGCACTAATCGTATAAGAGTTGGATCATTCATTCAGTGATTCAGATCACCCAGGCAGAGCCCTTGGACCCACCAATCAGAACCAGCGCAACCTCCCGGCTTCTGAAAAGGCTAGTGGTTTTTATTCAGTGCTAACTACATCACACTGAGTTGGTCTCGGACACTAACCTCGTTCTACTCCTTACAGTGGTTCCTGAGTGTGCACAAGTCAGTTCCTGTTCCAGCTACACCAATTCTTTCAATAAATCTTTTAAAACCATTCCCATGCTGGCTGAAATAACGGCTTTCCAGCTGCTGATCATTACACACAATGATGTTTGCATCATTGTGCATCACTAAGTATTTTTGGGCTAAGTATGTATTATTTTTCCTTTGTTAATTGCATGAGAGCAGCACCAAATATCAGTATGTTTAAAAATATAATCAAATAAATGTAGTGCGATCTATAGTGATAAAATTGCACTACTTCATGTAACTGGTGTCCTGAGCTAGCCTAGTGGTAGGATATTCTTTCTAGACATGTTTGCTTGTTGGGGTTTTAATAGGGGTAGTTGTGTTGGTGGGGTTTTATCTGCAGTGGCGTCTGGTGACAGTCATATAATTGCAGGGATTCTGGCCTGTCTGCTGTCTGCAATCGTCTACACCTCTCCTGCTCCAGGCTCATTGGGGATTACTTAGTGCACTTGAAAGACTGCCTCTTAGTTGCTGCAATCAAGCTCCCACCTGTTTTCTACCCTTCTTTGGCCTGCTGCTGCCAGATTATTGAAAGCTTTCAGCAAGTGGATGGCCAGCATTCTTTATGCTAGGTTTTGACCATGGCAAAGTTTTCTGGTTCTTTCTGCCTTGCCAAGCGCTTGTCAGCCATCTAACTCAGCTTCTGTTTTCTGTACCACTACCGGGACTGTTACCAAAAGCCTTGCCAAGCCCCTGGATTTTCCTGGCCTTCTCACCTCTGACCACGTGCGTATGACCCAAGCCTGCTTTCTGGTTTCTGGCCAAGCCACAGCCATTCTGTCTATCTCCTCAGCAGTGAGCAAATCAGCTCCTGCTTGCTGTTGCAGAGGAGCTCCAGATCACATTAGAAATAAGTCTTTCAAGCGCAAGACCATGTCTGCCTCAACATCGAGTTCCCTGCCTGTCTGACTCATGACAATAATCTATTGCCAAAATAGAATTTAATAGATTTATAAATACTTATGTATCATCAATTTTATCAGTATGGCAATAAATACCACAAAATACCATGGTGGATATGTATGCCCATATTGTTGTTGAAAGACAGTACTTGTTCTGGTCAGATGGGAGTTAAAAAGAACCTTTTGACCAGTGTGTAAAATATTATATGTAATGCTAAACTCAATGGTGAGCTACAATGGGATAGTTTAGATCAAAGCGTATTCATATTTTTATGAGGATCTATGACAAGACTTGAAATGTGATCTTCATAGACGTACTTCATCCAATCTCAATGTGCAAACATTTAGGCCCCCAGGGTGCAAAGCTGCTAGAGAATTCCCCTAAAACTTGCAGCTGTGATAACAGCAAAATGTGCTTCTGCAAATGTTTCACTCAGGCAGACTGAATAGAAATTCATGTCACACTTTACAGATATTTATTTTAAAAAAACATGGAACCCATTCATAATTTTCCGTTCACTTTACACTATGGACTACTTTGTGTCGGTCTATCACATAAAATCCCAATAGAACACATTGAAGTTTGTGGATGTTAACCTGGCAAAATGTGAAAAAGTGCAAAGGGGTTTTGACACTTTCGCAAGGAACTGCATGAATCATTTAAAAGCTCTTTAAGCAACCTGTGATTACAGCTCAGGTCCAGAGAAATAACAGTGGTTGGATTTCTCTTAAGCCATGCAGGTGTGGAGGCAGGTTTGCCAAAGTCGTGTTCCAATATTTAGGTTCAGTCAACAGAAATAGCCTGAATCTTTCATTGTTGGAAAGTATGTCACAAGTGGTGATTTAAGACGCATGTCAGAACAGTGTTTGAGTTGTTTGAAGTAAGTTTCATTTTACAGACTGAGAAATGTGAGGTTACAGTGCAGTTTGTCAGCATGTAGGATTAATCTTGACTAATCTTTGGCAGCATGTCACTGCAGCTTAACATAATGTCCACTTGGCTGCTTTGAAACTGGCAGCAGAAAAATGTAGCTGACATCGATGTGATTTAGGGTCAAATTAGCTTTCTTCAGCCTACTACTTACGGGGTGAGATGAAAATTGTTACATGATAGATTTCTGAGCAGAAAGAGCTCTTGCTATTACCACAATCTTACATCATTATAATGTAAAGAATATTACACAATGGGTCAGGATTGCAATCTATTTTCAGGTGCTAAAAGTTGAAAGAGACATTTGATGGTAAACAAGATCCAAAAACATGAAGTATTCTCTTTGGCAATGTTCAGTTAAACCAATTGGCTGTGTTACTGGTTATTTACAAAAAGCTGCATTGAGGCAACCTTTATAACACATACACACATGTCTAGAGTCAGTTTCAGGTGACATGATGGACAGCAGATCAGGTCTGGAGTGATTGATCAAAACTTACTTGATGACAGTTAATCTGTAGTTCACTGACAATCTTTGTACCGCAGAATGCTGTCATAGCGCTCCTTCTTATGTCGAGAGCAGCGATCTCACTTGTGTGTTTGTTCGGAGAGTGGGATGTCTGGAAACATTAACATTATGGATGTTTTGTCACAGCAATATGCTATGACCTCGACCTTTCTGTTGCAGCTCTGGCTGTATGTTTAGGGTAGTCGTCCTGCTGGAAAGTGAACCTCCTGACATGGCTTGAGGAAAACGTAAAACAGAACTTCTCATGTCTTTCATTTTGTCACTTTTCCAGATTTGTGCAGGGCAAAACAAATAGGTGTGAATCTCTGCAGCACCCTCTGAGTTACCATGGCCCTCTTTGCTGTGTCTTTGACACAGTTCCACTGGCCCGCCCGTTTTGACCCCCCTGACTCATCCCCGCTCGGATTATCTTAGCCCGGTTTGGTGATTCGACCGGCCTAGAACAGCCTGGAAGAAGCACACACCTTCTGAGCGTTGCTTTAGCCCCCGTCCGCTGTCCTTGTCCCCCTATCCCCGTCGTCCCCCACCCCCTGTTGACACTTAAAAGAAATCTGCGAGAAATGGTAAATGATAAAAATTACAAATGAAACATAAATAAATGAAAAAATATAAATGTTTCTATAATGGTAAATCCAAGATTGTCTTGGATATTTTTCATGAGTAATCTACTGGGATAAATATCTGGATCACACAAACTGTGTAGAGTGAGAGACAGAAGCGGAGCGGTGGAGCCAGAGAACACAGGTAGTCAGCCGCTGCCTTGTACCGCATGAGGTGGATGGATGGAGACAAAACTTAACAGCTTTTAGTGTAAAATGAGAGAAAGCCTCAATAAATCAATGAATCTGATACAGCGTATCTGGGTATATAAAATGTCCCTTTTTCATTTTTTTTCCTTCAGGCATGGTTTGTGGTTTGAAAATATATTTCGGTGTGACCCGCTCTGTTCATATTGGTCCTTAGTATTAAGGCGTCGCTCTTCGGTTTTACTGGATTTCCTCAGAGAAAACATTCTCATTTCTCTTCGCCCCTCGGCCGATCACTGAAAAGAGGGGTGTTCACTCAAAACTTCTCTCGAGTCAGCACAGTTTGACCCTGCTCTTCAGCAGAGCCGCCGGAACCAGGGCTAGCCCTGAAACAAACTGTTCCTGAAACGCTCGAAGGTGAGCGGAGCCAGGCAGTATGCGGACAATATGAGCCAGTGGAACTGGGCCTTTTGATGAAAGCTTCCTTCCTCAGCCTTTCAGGGGTTTGCATTGAACAGTGCTATATAAGGGCAAACAGGCTTAAATGGGAGGCAACTAGACATTTGCTCAGTTTTCAACACCTATCCAGGAGTCTTTGTCAATTCTAGCTGCTCTAACTTGAGTAACCTGCAGTTGAAGCGCTGCTGTTTTACGTGCATGGAGGTTCATCCTCCTGGACACATTCCAAGTCAGATGCCAATCAATGACCCTCTCATCATTGTCCTGGGTCGTTAGAGGCTATGACTTAGTGAGAGTTGAGCTCTTGGTTATGGGTGGGTGACCAAGTGCACTACAAGGTGTTTTTAAAGTTGATATATTGTTTTATGATCTAACTTTGCTTTAGACTTGTCCCTTATCTCCTGTAATCATATTCTTTCTGGTATGTATGTTGGTCATCATAATGCTATTTGTTTATTAATCTTCTCTGAGAAACCTCTTGGCCCTTCACAGAACAGCTGGATTTGTCCTGAAGTTAAAAATTACACCTAGGTGGACTTTGGTCACTATTTAGTTTTTGGTTTGAAAACTGTGCCCTACCTTTTGTTTCTCTATGACATAAAATTCCCAAAAAAATACATTGACATTTGCAGTTGTAATGTAAGAAATTGTGGAAAAGTCGCTTGCCACACATCTTGTTATGGTCTACAGACAATGCTCAACACCACACCTAGTGGTGAGATTTAGCTTATTGCTCCTTTAAACAATGCTTTAAAGGGCTTGAAAAAATGTATTCCTCATCCGGAGGAAAATAAAAAGGTTGGTAATGGCTGAGGTCTCTGCTGGGAACTGTGGGGTTTGACTAAAGAACAGCTGTTGGGTATCTGCACTCCTGCACAGTAAAATTGCTCATTGGATTTGTCATGAAACCAACTCTAGCCCTCATTTTTCCTAATTTATTTTTGTTTTATTTCACCATCACTTAACTGACTGATATAAGAACAATTACCAGTACCCAGACTACCTCCTAAGAAGCTGCTGTGCAGCAGACTTCTCTAATGAATGTAATTTAAGTGTTATACAGGATGGGGTTTCTTATCGATGATGGATGACGCTGTATGGAGGCCTATATGGTGTCGTGGTGGAGGTGTATTAATCATTATTAAAGGCAGCTTAAATGCTTTCCCTATGCGGCAAGATGATTTAGACTCTTGGGTGGACAGTGTGTGTAACACTGGAGCTCCTGCTGCTGGTAGTTTCCATAATGAAGCACTTACTCAACCTGCTGCCAAGAGACTGCAAGGTTATGAGAAGCTGCTAGAGTCTGGCTGAAGATGTTTATGGGCATGATCAAGGGCACATTGCAAATATACAGTTGGTAGCATGAACATGCAATACATGCAAATCTATCAGGCACTGCACCCGTGAACATTGTTGGAAAAAAAAGTATACAAAGGAAACATAAATTAATAATTATCACATCAGTTGACTCAAAATGTGCCAGATTTTCCAGCGTTACCATTCCATTCTTGGTTGATTTGAGTTTTGTGTGTGTGTGTGTGTGTGTGTGTGTGTGTGTGTGTGTGTGTGTGTACGTGCATGCATGTGAGCAAATCATATTTTTTAATGGTGTGGGACAACGGATGGCTGGAGTGTGTATGTATGCAATTAAAATCTTTGGCTTCCATGTGACTTCATGCTGATCTATTGGCCACTCCTCCTTCAGCTATTGTGAATTGGGAAAACTTTTTTCAATCGTCCAGCTCGCCATAGGGGCAGTTTTCTACCTATGTCCGCTTTCTCTGAAATCCAATCAACGGGAATAACGATGCTGACAGTGACGTAAACCTGCTAGAAGGCCTTGGTGTCACTAACTCAAGATGGCTACTTTATGTCACGGGGCCGCCAGAAATGATTGGGAAGGCAACACATGATGCCTGAAATGAAATTGGTCCAATACTTTAATATGAAACTACATGTCTGGAAGCAGCAACCAGCGGAAAGATTATGAAAGTAAGTGGATGGATAATTTAAAATTAATTGATATGCAATGAAGTATTCATGAACAAAATATTAACGTCAGTGTGTTAATTATATATTTGTTAGCCCAGCAGAGAAAGCCTTGCAGACCCCGATGTCCCACCACATGAATAACATAAACAATTGTGTATTGCTACACAAGCAACGTGTATATCATGAAGTTTTTTTATTTGCTTTGTGGTCGCACAGTATGGTGATAGGAAGGCAGATCAGAAAACTTTTTTGTCGTGATGTGAGAAATTGCCTAATCTTGTATTTTTTTTTTGTGAATCTCATATTGAAGTTTCCAATCAAGAACAAAAAGCAGGAGCATAAGAAGCTGTATGTTGAGTTTGCAACATGACCTTCTACAATTCATGAGCTAGGATTTTTCTTTTGTTTACTTTGATTGTCAAGTCAAGGTAAAAATAGCCCAGATCCCTTGAAACCATGCCTCCACAGACCTGTAAAGTTTTCTAGAATGCATGAATTTATTTATCTCACCTGTCAGACAATGAAGGCAAACAGGCCTGCTTGATCCTCAGAAACTCAGTAAACACAGATACGGACATTTGAATAGAACAGAGATGAATGCTTGAATGTCAGACGATACTGACTCCGTCTCTCTCATCTAGACATCAGTTCTCCAGAAGGTTATCCATTTTGGTCTAAAAGACAAATTTTTCATGTCGTTTATCTGATAGAAATAATGGTATCCCGCTTCAAGATCTGAACCTGAATTACACCTATTTCTGAGAGGCAGCTAGTGTAAAAAAAAAGAAAAAAAACACCACCATCTCTCTATATTCAGGACTTCCCAGTTCACCAAGAGATATGTATGCATTTGCAGCAATTATCCACCATGCTTTCAGCTCTGTTTCCATATGACACAAATATGTCAGAAACAGCAAACAAATTTTTTCTTACTTATCAACCCTCCCACAGTCGTTCGTGTTCCCGCTCAGCTACTTATTGTACCTGCTGCCGTTACATTACCTGCCACATCATGGTTGAATAAAGTTGGTTTCTGTCAGGATCCCCAGGGGTTTGATTACTTGTTTTAGCTCCCCGGGGATCCTGCAGTCTGTTTTTGCACTTCTTTAGTATTGGTTATTATTTGTAGATTCTTGTTTCTGGTCATTCGTCATATATTCCGATTAGTTTCCATTCTTCTTCTGGCTCTGACATATACGCGCCCTCTCTCTCCTTCAGTCTAATTACGTTTCCTCACCTATGTTAATTTCCCCGTGTTGTTACTTCCATCTCCTCCCCTATATTATCAGCCGGTTCAGTCTCACTCATTGTTAGGTCCTCCGTCATGCTACTCCATTCTGGTCTCTTCCTTGTTGTCCTCCTGTTACTTTATTTTCGCCTGCCAACCTATACGTTTTTTATTTTGTATATAATAACCTACCACTCTGGTCAATATGCTGCTTCCCAACTGATAGAATTATTTTTACTATTTTTACTATTTTCTATTGTACTGTTATTTACTAAGTTCATTGCATTTATTACGTATATACTTTTTACTACTAAGAAGTTTTAAGTTTTTATTAAAGTGTATTCTATATGCCTCTTTTATTTCTTTAGTTTATTGTTCATTAGTTTATGGTGTTAATCATATATGTGCTGGAATATATAGACCAGTGGTTACTATTTTATTTTACTATGTATGTGTACTGATTTACTCTCTCTCTCTTATCGTTGCAGAAAGCCTGCAGAAAGCAGAGAAATATGTTGTGACGATAATAAGTGTTTTTCTAAATATATCTGAAACTGTTATGAACTGTATTCAGCCATCTGGATTGCTTACGTATAAATGTACTGTGTGGACTGCTTAGTAGTGTCTCTGTGTTCCTAAGGTCACAGAGTGTTTTGCTTATCCCTACCCCTTAGCTTGACAAATGTAACCAGGGTTTCCCTAATAAAAGCAAGGAGGGGACGGAGTGGCTCAGAGCGAGTTTGGAGATCTGTATTAAGCATCTCAGCTCCTTTCCTTGCAAGATTTATGAAAACTAACCTCATTGTTGTCTCTCTTTCTTGTGTTGTTAATGAATGTTTTAGGTGTTTGAACCTGACACCAACTCTTGCCTGTGTTTCTGTCCTGCCACAAACATAATAAACCTGATAGGTTCCCTTCTTGTGTGCGCATTGTTCTGTTCTGTTTGTGTTCTCTTACACTCTCTAAAAACTTAGGATTGAAAACTATGGGGTAAGATCACTTCCTAAATAGAATTGTACATAAAAGGATAGTTGTGTCCATATTAGTCAGAAGTTGTGCATAACAAACATTTGTAAACTCATAATAATTTAAATCGCATTCAAAAGATACAACATACAGTTTAAATAGTTACAACTTCAATAACTAATAAATACAAATTTCAAGTTTAAATTTGTGCTTTATTCTTCATGAACACAAACAGCAGCGGCTGCTTGAGAATACGGATTTTTTCTTTGAGAATACGAAATCACAACAGTGGTCTGACGTCACGGTTTCCAAGGCTGGTTAACGGAGCACAGAGTGCGAAGATAGGAGCCTCGCATGCGCTCTTCAGACTGACCGTCTCTGAATGCACCGCGGCTGCAGCTTCATTCCAGACAGCGCAGAGATCACAGTGGTAAGTTAAACATTCCCTTTTCTGCTGTTGTTCTTCAAAAGTACGTTTTCAGATCGTTTGAGGCGAGAACATTATACTTTTAAGCTTCCCTATGTGGCCTGTTTACAGAGTTAGTGCGTAATTTTAATAAAAAGTCCGACGTTGAGCGTCTGTGCCAACTGGTAGGTTTTTTAAGATTGACAGCCTATTTCCTACTTTTATCTTTAAAAAACAACATTGAGGATGGTATTAAACATGTGATCACGTTGAAATTGTGACTATTTATCTGTAAAGAATTAAAATGAAAACATAATTTTTATATATTAGTAACAGTAAAGGGAGTAGGGTTAAGCTACTTTGTTGCACCTACTAACCTTCACAGCATTGTTCATTAAGGAAAAGTTATTTCTGTCTGTCCACCTTTACAGTGATTAATCTATAAATTGTGTGCAGTTAGTTCAGTTAATTATTTCAGTGAAATGGTAGAAATACCAGAGAAGGGAAGCCATTTGTTACATTTACTACTATTCATTTGACCCTTTCTTTCTTGAGAACTATAATAATCTGCATGTTAACCACATATAGTTTTATGGTGTGAAAAGGTGAGAATTGAAAAAACAATTATGGTAACATTTGGCATTTTTTATTTACAGGAAGAAACAGAAACAAAAAATGTGAGGATAAACACTTATGTGCCGATCCTCCAAATATTTTTTAATGAAGGGGACCTGAAACCAGCCTTCAGGCTAAGAAGGGCCACCATCGTCCTCCTCCTTCAGCTGCTGCCCATCCAGAAGGTCCATGGATGGCCAGGGGAGATAGAGGTGCTGGTGACCCTCTACTGGCTGGCCTGCGGTGCATCCTATAGGGAAACAGCTTGCCAGTAAGATCTCTTACCTTCTTGTCCTTAAATATTGCCAACAATGACACACAATTGATACATATATTATATTAATTGGATAGAAGATTAAGACATATCAGCATATTACAAGTTAATTTTATATTTGGTGCAGGTCAAGTGGAGGCACGCTACAACAGACACCACGCCAAGGTGAGAAACATCATCGAGCGTGCCTTTGGTGGTCTGAAGACACGGTGGTGTTCCATCTTCTTAAGGGCGTTGGAGGTCCGCCTGATGTTTGCCCCAAAAGTAATCGCTGCCTGCTGCATCTTCCACAATATTAGTATAGAGGCAGGGGACCAGCTGGACGTGGAGGACGAGACGGTGGACCCAGAGGAGGACGACCATCCGGCGGCTGAAGACAGGGAGCTGCTCCAACTGCTGCATGTTTAAGTTGACATGACTACATGTGACCTAACGTAGATCAGTTGTAGTAGTCATGTACACATGCTGCTTCATTTCATTTTTTTCACTACCTGTAAAAATACATAAAATAATCAGTAAATTAATTTCCATTCCAACTATTTTTAATTGTATGTTTGTAGGCGTTGTCTATTTGTATAAGATGTTAATAGAAGTTATTTCTTTGTTTTAAACCACGTTAGTAACTGTTAATTTGTTAAATATGTTACACCTTCATTGTGTTCCAAAGTTAAAACATTTGTCTAAAATAAATATCTGTATTTTTTTTTCATATATTGTTACTATTGTTTTCTTTCCCTCTTTCTTCTCTCAATTCTTCGTGTCCTCACTCAGAGGAAACTCACTTAGATAGGAAAAACATTTATAGAATTTATTTATTTATTTATTTATAGATTTTATATTAGGGCTGGACGATATAGAAAAAAGCATATTGATAAAAAAAATGCATATTGATCGATAGATAATTATCAAAAATATTTAAAACCTGGCTCTTATAATATTGCTAAATGACTTACTTTTAATATATCACACACAAACACTCAATCCCAATTAAATTCTTATTTAACCAACATTTTTAACCATAACTGATTTTTTTTATGAAAAATGACTTAACTTAAGAGACCTGGGTGATGTTATTAAATACTGACAAAGAATAAACTAAAGTGACCAGCGCTGTTAGGGAGCGCTGTTAGAGAAAAACTTGCTGCCCGGAACTTTATATCGCGGATCAAGAGTGGCGAGTAGTTGTTTGAAGCCAGGTTTTTCAACTGCAGACAACAGCAGCATATCCATCACTATGAAGCACGTTACTGCATGCCTGATGTCCTTACGCCGCCAGGACGCTTTGTCATTTTATCACAAAGAAGGAAGCCCAGTTTAGCTGCTATACCTGCTTTGTTTTGGAAGAAGTTCCATAAGATTCCTAAGAAGATGACGCGGAGTCGCGCGGGGCTAAAACGGCTCGCGCTGCTGCAGGTGTGAGCGGCTTACGTGATGAAACAAGTTGGTTGCGTTACCAGACTTTGTTTTTACCGGTTCCTTGCAAAATTTAAAAATCATTGGTTTATTTCTGTCAGGCTGGCGAACTAGTAAAACCCCGTTTTGGGACAATTATTCACGTGCTCTGTGTTGTGGTTTGAGAGGGCGGGCTTTGTGACGGTGTGCCTGGGTCCGCGATTACGATTGGTTGAGAGGAAGCAGTGACTGCAGCATCAACTAATATAATAGGCTAAGAGGCAGGAAGGAAAACTGTCTCTATAACCAACTTTTATCGACCCTTTTTTTCCCCTTATTGTGCCACAAGTCTTTCGACTGATATATATTGTTATTAAATTATCGTCCAGCTCCATTTTATATGCTGCTGTCATCCTTGGGAGACATTTACAATTTATTCCAGCAATTATTGAGTTAATAAAGCAACACGCATCAGCCTGATAAACACAAAACAAACACCAACTCTGTAAATAGGGAAGCTTAAAAGTATAATGTTCTCGCCTCAAACGATCTGAAAACGTACTTTTGAAGAACAACAGCAGAAAAGGGAATGTTTAACTTACCACTGTGAGCTCTGCGCTGTCTGGAATGAAGCTGCAGCCGCGGTGCATTCAGAGACGGTCAGTCTGAAGAGCGCATGCGCGGCTCCTATCTTCGCACTCTGTGCTCCGTTAACCAGCCTTGGAAACCGTGACGTCAGACCACTGTTGTGAATTCGTATTCTCAAAGAAAAAATCCGTATTCTCAAGCAGCCGCTGCTGTTTGTGTTCATGAAGAATAAAGCACAAATTTAAACTTGAAATTTGTATTTATTAGTTATTGAAGTTGTAACTATTTAAACTGTATGTTGTATCTTTTGAATGCGATTTAAATTATTATGAGTTTACAAATGTTTGTTATGCACAACTTCTGACTAATATGGACACAACTATCCTTTTATGTACAATTCTATTTAGGAAGTGATCTTACCCCATAGAAAACAATCACATTCTGGTTATTTTCTCAGCCCCATACTGGGTCACATATAGACTTATCCAACGTTGGGCTAATTCTAGAAAACGGAGCCAAGGTTTGGGTTTGACCCACCCAACCATACATTTTCTATACCTCTTTACCGTCAAAGCCTTCTGGGCTTTAAGGGTAAAGTGCCAAAAGGCAGATGCAGGGTACATCTTAGACATGTCACTATTCCATCACAGGGACAAATAATCTTGCATGAACCCACCCAAACATGTGGGCTATTTAGAGTGGCTAATTAACCTAACATGCTTGTTTTTGTTCGGAGGGCAGAAGCTGGAGTACCTGGAGAGAACCCACCTATGCGAGGGGAGAGCATTTGATACAAAAATATCTCAAACATGATTCAAACCCAGGACCTTCTCACTGTGAGGTAACAGAACAAATGTCTGGACCACAGTGCAGCCTGAATGAGCTTCATTTGTACCTTAATTCAGCAGTAGAATTGTTTAGATGAAGTTCACATTGGCTAATAAGACTTTAATTGACAAAGAGTTTTATTTGGATAGCAAAATTTATTCCAAATAGCTGTATTTAAAGTATTACCGTTGTATACAAACTTTTAGTCTAATTCTTTGGTCAAATGTTAGAGGTGAGCATGATACTTCTGGTGCTACCTAGCCTGGCCAGCCAGATAGACTAACACGGTAAATCAGTCAGGTAAGGCTCCATTCTCTCCGGCCCAAAACAGACCGGACCAATCACAGTGCGGGAGGCGGGACTTTACGATGCGTCACTCTCAGCGGCAAAATTACCCAAAATGCAGCACCACTCTCCTGCTACCGAGTCGAGATACATACGGAGATTTTTGTTGAAGATTAAGAAAGTGCATGTGGGTACTAACCTGACAACAGCCAGATGTATGTCTCGTTCCGCCTAGCTACACTCACATACATCTGGGACACCGCGGGTAGAGAGTGATTTCTCCAACCAAATTTATGGTCTGGCCAATCAGGACGCAGGGCTGGAGTTTCATAGATGTGACGTAGTGGAGACGCGACCATGACGTGAGACTGTTTTGATAGCAATGGCGGCTCGTCGAGGAAGCAAGCATTAACATTGATGCTGCTATTTCTTCCGTGTTGTCCAATCTACCTAATATTGTTTCATTAAAAGAACATCAGAGAACGCCTCTGAAGGCTTTTGTTGGTGGAAACGATGTTTTCGCCCTTCTCCCGACCGGATTTGGCAAGTTTTGTTTTCTGGGGCCAGCGGACGTGCAGACGCGCCCCGGAGCGGTTAGCGGTTAGCGGTTAGCGCTACCTATGTTAGGAGGCCTTTAGTCCTCAACGCGGTCGGCCCGGAATCGACTCCGACCCGCGGCGCTTTGCCGCCTGTCTTCCCCCCTCTTCCTGTCAGCTCACTGTCAATAAAACGCATGCCACTAGAGCCGCAAACTCATTATTATTTTTTTTTTTTTTTTTTTTCCCTGCGTCGCTATCATTAGCGTCACGGGTTAGCTTCGGTGTGAGTGGTTGAAATAGCACGTCAATAAAGATGACAGACAAGTGGCTTATCCAATCATATGCAAGAATTTTTGATAAGGCCCAGCCTTCTGTAAAGGCAATTCCTATGGCGGTGTCCCAGATGTATGTGAGTGTAGCTAGGCGGAACGACATACAGCTGGCTGTTGTCAGGTTATGTGGGTACACCATGTATCCTCTGATTTTTTTTTTAAGACAAAAGCGTGAAAAATTGTTCACTGGAGAGTTTGCTCAATAGCTTGACATTTTTCATGGACTACAAATAACAAACAAACAGCGTGTCCATTTTTTTGCGTCACATCCATAGTTATCTGATTGGTTCTAACCTGTTGACGTTGACCTCGTTATAGTCCCGCCTTTGAAATGGGGCTCTACCAGCTCCTTACCAGACTGATATGCAGTGTATATGGCATAAATCAGTCTGGCTGGCCCGGCTAGGAGCTACCTAGTAAAACTTTAGGCAGCACCATGTCACTTTTAGCCACAAGGGGCGCTAGACCTGTAACTTCCAGATTTAATGCCCCTAAAGCAGAGGTTTTCAATAGGTGAGGCGCGCCTCCCCTGGGGGGCGCCAAAGAGTCACAGGGGAGGCGCGAGAAGACACAGACGAAGACAGTGCTGCCGCTCAACTCTGAGAAACTATGTAGCGATATTCGTGCCTTCTGTTTGAGCGCGCAGGAACCAATCCAAGCGCGCAGTGAGACAACTCTCAACTTTCAAAACCGGTCTGGCGCGCGCTCAACTCTGAAATACTCTTCTCAACCCACTGTCGCACTCAGTTCCATCTCTGCTCGCGCGCACCTGCTCCTTCCACGCTCAACACCAGCTGTGCGCTCGCTCGCGACTTAAAAAACTGTCCATTCCACCAGCCAATCACAGACAGGTTTCTTTCCATCCAATCAGAGTATGGCTTGCAAATACTGCATTCAGATGGAATAAATCAAAATGCTGCAGCCTTTGGCAGAAATTACTAAACATCACCGTGGGATTGAAGAAAAACGAATAAAAAGTTTAATATTTTAGCCTAAAATATTTAGGCTAAAATATTTAGACTAAATATTAGAGTTACTAAGCGAGGGGTGAAAAATGTTTTTGTCTCTTTTCTTTCCAGCTTCTGGGAGGTGATGCAAAAGTTTATTCTGATCATAATTATTATCATTGTCATCATTATTTAAAGAGCACTTTAACAAAAGGTAAAACAAAGTGCCAAACATCAGAAATACATCAGATAAGAGATAAGATCTAATAAAATGCTTGGTTGTTAAAATAGCAATAGGTTTAAATTCACTTTATCTTTTTTATTATTATTTCAGTTGACGTCTCCTGTTGACGTGAGTTCAGTTTGACATTGGCATCTGTTTAGTTCAGTTTGTCTGCTGTTGAAAACAATAGTTTATGAATTTGCTCTAATGACAGCTCACTTTTAAAAGTAGGCCCTCTGTCCGTGATGTTTCAGTAAAAGTAGCATGTAAAATGGAAATATTTGGATGGATATTTTATGAATAGGCCTCTTTTATGAATGTACTTTGTTAAAAGAAATACAATAAAAAAACATGTGTTGGGCTATGTTGTTTTTGAAACACAGCATTCCAGGAACACAAAAGAAAGATGCATTTACTGCAGGGACGTGTGTGCGGTAGGTTTGTGGTTGGGGGAGGGGGCATGGTTATCTTTATCTATTCCAAGGGGAGGCTCACATTCAATGAATTTGAAAACCCCTGCCCTAAAGGTTACTGGAAACACTGCAAATTCACAAAATTAAACAGTGTCCCTCCATGTCTGGGGATCTGATAGCAGTCCAATTTGGACCAGCAGATTGATTAGTCACGAGTTACTTGTAAAGACAAGGCCACATTCGCCCCTCTAGATTAAATCCTACATCAGAGAACCAAAAATATGTCTGATCAGGTAAGTGACATATCTGTTTTAGAATGGGTTTTAGAATGGGTCATGTGACCCCGAGCAGCACCTGAGCATCCATTTGTGGCATGTGCTGTGTATTGACCGGAAAAATTATTTAATGTCTCTCAAATTAAGCTAATAATTGCATCAACACTTACATGGTGCTGCTTTAAGAGAGCCAACTTGTCCTATAGATAAAGTCCCATCCTGCTGATTATTGTGCAGCATCATGTTGCTATTATACCATTTCTTATTTGAAAATAAGTCTATTATAGTGCTAATACTGCTATGTTTCTATTGCTACGGATTATAGGAAACAAAATAGGTGAAATAAGATCCAACTATCTAAAGTATGATTCATTTGCTGGTTCTTTGAGGATCAGCAGTCTCAGAGCGGGTTGAGCCTGATAGCTGACACAGCTACTGACATCACGAGCCGGCTCACAATTTTAAACCCAGTGTTTTGCTTTGCTCTCTCCTATAAGTGTGTGAGTCTCATTGGGAATGGATGACAATCTGCTGTTAATAATTCAGCAGCAAATAAAAGCTATAAAGCAGAAAAGCCCATCCCTCCAGTGAAGTCATGAGTTGCGGCATTTTTAGTGTATAGTGTAAAGAAGAAATATTACATCACCGGATGGAAGGCTCCTGGCTCATATTAAACACATGTTCCACAAATAAAGTAAACACAACAGCTATAACAAGTTTCTTCACATCAAAATTTTTAGACTTAATTGCAAGCAGAAAACCAAGCACTAATGCTCAAAACTAAAAAAAAAAAAAAAACACATAAAAACTGTCTTTTTTTAACCCCAACACGCCTTAAAGCTGTAAATGCAGCTGCTGTGAGAATTTATAACTGTTATTGAAGGGGAGCCTAATTCAGTGTGTTTCATAGCGCTCGTCTTAAAATCCATTCCCTGTGTGAAATGCACACAAGCTGTTTTATTAGCAAACCTCAGCAGCAACCATGATAAATAAAAGAACCCACACTGCAGCCCAGTGCCTTTAGAGGAAAAGTAAGAGGATTTTTTTTGTGCACTCAGATGCCTAAGGCCAGAATGGAGCTGTCAGGAGTTAATGCAAAAGTTGAATTAAAGAGATAAATCTCCTATCTGCACCCTCACTGATTGTAAGAGAAGCTTGGAGATAAGCTGCGGAGGTCGATAATAGCTTGAACTGCTGCTGTGAGACCTGTTCTCGCTTCTGATTGGTTTCCCACAGCTGTAGGTTTTCTGAAAACTATTGCTAAGCTTGTCAACACATCATAATGTCTATCTAACCTCTGTCTGGTTGGCAAAACATACAAAAGGAGCTCTATTTAAGAATCAACTAAACCGAGAGAAAAAAAGAAACATTATACAATGACCCAAACACATACATATTCTATTTCACACTGTTCCTGTCTTTGTGCAGAAATGTGTGGGTGACTAGTGTTTGATGGAGTCAAGGGAAATCCAAGGCTGCTTCAAGTAATACAAAATCTTCACTGAATATAAATTTTGTCTGAGCTAGAATGAATCCAATCATAAAAATCTGGTTTTGCCACATCCTTATAGACCTTTCAGCTGACTGTCCACAATTTTGGTGCAGTGTTAATGTAATAATTAGTGTTTGAGTAACCTTTGCACATACAAGGCTCAGCTATGTGAAAGGACCGACGGGAGTAAATATTGTGTTTTTTCTGTAACATCATAGTGACTCATACAGTATCTTAAACCAGTACTTCAGGACTTGGACTTTGTCAGTTTGTTGGGTTATTTTTTTAAAAATTGCAACAACAACTAAAAAGAAAACACCACAGAATGACTGGTTTAATGAAGCAATTTGAAACTGGATCATTTGAAATCGAAAGAATTCAGGGAAGGGTCTACTGAAGTCAAAAATCCAGGTGTAAAAGTCAGAGGTCAGCGGTTTTCCAACCACTTCAACCTCAATATGCAACATTGCTACTGTCATGGCAGGCTTGAGATGTCGGGCCCACATGCAGAAGTACACTCAGAGGGAACGAGTAAGTGTTTAATACTTTTATTTCTTTCAGCAGGCAAAAGGTTCGCGCGTCGGAGTTCGCCTCGGCAGACAGCAGTACCGCGTCTGGCGATCGGCTGAGTCTAGTGGGGGGGTGAAAGGAATGGTTAGAACGTAGCGATGATCGGGGAGGTGCAAACTAGGTCTGTGGGTGGTACCCGGAAGTTAGAGTATACCGGGCCCCAAGGGCCACGGCAAACTCCTTCCACACACGAGATGTAAACTGTGGACCACGGTCAGACAGAACCTCTCGCGGAATTCCATGCAGGCGGAACACGTGTTTGACCAGGAGCTGGGCCGTTTGGAGGGCTGAAGGGGGCTTTCTAAGGGGAACAAGGTGGCAAGCCTTGGAAAAGCGGTCGATGATTGAGAGGATGACTGTCATTCCTTGTGACGGGGGGAGTCCGGTGACAAAGTCCAATGCGACGTGGGACCAGGGGCGTTCAGGGATAGGTAGTGGCTGTAGGAGGCCAGCGGGTGGTCTGTAAGATGGTTTGTTCTGAGCGCACACGGGACACGAGAGGACAAACGTCTTGACATCATGGGACATGGTGGGCCACCAGAACTGACGAGACACGAATGAGAGGGTTCGGTGGATGCCCGGGTGCGCAGAGAACTTTTCTGAATGGGCCCACAGGAGGACGCGGGAGCGGGAGCGGGAGCGGGCAGAGGTGGGAACATAAATCCGGCCGGGGGGTCCAGAACCGGGGTCGGGGTCTGTCTGCAGACCCTGGGCGATTAGGTCCTGGATCTCCCAGTGGAGAGCACCGAAAACACAGGACGGTGGAAGGATTGTGGCTGGTGTCTACTCTACATTGAGCGAAGAGTAAAGACGGGACAAAGCGTCAGGCTTCAGGTTCTTAGAACCAGGACGATAAGAAATGGACAAATTAAAACGAGAAAAGAAAAGGGACCAGCGGGCTTGTCTGGGGTTCAACCTTTTCGCCGTCTGGATGTAAGCCAAGTTCTTATGGTCAGTCCAGATGAGGACGGGCTGCTCGGACCCCTCGAGCCAGTGACGCCACTCCTCCAATGCGAGCTTAATGGCGAGCAACTCTCTGTCACCAACATCGTAGTTCCGCTCAGCTGGGGTCAAACGCCGGGAAAAGAACGCACAAGGCTGTAACTTCTGGTCCGACTCAGAGCTTTGGGATAGGACCGCACCAACTCCCGTATCAGAAGCATCGATTTCCACAACAAATTGCTTCTTGGGATCTGGGTGGATGAGGATGGGGGCCTGGGAAAACCTCCTCTTGAGGTCGGTGAATGCTGAGTCCGCTTGGGGGTTCCATGTGTATGGCATCTTGGTGGAGGTGAGTGAGTGAAAGGGGGCAGCGATCTGACTATACCCCCGGATGAACCGCCGGTAAAAGTTTGCAAATCCTAAGAAGGGTTGGAGTTCCTTTCTGGTCTCGGGAATCGGCCAATTGAGGACCGCCTTGATCCTTTCGGGGTCTGACCGCACTCTCCCTCCTTCTAGGATGAGGCCGAGGAAGGTGTTTACAAACAGCTTGTTCTCTAGCAGCCGTTGAAGAACCAGTTGAACATGATGCTGATGCTCAATGGGGTTGTGGGAGTAGATAAGGATGTCGTCGAGGTAGACAAACACGAACACATTAAGGAAATCACGGAGGACATCGTTGACCAGGGCCTGGAACCCTGCGGGGGCGTTACACAGGCCGAACGGCATCACCCGGTATTCGAAGTGGCCCAGGGGGTCTTGAAGGCCGTTTTCCATTCGTCCCCCTGGCGGATCCGCACCAAGTGGTAAGCATTTCGAAGGTCTAGCTTTGTAAAGACGAAGGCGGACCGGACTGGTTCAAGAGCGGAGGAAATTAGTGGGAGGGGATACTTGTTCTTAACGGTAATAGCATTTAAACCCCGATAATCGATACAGGGACGCAGAGAACCATCCTTCTTGGACACGAAAAAGAAACCTGCCCCTAACGGTGAGGAAGAAGCCCGGATCAGCCCGGCAGCGAGGGACTCTTTAATGTATTTTTCTAGGGCTTGAAGTTCGGTCTGGGAAATGTTATAAAGACGGCTGGCCGGCAGCGGGGCGCCTGGCAGGAGGTCTACAGCACAGTCGTACGGACGGTGCGGCGGCAACGAACAGGCTTGGGATTTGTTAAATACCTACTTGAGATCGTGGTAACACTCAGGTACCAGCTTCAACAGATCTGGATCTACCTGAGTATGTGGCCGCGCGGAGGTTTGACAGGGTGGCACCGCTGACTGTAAACAGACAGCATGGCAGTTGGGTGACCAGGTTTCCACCCGACCGACCGCCCAGTTAATGTGAGGATTATGTTGCTGTAGCCAGGGGAAACCGAGAACTAAGGGGGCATGTTTAACGGGAAAAATTAGGAAAGAAAGCTGTTCTCTGTGATTGCCAGAAACCACTAACTCTAAAGGTTTGGTTCTATGGGTTATATCTGGAAGAGCCCCACCATCTAATGCAGAAACGTGGAGCGGCGAACTCAGAGGAACTGTCTCGAGTCCAGCCGGGAGAGCATAAGCGCTATCTATTAAATTAAAATCGCACTCCGAGTCAACCAGGGTGGACAGGGAAAACGTGTCACGGACGGAAACAATAGTTGCCCTTAAACAAAGTCGCGGAGGGGAAGAAGAGGTTAACTTAGATTGGTCCGCCGGTTCCTCCGTTACAGCCGACGGACCTGATCTTTTGGCCGCTTGGGGCAGTCCTTAATAAAATGAGCGGCCGAGGAGCAATACAAGCAGAGCCTCGAGCTCATTCGCCTCTGCCTTTCGTCCGGCGTAAGCCGGACCCGGCCCAACTGCATGGGTTCCGGGAGCGACGGCAGGATTCTACAGGTCTGGGAAGGTCTCGCTCGGGAGGGGTCAGCCGGTAAGCGAGCGGTCTATCGGGTCGGTTCTTAGGCCGGGCCCGGAGACGGTTGTCTAGGCGGATCGCGAGAGCGATGAACTCGTTTAATGAATAAGGTTCCTCCTGGTGGGCTAACTCATCCTTAAGGTATTCGTCTAGAGCCTGGAAGAACACGGTTCTTAGGGCTTGCTGTTCCCAGCCTGCCGCCGCCAATGTGCGGAATTCGACGGCAAAATCCGCAACTCGTCTTCCCCGCTGTCGTAGAGCTAGGAGCCGTCGAGAATCCTGCACTTCATCTGCTTCTGCGGCAAAAACCATCCTGAATTCTGACAGAAACTCGTTAAAGGAACAGCCAAAGTGCTGGCAATTGGGGAAGCGTGATTCCGCCCATCTAAGAGCGCGCCCCGTGAGGAGCCGTAAAATGAAGGAAATCTTAGCCTCATCTTGGGCAAACGAGAGGGGAGATTGATTAAAAACTAGGGAGCACTGAAACAAGAAACCACCACAGTCTCCACTTTCCCCGGAGAATTTCTCCGGGGAAGGGGAGGAGGTATGGTGGGTGGGTGGTGACGCTGTCGGCGTCACCGCAGGCTGGGGGGAGGTACTAGGAGACGCGGAAGCGAGTGTCTGAAGGCTAGTGTTTAGCATACCTGTTAGCTGGTTGATCTGAGCCGCGAAGTCCTGGAGCTGTCCCTGTAAACCCACTACCGTGGATTCTAAGCCGCAGATCTGGTCCTGCTGAACAGATAACGCCCTACCGAGTGTATCTGCTGGGTCACCGGTGTGGCCAGAGTGTTCTTCTGTCATGGCAGGCTTGAGATGTCGGGCCCACATGCAGAAGTACACTCAGAGGGAACGAGTAAGTGTTTAATACTTTTATTTCTTTCAGCAGGCAAAAGGTTCGCGCGTCGGAGTTCGCCTCGGCAGACAGCAGTACCGCGTCTGGCGATCGGCTGAGTCTAGTGAGGGGGTGAAAGGAATGGTTAGAACGTAGCGATGATCGGGGAGGTGCAAACTAGAACGTAAGCTTACCACTTGGTGCGGGAAACCGATCGGAGAGGCGGGCAGTGAGGACTCAGCTGTGGACGATGTTGGCAGGTGTCCGGGCGGCCGGAGAGTGGGGCGAGAGGTCCGAGCAGCACCGTGGAGTCCAAGGATCCAGAGCAGCGAGAGGAGCAGGAGAACGTCGGAAGGAGCCTTGAGTCCTGAGATGAGGTGGCGACTTGGGAGTGACCCGAAGAACTCGAGGGTGCCGTCACGAAAGAGGCAGGCAGGCACGAAAGGACCGTTGGGACCCGAGGGGGCACCTTGGGGAAACACAGAGAACTAGAGGTTAGTTTCTAGGAAAGAACTGGCGAGAGGTCGAGGCTGTAAGGCATACCGCATAGAAAACACTCTGGCGTCCTCTTGCTGTTCGAACGCTGTTCTTGTAGGCAACTCAGGTGCTGCTGAACGAGCTGCAGGTGTGGGCACTCCGCCCTCCAGCCAACCACGAACACCTGTGGAGAGAGCAGGGATGGCAGAACGGGCAGCGAGCTGCACAGCTCTGCCGGCTGAGTCCTGACAGCTACAGACATCTAAAGTTTGACATGAAGAAAAACAAACAAAACTATGTTAACTATTAAATATACAGTTATTATTAAAAAGGAAAATAAAAAAAAAACATTTTATTTAGAAAAACTCAAAAGGTACAAATATATTTGCTTGTCAAGATGTTTGAAGAGATTAAAAACACACAAGTAGTATCCTATGATGTATTATTTTAAACATACAATAATGTGAATAACTGTTATCTTCAATTAAGGCTTTTGCATCATATGGTGGCTTGTGCATGTCTTAACATGTAACCCATACCACGGATCATGACTGCGGGTTACCACAGCTGTCAGTTTTGTGAAACTCTAGAAAACCAAGATTTAATACTAAGTAAACGCGATGGGTGATACAAGTTTCTGTGACTTTCATACAGTCTTGTGAAAAACTATGTACAAGTTCAGTTTTTGTAAATTGTAAATTCACTAAAAGACATCTTTATCTGGATGACTTTACCCATCTCCTGTGTCACTGTGGAGGATTTCTGGTCCATCCTTCTTTACGGCTGTGCTTCATTTTTGTTGAGATTCTGTTTCTGCAGGGCTCCCTTATTGTGGAGACAGTATCACCTTTCAGGTGTACTAAGTTGTGTACTTTGACTGGTCCATTTAAATAAACATTATTCTTACCTTTTTCAGCAATCCTGTAAAATAAAACAAGCAAAAAACAAAATTTTTATTAATATATTGCAATAGAGTAAAGGAAGAATTTGTCCATATTGATTTGGGTAGGGGAGAGTTCCCAATAGATACTGTGCGTGAGTGGATGTGTGTGTAAAAGTGAGAAATAAAAACTGATCTTCAGAGTTGAAGTCAATATGCTCAAAGTTAGCTGCAGAGTTATGGCAGTATAACTCAGGGGGGAAATGACTTCTATTATCCCAGCTAGAGAAAAAAAGCTAAATCTAAATTCTACCAAATCAATGCAAGTCATTCCTTATCAACATTTGCCAAGGCAGAAGTGAAAGAAAATTGTGTCCTACTGTCATCTGTTCAGGAGGAAACTTGTGTTTAGAGCATCTCATTGAACACAACAATTCACTTCTCAGAGCAGCAGCATAAACAAAACAAGCTGTTTCTCTGTGATCCCATTTTAAGTATTTAGAACAGAGAAAACATTGGAAGTGGCTATAGTAAATTATCAGCAATACCACTCAAACAGGGAAACGGGACAGAACAAAAATCAACAAATAAATAAACTCACACTTTCTATTTAAATCCAGCAAACGCTTCCTTTGGGTATATATTTCCAACATTTGTCTCAGTTCAATGGGTTTAACTTTTTTTAAACCCTTTTATTACACAGAAAAACAGCTCTAAACAGAATATGTTTCTCTCAGAGATATTACCCTGCAAGATTGATAGGAAAACCCCTTTGTGCTTGATTCAATTGGTTGGTGTACTGTTACAGTTTATTAGAAGAACAGCTATACAACAGAACCACAGAGAGCTATTGTGATATTTGATAAGGACTTTAGCCTGTGCAACAAATAAAGGATGTGTCTTCTAGTATGTAAACACCTGACCTCAGACCAGTGTAGATTTCTATGCAGGCAGGGTATTGTGCTAATCCTTTGAGAGATTTCATGCCAACGTTGTTAATTTCGGCTACAGATATGTGCTTCATTGAACAAAATAGATGCATAAAAAAGATAAAAGATAAGACTTGGCATTTCCACACAAGTATATAAACTTGTATATAAAAGTTGGGGGGAAAATACGGCACATCATTAAATATTTAGCATTTTTAAAAGAAATGTTTAGATATTAATTTACTTTGTTAGTGTTAGTGTTACCCTCTTTGGTTGAAACTAGTTCAGTGAGATGCTTCTTGTAGTCACTCACCAGTCTCTGACATCAGTCAGACGAACTCCCATCTTTTCAGCAATATGTTAGAGGGGATTCTTCAATTCTCACATTTACCTCAAGTGCCCTATGACACGCAGTGGAGTTCATGATGGATTCTATGATGGTGAGCTGGTCCTGATGCAGTAAAGCGTCCCCATACCATGACACTTCCACCTCTCTGCTTCACAGTTAGATAAGGCTCTTTTTCTGGAAGGCTCTTTGGTTAAGACCCTACATGCCCTCTGTTCTGGTATTCAAATAATTCAGTTTTAGACATATGTCTTCAGACCATTAGCCCAGGTCTGTTATTTTTTTCTCTATAGCAAACTTTAGTCTGGCTTTTGTGTTTTTCTTAGAGTGCCAAGGTTGTTTCCTTGCACACCTCTTATGAATGTTAAACATGCAGTATGTGGTGTCTTTCTGATTGCACAGGTATGTACCTTTATATCAAGATTGTGCTTTAGGCCCCACAATGATAGATTTGAGCTTTTGGGGACTTCTTTTAGCATTTTAAGTCCCGCGTTCATGGAGAACTTGCTAAAATAGCTAGACCTTGGACATGTTGGCAGTGGGTCTGAATTTCCCTCCACTTGTACACTGTCTTCTGGACAGTGAAGTGGCTGATTTTAAATTATTCTAAGTCTTTACAAGACTCATACACTGCTACAATATTCCTCCTGAAGGCCCCTGGCAGCTTTTTTAATCTCACAATGGTGTTTACAGGCACACACCATATTACATGGCTGAGGTTTAAATACCTGCGACAGACTGGTGACATGTCCAGGGTGTACCCCGCCTCTCGCCCATTGACAGCTGGAGATAGGCACCAGCACCCCTCGCGACCCCAATAGGGATAAGCGTGTTAGAAGATGGATGGATGGATGGATGGATGGATGGATGGATGGATGGATGGATGGATGGATGGATGGATGGATGGATGGTTTAAATACTGCAAGTCCCCTTCAAAATGCAGAGCAACATATTCTAATGTGATAAGTGTAATATTAGCTGTTCTGTGCAAATAAAAGTCGGGGTGGCCTTATAGATCCTTCACCAGAAGTTACATTTGTATTGCATTCAACTGTAAATTATAACACGCTTTTCAGAGGCTGTTCATTGGGTGCCCTAATTTTTACACATGGTTGTATATGTGACAGTATTAAAGATGCTGAAACATTTTGTTTTGGTAGCATATTAGTGCCGTTTTCGCTCAAGCATGCAGTTCCAGTCACACAGGAGCAAACTAAAGGGTTTTAATCACAATGAACAAAGAACAAAGAACATAACTGCCGTCAATATGACCTTTGACTAATTTACAACCCAATGTACAGCATTGTGAGGACATCTCACTTGAGTGGGGTTATGATGACCATCACAATCAAGTACCTTGAAAGAAGAAAAACCTCAGCAAAAAACTAAAGGGTCCCTCTTTCCTAACACTCAATACTCAAACATACACTTAAAGTCAAGATCAGACAAAGACTCCAAGTTATCTATTGCTGTGGTGTGACTTTATTAACCTTCTTGCTGATTTACAGCAACTCAAGTGGGAACAATCTGCCGCAGAGCGGCACGATAAACTTGTGACCGTACCTCATCACTCTGGCATGACTCAGCAAATGAAACAGATTAGTTTTTAAATGGGTGGCTTACAGGTCTAATACATCTTAGTCCCCAGGTGAGGCAAAGGATGTCAATCTTGTGTCACCACAAGGACGAGGCTACAAAAGAAGAGCCACATAGGAGGGGACAACTTTCTGTTTTGATCTCCATACTCAGCTATGGACATTATTTCTCATCAACTTCTCTCTGGATAAAATAGGACACGTTTATCAAAAAAAAATCCATAAATCCCAAATATGTTTAATACCTTAAAGGGGCTTAGTCTTGTCCTATGACCATAAGAAAAACACAAAAAACATATTCGTCTTCAAATAAAACAATATGCACCAAGTATTCGTCTTGATAGTGTTTTGTGCCATCTGCCGCCAGTGCCGTGGAACTATGAGAAAGCAAAATGGCGAAAACTAATGCAGCTACTGTAAGAGTTAGTAGAACATCCTGCAATGCCTTGCAGTAAAGTGACAGCTCAGCGGGGTCAAAGACTGACCCGATCTACAGGGTTACTTACTCTTTCTTTCCCCACCTTTGCTGGATGTTGCTGCCTCGCTCGGCTCCATTACTTCTCCTTGTTTACTCATTGTGCGCATATGCAATGGTGTACCTCAGGTCACGTGGTCTTGTTTGATCAGAAAACCTTTATATGCAACCAGAGTGAGCTACTGGCATAGACATTCGTAAAGTCATAGTGTATGACTAGGCCCAGGACTAGCGATCTTTATTAATTGTTCTCATAAATTCAGTTGAATGCAGATTAGGTCAATATTACATACATGCTTAGATGTATGTATTTTACATTTAAGCAAAAAAAAATAGCAAGGTGTCAAGAACCGACTATGCAGGACCCAGTATTCAGTATTTTGGATTAAAGGCAATTTATTAAACTGAAGACAGACAGGTGGAAAAAAATGGGGATAATGCCAAAAATGGGAGGACCGTGTCCACAAACAAAAATAGTCCAGCGTCAGAAAACTGAACAGACAGAGAATGCGGAACAGCAAGCTCCGGGACCAGCACAGAGTCAGAGGACCAATAATGGTTCAAAGACTGGCTAAGAAGCTGGAGAGGGAACAGGCAGGCTCAATGATCAGGAAACAGTCCAAAAACGGTACACAGGTAAGCAGAAGAACAGACAGGAATAGCAGGTTACAGGATTCAGGCTGGCTCAGAACTCCGAAGGCTAATTGGGTCAAGTCTACAGGCAAACAAACAGAGTACGGGGAATGCTGGACAAGACTCACCAATAGGCATGGAAATGATCTGGCAATGTGCAGAAGTTTGAAGCAGGAATATATAGGGGAGTGAGCAGGTGAACAGGAGTGAAGACTAATTACCAGAGGCAGGTGAGAATGATCAGAGGGGAGGTGGTGACAGAAATGAACCGAACTGGTTGGCTGGTGACTAAACATTGAAGTGACAAGCAAACAGATGGGTGGTGAGATGAGCTGACAGAATGCTGGCAGGTGAATAGAGGTGACTGATTAAAGGCTGGTGGCAGAAGTGATCAGATCAAAATAAAGCAAAGAACAAACATAAACCAAAACAAAACCCAAATCGTGACAGCAAGGGTTTTCTTAGTAAGTCGTACCTCAACCAAACACTTTGCCAACCCAGCTAAATGTTTGAATTCCGCTCTTGGTTGATTGAAATCAGGTGGTTGGCTGGCAAAAACGCAGTTTAAAGATTTTCTACAAATTTGCAATACATGTTAGATGGGGCCAGTCTACAAATGTAATCTATTTTAAAGAGTTTGCTGAAGAATTTGAAAGGTTGCACTACTTCCACATTACTCAATCCAGTTTGTGCAGTCCACTGACAGCAAGAGGCATGATGCTACATCTTACACACTTGACAGCTAGCACAGTGTTCTTAGGTTAGGTATCCTCATCCTAACTCCTCCAACCATATATATCTATTTTTAATTTGTGTTGTACCAAGCAGTAAGAAGGTCCTGGGTTCGAGTCCTACTCTTGCCCTGCGTCTTTCTGCATGGAGTTTGCATGTTCTCCCTGTGCATGCGTGGGTTCTCTCCAGGTACTCCGGCTTCCTCCCACAGTCCAAAAACAAGTCTGTTAGGTTAATTGGTCTCTCTAAATTCTCTTTAGGTGTGAGTGTGTGCGAGAATGGTTGTTTGTCCTGTCTGTCTCTGTGTTGCCCTGTGATACACTGGCGACCTGTTTAGGTTGAACCCTGCCTCTCGCCCATTGACAGCTGGAGATAGGCAGCAACACCCCTCGCGACTCCATGAGGGATAAGCGTGTTAGAAAATGGATGGATGGATGGAATTTGTGTTGTTTGACGTAAAATCTTTCCTTTAGAAGGCATTCGGCTTGTCAACGTGGGAGGCTGCAAATTCCAGTTACTGCACTATCAAAGTAACTAGTTACTAGTCAAAGTAACTATGCAGTTACTTTTTATGACTTCAGATATAAATGAATTTGGATGACTTTCCTGTTATTGGAACTTTAAATAATACTGAGTTCCATTATCAAATATAAAATCTTTAAAAAAAACGGACTAAATATCTGAAAACACTGTACACTAATCCATACCATTTTAGTGTGTGTGAGGTGGGACAATTGAGTCAAGAGTCAAGAAACCTACTAATTGCAATATGTTTATGTTGATATGATTATTATTATCGTGTTTAATGTTTATGATAAAATAATAAAATACACATTAACAGTTTACACCCTTTTCTAGACATGGCCTAAAACAAACAAATACCAGATAGTATAAGTTTTGGATTACTTCTGAATCAGAATCAGAATCAGAAATACTTTAATAATCCCAGAGGGAAATTGTTGTTTCAGTACAATCGCCATAACATAACAAACATCACAAACATTCTGACCATTCATTAAAAGTCCAAACAATCCATACTAACTTACTCCCTATTCACTTCTTTATCTATCCATCCTGCGCATTTTTGCCTTTGACTTGAGCGAACGTGAAATAGTTTCTAAACATCCAGCTTCTGAGCTTCTGAATTTGCAAGGCTCTCCTGCAGCTGTGTGTCTCTTGCTGTAGGTCTATTCTGTCTGTCTGTGCAAGGCATGGTGAACACCCTCCCACCTTAAGCCTCAATTGGCACCCCGTATTTGCCTCTGTCTCACCCCCAACCCGCTATGCCCCTGCACTGGAAAAATGCTCTTGTAGCAGAGAGCGTGCTCTTAAGAAAAGTTGCTTTTATTGAGTTGTAGTAAGGTGGCATGTTATATCGTAAGTAACGTAAAGGCAATACCAAAATAAGAAATGCCTTTACTCCCAACTCTGGTTGATACACAACCAGAAAACTTGTACTTACAATTTTCTGAAGTGGAAGATTTTTAGAAATGGCTCCAAAAGACTTTCCCAACTTCTGTAAATCTGCAATTGTCCTTTTTAAGTTTTCACCAAAATGACCAAACTTTCCCTTTTATGCTGATTACAGGTCAGATTAAGAAATGTTGTGGAAAGAAGCTTGTTTATGCCAGGGCTTTGAACCGATTTTTTTTCCCAATCGGTTCGTTCCGAACAGAAACAGAATTATAACGTTTCCGGTTATGAGTTCCACCAATAAATTGACGTTCCCGAACCGGTTAGAACAAAAAAATACTGTTCCCGGAACGGTTAATTTCGTTCCTGTCAGCTGTTTGGAATCAGCGTTTTACTTAACGATGGATCGTAATCAGTGACGGACTGGGATTAAAAAACGGCCCTGGCATTTTCACCAACCAGCGGCCCACATGGGGACGCGCGTGCACGCGCGTGCACGTGCCCGCAACACACAGATATAACTTCACATGCACGGAAATAACACGCAAGTTTGTAGCCCCATTGGTGTTGAACTCTAACTTTAATATGCATGAAAACTGAACCAAGAGGCATTTCAGTGTTTCCCGCAGGAATTTGCTTAGGCGAGGAGGTGCGTTGGGGGGGGAGTATCCATGTGTTTTTTTCCCTGCCATTCAGTATATGCACGCGCGAAAGCAGCAACAAATAACCGCGTGTTAACGTCAAATAAACATGCAAGCATATCGAGTTCGTTTTTTTTTTTTTTTTTTTTTGTGTTTTTTTTGGAATGTTGGCGAGGCGGTAGCGTGAGTTTGGCGAGGCGACCGCCTCGCCAAGACAGCGCTGCGGGAAACCCTGCATTTGGCTTTTTAGTGGGCCGAGAGATAATGTAGGCCTACAATGAACAGGGTGAAAGGGGCGGCGCACACCCGACGATCATGCCGAATGCCAGACCGTCACTGATCGTAATTTACCTCTTATTTAAGATGTGTAGCTCTAGTGGAGACACCGCTCTCGCTCCATTCAGTCAGCGAATGTGTGATGTGATGTCACACAGGAAGTGTACCTCAGCCGTCATGGTAACGTGCGCAGGAAAATAATTACTTTTTTTTTTAGTTAATTAGGCAACAAAAACTTTGAGGAACGAAATAAAACCGGTATTAACCGGTTACCATTATTTTTAAATAAGTGTTCCAGTTCCAGAACATAAAAAATAATAACGTTTCCGGTTTCGTTTCTGTTCCCTGTAAAATACAAAAAGTTCCCGGTTTTCGTTTTCGTTCCTTGAACCGGTTCAACGCCCTGGTTTATGCTGGCAGAGAGTCTCCACTAACCAGAAGTTATTAGGCCTTGCTATGTTAGAAAATATACTCTTTACAGATGCTGCACATGATATGACAACTTTAGCAAAGCAGAATATCCCACCTTATGTCAGCCAGATAACTTTTAGTAACTTTACACATCTTTAGAAATCCTTCAAGATATTACCAAACCATTTCTGACCCATAAGCAAGACAGAAAATCCATAACATGACCTGGTCCAGGGATTTTTCTCTTTATCCTTCGAGATCTGTACAATGCTTTGTTTCCTGTGATTCATGTCTGGTTTAAATCAAGCCAGAACTGTAGCAGATAAAGAAAGATGGGTGATGAGGTTAAAAAAAGAAGGAGTCTTTCTGTTTGAGTGCACATTAGTTTCAGCCGCCGGTCATGGAGGGACAGGTCTGTTTCAGCAAGATTAAATTGGCTGTCAAAACCCTAACCTGTGCTTCACACAATATTCCCTCTCATACTGTATGTCTCCTGTGATATGAGTTGGAGAAAGGATCGTGGGAGAGAAGGCAATTTTGGCTGTTTTATCCTGAGTCATCTGTGTGATGTATGAAATTTCCTATGTTGCTCCTGTCAGTAAATGCAACGGGAGGTGAGCACCTTGACTCATGGCAAAATGAACTTGCTCGAGTGACGTGCTAGATGAAGAAGTGTTCTGAATTGAGCACACCACATGGTGTGCAAAGTGGCCCGGGTGAGAAGAGAGAACCATGTCCAAATTTAATCCACTGGAAGAGTTTGAATTCACCAACCTGAGCAAATGGCCAGAGTGGAAGCAGAGGTTTCATGCTTCAGAACGGTGGTGAAGCAAAATAACCTGAAGCTACTCATTCAGCTAGATTGTGTAAAACCCCACATAGGCGTGGCCTGTGATTTGAGTTTATTTCATAATAAATGGATAAATAAATAAAGGATTTGAGTATGTCCGCATTTACAAATGTGAGCGTAACCACTAAATAGTATAAGAAAATAAATGTGTCACGCTTTTAATGTGTTTGATTATAGTTTTGATTAACATTCATATTTTTTGTAATTTACATTCCTCTTGCCATATTCAGTTTTTCTTTTTTGCTATTTGGGTTTTACCATACAGGACACTTCTCCATGTTCATATTTTATATGGTAGAGGTTTCTCTAGGTTTATGCATTTCTTTACCTTTAGCTTTCTAGTTTATTCTTGTGTTGACTTGGTAGTATTGTGCTTGTTTTCGCGCTTAGATTTTTGAGTCTTTTTTGGTTACGGTTTAGTCTCAGCCTCTGACACCCTGTTTAGTGCCATTCAGTTCTCCTGTTTGTTTTTCAGTCACTCCTCACGGGTTAGTTTTGTTTTTTATCATGCCATGCCATGCTATGCCTAGCCTAACACATCAAGCAGCCTCGCAGTAACTAGTAAGTTGTTTTGCTTGTTATTTTTCAGTAAATCCTTCTAACTCCACGTGCTGCATCGGCAATTCAAGAGCCATTCCTGGCAAAATGCTGACAGGTCAAGCACAATCGTTATTTTATAAGTTGGTACTAATGTTGAAGAAAAAAAATACACACACATTTTCTAACACATTTATTCCCTGTGGGGTTGTGAGGGATAGACAGCACCCCGTTGCGAGGGGTGCTGGCAACCCCTCACAATGGGTCGCAAGGGGTGCTGGTGCCTATCTCCAGCTGTCAATGGGCGAGAGGCGGGGTACAACCTGGACAGGTCCCCAGTCTATCGCAGCACAGACACAAACAGGACAAACAACCATTCACATACACACTCACTCCTAAGGACAATTTAGAGAGACCAATTAACCTAACAGTCATGTTTTCGGACTGTGGGAGGAAGCCGGAGTACCCAGAGAGAACCCACACATTCACAGGGAGAACATGCAGACTCCATGCAGAAAGAAACAGGGCAAGGGTAGGACTTGAACCCAGGACCTTCTTACTTCAAGGCAACAGTGCTACCCACTGTGCAGCCCATTATTATTATTATTATTATTATTATTATTATTATTATTATGCAGCCAAAATGACATTTTGGTGGAACGTTGGCTCTGAATACATACATACATGAATACATACATGCAGGAGTGAAATTAGTTTTTAAATTCTTGCCAGTACTATTAATAGTGAAATAAAAAGTGGTGTCTTAGACTGTATCTTATTAGCTCTCCCCTCTTACCGGTACTGCATACCGATCGACGCAGGACCGGACCAGCTTACTTTCACCCCTGCACAGACACGCAGTCACACATCAAAGGCCCCCATGGCCACCTTTGGGCCATGGGGGCCCAAAAGTGAAGAATCAGCAATCCTAGAGACAACCCTCAGAAATGCAAAAACACACTATGAAAAAAGAGCTACATTTAAGGTTAAGCTGTACAACTGAAGGAAAAGACTTATAGGGAAACATACAGTGAAAATAATAGATAATATGGCATTAGATAATAATGAGATGTTCACGTTAAAAAGAAAAGAAGAGATGCAGCAGTCAATTCATGGAGTTATGTAAAAAACTGAGCAATTAGCATTAAACCAGACAGACACTCCCTGAGAAGCTAAAAAGTGTGCAAATAGTCATTAGCATCTTATTGAAGTGACACATTCAAGTTAGAAAAATAGGAAGAACAGCAGTCTCTTTAGCGAATGATGTAAAAACTGTGCAATTTGCATGATTTTACAAACAAATCCTCCCTGAGAAGCTAAAAGTGTTCAATTATACATTACAAATGGGGCGGGGTATTGATTCTCAATCGTATCAAAAAGCTGTGGAACCAGTACCATGTTTGTAACCATGGAAACAAACTATGTACTGGGCTGGTGTTTTATTTTACTTTTAATTATAAAACAATGTTCACATCATATGTATTATTAACCATTCCTCAGTACTATTGGATATTAACCTTTTATAATTCATTCTCTTTTTAATAGGTATGATGTAACATGTGTGCAGGTTCTTTCTTGAAAGAGGTAGATGTCATTTATGGAATTTCCTTTGTTGCTCCTGCCAGTAAATGCAAAATAGGAGGTAAGCATCGTGACCTTTAGGAGAAAGAAGTTGTTGTTCTAGAAGTGGTTTTCAAGAGTCATTGTTCGGTTAGATGAGGAAAAACATTACAACCTGTTTCACCTATAAAAAGTAAAAAGTAGAATCTGTTGTGACTCAATATTCACTCCCACAACAGATGGAAAGTACACAATTCTATTGCCTAAACTACAAGAAAAATGTTAAAATAAATGTATGTTGCACCTTTTTATTCCTCCTCAATTGTATTAAAAGCTTAGAAGTATGATCCCTTCTAACAGGACGTTTTCCATCTCTAGCATTTCTAAGCTTCAAAGCATCTTATTCTCCTAACACAGTTATTGTCAAAGGTCGTCTCTTACTCCAGTGTGGTAAACACACGTTTGAACAACTGAGAATCTTTCCTACACATGAGGACCCCCCCAGCTTCTTCTCTGGTTGTTTTCAGTCTTGCTTCTCCTAACATTCTGCCTCCATGCTCACACTGAGATGTCAAACCAATGATAGATCACAGGTGATGCTCCCAGTCAGAGATTAAACAGGAGATTCTGCTTCTTCTCTTCCTCCTGTATCATAAAAGTAGGTGATTCACCAACTCTAGGAGCCTCTGATGACTTGTATGGCGCATGAACCTCTCTTGCTCTCATTATCCACGATCTACCAATGCCACGTCTATCCGAACTGTTCTCCTGTAACCGCAGCACGGCGCTTCGACTGATGTGTGAGAAGCAGATGAATCACAATTAGACACTTATTCCCCCTCATCTGTTGCCATCTCGGCAGCTATATCACTGAGAGGTATCATTGTGAAGCTGCCCACAGTGTAGATGAAACGCAGAGACATGAGCTGTCAGTCATCCTGTTCAGAGTGAACATTTACATCTGCTTCCCTGAACAGTGACTGGAGCCATTAGGAATGAGCAGTAGCCCACTGCCTACAAGAAGCTGTTCTCATCTTTCCTTCTCCACTGCTTATTGGGTTCTTCATGAATAAATCTGTGTTTTCCTGCACTTACATGTTGCACGCCTTTGGCACAGGGTAGCGAAAAGGAGATGCCATTATTAGGACATAAGGATCCATGGCAGAGACATGCACGCACACACACAAAGTCAAAATGTACTGGAAAGCAACTGTTGGCTTTCAAACAAGTGTTAAAATGCAGAAGTTCTTTATCTGGTTTAGGTGTTGATTGCATCCAAAAAAATATTTTAGGCATCAGATGACCCACCTCAAACCCTTATAGTGCTTCATAGGAAGACCAATTAATCAAGAGTTATGTTTTTTGACTGAGAGAGGAAGCTGGAATACCAGTATTAAACATGCAAACTCCCCCCAGAAAGACCCAGGGAAAATGACTCCGACCCAGGAACTTCTTCCTGCGAGGCAACAGTGCTACCAACTGTTCCACTGTTCAGCCCCCCAAAAGATTTTCATACTTTTCAACTTATAATTTGATTTAACTAAACCTTCTCCTTTAAAAAATAAATAAATAAAAAGGTTTTACTTTTATCCTAAGTCAATTAACTATGGTTCAGATCATCATTTGGCCCTGTGACAGCTAATGTCCTGATCAAACCAAAATGTCTATGGGTGACTTTTAATGCTGGTAGATGATCTTTACTGGTATCCCGCTACAAAGTTTCATACAGGAGAGTGTGAGCAGATTATGGAAAATAATTTTAAATGATCCGTTTTGAAAGAACAAAACATCCTTTGTGCATGTATGAACTGAAACCTGGCCTGAATGACAGACCCAGCTGCATATGACTCCCTTTCCCAAATTTTCTGTAAGTAAAAGACAAAACTGCAAGACCACAGAAAGGTGCAGAGGGCAAATACAAAAAACATCGGAATGCTGCTGTATCCTAAAAAAAATGCAGCGGGAATTTAATTTATTTTAATTTATTTTTTAAATCCCAAATTTCTTATGAAAACAACATTCGGTGACAATCGAAAACAGATTTCTCTGAAATAAAACAGAAAAACAATCTGTTGTATTTTTTACTACACATCATGCTTTGGAATTACATGTAAGTCCAAAGCATGATGTAACATCGGTCCCAATGTGATATATATATATATATATATATATATATATATATATATATATATATATATATATATATATATATATATATATATATATAGATAGATAGATAGATAGATAGATAGATTCTAGCCTCCTAGAGAGGATGTGTTGATTGAAATATAGTGTTAATTCAGATAAACAGCATTATATAGTGATATTCTCTGGATTTTCATTTTATTTCTGTTAAATTCTTGAACTTGAAGAGAAGTTGTCACTCATTTATTCTATATCTGTGCAGAGTTTGCTGTTAAAAGAACGCCAGTGCTCGAATCACCCCTTTCAACTATTGTCCTGATATCAGTGTGCAATTGCGCAGTTACATGCAGAGGACACATTTAATCTGAATGTACAAAGTTGCAATGACAAATAATGAACATTATGACTATTAGTGCTATTACCACAGAGAAAATTCCAGCTTATTCTAAATTCTGTTATTTGGGCCATTAGGGTTTCTCATGCAGCTACAGGGGAGAAAGAAAGGTGGACTGAATAAAACTTTATGTTAGCATATACATTTTCAGTAAGTGAAGTGCCGAGCTCCCTTTGCACTTGACTTAATTACTCACCTGAAACAACTTCAAGATTCCTGCAGCATTCAACTAGTGCAAGTACTGCAACGCATATGGGATGCGACAACACACAGGTACTGTCTATTAGTATGTACCAAACCATGATTTTTGTGTGTCATTACGTCCTTAATTTAAACACAGCACAAAAAAATGAAGGAATACTTTTTAATCAGTACAGAGTATAATCAGGGTATAATATCAAGTCAGTTAAACTTCATGGATATTGATCTGGTCAGTTCAGTCGCAGAGGGGGTTGTTAATCAGTGTCAGATGTGGTGTTAATAAAACGAACAACATGTGCTCTAAAGGGACAATTATTAAACGACCCCATAAACAGGAATAGTTTTGCATGTGGATAGCGCAGACATTTTCCCCACCTCATTTGTTTTGACTGGTTATCAACTGTTTTGCATTTGACCAGGGTCAGTGTCACTACTGGTAACATGAGGAGACACCTGGACCCAGGAGAAGTTGCCTGTGCAGGTATCTTCTCATTACATGTTGAGATGCCATCAGGATGGCATTGCAATGTGTCGATGTGTCGGTGACAGGCGGTCACTCTAGGAGAGATGCACAGGGCCGTCAGAGGTCTGTAACGCATCAGCAGGACTGGTATCTGCTCCTCTGCGTAAGCAGGAAGTGCCAGAGCCCCACAAAGTGACCTCTAGCCAACCACTGGCGTGAATATCTCTGTCCAAACCATCAGAGGCAGACTTCATGAAGGTGACCTGAGGGCCCAATGTCCTCTAGTAGGCCCTGTGCTCAGTGGCATGATAAGTGTTGCACTAAAACTCAGCACCTATTAGCAGAAACTAACTGTTCTGTGATGCATATAACCTGACTTTGATAAATTTAACATAACAACCAGAGAAAATAACACAGACTAACACACTAGAAATTACATTTTGTATAAATAGAATTAGAAAATGAAACCTTTTTTACGTATGAAATTACGTATAAAGGTCCAGTCACCAGTGTTGTTCATTTCCTGAACAGAAAAGATGCATGTCGACTGGTCATAGTATTTGTGCCCGGCCGCTGTATACTGAGATCGTGCTGGGCTTGCGACCCAGCAGGGATAAGCGTGTCGGAAAATGGATGGATATATATATATGTATGTATACACACACACACACATACACACAAATGTTCATAACAGAATCTTGTCGGTAACTAAATCGGTCTTTGTACAATATTACTCTACAAAAACAATCCTTTTCTACCAATTATTTAAAGCCAGCACAGAGGTCCACAGCGACATCTGGTGGGGCCAGGCCCCGCTGGCCCCCAAATACAGCCTGTGCTCACTGCCCGGCATTGTGGAGCTCGACTGGCATTTGCCAGAGAACCCCTGAAATTGGCAAGTTTGGCACTGGCTACCAGTTCTTTTCACAGATGAGAGCAGGTTCACTCTGAGGTCATGTGACAGAGTCTGGAGAAGCTGTGGTGAATGTCAAGCTGCCTGCAATACTGTTCAGCATGATCAGCTTGGTGGTGGGTCAGTGTTGGTCTGGGGAGGCAGACCTGTACAGGCAAGGCAAGTTTATTTGTAGCACATTTCAGTAACCACAGTAAGACCACTCAAAGTGTTGTACATGAACAGAACATGAGAAAAGAAAACACACAGAGGAACGCACATGCAGTGGAATAATAGCAGCAGGTCAACATAAATTGGACTACAAAGTTAATCTAACGAAGTTGCTCTTAACTGCCATGATGCGGCCTGATGGCTGCACTCTGGACATTTCCTGCCTCCTCCTTTCCCAGCGCAGCCCTGATTAGGATCACCTGTCAGGCTGCAATTAACTATGACTGGCTCCAGCTGTTCACACCCCTTTATATACTCACCTCAGTCTGTTCCAAGTTGCCGGGTTGTCTTCAGTCATCCGAACATCACCCCTGTCTAGTTCCTGTCCGTCTCCAGATCCTGCTCTGTCTGCTCCAGTCCGTTCTCGTCAGCCAGCTCCTGCACCCTACTACTCCGTCTGGTAAACTGACTCTGGCTCTCATCATCCACTACCCGCTGTTGCAATAAACTCTCGAAGCCAGCTGTGTGTGTGTGTGCTGTGTCCGGGTTCATCCAAGACAAATCATGACAGTACGAGCCGGCCAAAGGATGAACCCGAGCACACACAGAGCTTGGTGCAGGAGCTGGCAGGATTCTGCTCCGCGATGCCCCGCCTTTGGTTCGTCTGCCGGGGTCGCCATCCGCGATGCCCCGCCTTTGGTTCGTCTGCCGGGGTCGCCATCCGCGATGCCCCGCCTTTGGTTCGTCTGCCGGGGTCGCCATCCGCGATGCGCGCCTCTGGTTCGTCTGGGTCCGGCGCACTCGAAGGTTCCGGCGCTCTCAAAGGTTCCGGCGCTCTTAAGGGTTCCTGCGCTTTCAGAGGGTCCTGCGCTCATAAGGTTCCAGCGCTCTCCCTAAGCTCACTGGGTTCCTGCGCTCACTAGGTTCCTGCGCCCTAAAGGTTCCGGCATTTTGTTTTGTTGATATATTGCATCCAAACAAGGAGTATGTTTTAAAAAGTTTATTGAAAGGAAGGGAGTAGATGGCAGGCAGGGGATTGTTAATGGCAAGCAGGACAGGTGAAGAGGAATGAAACTGACTGAACAAGTGATGAAAATAAGTCAGGATGAGAAAACAGTCCAACAGGAGCTTGACTAAGTCCACTGAGCAGGGACAGTCCAAAGCTTGACCAGAACAGCAGGTTTATGGCTCGCCAGAGCAAGCAGAGCTGACAGCAGAACCACACAGGAACTCAGAGCAGGAATGACTAACAAACAGTCCCTGGCATTCTTTCATCAGTGAGGGCAGGTCCGCTACAGAAAACCCTGTGGTCTGGCAGGCTGAGCACGCAAAAGCTGGGCGCGACATTCAGGCAGCGCAAACGAGACAAGATGAGCCGTTCTGGCAGGGATGGGTTGGCTGAGGCAGGTATAAGTGGTGAGAGTGACAGGCAATCAGAGTTGGACCTCATTAGTGGCAGCGGGCGGAGCTGGTCTGACTGATTAACTGGTGATTGAGCAACGGACTGAGCTGATTGGGTGGTGACAAATGGCTGTGAGGTGACTGAGCTGATACAATAACTGGTGGCTGAGAGGAATGAAACAATGAACAGTCCAGAATAGTCCAGAAATGAACACAAAACCATGACAGGTTCTGGGTGTACAGAGTAGACTTGAGCCAGAAGACCTGAGTGGTCTGAAGAGTTGATATAATGATAACAAGTCTGTAATGTATTTAGGTGCTAAGCCATTCAGTGATTTATAGACTAACAGAAGTATTTTAAAGTCTATTCTCTGATATACAGGGCGACAGTGTAAAGACTTCAAAACCACGGTCATGCACTTTGCTTTATTAGTTTTGGTGAGGACACACGCGGCACGTTCTGGATAATCAATGGCACTCTGACTGGCATTAGGTATCGCAATGAAATATTTAGACCTATTGTTAGACCTTTTGCTGATGCAGTGGTTCCTGAGTTCCTCCTGGAGCATGATAATGCCCAGCCTCATGTGGCAAGGGCATGCAGGCACTTCATGGAGGATGAAGGAAATGACACCTCAGACGGTCCAGCAGCTCAGTGTTGCACTGGTCGGGATCTGGGTGGTTCCCGAGGACACCATCCTCATGTGAGGCCCATGCTAATAACTGAGTACTATTTTGAGTTGCAGCAATGACATTTCCGCATATTGGAACAGCCTGCCACATTGGGTTTTTTTTATTTCACTTTACAGAAGAAACCCCCTATAAGAAAACTTTCATAGGCTACAAATTCGAACATGAAAGTTTCCTCTGTGGCACTTTAAATGGTCTGAGTGAGTGTTAAATGCCCTTTACTCATTAAATATCAACCTGTTGAAGTATATGAGTCATTCTGGGAGGGGTTGCATCCCATGGGAACTAAAGTGTTTTAACCCTTCTTGTGGTGAACCAGCTTTACAGCATCAGTTTATTGCCTTTAAACCCAATCGGAGGTTCATACTTGAACGTTTTAAGGTAAATGTAAAAGAAATTACGCCTAAGGCTTTGGAGAAACATTGCTTGCATTGCACTAAATAAAATGTCAGATTAATTATACAAAGGCTGTACTGCAAGCTCTTTCACCTCTGTCACACAACACTTGTTAGCAAAGATAAAACCAAGAAGGATACACTGCTCCTGGGACTCTGGCAACTAATTGGGCCCCTGACGGTCCCAGTAGCCTGGTAATTGTCGCATTGTGCCTGAATTTGCACTTCAGTGATTTAAACCATTGGAATTAAAATTCATATAAGGGCTCAAGGGTTAGCTGTGTGATGTGAGTCCGTGTGAGCGTGGATGTATGTGGGTGGGTTCTGGAGAGTGGTGGTGGACTCAAAAGGGGTATTTTCTCACTATCTCATTATCTTTAAAAGGCAGTGGTAGTATTCCCATGGTATCGGGAAACTCGCCGACTATTGATAAAGCGGCAAACCATGTAATTAGCTTTCGGTCAATTCTCAGCCTTTCCAGTTTTAGAAATGATTGGTAGCTGCTGTTAGCATACTGAAAATATGCAGCCATACAGATCTTTTCCTCGGACTGATAACATTTTTACCTTGCAAATCATTTCTAACCAACTATTTATTTATTCATAGTGACATATAGTGTTGTGAAAAAAAAGTATTTACTTCCTTACAGACTTTTTCTGTTTTGTTTTTTTTCCTCGAAATGAAATGTTCAAGATCATTAAAGAGACAAAGATAACCCGAGTTATTTTAATCAAAATGGCTTTAACTGAATTAAAGCCATTTTGATGAAAAGTGAACTAAAATGTATCTCCATTAGTTTAAAATGCTCACTAATAGCTGTGGTCCATAATAAATAAGGTGGCATCTTTTGCCTCCAAACATGGTACAAGTTACTAGGTTTAGAGGACAATTACTTTTTCACACAAAGCCAAAGTTTGTTTGTATCGCTCTTTTTCCCTCGATGAATGAAATCCTATTTTGAAAACAGCCCCGTTCTACTTGTTTTATATTTGTCTGATATTTGCTAGTTAGTGTCAGATTCTCCCAAGACGCGTTTGATGATCCGAAACATTTAGTCTTGACTAGAAAGGGGAAGAACAAACATCTGTATGGGGGCAAATACTTATCCACAGCAAAATAGTCTGGCCATCAAGATTAATTTGTGATCAGTCAGGAGCAGCCAAGCAACAAACCCCTGTGGTAAAGTAAAAACAGGAAAAGAGGGGCTATTAAGACGTAGGCATGGACTGCCTGGGGCTGGAGGCAGCAGCTTCCTGAAATCAGCTACTGGTGCAGGAATGATTAACTAACCCTGATAGCAGGGGTGGCCGGCTGTTAACAATGACAAGGTAGCTACTCATTCAGCCTGGGTGGCAACTCAGGCATTTAACACAACCACTCATGGGATTGTCTACAGCTTTTGGTGATTATTATTGACACTGAATCAAACAACCAAAAAATTACTAGCATGTCCAACGGTTATGATTCAGAGGATTACATGCTTCTCTTAGCTGGACAATAGCAAGGATGAGGAGACCATGAGCATGCATATGCAAACAACTAGCATGTCTATAGTCATATGACTCATAGGAATATATGCTTTTGGTGGATATTGGAAATGAGTTGCAATTAAACACCAGATCTAATCACCTGATGTAGCTGTAGTCATCCTCTCAAAGATTAATTCATTGAGAAAGTATTCCTACCCCATGAACTTTTTTGAATTTTGTCATGTTTCAGCCACAAAATTAAGACATTTTATTGGGATTTAATGGGACAGACTAGTGCCTAATTGTGTGGGAGTTTTTAAAACAAAAGAAATTTGAACACCATGATGTGCATTTGTCTTCTGCCCCTTTAACTCTCATAACCCTTAATAAAATCCGGTTCAAACTAATGCTTTTTAAGTTACCCGACTTTTTTTGAACTGAAACTGTTTGCCGTTCAAGAATATGTCAGAACTGCAAACCTACCGAGGAACTTTCATCCGCCTAAACTGGTAGGCCGGGCAATGAGAGCATTAATCAGAGAAGCAGCAAGAGGGTCTTGGTAACTCTGGATGAGCTGCAGAAATCCACAGCTCAAGTAGGAAAATCTGACGGCAGCTGTAAGTAGGCACAAATGAGCCGTTTATGAAAGAGTGGCAATAAGAGAGCCATTGTTGAAAAAAGGAATGGCAACCTTTGTCACAAGCCATGTAAGTGACATGGTGAACATGTGGAACAAGGTGCTCCGGTCAGATGAGTCCAAAGTTGAACTTTGTGGCCCACCTGCAAAACATCATGTGTAGTGTAAAACGAATACAGCAGATCAGCGTGAAGCCAATACACCCGTGGTGAATCATGGTAGAAGTAGCATCATTCTTTGGGGATGCTTTTGTTGAAAAGAGGCAAAGAACCTGTTCAGGGTTGAATTTGATTAATGGAGCTAAATGAAAGACTTGAGACTGGGAAACAGTTCACCTTTCAACATGAAAGCACTCCTAAACAAAAGCCAGATACAACAAAATGATTTATATCAACACATATTCATGTTTTAGAAAAACAAAGACCTAAGGCCAATTGGCAATGTTAACAAAACACAAAGGGTGATGTCCACAGATTGGACTGAGCCTGAGCTATTTAGGCAACGATGAATGCACATAAATTTGGGTATCTAAACGTTGCAAAGCTGTTAACGGTATATATGCATACCCCTGAACGCTTGCAGCTGTGATTGCTTCAAAAGGTGTGTTCTGCAAAGTTCTGGCCCAGGGGGACTGAATAAAAATTCAGAATTTTATTTGTGAAAAAAATAAAAATCCTACGCCATGTTTCCTTCCACTTTAATATCATCTCTGCTTATAACAAAAACGTTATGTATGCCTGTGGTTTGTAATGCGACAATCTAAAATCCAATAAATGGTGTTAATATCTTTTGTAAGACACTGTATTTGCTTACTTTGAAACATAGTCATACCGTTTCCAAAACAACTATGTTAAAAGCCAAAAAGCAAACGTGACACTTGAAAACAACCATTATTACCCAATGGATAAAGTCTTCCATCCTGTGATTAAGCTCTTCAGTCTAGACAGGGGGAGTGGGGAAGCTGGAGTAATTTTCTCAAGATTAGGAGGTTTCGGTGTCTCTTCTCCGCCTGCTGCTAATGTGACTAAGATTTTCGTTTGACCCCCTTTGAAAGGATTACAAACTGCCATCTCATAGTCTCTGTCTCTATGGGTTTTAATGGCACTGCTATCAGTCACTTGCAAATTTCCCACAGTCACTGTTTGTCTACAAGGACCCTGGGAGGGATTCCCACAGTTCTCGGGTCATCGGAGTATCACTCATATCCTGTTAGCTGTTCATCTATCTCTGAAGCAAAAGCTCAGATTCAGTGTTTATTTTGGCTTCCCACTGGTTGGAAAACAAAGCCAAGCATTGTCTGTTCTACATGTTCCTGCATCGACTCCCACTAGTTGTGTTTCGTTGCAAGGCAGAATGCGGAGTGTCTGATTTTGCTAATCATTGACAAAACATTTTTGCTTTATTGAATACAAAGTGATTGTTTTATTACAGCATCCACTGTGATAAAAACATTCAGTGTCTGGTGTTATTTCATGAACTGGACATCCAGTGTTTTGAGAAAATCCCACCCTGATACCAACCCTGACATTCTTCACGGCAGCTCCTCTGGCACTTGATTTGGTTACTTTTATTAACAGTGATAAAACACTCAGGTTGCTCTAATATTAGTTCCATAGATGAAACTCATTGTTCTAAAAAGCAGAAACCTTTTCTGATACATGTGAGTCTGGCCCGTATTTTTCAGCTTGCATGTTTATGTCAATTGAGCTCCTCATTTAACACCTATAATTTGATTTGGATCACTTTATTTTTAGTTAGCACCAGCCTTTAATATTTTCATCATCGTTTAGAATCTTATCCTATCTTCGCCAATGTATCATAAACCTCCCAGTTTCACTTTCAAGCATTTGGTGTCGTAAATGGCTAATAGCTGTTGTGCTAACAGATCAATGCAACCTGAGTCGTAGATTTCTGTAGCTCCTCCAAAGGTACCGTGAGCCTCTCGGCTGCTTCTCTGATTACGGCTGCATAATTCTGATCTAATTTTGCTTCAACTCCTTTGTATTGTTCTATCACTTAACATTTATTTGAGATAAAATAAATGTAACAAGACAGTTGAAAAAGTTTGCTAGACGATCTTTGAAAAGTTTACTGAAAAGTTTCACTTTTGCACTGAGGACCTTCCAGGTCAAATTTTTATTACGAGTCACTGATGCTGACATCTAAGAAACACATTGAGCCTCAATGTGTTAAAAATCCGATTTTTACAAGAAAAATGCCCATTTCAACTGCTTTATATTGGTTTTCATTTCCAAAAGGTAAACTGAAAATTTTGATCAAAACAGAGCTGGAAAGTATTTAATAAATGGATTTTAATGATCGACACGGCACTACAGAGAATGTAAATGTGCAGGATGAAGTATCGCAATCTCTATTAAAATGAAAGCCAGATGACTGATGGTGCCAGTCATTATTATGGAGTACATTTTAACAACCGCTGCTACTTGCCTGATGAGTAAATACCAGCCCAGAGTTATAAACCTTCCAAATGTGTTTTAAATTTGATAGAAACAACATTTGATTAAGGACTCGCAGCGCAGCGTGCCAACATCAATCAAAACTAGCAGTGCGCTGTGCCTCTCTAGTTTAGCAGAGGGGAGGGAGAAAAAAAGAGCTGGTGATTTTAAAGCAATTGTAATATGAGTGAAGCACTCAGCTCCCCAGCCTCAGGCTATTAAATCAATGTGATCTCTTTCATACTTTATCCTTTCAAAAACATGTTAATGTGACCAAACCCTTTTGAATTCTGCCATAGCTACCACAAATATGCATATTCCTGTTTTTCTTTGTGCTTGTTTGCATGTAAATGTGAGCACATGAGCAGGAGGAAGTCCCAAACCAGTTTTACATTTGCTGTCATCTCCTACAAGAGAAAAAAAAACTGATTAAAGAGAAAATGGCAAACATAAGTTTCATGCCAAACAAATATATTCTTGATATTCAGAATTTTATATATTTTTCTTTTCAAATGTGTTCAGGCTGGTATCTCACAGTAGTTATTTGTTGATTTCAAGCATTGAAATGAAAATATGTAAAATAGCATGAACGACAAAAAGCCAGCACAGTGTAGCCAAAAACACTGCCGTTGTCTACGAATGATGATTCAACATTACAAATACATAACTCTGGCATTACTAAATACCACTATGTCCACTCTGGACAAAAGTACTGATAGCGAAGACTAAATTTCAAATTTGAGTTCATAGGGTTGAGATTTATATGGAAATGTATCTGGTGGGGACAAGAAAGTCAAGAGAATAATTTTTCCAACACATTTGCTTGGAGACTTAACAAACCGTAACCCTATGAAGGGCTTTAAAAGTGCTCTGTTGTAAGCCCAGTTTGCTTGAACTGTTACGCTGGCGACTGATGGTGTCACAATCTAAGATGGTGACAGGACCCAAACACAGATGCTGTTGATGCGTCAGTAATGATTTAATGGAGAATGAAGAAACTTCATAAATGTAACAGTTCAGGAACTTAACAGCATGGAGGAACCTGTAAAACATGAGGGATGGCACCACAAAAAGTAAGCAGAGGATCCAGCAGTGAGGAAAAAGGAGCATACAGTCATTCTCAGTAAATTACAATTTCTAAGAGACTTAAAAGTACCATTTAAAAAAAAAAAAAAAAAAAGCTGGTATGAACTTACTTTTCATTAAGCTTCTATTTCTGCATAAAAATTTTGCTTTTTTGTTGGTCTGACGCAATATTCTAATCTTAAATGCTGGGTTTTTATTAGCTGTAGATGGGAAATAAACATAATTAACATAAATAACGGCTTTAAAACATCATCAGTCTGAGTTAATCTATATAATGTGTTTCCTTTAGTGAATTGAGTTACTTATGTCAATTATCTTTTAAGTAATATTCTAATTTATTGAACGGATGATGAATGAGAAGACATCAGATAACTATGGGTGACAGGGGAGGACAATGAAGGTAGTGAGCTGAGGGAGAGGGAGAACAATAGCCCAGTCCCAATGCTCACACTGCACCCTACGCCCCTCTATGAAGCATGCACCTGATGGAAGTGCACATAAGGGTTTTAGTGTGCAGGCTACAAGCATGCAAAATTGGAGAATTGGGACAGTACGGGTTTTGTTATCAACTTGCATCTGTGTTGTTACTGTAACATCAAAAGTAACGGCATGCAAAACATCACTTGCTGCTTACAGACATTTTAACTCACAAGACATTTTAAAAAGCAAATACTTCAATCAAATTCAACAAAGCAGATGGAAGAAAACTAAACTGGCCTCTTACTATTGACAGAACACTTTTTACTTGCTATGGTGGTCGACAAGTCTCCCAAACAGATCACATTTTATCCATTTGTCCCTGAGAATTGTCCAGCCAGGCTCTGCTCTGGTCATCATTTCTTTTTGCCTCCATGTTCCCACACCGTTCCGTAAGGTCCCCTTCTGCAGTCTTTCTCTTCCTTTTCCCTCCAATTCCATCGTTTTTGTATTTCACTGCAAGAGAAATGCATTTGTTAAAGGAGAAGTCCGGTCAAAATCAGAAATCAAACTGCTGAAAGTACTTTAAATATAAAACTACTACATACTGTGCAATAAATTATACGTTTTTTTAATTAAGAATAATTTTCATTTAATCATGTTTATGTGGAGGAACCCATCTTGTTTAAGAATAGTACTGTCACCTCCCATTTTGTGACGTCACTCGGCAGACCCGCTGTTGAGCAAGTCCCAACGCTCTGTTGTTTGTCACGACGCACTATTTTCCAAGATGGCGACGACTGGTGCTCTGTACTAAGCAGAGAGTGATGAAGTACTTAGTGACAGTGATGGGAGTTCCGTGGAGCTATCATCATCTGATAGCGATATGGATTTTTTAGAAGAGTTTCTTGACAGAAACCGGACTTATTTCCAGTGCAAACTCAGTCGGGCCCCCGAAGATATATATATATACACGCGCGTGTGTGTGTGTGTGTGCGCGCGCTCGCTCCGCTGCAGCACGGCTTTCAGGCGCTGCAGCGGAGGAGAGATCGTGCTGAAGTGACTTGAGTTATATTAAACCTCTAGTAAATAGGGCAGGTGGTCATTATTGTATAAATATTAAAATATAAAAGCGTTCCAGCACATGCTGGGGCGGAGGGATACCACATCACATGTGGTATCCCTCCGCCCCTCTGGTCGGTAACCATCCCTGCAAATTCTAAATTAAAAATTTTAAATTTTAAAATAACTTACCGAAAATCCTCGCTCTCATATCACGTTCAAAAAATTCTTATTCGAAATGGTTGCGGCAAATGATGTGTTTTTTCTCTGGCCAGAAGTTAGATGGCAAATCTGCTCTTCAAGTTGGCAATCCAGCGACGAGCCCAGTGGCTCATGAATCGGAAAGTTGAAATAAGCTATGTTTTTTCCACTTTTACCAGTTGTGTTGGAACATCCAATGGCCATGCACGTGGGCGTTGTTGCTTCAGCAATAGCTCTTGGGAATGTCAGTGGTGAAGTCCTCTGGAAATCCGAAATAATTATTGATGATCGCAGCTGTGTAGAACGGCTCCTATTGACTTTGCATGGAAAGCGGAGAGAAATACTGTCGCCGCTTCCGCTTTTCCACGTCACAGGATGTGATGTCAGACGGCCATTACTGCCCAAATATGGGCATTTATGGCCGCCTCCATACACAGCGATCCAGACGACAATTTATGTTTTTATTTTCTTATTGATTAAAGATAAGTTCATTAAATAACCACGAACGTATTAGTTTTAGTTATAGCTAATGGTCCCCTGATTTTTCCTTGTTGACCGGACTTCCCCTTTAAATATAGTGGTCATGAGGTAAATGTGCACCATGTCAGAACTTATTCAGCATAATGTCTTTCCATCTCCTGTTTTGTGCATGAACTCTTTTTGAGAAAAGTCAAATACCACCTCAAGCGAGTGTAAAAACTGTTTTCGCAAAACTGAAGTTGTTTTGAATTTTGCCTTTTTAACCTTTTCTAATGTGATACTTCAAAATGCACATAAAAACACATTGATGGAAGCACACCTTGTGTGGTTTTCAATAACACTTCCTCATCCATAGTAGTGACTTTGTGTTTTATGAGTGGAGACCCAAAAATAAAAATGTTTGCCCCACAGAAAATAGTAGGAAAAAAAAAACAGTGTAAAATATTTTATCCGTTTAAAAGTCCAATTGTGATTTAGATACATTTTTGTGCTTTCGAGAAGGTTTTCTGGCTCTAAAATATAAAATATAATGTAATGTGTCATTTAACATATAATTACAGTAGCTAGTAGCTAGAGCTAGCCTTGATCACATACAGTATATGCCCCCTGTGGCATTTGAAAGAGTTGAGGGGGTGCACAAGTACCAGATTAAAAAAAAAATCAAACTTTTCTCCCAGATGCACTATGAACGAGGCTTCTAGCATTTTTAAAAAGCCAGTTTCCATCCAAAAGAAAAAGTGAAACGAGTATGGACAACAAAAAGGAACCATTGGAACAGGAAGAGTCTTCTGACAGGCATCAACTAGCCCTAAAGTCACGACATGCGTACACACTCGTGGCGTTGGTAAGTACTCAGGTGCTGTGAACTGTGCAGTGAGGAATGTTTTACCTTTCCCACAGTCTGGGTGTAGATAGGAATTCTTTTGAGGAACAACTGAGCAAATGTGAGTTGTTATTATTAAGCAACTAGAGAGTGGAAGCGGTTGTTTCAGAGAGGGCGAAAGTATGGGACCATATCTACACAATCATGTAAGCGTCAATAAAATCAGATAGTTTGTGTCCATAAAGTCAGTTTAGCTATTCAACGGCGAACATGTGTGCATGGGTACTCAAGTTGTTGAATTTGAATCCAGATTGTCAGGAAGTGAAAACCAAACATTCTGGATCAAAATAGAAAGAAGAGTTCTATAAACAAGTTTAATGGTCACTGATTTTTAATTTATCTGCTTTTCAGGGTGTGTTTTTTTTCTTTGCAGGAAGTGAAAAGGCTGGCTAAGTAGAAACATGCAAGGTAAGAGTCTGTGCCATAACAGGGTCTTAGTCATTTATAAATTTGGCTCCTGAAAGAACCCAACTTTTCTCATTTCATGAGAACATGGCAGAGGCTTGGGATGAATTTCATCATTCCACCCTGCTTTGCAATACAAACAATATGCAAAATGTCGGTTTAGCATTGGCCTCCAAATCCTTCCTGATTGCATGGTTGTCAGTCAAAACGGAGGTTAGGGATTTCTCATTTGCTTTCTAAAGTCAGCGAGTTCATTTTTTTTATTTAAAAGAAACTAGTTGGATTGAAGGATGTATTTAGTTTTTCACTTTCTATTTCATTCGTATTTTATCCTGACACATAGTTTCTACAGAGGACAATTTGTGCATCTAAACCTGAACTCTTAGAACGGGTTAAAGAAAAATCACTAGGGCTTAAATGGTTTGAAGTATCCTCATGTTTCTTCATTGATCACATAGAGACTATACCCGTAACTAAGAACAAATTACCCTCGAACGCTATAATTGTCAGTTCCCCTTTGTGTATGCATGGACGGAGATAAGCGCTGACCTTACTCTCCCCTGCTTCAATGCCCCAGCGTTCATTTCACAGGGTCAGCATGTTGGCTGCCACTGCGGAAGGTTCTAAGAAACTCTAATACACACACACACACACCCGCGTGCTCGCGCGCGAGCGTGTGTGTGTAAAACTACACCCTATCAACTGAGACACTCAATTCTTTATGATTATGTTAGAATCTACTCAAAGAATTAATGTTTTGGATCATAATAGTTCACACATTTTTTAATCTTTTAAAAGTATTTTTAGATTGATATTTAAATGTTGAACAGCTACAAATGAGTGAAAATACTTGAGAAAACATTGCTTTATACTATTGCATGATTTATCCTGAAAAGGATTAAGCCATCACAAACTTCTTCTAACCCATGACTCAGTAAGTGTAACACTTTTTACTCACTGTCACAACAAACGGGTACTTGACGGTCCTCTATAATTTAATGGACAATAAAAGAAAATGAGGGCATTTTTGAAAAAAGGCTCGGTCGGTATTGTTGATGATTACCCCATTGTCATGGTTCTGGATCACTGTGAACAGCTCATCCATATGCTCTCACGAACACCGTCACATTCGTGTCCTCCACTCCTCCAGTGTTGACAGGTGAGCGCCGATGACTTTGTGTAGGTAGGCCCCGGAGATCTCTCCCCTCCTCCTTGAGCGAAACCACCAAGACCGCAATTAAAATAGACACTGAACAATGACCGCTCCCTGTGAAGTCACCTTTACAAAAAGTATTCCCTCTTTTGTAATTGTTTAAGTACCAAACCACAAAACAGCTGAACCTCTTTGACCAAGCTATGTGCTGGTGATAAAAAAAAAACACAGACAAATGTTCTTTTCTTCACATGCAAAGAACATCAGAGGATGATCTGATGACACTGATGACAGAAGGAATGGAGCAGTGTTGACAGGATGGCAGGCGTTCAATGCGCTTTTGTGGAAATAACACAAAGAATGCTACACTTTCCATGGCAAAAATCCATCCATCTAATCGACTACACAGAAATGTTCACATTTTGACACCTTAAAACCATAAAAAAAAGCTTTTATATAACAGACAAACACAAAGTAGCAAATAAATGTGAAGTGGGAGGAACATGTTAGAGGACAACGAGCATTATGAAGATCAAGGACCACACAAGAGATAAAGTTGCATAAAACGTTAAAACAGGGTTAGATTATAACAGAATATGCAAAGCTTTGGACAAAAGCAAACCTACCAACACAGGCTCATACACCTACGATGACAGGCCAAGCAATTATTAAGAGAAGGATCAAAGACCTAATGGGAACTCTGGAGGAGCGCCATGTATTAACAGCTCAGGTATGGGAGTCTGTCGACGTGACAATACGTGTGTATACGTGTGTTTCCCAAAAAGGAAACATGTAGAAGGTGTACTAGTCGGATACGACTTTGGGCTACATTCAAAATAGTATGCAGTGAAAAACGAACACTTTCACATCATCGTGAAAACATGACCCCCACTCTTAAACATGCGGTGGCAGTATTATGCTGTGTAGTTGCTTTAGAGGCATGTAACTCTGCATCCTGTGGTGAAGTCAGGTCCTCGTTTAGAGAAGTGCAGCTTGCATTATGCATTCTACCTGGTATGGTAATGAGAGGTTGCACAGTCCAAAAATCTGGCTTTTAATGCAAGGAGAAAGCCTCTTGAAAGAAGAACATCATACCATTTAATGTGCACAACCAACAAGATGAGAATGAAACTCTGGTTAGCTTCTTCAGCCCACATGGAAAATGCAACGTATGGCAGGTAACCAAGATTTCTCATCACGCTGAACAAACCAACCCCAGGACGACATGATGGTGGCAGCATAATGAATCTGAGATGGAACAAGCGACATAAAATTCACACCAGATGTTGGACAAAAAAAAATAAATAATAATCCAGATATGGATATAAATCAAAAAAAATTTGTCAACAAGTGAAGTTAATTTGAAGTACATAATATTTGTAACATATTGTTTGAGTTTCTATCTTTACGTTACGTGTTAATGATCACATGACCTATCTATGGCCATTCATACCTTGGCATTTACAGAACACTTTTAGAGTTGCCTCTTTTATCCTATCTTGCTGTTGCACAAAACTTCATCACACCAAGTTCTGGGAAGTTAGAGTTGAGTTCCCTGCTTGTTATGGTAATTTTTCTGATCATTTTATTATACTGCATGCCCAAGTATTGCCCCTCTTGAAAAATAAAAATAAAAATGTGCTATCGAGATAATCTATCACCATTTGGAGGGCTTTTATGTGACGGCATTTTGAAAAACTGCATGTAAACCACAGATGGTACGCCAATGAGGCATAATATTACGACTATTGATTGGTGAAGTGAATTATTTCTTCATCATGGCACCTGTCAGGTAAGATAAATCGAGGAACAAGGGAAAACTGTGTCCTCAGAGTTGACATATTGGAAGAATGCAAAATGGACATGCGGGAGGGCAACTTGGTTTGACAAGAGCCATGTGGGCAGCCAAGGCACGTTGATGCAACTACTGGTCCACATCGTCCACTACAAGACACCAGCTACTGTAGATCAAACTGCTGAAGAAGTAACTCCTGGTTCTGGCAGAAAAGTGTCAGAATAAACAGTTCAGTTAGTTTGTGTGTGAGGCTGCAACGCGGCACAGCAGTCACAGGGTGTTCATGCTGGTCGTGAGATTATGCCTGCCCTGTTGGGGTCATTGAGGACAGCTCATCTCCTGATCTGTGTCTTGTTCCACTGTCGGCTGTGACAGCAGCGTTCTGTGTAACAGATGGCTAATTAGCATTTGGATATAGAAATCACCAAAGCTATTTGAAACCACTGCAGCTATGTTCATTAAGTCTTTAACGTCATCAATTTAATGACCTTCTTATATAGCTGGCGTCTGTGTGGCATAACATGAGTGTCAGAGTTGGACTCAGTGTCATCAGATAGACTCTTAAAAGGGAAAACTTTGAACTGGGCACAGAAATCTTGATCAGGACATATTAACTGTATACTGTTGTATTTAACAAATTAGAATATGCATTCTGATGTGGCTTGTTTGTCAGATTAAAAGTACCTTTTCAAAATAACAATATTTAAGCAGGTATTGAATGCACATTTTCCATTAAGTCTACGTCTCTGTTGTTGTGCAATTATACACTGTTTAAAGTTATTTAATGTTTCATAAATAACTCTCTGTCTGTTAAGTATTGTCTGGTGATGATCATCTCTTAAGCTGATATCAGGACGATGGTTGAAAGGGATGAATTTGAGCACTAGCGATCTTTTAACAGCAAGACCTGCACACACATAGAATAAAGGAGTGACAACTTCTTTAAGTTCAAGAATTTAATAACAGAAATAAAATGAATATCCAGAGAACATCACTATAGAATGCTGTTTATCTGAATTAACACAATATTTCAATCAATAAATCAGCTCTACTAGGCTAGTGAAACTTAACTAAACTACTAAGCAACATGAAGATAAAAAGAAGCTAAGCTAAGGAACTATTTACATGCAAAGGTACACAAAAGACAAAACAAAAGTGGTTGATCATAATCAGATTAATTCAGTGAACCCTTGTTCATTGCAGATCTGGCTTAAAGTACATGGAATGGAATTAAATTTGCTTAACTAATTTAGAACAACAGTTGGCATGTTTCAATCCATTCACAATGCGAATCCTGAGTAAACAACACGTTATTTGATGAAATAACATTTTGTTTGAGTTAAAGAACCAAAGTTCATCGTAAAGAATGTGAATTGAGATTAAATTAGCTTTACTAATTCAGAACAACATTTGGCATGTGTTTCAACCCATTCACAATGCAAATCCCGAATTACAATTCAATTCAATTCAATTCAATTCAATTTTATTTATATAGCGCCAATTCATGAAACATGTCATCTCAAGGCACTTTAAAAGTTAAGTTCAATCATATTATACAGATTGGGTCAGATTATACAGATTGGTCAAAAATGTTCCTATATAAGGGAACCAGTTGATTGCATCAAAGTCCCGACAAGCAGCATTCACTCCTGGAGAAGTGTAGAGCCACAGGGAGAGTCGTCTGCATTGTACATGGCTTTGCTGCAATCCCTCATACTGAGCAAGCATGAAGCGACAGTGGAAAGAAAAAACACCCGTTAGCGGGAAGGAAAAACCTCCGGCAGAACCGGGCTCAGTATGAACGGTCATCTGCCTCGACCGACTGGGGGTTACAGAAGACAGAGCAGAGACACAACAAGACAGACAAAAAGCACAGAAGCACACATTGATCTAGTAATCTGTTCTACATTAGATGGTAGTAGTGGGTGATCTGTCCTCCCTGGATGATTTCACAGTCAACAGAATGTCAGACCAGGTGTACCTACTATGAAGAAAAAAGAGAGAGAACAAAAAGTTAAAAGCTGAAATGACAACAGTCATTTCAATGTAATGCAATGCAAATCTGGAGAACAGTAGACTGGAGAACAGTAGAAATCAGTAGAGTGAGAAAAATAGGCCCTGATGTCCTCCAGTAGCCTAAGCCTATAGCAGCATAACTATAGAGGTAGCTCAGAGTAACATGAGCCACTCTAACTATAAGCTTTGTCAAAAAGGAAAGTTTTAAGATTAGTCTTAAAAGTAGACAGGGTGTCTGCCTCACGGACCAAAACTGGGAGTTGGTTCCACAGGAGAGGAGCCTGATAGCTAAAGGATCTGCCTCCCATTCTACTTTTAGAGACTCTAGGAACCACCAGCAGACCTGCAGTCTGAGAGCGAAGTGCTCTGTTAGGAACATACGGGGTAATCAGAGCTCTGATATATGATGGAGCTTGATTATTAAGGGCTTTATACGTTAGAAGAAGAATTTTAAATTCTATTCTTGATTTAACAGGAAGCCAATGAAGGGAAGCTAAAATTGGAGAAATATGATCCCTCTTGTTGATTTTCATCAGAACTCTCGCTGCAGCATTTTGGATCAGCTGAAGACTTTGAACTGCATTTTGTGGACTTCCTGTGTCATGAATGGTGTGGAGTAGAACCCGGAATTCAGCCAAAACAATGTTTTCCTTTGCTGGATTTTATTTAAATGAACAAAAAAACCAGATCCAAAAAGAGGGGGTAAGGCAGACATCCAATACACTTGACAGGAACAGAACTGGGCAGAATAAACAGAAGCAGGTTAACCAAAACAGGATCAAGGTGCTGGGGCTCTTACCAAAACAAACGAGGAGGAACAGACGCGTGGGCATGAAGTGTGATGAACCGACGGGGAGCAGAGAAGTAAGGCAGGTTTAAATAGGCTGATAGAACAGGTGAGCGGAGGGAAACTAATCAAGGACAGGTGGGAGTGATTAAGGGAGCAGACAGGAACACTAGAAAATAACCCTAAGACAAAACCAAACAAACCAAGTACAGAACTAAAAGTAGAGCTAAAACAGGGACCAGATAACTAACACAATAAAGGGGCTAAACTAGAATCCAAAAACGGAAATAAATCCAAGGGCGAAAAGAGCTACTTTAACCAAATAATAAACAAACCAGAACAGAACGTGACAGAGCCCCTCCCTCAAGGACGGATTCCAGACGTCCTTTGAACCGAAAATAAAACAGATTAGACCGGGTGGGTGGAGGGGGTTACAGGACGGAGGGACACAGTCCATACAAAAAAAACCCGACAAACAGATGAAACAAAATCCAAAAATGACCAATCAAAACCTGAACCAAAAACAACCCAGACAGGGTGAACTAACAACTAACCGAAAAGTCTCAAAAAACCAGAGTTTTAGAACAAAAAGTCTGGCGGACATCCCGGAGCACGGCCCCGGCGTGTCAGGTTCTCCGGCGGACGTCCCGGAGCACGGCCCCGGCGTGTCAGGTTCTCCGGCGGACGTCCCGGAGCACGGCCCCGGCGTGTCAGGTTCTCCGGCGGACGTCCCGGAGCACGGCCCCGGCGTGTCAGGTTCTCCGGCGGACGTCCCGGAGCACGGCCCCGGCGTGTCAGGTTCTCCGGCGGACGTCCCGGAGCACGGCCCCGGCGTGTCAGGTTCTCCGGCGGACGTCCCGGAGCACGGGCCCGGCGTGTCAGGGCCTCAGGAGGCCGTCGACAGACCAGCGCCCTCGGAGACCGTTGGCGGACCAGCGCCCTCGGAGACCGTCGGCGGACCAGCGCCCTCGGTGCTTGACGCCTGGATAGGGAGAGAGCAGAACCTGGCACCTTGCTACAGGCTGCTACAGGGGGAGCCTGGCTACAGGCTGCTACAGGGGGAGCCTGGCTACAGGCTGCTACAGGGGGAGCCTGGCTACAGGCTGCTACAGGGGGAGCCTGGCTACAGGCTGCTACAGGGGGAGCCTGGCTACAGGCTGCTACAGGGGGAGCCTGGCTACAGGCTGCTACAGGGGGAGCCTGGCTACAGGCTGCTACAGGGGGAGCCTGGCTACAGGCTGCTACAGGGGGAGCCTGGCTACAGGCTGCTACAGGGGGAGCCTGGCTACAGGCTGCTACAGGGGGAGCCTGGCTAATGGCTTCGGGCGGCTGGGCCTGACTACAGGCTTCGGGCGGCTGGGCCTGACTACAGGCTTCGGGCGGCTGGGCCTGACTACAGGCTTCGGGCGGCTGGGCCTGACTACAGGCTTCGGGCGGCTGGGCCTGGCTACAGGCTTCGGGCGGCTGGGCCTGGCTACAGGCTTCGGGCGGCTGGGCCTGGCTACAGGCTTCGGGCGGCTGGGCCTGGCTACAGGCTTCGGGCGGCTGTGCTTTGAAGCTACGGGGAGCTGGCACTGGGGACAGTGCGCTAAAGCTACGGGGAGCTGGCACTGGAGACAGTGCGCCAAAGCTACGGGGAGCTGGCACTGGAGACAGTGCGCCAAAGCTACGGGGAGCTGGCACTGGAGACAGTGCGCCAAAGCTACGGGGAGCTGGCACTGGAGACAGTGCGCCAAAGCTACGGGGAGCTGGCACTGGAGACAGTGCGCCAAAGCTACGGGGAGCTGGCACTGGAGACAGTGCGCTAAAGCTACGGGGAGCTGGCACTGGAGACAGTGCGCTAAAGCTACGGGGAGCTGGCACTGGAGACAGTGCGTTAAAGCTACGAGTCTTTAAGCTACGGGGAGCTGGCACTGGAGACAGTGCGCTAAAGCTACGGGGAGCTGGCACTGGAGACAGTGCGCTAAAGCTACGGGGAGCTGGCACTGGAGACAGTGCGCTAAAGCTACGAGTCTTTAAGCTGCGGAGAGCCGGCACTGGATGCTCTGCTTTAAAGCTGCGGGGAGCCGGCATTGAAGGCGGGTCTTCCAGGGCCCTTTCTTGGGGCTTGGGCGGAAGCGGTTCCTCTTGGACCCCCTCATGAGCCTTGGGCAGCGGCAGGTCCTCCAGGACCCCCTCGTGGGGCTTGGGCAGCGGCAGGTCCTCCAGGACCCCCTCGTGGGGCTTGGGCGGAGGCAGGTCCTCCAGGACCCCCTCGTGGGGCTTGGGCGGAGGCAGGTCCTCCAGGACCCCCTCGTGGGGCTTGGGCGGAGGCAGGTCCTCCAGGACCCCCTCGTCGCCCGCTGGCAGCGGACCCTCCTGGGTCTCCTCCGGGGGCTTGAGCGGGGGCGGGTCCTCCTGGACCTCCAGGTGGGGCTTGGACGGAAACGGTTCCTCCTGGACCCCCTCGTCGCCTGCTGGCGGCAGACCCTCCTGGGTCTCCTCGACGCCCGCTGGCGGCGAACCCTCCTGGGTCTCTTCGTGAGACTTGGGCAGAAGTGCACCCTCCAGAGCCCCCTCTGGAGACCTGGGGAGAGGCGGACCCTCCAGGGCCCCCCCGGGGATAGGGGCCGGTCGACTATAGAAAGCCTGGAGGGCTGATCTATAGTACCCCTCTACCTCCTTTAATTTAACCTCCAGCTCCACTGAATAATGGCTGAAAAGGTCCTCTCTGAGGCATTTAATTAAAGGGGCAAAAGTTCTTATCTTATTCTCCAGTGTTTCATACTCGGCGTCACGGACGCCACCAGGAGGCGCAATGGGCTGCTCAGCTCCTGGTTCCGCCGCACTGGAAGGCGGACACGCGATCATGGATGAAGCGGGTGATCCCTCGGTTAGCAGGACGTCGGAAGCGGGTGGCGGTGAGGGAACAGTAGTTTGGATTACCCGATCAGGTCCGTGTCGGAGCCTACGGCGTCGTCCTGCGCGGGCACGCTGCGGGCCTGCATCTGCCGGAGGGACAGGAAGAGCGCGGGCTCGCGCTGGCGGGCACGCCTCCTCCACACAATCAGGAAAGAGACCTGGGTTGAGGAAAAGATCCGGACGGAGGTCAGCGATTACGTCTGCCTCAACCTCCTCAAATAAATCCGGATCAGGGAAAAACCTCCGAGTGGACTCATCACCGGAGGACTCTGGTGAGTTCTCCCCCATTTTCTGAGCGGACACCATATCACCCAATATGAGCCTTCCCGAGCGTAAGCTCCGAGCAGGAAGCTGGTTAACGTTGCTGCTGCTGCGGGGGAGACGTCTGGGACCTACACCGGGAGGGCAGAACGCTAATCTGGTTCCCTTGAAAGAAGATCCCATTGTCGATCCTTCATCCGCCCCCAGGAAGAGATCCGGTGAGCGAATAATGCGAGCCGGCGAGCTGGGCAAAGTGCCGGCTTCGCAGAGCGCTGCTCTTCCAGCGAAAGAAAAATGAATTGGCGATGGGTTCTTATTTCTTGGTCGGTTCATCTGTCATGAATGGTGTGGAGTAGAACCCGGAATTCAGCCAAAACAATGTTTTCCTTTGCTGGATTTTATTTAAATGAACAAAAAAACCAGATCCAAAAAGAGGGGGTAAGGCAGACATCCAATACACTTGACAGGAACAGAACTGGGCAGAATAAACAGAAGCAGGTTAACCAAAACAGGATCAAGGTGCTGGGGCTCTTACCAAAACAAACGAGGAGGAACAGACGCGTGGGCATGAAGTGTGATGAACCGACGGGGAGCAGAGAAGTAAGGCAGGTTTAAATAGGCTGATAGAACAGGTGAGCGGAGGGAAACTAATCAAGGACAGGTGGGAGTGATTAAGGGAGCAGACAGGAACACTAGAAAATAACCCTAAGACAAAACCAAACAAACCAAGTACAGAACTAAAAGTAGAGCTAAAACAGGGACCAGATAACTAACACAATAAAGGGGCTAAACTAGAATCCAAAAACGGAAATAAATCCAAGGGCGAAAAGAGCTACTTTAACCAAATAATAAACAAACCAGAACAGAACGTGACATCCTGATAGTAAAGAATTACAATAGTCCAGCCTTGAAGTAACAAATGCATGGACTAGTTTTTCAGCATCACCCCTGGACAGAATGTTTCTAATTTTGGCGATATTCCGGAGGTGAAAAAAGGAAACTCTGGAAACCTGTTTAATATGGGATTTAAATGACATGTCTTGGTCGAAAATAACACCAAGATTTTTTACTTTACTACCAGAGACCAAGTTAATGCCATCCAGATTCAGTGAATGATTAAGAAGTTTATTTTTTGAGGACTCTGGTCCAAAGTTATAATCTTTGGACCAGAGTCCTCAAAAAATAAACTTCTTAATCATTAACATTAATGATTAAAAACATTACTTTGAGGAAATAATATTTTTAATAATGATTTGAAGCTAAATAATATTTTTGACTAGCGAATTTTCCTTTGGGTCTCTCTGTCCAACCTGTTGGTGCCTCATGTGAGTTCGGTCCACTTTGGCCATCCAAGGAAGGAGCACTGAAAAGCAGGGAAAATCGTTGGTCTGTTCAGCAGCAGACTGCTGCCATGCAGCTATGGGCTAGCCGGCAGCATGGTCGGGCAGCTTGGAGGCCCTGCAGCGTCTCTGATCTCTTAGGTTGTCTGGTGAGGTAAGGCGACTGATCTGCGTCGTCTCGGCTCCGCTTTCCTGCAACAGCTGACAAAAATAAACAAAGCTGTTTCGGCATTCTGTTCTTCACGGCTGGTTGCGCAGAAGTCAGAGTGCAACTTAGATTCGATCTGGGTGATGAATCTCCAGATCCAGTTAGGTCCTCCGCTCCGCAGAGGACGAGAATTTCCTCCCCCCTTTTGTCACTCCATTGAAGCAGGCAGATGATTTTCACAGAACGGCTCTTCTCTGCACTTTGTGGGCTTTTGGGGCCTTGATGCCTGCATAGTGCTAGCTGTTCTCAAGCCAGCCTCTCTCCTCCTTTGTCTCAGGCAGGAGGAAAAAGTAGCTTTGTCCTGGAGTGCTCCAGGAAGAAGTGGTCTGAGAGAAGTGAGGGTCTGGTCAGAAGTGCTCTGACCCCCTGTCTGTGGGAGTGGTCTGTAGCATGGAGCCTGCTGTGAGGAGAGGTCTGGGTTTACAGCAGGCACCCTGCGGAGAGACTGTCTTTGCAGCAGGGTGGTGGAATTCATTCTGGTCCCTCCTCCAAGGTACATGGTCAGAATTCAATCTGACATCAATTATTTCATCATGGCTTTAATATGGCACAACACTGTATTAAAACCGGTTTATTGGTCTTTTCTCACACTTTAATCTTAAATGTTGTGTTTTCATTAGCAGTAAGCGGAAAACTATCGTAATTACAGAAAGTGTTGTAAACATCACTGTGTGTGTAATTAACCCATATGAGGTTTTTCGCTCAATGAATTGAGCTACTGAAATAAAAAAACTCTTTCAATAATATTCTAATTTATTGAATATGACTGCTCTCTGCCAAGCAGAAAAGGCTTACAGGGCTTTGAAAAGGCGTTCAGGATCAAATCTTAGATATAGCTGAAGAAACAATGGGAGCAGTGCTCCCCTTAGAAACTCTTTAGTTTAAGTTCTTGGAATACTTCAGGTGAAAGCCAATGACCTTGTTTGGTTTTGCCTTGCAGAAATAGGTACAGAGATAGTCCATGAGTGGAAGGTTAGAATATAAGGCAGCTGGAACTAGAATAGCTTGTTAGACTTTGGTTGTTTGTTCAACCCAGGCCAGATTAAACAGTTCTTCACTCAAAGCCTGGTGTCTCTAGGGAGTCTTTAACACGTCTCAAAGAATCATCCTTACACCTCCTCTGACTCAATACCTTATAGAACGACTTCAATTACAGAGGTGTAACGTGTGTTTTGGGCTATTCTCTACCACGTTTTCACATCTAAAATCTACAACAGCCACACCTCAGTCATACGATTTAAGAGCATTTGTGAGCATCAAGCTTCAAGTCCATTGGATTTAGGTCTGAGATTCAACTAGGCCTTTCTAACGAATGAACATCTTTTAATCTAAACCATTCCATCGTAGCTTTGTTTGTTTGTTTAGGGTTGTGCTGCTGGAAGATGAGCTGCTGCCCCAGTCTCAAGTCTTTCTGCTTCTAACAGGTTTTCACCCAGAATTGCCGCCTATGTCGCTCCATCTACCTTCCCCCACCATGATGCTACCCCCATCATGTTTCATCACGTGAGGAGCCTGTTCAGGGTGAAATGCAGAGCCTGTTCTGCACATATGGAACATTTGCCCCTGAACAGACTCTTCCCATGATGAAAAAAATGTTCAATTTGTTTAGGTGTCTGGTCATGTCTTGGTAGCCTAGCAGTCATACATTACAGAATGAATTTGAATAATGTTATTCTTGCAGTTTCAATCACTGACAATTTATCAAATGGCTATGAGCACTGACGTGGATTTTTACTTACTAGGAAAAGCCAAAAAATCTTATAATTTAACAATAAAATCCCTGAGATGTTGCAGAACAAGCATTGTGGAACTAAAATGTAATGATTCACGTCACTACAACCCCAATAGGCTGTTAATTTCAAGTAAAATAAATCTTTACATGTAAAATACATTGGATTCCAATCAAACGATGACCGACACGCAAAGTAGCAAAGACTGTAAAAATTAGAATGTTAAAACCAATAAATGTTGGGGAAGAACTTTAATGTGTGATATTTTCTTCTCTCCATCACAGCACATTATATTCCTGTAGTGTTTTTCTGTTGTGACACTTCCTGTCAGTCTTGTGAAGTTTCAATGCATATGATTTAGACATCTTCAAAATATCTCAGTATCTGTTTTATTTATTAAATCAGATGAAAACTTAATCTTTCTTGTAGATCAAATGATGCAGATGACTACTTGCTTCAGAAAAAGGCATCAAACCAGAGTGCAAGTTGATAAAATTTTAATGAGACTCATTTGGACATGTCCAAATCAAACCTTTAACAACTATAGGTGTCTCAATGCTGTAGTCAAATCCCAGGAAAGCAACACACTTCCCACTTTCTACCTTATAAAACTTGTACTTCTTTTCTAATGCTTTGTCTGCATGATTTGCATAAAAAACATAATTGCCTTTTCACGACTATAGACCTCCAAGGGATATATTGGGACTTTACAGCATTTCCGTGTGAATTTTTTCAGGATCTTTGGTGCCAGCCAGATGCTCACTCCATCTTTTTCTGTGTTACCAGTAGGCAGCCACAAATCCATTCAGCACATTACCATTAGAATAGTTTTGTTTTTTGCAAAAGAAAACTGCAATAATAGTCTTCCTCTTCTGTTCCAAGCAACACGTCATCGTCCATTCTTACAATAGTGCTTTTCTGTTTAGATGGCTATGTCTACAAATATTCTTTTTCTTTCAGAGTGTTTAAAATGGACGTAAGGCAGTCCTTAAATATGGTTATATTTGCCTTTTAGTACTAAAAAGGAGCATATGCTCGAAGTCATGTATGGAATAAGCTTATTTATGTCATAGCTAGATGGATTTTGTTTTCCATATTATGTATGTCATGTCTTAACATCAACCATATTGCCTTTTACCATCAGGCTCATCAGTCAGTCAGAATCTTTCTTAACAGTAAACAACCAAGCTATCAGCTGTCAGTCAGCTGCAGGAGACTTTGAGGAGAAATAATGGGAGACACAAATGTAAAACAGGATCAGAAAATATGTCAAAGAATACCACTTTAAAAGTAAACCTGTACGATGAATAAACTTTGGCAAGTTGTTTCTTTGAAGTTTTTCCTTCACAAGCTAATGCAGGGAACACACTGGAAACCCAAAAACAACTGAAGATCAAACAAATATAGATTAGTATGTAGATTTCTTCCCCTCTGGGCATGCTTTGGAACAGTTTGTATTCAAACTGAACCTCGCCTGTCACCATTTTTCACCCTAAGAGAAAACTAATAACCTGTATATATTCTGTTTATTGTTCAGCTTTCTCATAAAAGCATCCCTCACTGGGATCCACTTTAATGGCGGTTATTTATATTTGGCCCTGGTAGCTTCGTTCTGTGCACCAACAGAAATCATTACACTTCCCCTGGGGAATGAATGTAGCGATGCACGTTTTACCTTGGCAGATGACTCAGCAGTAATGTGGCTCTCCTTTGGTGTTATTGGTTACCCTCGGCTGAGGTCATTAAAAATCAACTAAGAGAGACACGGCGGACACCGGGTTCTCTGTGCAGTAATGAGGAAGGAACAGCTTTTAATTATTGAACTCACACACAGCAATGCCAGGGAGGAAACACTGAGGAGATGTTAACTTTTTAAGCACAGAGTGAGCAGCTAAACCAAAGAAATATTTTATTACTGGATCCAACACTCTGTTATGCATTTATATTGGTATTTAGATATGAAAAGATAATTATTTTTATCACTATTGTGTCAGACAATAATAACATAAAGTCAATATAAGCGAAAATAGATAGATGGATAAAAATTATAATCATAGGACAAGTACATTGAATCTGATGGGTTTTTGTGATTAACTAACACAAACTTATGCATGCAAGTAAAGTTAGAGAAAAGCAATAAGTGTTTTTTTTGTTTTTTTTACCAATAAAGAGTGGTGGACCGTTGTGGTGAAGAGAGAGCTGAGCCAAAAGGCAGAGCTCTCGATTTACCGGTCGATCTACGTTCCTACCCTCATCTATGGTCACAAGCTTTGGGTCGTGACCGAAAGAACGAGATCCCGGATACAAGCGGCCATAATGAGTTTTCTCCATAGTGTGTCTGGGCTCTCCCTTAGAGATAGGGTGAGGAGCTCAGTCATCCGGGGAGGACTCAGAGTAGAGCCGCTGCTCCTCCACGTCGAGAGGAGCCAGTTGAGGTGGCTCGGGCATCTGGTTAGGATGCCTCCTGGACGCCTCCCTGGTGAGGTGTGCCGGGCACGTCCCACCGGGAGGAGGCCCAGGGGAAGACCCAGGACACGCTGGAGGGACTATGTCTCTCAGCTGGCCTGGGAACGCCTTGAGCTGGCCCAAGTGCCTGGGGAGAGGGACGTCTGGGCCTCCCTACTGAAGCTGCTACCCCCGCGACCCGACCCCGGATAAGCGTAAGACGATGGATGGATGGATGGATGGAGAGTGGTGGAAATTTGTATTCAGCCACCTCTGAGTCAATACTTTTGTGGATCTTCTTTTAACTGCAGTCCCATCTACAATTCATTTGGGATATTTCTCTTCCAGCTTTGCAGACCTAGAGAAGGAGCTCAGTCCATCTCCCCATCAACTCTAACCTGCCTTCTTGACCCTAATGAAGAGAAGCATGATGCTGCCACCAACATGATCCACAGTGATCATGTTCATGTGTTAAGATAGCTTTGGTAGACACAGTAACTTGTATGTAGAGCAAAATATTACATTTTGATCTTGTCTGGACAGCGCACCTTTTATTTTTACACGTTTATTGTGTTCGCTATGGGTTGTGCAAATTGGACCTGTCATTTTAGGTGAACAGGCATGTCTGAGTAGGTTTGCAGTTGTACCATATCCTCTTCTTTACGTTTTCAGATGAGATGTTGCATTGAACAGTGCTTTATGAGATGTTCAAAGCTTAGGATATTGTTTATTAACCTGACTTTGTGTGAAGAATCGGGATAAACAAAGCTGAATACAAAAGAAAGCCACAGGCTTCAGATTTTAAGTCATAAATGCAAATGTTGAAAACCCTGACTTTTTGTGTCTTCTCCACAATTATTCACTAATATGTGCTGGTTAAAATGCATTAAAGTTTGTGGTTATAATGTTACAGTGTTTCAGTCCTACAGGTATTCATACTTCTGCAAGGAGCTGTAGAAAAGCAAAAACACCAGCTATAAATGAAGCAGATTAAAATGCAAAGGCACATCTCCTGTAAATTCTTGCAAAAGCACTCAGTACAGTAAAATGCACTTCTGCTTTCGTCTCTTATCTCTAATGTTTCCCATTCAAACGTCTGTTCAGGTTTCCTTGGTGCAGAGCCTCAACCTTTAACATGTGGGTATCATTAACTAATCATTTCAAAACTGATTAGGGTGGCGTGCTTCATGCCAGGTTCTATTGGAGCTGATGGAACTGACAGCAAGTTTCATTTGAACAGTGAAGGTAATGATGATGGATCCCTAATGGTCTATTAGAAGAAAATAGAGAATCTAATTCAAGGGTAACCACAGACTAATACAGAAAAGCAGCATGCATAAGAAGTAAGAACTAATTTACCATGCTGCATGTTTTAAAAAAGTAATACAAATATGGTATCTTTAACCCCAGTTGAGACCAGGTACTGGTACTATATACTGTAGATAAATATATTGTATTTCACTGTCTGATATACAGTAGATAATTTGTTTCCTGATTTAGGTCAGCCATAATTACTACAAATGTCTGAGATGACATGGTTTCAAATCTTTTGGGTGTTCTTCCACAATGGTTTGTGTTCCTTCTGACAGAACCTGTGTAACTGGGTCAGGTATGTGTTTACAGATACCTTTTCAGCTTTTCACATAAACCTTCTGTGGGACAGAGATCGGGAATTATGTCACCGAAACTCCAAATCTTTTACTTTGTTGTCCTTAAGCCAGTAAGTCACTGATGTGGTGGTTTGCTTCTGTTCACTGTCCATCTTTCATCATTGTGTGATGTATTTTGCAGAGGGTACCAGTTCCCTCCTGTAGCAAAGCACCTACATGTGACCACCACCCCAGAACATCTCACAGTTGGGATGGTTTTCTTAAGCTTGCAACCTATGCCTTTTTTCCCCCAAAATTAACAATGTTCATGTTATTTTGTCACCATACATTGAAGTTATTGTCCATGAAACCATTTGCAAACTGAGAACAGAACTCGTGATACTGTGGTTAAGTAATTTTAATTAAGCCCGACCGGCCTGGTACTGGGCCAGGTGGGCGACGCCCATTTTTCACCTTTCCAGAAAGTAGTTCAAACACAGTCATATTTTTTCCCTAAGTCCCTCGAAGCAGGAGGCTTTAATGCTTCTAACCAACTCCTGCAGACACAGTTGATCACATACAGCATACATTTTATCACCAAAGGATCTGCCATATGCAGAAGGAGTGATCAAATGGAAGCCAGCACCTTTATTTCATCAGATTCCCTTTTATCAGGTGAAAAGCACATTTGGCAGTTTTGATACATTTGGCTAAATTGTACCAAAATCACAGGTCCATGTGGCACAAATTGCCGACTAAAACCATTATGGAACAAATATGCTTCAACTAATTCAGTCCACTTTTGCTAAAAGCGTTGCTAAAAACAATCTGAGGTGCCAACAAGTTCCAAGGAACTTGTAGTGAACACCAAGCACCAAGTAGCCCCCAAGGACCACATGTGGTACACAAGAGCCTGTTCTAAAAACAGCACAACCCGCCAGTGAGCTGCATCTAAACCTTAATTTTATTCTATTCCTATTCCTGTTCATTCACACCTGCATTTATATAGATTTAAAAAGAACTATAACAAAGCATGAAAAATGTCTATTTTACATAAAGTTAAGGTGAACTCTGACTCTTCCACTTCAAAGGTCAGTACTGGTAGCCCTTGGTGTGACCCAACACCAATGAAGGAGCTCTCGGTTTTAAAAAGGTTGGAGGTTTAGACAGAAATTTTTTTTTTAGGTGGGGCTCAAAATGTTTTCTTTTTCCCTTGTTTATTCACAAATAAATCAGAAATATTAACAGTCGTGATAGTGGGTCCACTGGAAAAATATTATTGTATGTCTTACCTTAACACTGGTACCAACAGGTTACATTTAGACCTGATAATTGTGGAGCTATTCTTGATTCATGTCATTTGTGTATATTCAGGTGGATTGTGGGATAGATACATACGTTTTGTTCCAAAACACATGCATTCCAATGACATAGAAGCTCTCTCTTTCCTGAACAGTATTATGTTTGGAAATCACAGGTTGTTAATGTTTGTACATGTCATGGTTGAGTTTTGGTTTGGCTTTGTTTTTCTGTTATTTTCATTTTTTCATCTCTTTTGGGTTAGGTTTGACTTTATTTATTGTTAGTTTTCAGTCATCAGTTATTTTCTGTCAATTTTCACTTCACCTCCTCAGCAGTCAGTCACACCTGATATCATTTACCAGTCAATTAGCCAGACCCTGGTTCCACCTGTGAAGTGTTCTATTTAACCTGCCTCTGCCTTCAGTTCAGCACTGGGCCGTCATCATTCCACACCTCTCCATGCCAGTCCCTGTTTTTGCCTTGGAAGATTTGTTTTTCCTTGTTTAAGGTTAGTCCTGCCAGTTTTCTATAGTCTCTTACTTTGCTGTTTGTCCCTGGAGAAGCTCAGCTCTGTGCCCTGGTGTCTGCAAACGAACTGCTAACCTGCTGTGGCTACGGGGCTGCTAGCCGAGCAGAACTGAGCATTCCCGGCTGCCTGGAAAGTCGTGACTCTGTCACGCCGGGCCGTCAGCTCTTGTCATCACATACATCCCTGACCTTCTGCAGTCCTGAACCTCCGGTCTTCATTACTCACCACCCAGCATTCTTCCCTCAATAAAGACTCAAACTTTAGTCCCGTGTGTGCGTCCTGAGTTCATCAGTAAACAAAACCCTGACAGTACATAACTGTTTGATGAAATTTCAAGTATCTGGGAATTGTTGCCAACAATGAACCAGACTTCTGGAGGTCCCCAATTATCTTCCTGACATATTGGAAGATTATTTTAATAGACTTTAATCGATTTGTGTGTGTTCATGATAACCCATAGCGAATCACAAAACATGTACACATCCTGTAAAAAGCAGAACAGTCTGAATACATCCTCTGAAAAGAGGAATTGTAGAATTAATGCACTTTACCTGAATCACATGTTAACACTGTTAACTACCATTATTCCTAGAAGCCACAACACACTATTGTGCATCCCCCTTTCATCTTGATTGCTTAGGAAAATACGATGCCAGAGGGGAAAAAAAGAAAACATGCTTGGGCATTGCCTTGCCACACACTTGAAAACACACAGTTCTGCCATATGAGCACACAGCATGTATGCTTCACATATATGTGAATAATTAGCCTGATGATATTCTGATTTAGGGCCTATATAGTATTGAAATTTTCTCACAAAATGGTCAGGTATTGATTATGAAAAAAGAGATCGTGGTGTCATGATAAAAGCAAAGTACCCTGGCCTGAAGCAGCAGAACAATTTCACATCCATGGTCCCAATAAACATGTATAATTGAGAATGACAGTAGAAAAAAATAAACAAATCTTATTTCAAAGTAAATTATGCAACTTGATCTCCCACAAAGACTGTTTTTTTCCTCTTGCTTAGATCAACGTAATACCCATTTTTAAAAATCCGTCAACAATATGTAGAGATCACAAAATAATGGCAGCTTTGCTTTGAATTTGCAGAAGGCTTGTTAAATATAAAAAGGTTATATGTATTTTCACTGCCCTTTATTTAAGTCTCATATATCTCCCCTTCAAATCTTACCAGCTTCCCTTTCCCTGCAGTAGAAAAAGGGTTCCCACAGCATAAAAGTGCCACCACCATGTTTCACTGTTAGGAGTGGGTTGGTGCAATGCTTCTTTTCTACTACAGATAGTGCTGTGGATGTACACTAACAAGTTGAATTTTAGTCTAATCTGAGCAGGAGGCCTTCTTTGTAATGTGCAAACACAATTTATTATGGCTTTCTTTCCGTAAAGGGTTTCTTACTGTAAAAAGCAGACTGTTGAACTGCTGAACTGCTGAAGTATAAAAACGGACTGTGTACCACACTCGACTCGCTGATTTGCACATTGTATCGTATCCTGCAAAATTGCTCTGCTGCACCTTACTGCATATTTGTTTACATTTGGTTTACATTGTTTACATTTCAACTGCCTACTGTTCACTGCTGCACTTTATCCGGAAGTCAATTGAAATTTATCCTGTAAGTGACTGCGATTTATCACTGCACTTTATCCTGTACTGTAATTCACTGCAAGGTATCCTGTAGAGTTACTGCAATCTTTCTGAGCTGTGTGAAAACGAAATTTCGTTCTGTATGCACTCTGTGTATACAAAATGACAATAAAGAAAGTCTAAGTCTAAGTCTTTGTCTTTTTTTTCTTAATAGTTGTCCTTTTAACAGATTATCTCACCTGAGGTGTGAAACTCCATGTCTCCTATTATCTGCTTCTCTAGTTGATGACTTTATCCCTGATCTGTCTGGTGTGTTCCTTGATTCCCATGATGCCGCGCATTCACTAACGTGCTCTATGTTAGAATTAGTGAACAGCCCTCCCTCTAAGGTCTTTACAAAAGAGCTGGATGGATTCGGTTTACTAAGACTAGCAGCTCCAGTTGAGCTTTCTTTTTTTAGTAATTTTAGGCCTTCCCTCAGAAAACACACCTGGAGTTTTACAGCTATTTAAACAAAATATAATACAATTAGCATGTTTAAAAGGCTTTAGTGGCTCAAACATTTGCAGTGCTCTTTTAGTGCTGCTGTTGACCGTAATTCATAGGTGCATGCAGGCCCGGGTCATTGCCATTCATGCACCTGGTGGGCCACCTGTCACTGCTGGCAGCTGAACGACAGCTGCTTGCACTCACATCTGTTTGCACCCATGGAGACACTGCACAGTGAAAGCAATTACAGGAATCATGGGGTGATATCTGTGGCTACACCACACATTTATGCCTCCAGCAGTTTTATTGTACTAGTGAAACAAATTATGGATTTAACATGCCAAAGGAAAACAAAAACACATCTTGGAGTTCGCAAATGGCATTTTTATCAATATGTGTGATTATTTAACACATACATTCATGACATGAAGACCTTCACACAGTTGCACATCTATGTACAATTCAACCTTTTTAGAAAACAGTGAAACAAAGATTGTTATGCAATAAATAAATAAGAATAATGAACATATTGTCTGTACATTTTACTAAATACAACATTAAATACTGCCACTGCTGTACTGCCCTTGGAGCAAACTAAAAAAAAACAGAGAAACCAAATAATCCTAACTCTAATAGTGTGTGTAAAACAACAGGACACAGCTATAGCATTGGCACAGATCTGTTTAAAGAAAACAAAATGTTGTGGAGAAACCATATGCAAATGTACAACATGAATAGTCAAGTGCAACCACAGAAACAAAGCACAGCAAGCATCAGGAAGAGAACTTTGTAGTGTTCTGGGCACTTGAAAGAGTATTCTCAGGATAGCTTTCAACTTTTAAGCCTTCACAAAAAGGTTTTCTTTTTTAATTTTCATAAAATATAACAAATAACATGAAACTTTCTATTGATGCAGGGTTAGGGTGAGTAATTGGTGCAGAATTCTGTTTTTTAGCTAAATGCGTGGTAAAAATTTTCAAATGACACAGACTACGTTAGCATTTAAGGCAAATTAAAGGTAGCTTTTCGTATTAATTTTCTTTAAACCAAAGTTCTTGATTATTTAAATGTTTTACCTGATCTTGACCCAAGATAAAAACATTCTTACTACAAGCATTTATGAGAGGATTACAATTGCTAAAAGAAAATAAGGTATTCTTTTAGGGGACATTTTAACTCAGCTCTGTTTATGTTCAAAGTGCCATAAAACAAATTGTACCTAGAGGCCAAGTAGAGCACAGGGCCACCTTAAAGGCTTAATGTGGATTTCTGAATTGAGTTTTTGCAAAGTTATCAGTTATGCTTTCCCTACCTGTAGCAGCCAAATGTAGTATCAGCGGGTTTATAGAAATAAATCCTCAGAATATTGGAAGGCTAACTAGCCAGACTTTATAACCTTCCTTACTTTCTTTCTCGTTGTTACTCTGAACGTAAAGTGTTTTTCCTACAGAAAGATGATTGGTGGTGTCCTTCCTCCAATTCCTGTGAAAATAACATTAGACTCCTGAGTAAATATCCACCCAATGCAAAAGTGAATACAGCTTTAAGGGTTATAAAATAGCATTCTCATAAACTGCTATGACATTTTTGAGACTTAACTTGTTTTATCACACCGGGAGCAACTAGTTTCCATTTTATATAAAACGAAGACACCGACAATTATCTACTGTAAGTAAAATATGAACTGCTTATAACCTGCAAAGACAGCCTCGCTTCAAAAGCCCCCAAACCATTCCTTTAAATAACAATTGTACTACTTGAAATGTTTGCTTCCACTCTGTTGTGTTTTTTCCCTGATATGACAAGCACAGGAACACAACTGCAACATTTTGCCCAGAAAAATGAAACGCAGTTATTTCTTTTTAAAGATAGGGGATAACATATGCTCATGGGCTGCAGGTCTGCAAAACTGTTTTATAATTTACTGAAGTGGCACAAAAACAAAAAGACAAGCAGCTGTTATTTTCACTGATATAGTGTACATTTAGTACAGTTTCAACTGTACTAATTGTAGTGCCCAAGAGATGAGTTGTGTGGGACAGGAGAAAAATGACAAGAGGCATATTTATATATGTAGTCTGGCTCTGTCTTCTCAGTGCCTTTCTGGATAAACAGCAATGCTCTATTTCGGACATAGAGAAAAAAACAAAAAGAGCAATTACTTTTTTTTTCAAATTACATATACATTTTAATAAACTGAAATGTTTCTGGTCGCCGTGTCAGCCTTCTAGTCTCGCATGTTTCAATATTCAGAGGAATACAATTGTTTCCTCCCTTCCTTCCTCCTGATCACTGTCCGTCTCCAAGGAAACCAGCGCGCTCAGCTCCAGCTGATGCTCACTGGGATGTGGGAGCTCTGGATTCGGGTCAGCTGTCAACATCCAGGTCTCACCATTGTAGCTTGGATCTGAGCGACCACAAAAGAAAAGAAAAAAAACTACTCAATTTTATATAGTGACAAAGCAACCTATGGACATTAAATGAGCCTATTTAAAAGCCATTTTTCCTACATGAGTGGGTGTTGGAGGTAGACTTGCATAAAACTCACTTCACTGGACTTCAGGGTTCCTCTATGTACACTAAAACCTACTTATCATTCAGTTTAAGTGCATAGAAAAATCATTTAGATAGGGTTGACAGCCTGAAAGGCAGTACAAAGAGAGTGGGACTGATACAAAATATTAGATCAGTCCGCCTTTAATATGGGAACATTACAGATAAAAAATAGAACACTGATTAACAATTAAAGAGTAATAGAACTGTTACAGTTTTGAAGCACTGGTTTTATGGTCAAAGGAAATTCAGATTAATCATTTCTTCGTTAAAGTGGACACCATGCATCACTTGCTATATATTTTACCTTTTGGTTCATGCACTTCAAAGTTCAGCAGTAACCATTTCTGCAGTGAAAATGATTACTCTTTTCATGTTGTTAGATTGCAACTTATAGATTTCTTATGTAACCAAAACAATGTTTTGCTGTGTAGTGCCATGATTTTAGGAGCCAGACCAAGACCCAGAAAAGAGCTCGGGAGTCACGTGTTCAATGATGGTGGTTTATTAGATAAAGCAACAAAGCTTACAGAGGGGCAGAGTAACAGGAACCAGGAAAATGCCGACAGTGAGACCAGCGTGAGTAAAAACATTGATGAAGACGGAGGATCTAACAATGGGTCTGACACAGTGAGCTGAACATAAAGGGGAAGAGATGGAGGGAAACAGTAGGATGGTAATTAAGCACAGGTGAACTGAGGGATACAATCGGGCTGAAGGAAATGAGGGGTAATGAGCTGGCAGGTGCAGCGGACAAGATAATGGGTCAACCATGGGAAGAATTTAACTAAACTAAGAAGGAACGGATATAACAGAACTACAGAAATAAAGCACCACAAGCTAGCTAAATCTAAAAAAAAAAACAATTAAAATACAGCGCAGGAACTGAGCTAAAGAAAGGCAAGTACAAATAAGTAAAGATGCACCGATCCAATACCCGGATTGGATATCAACTCCAATGTTGACTAATTAGTTGCTTGACTAATTAGCACAGCAGCTAGCTATGAGGAAACACAGAACAACATGGAGCAAGTGGCGGACCGAGCCTAGTCTGTCATCTGGAAACATTTCAAACTTGATACGCCAACATGTCCGACTGCAACCTGCAGCATCTGCAATGCGTAAGTCGCGAGGGGGTGATAAGGTTGGTAAATTCAACACCACAAACTTAAATAAGCACCTCCAAAAGTACCATGCAGGACTTTTTTTAACAATGTTTATTTCAAGCCTGATAACTTCACTCACATGGTAAGGTATATGGTTTATTCATTCAACAGTAGTATCGGATCAGTATCGGGTATCGGCCGATACGCTTAGCTCAGGTACCGGATTGGATCGTAAAAAATTGGATCGGTGCATTTATACAAATGGGGATGCAATCGAATACTAAAATAATAAGTAATCACAACCCTGGGGATCCTCACATGTGGTCCAATTGTAAAAGTTAAAGTTAGTTTTATATTCAATTCTAAAGATTTGGTAGATATCAGATGTATTGAGGGTGGAGCCAGGGACGTAGAAGAAGGGGAAGTAAAAGAAGATGCAGAAGAAATGCCACCTGACAGGAGAGAACAGGCAGAGGAGTCTGAGACGGTGAAAAATATTAGTGAACAGTAAAGAAAATGGCCACAGTAGCTGAAGTGAAAACTCTACATACATACAGGGCAGTATTTTTACAAGGTTATTCGGATTTTCACAAAATCCAGCATGATTTCTTTCTTTGTTGCATACAGCTGAAAGCTAGTATTAAAGGACAACCTGTTTTTTTCTCAAAGGCTTTCATTAAATCAGACAAAACCTGTTTTTGGTTAGTTAATGTGTAAATCCCGCCCCAGAAACACTTAGAAGAATTCCATCAAAGTGGGCGGGATAAACAGGAAAAGGGGTGTGGGGGGCGAAGCTGTGTTCAGGGTGGAGGGTTGGGAGCATCAGGTAGCTTGATTGCCACATTGAATCCAGAGTTACGTTGATAGTTACACTGATTGTCCGTCTTTTGAGGTGGAGGATTTTCACCCCCCTCGTCCCCGGGGGTTGAGGAAGGCTTTGTGGAGCCCAGCGAACCAGCAGAGCCTTATCAGTTTGAGCTACTGGCTCAAGTCGCTGACTCAGCACTGCCCGAAGCTGGTGCTGCTGAGGCAGTGGAGGACAGGATCAGTCCAATGGGGTACCGCGAGCGAGCTATTTTTAGAAACGTAACGTCACGATGACGTCACATCACGTGGTACGCAGTAGGACAAACTCCCAAACCCGCCGCTGTTTTGCTGTGGAAGAGACGTGCGTTAGCCTAGGTTGTACTCGTTTAAAAGACTGCTTTTTCCAAAATCTAAGACCATGGTTTATAAACATTGTTGCTATGGAACGTGCAACAGCGACTCGAGGTACGCTGATCGGCCGCATATGAAGGATGTTTTCTTCATTACTTTCCCGAAATTCAAGAGTGCCAAGGAGAAATGTGTGCGCTTGGTCCATCGGTGCGGTCGGCCTACATATGTAGCAAGGATTTTGTCGGAGGAAAGGGCCCAACCGAAGAACATCCTGACCCAATTCCAACGACATCAAGTAGTGAACAGGTAAGATTATTTTGGTCGCCGACATGTTAATAATGAAGCGCCTGCTACCATGAGAGCATATAGGCTATCATAGTAGCAGGCGCTAACATGATACCCTGCTACCAGGATAGCCTACTCAAAAACATTTCAAATGAGACAAACATTAAACATATACCATTCCCTGGACGGTGATTACAAACAAAAAAAACGGCCGACGACGGCATGACCGCCGCGCAGGGAAAAAAAAAACAAAGCTTACCGTTCGATCGACTCGGCCCGTTTTCCGGTCTTTTTAAGCCCTCGACACTCAAGCCATCGTTTGAGCTGAAGGTTGGTGTGTTCTTCGACAGTGCGACCAGTAAACCGTGCGCCTGGGACATCGTTTTGGGAAAGTTTAATGGCTGCAAAGTCGGTCATATCGCTGGTTCTGTTGCTGGTTGCTACGTGCGTTCTCTATCGGTTTGTCCTACCTAAGCGGCAAAAGGGGCGTTGCTCGTGAGGCGGTGACGTCACGTGCGCGGTACCCCATTATATATTGTCATATTTATTTCCCGCTTTGTAATCCAGGTTGGGATCACCAACCTCTTTGCGCATGCATGATTCATTTGCAGAGGAAACGGAGTGTGGCTGATCTCCTCTCTACTCTCTGTGCTCTGACTGCTGGCAGGTTTCAGAACGAGGCAGCAGCTGTCTGCCTGTGAGACAGCGCTAAGGGAAGCAGGAAGGGCTCACTGCAGCATCGCTGCTGCCTCGAGACAGTAACTGCAGAACAATTGGTGCTGACACATAAAGTCACCAATAACACAAAGTGTCACTTGATCTGTTGCTAGTCGCTTTTTTTAACTAAACAAGTCATTAGAGGGTCTGAAAAGTGCAACAATGTTCATTACGGAGGCACAAGATGGAGGTGGGCTTTTGTTTTTTGTTTTGTAAGACGGAGCTGCTTTTACACCCTACAGCGACAGAGCTGCTGGCGTCAGTTTCTCCAAATTATGTCACAAAAGCCTTTGAACCAATTGCAATGCAGAGTTGAAATTCTATGCAAGACCATCATTTAATCCAAGGAGGATGCTACAATGACAATTTTAGACACAAAAGCAGGATTTCAATAAACATCCACTAATTTGTCAAAAATAAGGACCAGGATATGTAGACAGTACATGTATACAGTTTCTTAGCAAATGTGAGTTACCCTTTAAGATAAGCACAGTTCTTTCTATCTGCTAAAGGCCAATCATTATGACTATTTCAGCTATCCTTCCGTAAGCTTCTCAAAAATGTGTTTAATTGTAAAACACTTATCATTGTGCATGCATGAAAGGGATAGTATCATGCTTTTGCAAGTGCCGATTGTGTAATTGGTTAACCAATGTTTTGTTTTTAAACCAAAGCCCACAGCTCGACCACAGCAGCGGTGTTTCCAAGGTCGTAGCAAGAGACTGAAATAAAAACAGATTCTAAAGCCATAAATAATTGCCCTGTGACTCAGCACTGTCAAATTTATCATCTATTTAACATTTTCTCCAACAAAATTAACTGGATTCAGGGAGGCCGACTCACTCGTAATGTTCGGCTAACTGAGATGGGGGGACATAAAAACAAAACAAAAATATAAGACAGAAATGATCTGTGTTTTGGAACAGTTTGCTGCTGAGGTATTAAAAATAATAAACAATGTATAATTATTTCAAAATAAAATCGGTAAAAAGGCTATATGTGGGTTGCATGTAGCTGTGCATTCGTGGTAGAGTTGCATCTTTGTGTGTCTTAATGGTTGGGTCTGTCTAGCATTAGGGCAGGTGTGCTGTCATGGTAACAGATGGCATGAACTATAAATTGCCTCATTGTGTTCCTGCAGGAAAGTGTCTCTGTTTGATTAATCATACAAGTCTGTTAGAGTAGCCCTCTCAGCCACCATAGACACCACATGGTTGCTGATAGATGAGATATCAGCGTGCAGCCAGATGACAGAAACACTCAATCTCTGTCATGGAGAGATCCCAATTTAGTAATATTAATAGATTATAGCCCAGCTTCAAGCTTGAGAAGTTGAAAAAAATGCTTTCCTGCTTGGTAAAAGGTTTTTCAAATGAAATATAAAGTGATAATATCTTTAAGATGTAACAAATAGGCGCAGGAGTTAAAGTTGTCTGCCATGTAAACCATATGTTTGTGATTTATGGACCCCAAAGACCAGCATTTAAGTACTATAATAAAAGCTTCAAACTTTAAGTTAATGAACCAGTGGACTACAAAGTAAAGCTACCAAAAAACATCACATGACAAAACCTGGAGCTCTGAGCAGCTACAAAAATAGAAACGGATATAAGATGTTTGCTATTTCATGTCACTGTTTGCAGCTTACTGTGCCTTGTAAAAGTACCATATAGTTATAAAGTGAAAACCAAGGTCATACAATGTTTTCAAGTAAAATGTTGAAATTAATGGTGTGTTTATGTGTACACTCCCCTTTACCCTGATCCCCCTAAAATAGAATCCAGGCCCAGCAAGGGAACATTAATCAGAGAAGCAGCCAAGAGCTCCACGATAAATCACGTCCATGATAACTCAGCTGGACAATCTGTCGACGTGGCAGCTATTACTTGTGCACCTCACAAATCTATTATGAAAGATTGACAAACAAGCAACCTTTAGACATCCCATTTAGTTTGCCACAAGCCAAATGGCAGGGGTTGATTAAAACTGGGATTGTTTTGTTTTGGTAAAACAACATATTTCCTTTCACTTCACGATGATGTGCTACTTTGTGTTGTTCTGTCAGTAGAAATCAGAGTTGACACGAGATCAGATAAGACGGTACAAGAAGAGACGTTCTGGCCGGGATGAGTTGGCTGAAGCAGATATATGAGGACAGGTGCACAGGTGTGCCGAGTTGACTAATCAGTAGCAGCAGGTGGAGCTGATCTAGAGCAGAGTGGTGGCTGGAGGAAGCCTGAGCTGATTGGATGATGGCTTAGAGGTGAAGGCAGATTAAGAAAAATCCAGAAAAAGTCCAAAACAAAACCCTGAAACATGACAAGTACAGATTATTCTAACAGAAGGAACACACTACTAAGTTAAAACAAATGAAATCAATTAAATGTCATGCAATTTTTGTTATATTAAATATTGAACTATTTTAATGGATTTCTAGCTTCCTACTTCAGTTAAAGGCACACTATGCAACATTTTTCAGTTAATTAATGTGTTCCATACCGTTTTGGATGATTAAATGAGTCATTTCAGGTTGAACAAAGGTTTTCTTGGCCGCCCTGGTGGTCTGTGGGGGAAATACCGCACTTGCAACTGCAGGAGCCCTCGGCCCGCGCCCACAGGCTCAGAATCTCGTGCAAGATCGCGAGAGTCGGTCTTGCTTTACGGCGAGAACATGTTTGTTGCTAGCGCAGTGGCGATATCTGTGCAGTTATCATGGCGGAACCAGCGATAAAACAGCGAAAGCCCATGTCGGAGCAGGCAAGAAAGAGGAAAAGGGCTGTGGACAGAAAGAGGAGTCGTACACGGGTGAACATCGGGCAAGCTTTTTCCGAATGGCGAAAGCTAAAAGAAAAAGAAGGCTGCAAGGCTGACGCGGACCTCGCGTTTCTGCTGATGCGATTGTAAGTAACATTGTAGGGTTTCCCTCACGCTACCACCTCCCAACATTCCAAAAAAAAAAAACTAACTCGATATGCGCGCAAAGCTTGTCTCCCCCGCTCCGCCTCCACCGGTCGCGCAAAGCTTGTCTCTTTCCCCCGCCCGCCCGCTCCGCCGGTCGCTCGCTCCGCCGGTCGCGCAAAGCTTGTCTCTTTCCCCCGCCCGCCCGCTCCGCCGGTCGCTCCGCCGGTCGCGCAAAGCTTGTCTCTACACCCCCCCGCACCCCCCGCTCCGCCGGTCGTCCGGTAAGCAAATTCCTAGGGGGGAAACACTGCATTGGAATGGTTTCTCTCTCTCTGTGTGCATGTTCATACTTTCACTGTGTTAGTCATTGTTTGTACTGCCGTTTTTTCGACTTTTGTATTCGTTGCGTTCGCCTGTCTGCTAAGCTCAAAACAACCGCGCCTGGCTTGACGAAGAAACCAGGAGAACAGCTGAGCATATTTACGACAGTGCACTTTTACTTTCGCCCTCTGGGGGGCGCCTCGCTGGAAAATCAATCCCAGTTGCATAGTATACCTTTAAATGGATTTCTTATACAACTGTTTTCCAACTTTAAAAAATCAAATGCACAGAGTTCTAAAACGTCATTTTTGCAGACTGACCTCTGTTTTCAAAGGTACACTGAATACAGACAAGGGGATCCTTAAAAGACAAGTTTGAAGCACAAGCATGGGGCTTCAAGGGAGCAGAAAGCTCGATCTGTTTTCCAGCTCCAAAGTTTTTTACTTGAGACTTTTTGTCTCAGTAAGTAATGTTACCTTAATGAGTTAAAGAAACATAAAGATGTGTTGTTGATCAGACAAATTATTAACCGTTAAAGAATGAATTGGTTTAATTTCCACAGCAACATTAGGTACTTGTATTTCCATGGCAACAACATTTATTTTTTTACCTCCATGGAAACATTAGACAATGAAAATAAAGTGGCGGCCTCACTTTTGTTGCGTTTTTAGTCTAGTTTGTCATTCTGTTCCCTCTTTTTCCGAACTGAAGGACGTATGACTCACTTATCAACACTGGAAACCGCAGCGCAGAGAGTTCTAACTCTTGAGACACCGTGTTTCTGTTTGTGTCGCTCCAAGCCCACATGCACAATCAACAAGTAAATTAAAGTCATTGCATAAAACAGATCTGCAAAACAGCCTTCCAATGAGCACGGCAGTCAAGTTATGCATTCACTACTGTTTTGTTTAGGCGGAAGGAAGGATGGTGATGCATTCACATCAGGAACAAAGAGTAAAGCGGTGAACAGGTGAAGATGTCAGGCAGTCAAAAATTTTTCAAACTGAGATTTCAATAAAAACAAATTGACTCTACAACATGCCTTTTTTCTTCTAATATATTTGGACCCATGGATATTCAATACGGGCTGCACAGTGGTGAAGTGGGTAGCACTGTACCCCGCCTCTCACCCATTGACAGCTGGAGATAGGCACCAGCACTCCTGGCGACCCCACAAGGGATAGACGTTTTAGAAAATGGATGGATGGATATTCAATATATATTTTCACAATACTGAGAAAATGAAATAATAGAAGTTAATTTCAAAAAATCAAAAATGTAAAAAATTTCTGTCCGGATGTGTGTGATTTTTTTCAGCGAAAACACACTTTTTCACTTTTAAAATTACACACATCCGGATCACATCAGGTGCCCAAGATAAGAACATGATAAGAGTCCAAGGTTGAAGACATTCAATTTTGAGGTTTTCTAAATACTATATCACACATTTACCATTCTAAAGGATTAAACATAATGGAGGCAAGTTTATGTTTTATTTATAAAAACCTACCGACACTGAATGTTCAGTTTTTAAGAATCACTGATAACTACCACGCAGGGGTGCTGGGTGCCATTAGGCAGGGCAGGCAATTACTTGGGGCCCCCAGGCCACCAGGGGCCCCCAGAGGGCCGACAAGATTTGTACCAGTTCAGACCCACAACAGCAGAAAAGCTGCATTGACAGCATGGTTCTCAGAGTCCCTGACGGAGCCCTTCACCCTTTCCCCTTCTCACAGAAAGTGAGTTCTTAAAGGTGCATAGCCACGTTATTTTACTTTTTAATTTATTTGTATGTCGGTAGCTCACTCTGGTGTATACAAAGTTTTTATGAAAAATTATCATGTCCTGTTGGTGTATTAGTTGTTATTTCAATGCTTTATGCTTTGTATTGTTCAGTTTGTTAGTAAATAAAACCTTTTTTGTTTATTTAGGATATCAACGGAAGTACGTACTGTGCATGCACAGCAGGGGTTAAAACAAGGAAGCGGCTAACGGCTATTAGCATCTCCTAGCGAAACAATGAAGAAAGGTCCAAGATCCAGTGAAAAAATAAATATATATATGATTCCAAGAGAGAAAAGACTGGAATGTATGAACGAATGTATGTATGGAATGAATGAATGTGTGAACGTTGGTGTTCACTGAAGCGCAGGCTAAAGCTGCCGAGGCTCAGATGTGACCGCAGAGTCAATTGACATGAGTAAATGTTCTGATATGAGGCATTATTGCGAGGCGTTGCAGAGGGTCAGGCTCGGTCCGGCATTCTTTACAATTGATTTTTATGGTAGTTCTGTGATACTGTCGCTAGATGTCACCACGTCTGTTCATATTTGTTAATCGCGCTCGAGAGCAAATTATTTTTCGGCTCAAAAAGGATTATCAAAACACTAGTTAATCTAGGTTTGATGGTTTCTCGATTTATTGTATTTAATTTTTTATTTATCCTTGTCAAACAGTGAAGAAAGTAAAGAACAGACGGACAAATACTGAAGATATGACTCATAACCTTGTCAAATAACACCTATAGTGTTATTTGACAATAAGGTTAGGACAATTTCTTGCATTGTCCATCTGAATCTCACAAATAGTGGCATGATCTCACTGTGGTACACTGAAATAATTACCTGCTAACTCTGGCATTTCAGTTAATTTTAATTGCCCTAAAAATAATCTTATTGCCGACTATCATTTTGATTTGTCTCTTGTTTGGATACATGAACAGAAACAACGGCACAGCAGCAGGTATGTGATTCTGATTTTATTACATGTTATCCTTCTGTCAAGAAATGTTTATTCCATCCTCAACATATTAGCCAGGCCTATGCCATACCTGGTTGTAAAGAGCTAGCACAGCTAGCTTTCTGTAAGTAAAAAATTTCTAAAACAATAGCTTTCCATTTTTTTAGTCATAAAAGTTGTTTTCAAACAGCCAAGATAAGAATGCTAAATGATTGACCGAATGTGCAAAAATGTTTGCTAGTGCAACTGAATTACTGTATGTAGTAGGTGTTTGTTCTTGTATTTTGTGTAGGGGTTTTACAGTATTAAAGGTTTAGTGCACAATCTTTTTTCAGCTTCAAGTTATCTATTGGTTGTGCCACAGGCCAATCATCGTCCACTTTAATGACAGAATTGTTCAATTCAATTAAATTTTATTTATATAGCGCCAATTCATGAAACATGTCATCTCTGGGCTCAGACATGTCTAAGAACTTTCAAATTGACTAGAAACACCAACTTACAACTAATACAATACAAAATCCTTCACAGAGTACACTACACAGGACAAAGATTATTCAAGATGGGTCTGGCACAATCTAATATCTGCCCACACTGCATAGGCAATCATCCCTTATTTTCATGCGTTATGGTTATGCACACCAGTCCAGAGGTTCTGGACACAGATATGTAAGGACTTATCAAAGTGCTTGAGCTGTAAAATTACACCTTCTCCATCAGTTTGCCTGCTCGGTAATTTTGAGGAAAGTCCTCTGAAAAAAGAAATACTTTACATGGTTTTTACTGCTTTATGCATCGCAAAGAAAACTATCCTCATGAATTGGAAAAGTAAACAAAATCTCAGTATCAATCAGTATAGAGATCTTTTGTTGGATCATATTAATCTAGAGACAGCATCTGCTTCCACATCTGATTGGTCTCTTTGGGCTCCTCTGATCAACACCATCACTTAGTGGAATAGGGGGCGGTGGGTTGCTTCCTGCAGGGCGCAGTGGCTGGATGGAGGGGTTCCTGGGGCCCTGGGGGCACTTGGAGTAGGGCGCCTGGTGGATCCGGCTCCGGGGTCTGTTGCCCCCATCTGGGAGGAGTTTGGGAGGCCTACGGGTGGCCTACATCAGCCGCTTGCGGCGCTCTTTGGGAGCTGCGTGTTGACGGACGTGGGTTACTGACCTGGTAGCTGTGCTGCCGCTGGGTGGGGCCGGGGTGGGTCTGGGGGTCTGGGGTCCCTGGGGCGCGCTGCCCTCGGGCGCGGGCCCCGGCGGGGCCTCGGGGGTTCCGGTTCCGGGGGGTGTGCCGCTTTTGGTGTGGGCCGGCGCGCGCCCAGTTGTCCGCCCCTGCACGGGGCCTCTGGTGCGCTGGGAGGCCTCGGGGCCCGTTGAGCTGGTAGGGGGGCATGGTCATTAACACCTCTGGGCAGATGCTCTTCTCCTGCATTGGATAGGCACTCTGCCAGTGGGGGGAGGGGGAAAGGAGGGGGAGTAGGGACCTACCCAGCCTGGATGTCTACTGTCGAATGTATGGTGAGTTGTTTGAACGTTAGTGTTGGGGAGGGATTAAATCTACGAGTGGGGGGGGGGGGGTTGGGGGGGTTGACGTTCTGGTGGGCTTGTGTCCGGCCCCCTGTCCCGGTCCTGGTCCGTGTCGTCTTCCGGTGCGGGTTTCACCTGGGGGGGTGGGGTTTGGGATGGCTCGTGCGGGCCGGCTGGCCAGTGTCCCCCCCTCTTATTATTATTATTATTATTATTATTATTATTATTATTATTTATTTATTTAGTTTAAGTAGGCTTGGTGGGTGGGCTGGGGGGGTTGAGGTGTTGGTCCTGGTGGGTGGTTGGCTGGCGGGCCCTGCGGCCTCTCCCTGGCCCCCGGGCTACGGTGGTGCCGCTGGCGAGGCCCCCTTCTCTGGGTGGGGCTTTCGGGGAGCGGGGGTGCCTATTGGAGTCAGTAGGGGAGCTGACTCCCTGGGTTGGCTTCCCAGTCATTTGCTCCCCATCCCCGGACTCCTCCCTCTGCCTGCTCCATCACGCCGCCACACATGTAGGTCATGAGGGAGGGGGCGTTACTGGAGGTTGCCACTTTCTGGTGACGCCCCTCTCCCCAATTTTATCATGCATCTTAGACACTTTCACTTCAAACATTTTTCACATCGCACACTCATATAGGCCATGGTAGGGGGGGTGGGGGGAAGACGTCTGGGGGGGGGCTTATGTTGTGTGGGCCTCACCTCGGACGGCTCCCTTCACCTCCTCTCCCACTTAGACATTGAGGGTTCTGGGCAGTCACACGGAGGGGGTGCGCTGGCAACAGCTACCTTCCGGAAGGGGGGTGGGCTGTGCCGTGCATCCCCTTCGGCGCTCCCAGTTTTTAAACGCACTTGAGAACAACATGCAACAACACAACATTTGAGCAGGCGTAGGGAGGGTCGGGGTCTTCTGCACACCCCTGTTCTCCGATGGCGGCAAGGAGTCTGGGGCCTGGAGGAGGTGCGGGCCACTGTGTCCGGGGTCTTGGCGGGGGGCTGCGGTGTGCAGTCAGCGGCTTGCCAGGTCTGGGGCTGATGCCTCTGCTCCCCCCAGGGGGCGGGGGGCAGGGATGGCAAGGGTAAGGTGGGGGGAGGGAGGGGGTTTATTAGGTATTTAGGGGGAGGGGGGGGGCTCTGGCCGGGTGGCTCGTGCGGGTCGTGTTGGCCCGCCCTCTTGGGGGGGCCCGGTCCGGGGGGCGTCTGGTCTGGGGCCGGGGCCGGGGGTCGGGCACAAGCAGTCGTATAGTCGATTTGGGGTGACCCCCCCCCCTTTGGTCAGTGTTGGATGTGAGTGTTATGTGGGAATGTGTGTACAGCGTCTTTTTTTTTTTTTTTTTTTTTCTCTGTGTGTGGTGAGTGGGGCACAAGGGAGGGATGGGGTGAATGAGTTTTTTTTTTTTTTCCAGGTATGGGTGTGGTCCGCTCCCTCTCCCAAGAACATCTCAAGTCTCCGCTAGGTGCGGAGCCCATCCCCCCACATCCTGCCCTCCTCCACTTCGTTGGCGGGTGCCTTGGCCCCCTGGCGCATTGGTTGGCTTCGGGTTTGGGGCGGGTTCCCGGGCGTGCGCCGGCCCACTCCCGGCGGCCTCTTCGCGGGGCCTGGCCCCCCGGGGGGCGGCCGGGGCCCTCGTCGCGGGGGCGGGGCGCCCCTGGGGCCTCTGGCCCCCGGGGCCCATGGCTGGGACCACTCCAGCGGGGCTAGCTGCCGGCGGAGCCCACGGGCTCGTCTCCGCGGCTCTTGAGGGCGTCGGCATTGCGGTGGCTGGGGGATTTCCTCGGGGTCGTCTCTGCTCCTTCCTTCGGGGGGGGTTGCAGATATCCTGTGTCGGCCCCTCCTGGGCGACCTGCTTTACGGGCCCCTTTGGGAGTCCGGGGTTACGGGTCCCCTGACGCCTGCCTCTGTGCTCGGGGAAGGTGGGTCTTCGGTTCTCCACAATCACTATCAAGCTATTTCTGGATAATCTTCACCTAAACTAGTGCACTTTCACATCTCCCACAGGTGCTGGGTCCCAGGTATTAAGTGTTCACTTATATACAGTAATCTTATAATTTATTTATTTATTTATTTATGTTTTTTTCACTTTCTTTTTTCAAATATCACATTACACATGTCAGCTGACATAATAATATATATGATTTAGCAATGGCATCTAGGTGTTATTCGAGTGTATCTGTTGCTTTATGTCTGTTGGTTGTGCTGTTCTTTTTGTGTCTCTTTCCAGGTGATGGAGCAGACAAAGAAGATTTTATCATTCTCTCCCTTTTATCTCCTCTTTCTTTCACCTCTACTCTTTTTTTTCTTTTCTTTCACTTTTTGTTCTTCCTTTACTCTCCCATTGTCATGTCCATATAATTTGAAATTCTCCTTGCAGGAATCATAATAAAGCTATTTACAAGCATAAATCAAGTGGAGCACTATGGTGAAAGCTGTTTGCTCCACTTGTAAAAGCAAAATCTGTCGAGCTCTATCTGGCATTGAGACATCAATTCCTATTGCCACATTGCTAGACAGGACACTGGGAAAAAAAAAAAAAAAAAAAAGAAAAAAAAAAAAAAAAAAAAAGAAACATGTCATCTCGAGGCACTTTTCAAAGTCAAAATCAATCATATTATACAGATTGGGTCAGATTATACAGATTGGTCAAAACTTTCCTATATAAGGGAACCAGTTGATTGCTTCAAAGTCCCGAGACGCAGCATTCACTCCTGAAGAAGCATAGAGCCACAGGGAGGAGAGTCGTCTGCATTGTCCATGGCTTTGCAGCAATCCCTCATACTGAGCAAGTATAAAGCGACAGTGGAAAGAAAAACCACCCATTAGCGGGAAGGAAAAACCTCCAGCAGAACCGGGCTCAGTATGAACGGTCATCTGCCTCGACCGACTGGGGGTTAGAGAAGACAGAGCAGAGACACAACAGGAGAGACAAACAAGCACAGAAGCAAACATTGATCCAGTAATCTGTTCTACATTAGATGGTAATAGCGGGTGATCTGTCTTCCCTGGATGATGTCTCAGATAACAGAACGCCAGACCAGGTGTACCTACTATGAAGAAAAAAAAAAGAGAGAGAACAAAAAGTTATAAGCAGAAATTATGACAAGCAATGCATAATTGAAGAACAGTAGAACTCGATAGAGTGAGAAAAATAGATTCTGATGTCCTCCAGTAGTCTAAGCCATTAGAAGCACATCCCCATAGGTAGTTCAAGGCAACATAAGCCACTCTAGTTATAAGCTTTGTCGAAAAGGAAAGTTTTAAGATTAGTCTTAAAAGTAGACAGGGTGTCTGCCTCACGGACCAAAACTGGGAGTTGGTTCCACAGGAGAGGAGCCTGATAGCTAAAGGATCTGCCTCCCATTCTACTTTTAGAGACTCTAGGAACCACCAGCAGACCTGCAGTCTGAGAGCGAAGTGCTCTGTTAGGAACATACGGGGTAATCAGAGCTCTGATATATGATGGAGCTTGATTATTAAGGGCTTTATATGTTAGAAGAAGAATTTTAAATTATATTCTTGATTTAACAGGAAGCCAATGAAGGGAAGCTAAAATTGGAGAAATATGATCCCTCTTGTTGATTTTCATCAGAACTCTTGCTGCAGCATTTTGGATCAGCTGAAGACTTTGAACTGCATTTTGTGGACTTCCTGATAGTAAAGAATTACAATAGTCCAGCCTTGAAGTAACAAATGCATGGACTAGTTTTTCAGCATTGCTCCTGGACAGGAGCAAATGCAAATCCTGATGTGCATTTTGTAGTACTTAAAAATAATTAAAAGTTTACATCCTATATTTTTGGCTATTTTTGGCCTGTCTAATGTGTGTTGGCAACAGCTGATGACTTTTGGATGACACATTGCACCATGTCCTACAGTGTTTTGCTCTAATTCTGAATAATAAATAATAATAATTTGTAATGCACTTATGCAAATTCCAAAGTGCTACGTGATAAAACAGGTAAGTGCTAAAAATTAAAAACACATGGAGAGCATGAAAATGAAAAGATAAAAGAAACAAAAACATTAAGGAAAAGGGGCAAGAGTTCAATCAAAAGCTCCCCTAAAAAGGTGGGTTTTAAGGCCACATTTAAAAGCATCCACTGTCTGCGGTGTCCTCAGGTGGTCGGGGAGAGCATTCCACAGACTGGGAGCAGCTGAGCAGAAAGCCAGATCTCCCATTGTACAGAGCTTTGTCTATGGAGGTTTCAGGAAATGAGTTGAGGCAGATTGGAGGGAGCCTGACTAAGCGGCATTAAATAATTTGGCCTTTGTGGGCTCTTTGGCAGCTCAAAAGATCAACACTGGCAGGTCAATTTTAACACCCCCCCACTTGCCACCTAAGTCATTTCAGAAATGACACAGAAAGGTGTGAAATCTCAGCTTAAAGTATTTGAAAGGGGGCTTATGGAACCTCACATCTTTGTAGGATGATACCCCCTCAGTTGGTGTTAATAATGAGCACCCAGAGGCAGCTTAAAGTGGGCTTGTTTTTCTCAGGACAGAATGGACTGTGAAAAAGGCATATAATTATGTTCTTGCTATGATTTATCATATATGTGCGGGACAAAGAAAAAAATTTAAACCTGCATCACTCTTCCATGAAAGCTCAGGTGGACGGTGGATAAAGCCCTATACCAGTGCAGGCCATTAACCGTTTGCCATCTTTGTTACAGACACCAGCGTCAGTTAGGAGTGCAGGTTTTTATGATTCACAGAGACTTGGTAGAACCCATATATTACATGCCATTCCATAAACCCCGAGACACTTACTGGATACACATCGCATACAAGCACAAACAAGATATGTGCTCAGTTTGATCAAGCTGCATTTTCTTTCTGCTGCAGTGCTTTTTATTTGGTTTTGTTTTGTGCCAGAGGGACTAAAGGGAAAACACAAGATTGTATAATTTTATTACCCAATCTTGTGCAGAGCAATGTTGAGAATTGAATCTTAAATCTAAATGGCTTGTGGTGCAGTGTCCTATCCAGCCCTGCCAAAGCAAAATGCTGGTGCTGTCGAAACACCCCAAAATAAGAAGACGACATCATCATTGCGCAGTACCTTACAAATATAATTCATCTTCACCTTTTGCACAGTATGTAACCTTAAAACCATATAATTCAATTTGTTGTTATGCTATAGACCAACACAAAGTAGTGAATAATGCCGGGGTGGAAATAAAAGGATTGTTTTTTTTAACAATTGAAAATCTGCGGTATATAGTTGTCTTAATCTACCTTTATTTTACTACGCCTAAATAAATTGCAGTGCAACCATTGCCATCAGAAGTTACATAGTTAACCAGTAGAAACAGAAATACATCTAACTGTGCTGTTTACAATTCATCATCCTCAAACTGAACAAGGGTGACTCAATTGCAAACCTACAGACCTGGAAGACATGCCTCTCCTCCCTGAAATAAGATACCAGGAGATGGGAGATTTATTCAGAGAAGCAGAGAAGAGGCCCATGGTAGCTCTGGAGGACCTGCAGAGAGTCACAGCTGAGGCAGGATAATATGTTAACTGGGAAAGTATTGGTTGCAGATTAGGGCTGGGCCTATTTCCATTTTTGTGAAAAAGTTCTCATCATGATAAGAATTTGGATTTATCTTGACATTTATAAATTCCAACTAGTGGTGTCTGAAACCCCCCAAAAGTGCCAGTATTGTCAGGATTGTTATGTTTGCCATTTTCTCCACTGTTGGTTTATTCAGAGCATCAATAAATAGCAATAAATTCAAAGATATAATTACATGCAGTTACTGTGGAGTTTGGTGATAAAAAACACTCTTCTTTATGTAACTAGAGTCCTGATGAAACCCATTTCGAATTTTGTTTCAATATACTGCTCAGAAAATAAAGGGAACTCTTAAACAACACAATGTAAGTCAATCACACTTCTGTGAAATCAAACTGTCTACTTAAGAAGCAACACTGACTGACAATCAATTTCACCTGCTGTTGTGCAAATGGAATAGACAACAGGTGGAGGTAGCGGTCCTGCTGCAGGTTGTTGCCCTGCAGCAGGACCTCTACCTCCACCTTTGTGCAAGGAGGAACAGGAGGAGCACTGCCAGAGCCCTGCAAAATGCCCCCCAGCAGACCACAAATGTGCACATGTCTGCTCAAATGATCAGAAACAGACTCCATGAGGGTGGTATGAGGGCCCGACGTCCACAGGTGGGGGTTGTGCTTACAGCCCAACACCGTGCAGGACGTTTGGCATTTGCCCAAAAACACCAACATTGGCAAATTCACCACTAGCATCCTGTGCTCTGGACAGATGAAAGCAGGTTCACACAGACGTGACAGAGTCTGGAGATGCCGTAGAGAACGTTCTGCTGCCTGCAACATCCTCCAGCATGACCGGTTTGGCAGTGGGTCAGTAATGGTGTGGGGTGGCATTTCTTTGGGGGGCCTACAGCCCTGCATGTGCTCGCCAGAGGTAGTCTGACTGCCATTAGGTACAGAGATGAGATCCTCAGACCCATTGTGAGACCATATGCTGGTGCGGTTGGCCCTGGCTTCCTCCTAATGCAAGACAATGCTAGACCTCATGTGGCTGGAGTGTGTCAGCAGTTCCTGCAAGATGAAGGCATTGATGCTATGGACCCCCCCCCCCCCGTTCCCCACACCTGAATCCAATTGAGCACATCTAGGACATCATATCTCGCTCAATCCACCAACGCCACGTTGCACCACAAACTGTCCAGGGGTTGGCGGATGCATTAGTCCAGGTCTGGGAGGAAATTCCTCAGGAGACCATCCACCACCTCATCAGGAGCATGCCCAGGCATTGTAGGGAGGTCATACAGGCACATGGAGGCTACACACGCTACTGAGTCTCATTTTGGCTCTGTTTAAGGACATTACATCAAAGTTGGATCTGCCTGTAGTGTGTTTTTTCACTTTCATTTTGAGGGTGGCTCCAAATCCAGACCTCCATGGGTTAAAATTAGATTTCCATTGATAATTTTTATGTGATTTTGTTGTCAACACATTCAACTATGTAAAGAACAAAGTATTTAATATGAATATTTCATTCATTCAGATCTAGGATGTGTTATTTTAGTGTTCCCTTTATTTTTTGAGCAGTGTAAATGTTACATTTTTGAATATTCTTAAGGACAGTGTTCGTGCTTATTGGGCTATAATTGACATGCAGTCACAGCCACACAGTTACCCAAAAAAGACTGTAAGAAGCTTTGTAAGAATCATCACTTTCATTGTTATCACAACATCACCACAACATATTGTGATTAAAATTTAAAGTCCATATCGGCCACCCCTATTGTGGATCCCAGAAATCTGGCCTTTACGGAGGACTGGCACAACATAAGTGAAGCTATAGGTCGTTTTCCACAAGTCATGTATAGGAGAAACCAAATGTGGTAAACACTGAGATGAGACGAAACCAAGATGTAATTATAATCATGTACTACAATTATGGTATACCTTGTGTTATTCTATTATACAAAATCCAAAAGAAATTAGCAGACTTTTTTTGCTTTTAACATGGCAAAAAGTGCAACTGGAAAACATATCTGCCCACAGTCTGAATACACAAAACGTGATCATAGCACTATCTGCCATGTGCAACATAAAACGATAACGATTTACTTTATTCCATCCAGAAGTACTTGCTATATAACACAGATTCACATCCTTCAAGGAATAAGAAGCGTCTACATCAGGGGTGTCAAACTCATTTCTATATAGGGCCACTTTGGCATCATGAAATCCTTAAAAGGACACTGGTTACACTTATATAAATGATACTTTTGATTTCATAATTTCAGTTCAGTGCACATAGAAATTGTTATGGAAATATCTAATCAGTTGTGTTTAATCAGGCATTTTTTGTAAAGCACAAAGAGTTACCTTGTAATCACTAAAACTGTGTGGCTTAGAGTCTACAAAGGGGGAGGTTTGCAGCAATAAATTCAGCATGGGAGGCACGGGAGGTCTTATGGGGTACGTTTCAAAATGGTATACGGTTTGAAAAGCTTTTTTATGGTTCTTAATGTTTATCTCAGATAACCCCTAAAAAACCACCTGTGCTTTTAATTAAAAGTTAGTTCCTGAGTTGACACTGGAGGATCTGTTTTTCTTGTGGGAAGATGGACACCTGGAGACTGTGTGTGCGTGGACCACACCCCCCAGTCACCTCGTGAGGAGCTGAGCGGCCTATAATAGACATGCAATTGGGGGTTTTCGGGCAAACAGATGCTTACAATGGCCGTGGAGGGGGACTTCGGTAACATAATAAATTAAGCTTTATGGTAACATTATAAGTGTTTGTCTCCCTTTGGAATTTCAATTGTAATAAATATATGCATATTATAAGTGTTTTGTCTCTGGTAATTGTTTTCTTCCTTTGCTGCCAAATCTCCGAACCGGGTGAGGCAGGCCTTACTGGATGAGACAGGTAGAACTAACAGGCCGCCTCGATAAAATATAAAAAAAAATGCACAGTAACGTAAAAGTAGCACCCTTAGGCCCAGTTTATACAGTTTATCTGCAAAAAAGGTGATATTGGGGTGAGTTAAACTTTGAACTCTCATCATTCTGCATCACTTTTTCTCTTTTTGGACATTTCTGGGTAGTTGTTATGTGGTGAGGGAAAACTGACATCTGGTGGCAGGATGCTCTCACTACACAGTTAAAAAAATCAACATTCACTAAAGGAGGCACAGTTTTGGTCACTTTATACACTTTAAAAGTATATATACCTCTACTTTCTGCAATGACATGCCTTCTTTGGCTCTTGATGGCCGGATAAATTGCCTTGAAGGGCCGGATCCGGCCCACGGGACTTGAGTTTGACACATGTGGTCTACATTATCTGAGTAGTTGAAGTGACAGAGCAGCTTTGTGAGTCAATCAGCGCATTCCACAAGGATCCGATTCATCTACATACCACCACAAAGGTGCACCGGTTTCATCTTTTCATGCTCCTTTTACTCGTTTCCTCCTATCCCTTTCCGAAAATCACAAGGAACTAAAACCTGATGTGACTCATCAGTATCGTGTCGGTAAATCCCATCCAACTGGTTCACCAAGATTACATTGTCCCGGGTTACATTATAGACATCTACTGAATTCAAATGTGTGTTTTAGGGAGGAATGGTTATATGCTAAGTAGAGGTGGGGATGTTAGATCATATTTTGATCCATGCGACAGCACGGTGAAGAATTTGCATTTGAAAGAGAATCCTTTTCCTCACTAAAAACAGAAAGTACCTGATACTTCCGCAAACCATGGAGTGTGAGCTTCAGAGTAAAGTCACAGAGAAGCTCTTTAAATCTACATAAAAATAAGAGGATGGCTCTTAATAGCGGGGGGGGTTAATCAAGCAGGAAATTAAGAGAAGGTCAGTTATTATATTCCCTGTCTGGATTAGTTCATCCCAAGCCCTTGTGGGACTCGCTGGCCAATCCATTATAGATAAATTTGATCTGAAACAACCCCTGCGCTGTAAACTGCAACCGTATATCCCCTGGCTTGTTAACAAGTAACTCAGGTTTCATCAGGGCCTGTGTGCGCTCGATAATGGGGAAAGGTTAATAAGCTAATCAATGAATGAGAGTCTGTGCTACCCGCTGCGGCCGGTAAACAATTCCAGGAACTCGGGAAGGATGCAGTTAGCGCTGACTGCATTTCTGCGAAGGTTGACACCCACGTTAGATGCAAACAGCTTTTTTTCCTTATCTTCTGTGCTTGATATTAGAATGAGAGATGGGAAACACGAGAGTGCTGCTGACACCTCCTGAGAGAAAAAGAGATTAATTTGTGTCTGGATCTCTCAGCTCTTCCCGCCCCCTCCCTCAGCTCGTACCTCAAGCCCCTCCATTCACCTGGTGTGATGACAAGTCATGCAGTAATGAGTTTTGTAAAGATTTTTTTCTAGATCAATGCCCTAATCAGTCACCCGTCGCTTGTGAACTGTGATTCACGTACTGTTGTATCCCCTGGCAGGCGATAGATAGAGAAAGCATTGATTTTCTCGGCCCTAGGCAGGACGGTGGGGGGTGAGGTTGGGGTGGGTGCTGGTGCAGGTGGAAGTGGTGAGAAAAGCATGTGGGGGTGAAAGGGGAGGGTGAAGGACAGACTATGGCCTCACCAAGGATACAGCCTTGAGAGCTCTGTGTTTTCTCACGGACGTGGGTGACACCAGCAAAGCTCTGCTTTTGTTCACGTCATCGCCAGCAGAACATTTCTCCTTTTAGTTGACAGTTTGACAACACAACCCCTTATTGTGTCTTAGCACCAGCACACCTCATCTTGTTAGGTATAATTTGAATAAGATTTGGTTTTTAAAATCTAATCTGACCCTTTAATTTATAGACTTGATTTCTGCCGTTCAGAGTTCTTTAAGTTTTAGAAAAAAAATCTTAATGAGTCCGTTTGTTGTGCCACTAGATCTCACATTATTGAAAGGCTGTCAATGTTTTTACTTTAAATCATTCAGTTCTTGCAAGGTGAAGTGAGTGTAAATAGTTTTAGATATGTTTTAGACTTAGGTTTCAGTGAGAGACGAAAATAGTTGTGGCTATTTCCTGTAAGGCTGGCTAAAAAACTTGGTTATAAAAGCCGTATATAATTTATGAAAACACAAAACGATTCTGTCCTTCTTTCCTTCCTTCCTTCCCTCCCTTGCAGCATTTAGTGTAATGGCTCCTAAAGCATAGAGTCATCTCCAATCCAAACTCAAAGTATCAGATTTTAGTTCTTTAAAATTATTTCTAACCATTCTTAAGAATAAGCCACATGAATCAATTAATCGCTGCTAGTGCTCTTAAATTGTTATTTTGTCTTTTAATTGTCAACATTTTTTATGATTGTTGTATTGGTTTAATTGATTGTCTTGATTGTCTTAACTGGTTTAACTCTTAAGATGTGTGCTGCAGGCTTTCTGCCCAGGCCCTTGCAAATGAGATCTAGAGCTCAACAGGATTTAAATTTGGTTAAATGGAGGAAATGGAATGAAAGGAACCACCTCAGCTAAGTGCTTTCCATAAGGAGGAGGAGTTGTACCATGATCCTCCTCTGGAAGATCAAGCTCTCATCTCTAAGGCTGAGCCAAGAAACCCAATGGGAAAAGTTCATTCCAGCCTCTTGTATCCACAGTCTTGTTCTTCTGATTTGATCCATATTTAATGACCATGGGTGATTTAACTGTTTAAAATCTTTGTGTTTGATCAACTCCACATTTGCAGTTTCAAGGATTGGACTCAAAATGTAGGAGATCAAAGAAAACCTAAGAAAAAGTAAGTTTGTAAAACTAAAAAGGTGAAAATGCTCTGATCCTTTGCTGGTTTTTACAGAGTATGTGGGGACTGGCTGAAAGGAGAATCCAGTTAATTCTGCAAACGGATTGAGAAGCACAAAGAGGCCATTTTTCTCTGTTCACTAAATCTATTCGATAAAGCATACAAGTTTGAAATACTAGAGAGTTCTACTATGTTAATTTAGATGCTTAACGTTTAGTTCTGGTCACCTAACACCATGAGCATAGACAATTAAAAGATAATACAACAGAGAAGGCAAACAAAAAGTGGTATGATACAATCCATTAATAACTACAATACGTTATAATACTATGTGAATCAATCCAATGCCACACAGTATGTTATTATGGGATACTAAGTGACATGATGCAATGTGATATATCGGGGGAAGGTACGATACAATTTAAAGCAACACACTAAATGATAATTCCTTTCATTATGATACAATCCTATACAACACAATATCTTAGAATGTTGTGCAACGTCATATGGTGCAAAGTTACCATGACATAATATGATCAGTGGTTTTTTATTTCAATCCTTGGGACCCACTGTTCTGCACATTTTAGGTGTCCCTCTGTGGATCCCGAGGACCAGAATTGAAAACCACTACACTATATCGTCCCCTCAGATTACTATACATTTATTCATGCAAAACACTGGATACTTTTCCAGAACCCACTTTCCAGAGTCTACGGTCCCTTACATCTATTTTAAAATACAAAATACTATGTTTCCCCATGAAGTCAGGGCAGAATTTTTGACATTGGGTAGGCTTTTAAATATGAAACCTCAATAAAAACACATACAAGAAGGAGTATGACACCAGGAATAAATGGTGATTAACAATTAACTGAAGAAAGTAAACAAGAGAGAAAAGAAGGAAGGACAGAGAAAAGGAAAAGAAGCTAACAAGAGAAAAAATGAAAGATATAAGAAAAGAAGAAATGGAAAATGTGAAGACAAGAAGAAGATGACAAGAGAGGAGAGGTAGGACAAAGAAAAGAGAAAAATCAAGAAAAGGACATAAGGAAGAAAAAGAAAGAAACATGAAGGACAAACAGGAGAACACACGGAAAGAACAAAGAAAAGACTTAAGTAAGAAAGAAAGGAAAGGGATAGGACACTGAAGGAAAAAAAGACACAAAAAGAGAATAAAGAAAGAAGAAAGAATTTGAGGGAGGAAAAACACAATGAGGTCCACAAGAAAGAGGGGAAGAAGATAACATTTAGACAGTATGACACGAGATAATGCCTAGAAACAGAAACATTTCTTCAAATTTCCTTTTCCATGTTTTTCCAGACATGAAAAAAATTCTGATCAAATCCTCTACTTTTCCTGACTTTGTTTTCAGAGTGCATAAGAACTAAAGTCCCCTTGGGAAAGTTTTTGTTGGATTCAAAGTAATGTGTTTTATAGTTACAAAATAAATATATAAGGGAGAGGATCAGCTGTACATTGTACTACATTACACACCACACTCTATGGCAAGGATGCATAACTCAACAAGACTCCAGATCTTTTGCATTTTTCTTGGTCAAGATAGAATAAGTAATTGATCGTGGCGGAACGCCACTGCAAAATAAAAGCCGCAACACTTTCAGAATAAAGTTTTTTTTAAAATATATGGTAAAACAATGTAAAGCATATGAGATGTATTTACCCTATATTGTGTATAGCCTATATTTGTGCACTTATAGTAATCATAATCTGGTTTGAAATGAATTTAAATATCATGAACATTAAAATATACTTTATTTTGAAAAACAAACACCGCTTGCTCCTTCATGTCTGGCTGCGAAGCTAGTGGCTAGTGTGTCGGGCTGCTTTCAGGAGGGAAGGATAACTAGAGTCCACTGTTGCCCATCTAGTGTCTTTGTTGCTATATTTAGTGACTATTCAGACACCTCTAGCGACTTTCTTTCAAAAAGCAACTAGCAACAAGCAACTTTTAGTGACTTTGTTTTAATGGCGACTTTACCAACAGCATCAGTTGTTCCCACGTCCCTCAGCGCTGTCTCACAGGCAAACCACAGCTGCTGCTACTGCCTCATCATGTAAATATAGTTTTTAAAGTACTCTTTTTTTGTTTCTGAAACAATGCCCTGAATTTGATTCACTCACAGCTTCAATCACTTATTCACCTCGTTCACTTTATGTGCTTCTGATAACTGACTTTTTGGTACAGTTTATTTTATGTGGTGTCGAATCAGGCAATGTAACACAATTCATAAATCATGTTGTAAAGGTAAGTTTTAGTTCCAAACACACTTAATCACAATTTTTAATAACCTTTTAGTCTTGGAAAAGAAGGGCTCCTACAGCCTGGGTCACAAAGTTATGACAAATATGCAAATTGGATGATATCACCACCACCACCACCCCTACCCCCCCACCCCCCAGAAAAAAAAAACACATAAAAAACGATACCACAGTTTAAAGAAATCCTAGAGGAAACCCTGGTAGATCATTGAAATATTTCATTAAGGCTCATAATATTGAACGTTGATCAAAATCTTACTAACAATGATCATATCATTGAATTTACTGTTTTACATGTTGCATGGTAACTTCAGGACAAGTGTCTGAATTCAAGCCTACATTACAAAAGGAGGCAACTATACAACGTCAAATGTTTTGTCAGTGCTAATAAAGTTATCCTCAGAATAAACCACCCTTTTATGAACCAGATTTTAGGTATTTCTTACCACTGGTTGAGTGCTGTACCCTTCCTAAGGGATTGTAGATGTAGCTGGTACCAAGAGGGCTCGTAACAACGGGGTACCGTCTGTTGTTGGATCTGTCCAATAGGCTGTTGAAACAATTGTGTGCGTTCGGGTCGTTCCTTTTGTGGTGGATGTGGCGGTTGTTAATGCTGTCGCCGATGAACGCCGCCTCGTTCACAAACACAGAGCCGACACCAGCGTGGTGTCTCGAGTTATTTGGAGGAGAGGCCTGACAGACAGAGAAAAATCCCACTTTAACGTTTAGGGTTGAATGGAACGTGAAATCAACAGTTCAAAGAAAATTCATAGATGTTTGCACTGTGTCCACAGCTACTTTAAACACTTGATGAAAGTTACTTGATATGTTTGAGAAACATAAGAACACACTCTTCACAGTATTAATATAGTAACAAGTAATTTATAGCCATTGTCTGTAGAAGTATATTTCACAGCAGAAATCTACTATGAAATGAAATTGCATTTCTAAGGTTCTAATAATATCATTGAAGTTGAATCTTGCTTTAGATCAAACAGCACCTAAGAAGCAAGCAACACCCAACATCCCCCAATCCTTGAGCAGCAGGGGCCTGATAAAATCAGAGTGACTCCCTGTCAGCAAAGTCTATCCATTTGGTCATGTTCAGTCTCCATGGTAACTACCCGTTGCCCTGGCCAATGGGTGATGGTAGTCTGCAGTACCTCTATTAATGCTTTGGGTTTTAGCTCAGGTATTCCCCACAGCACGTCTTCAGATCTAAACCCGACTGAGCATCTGTTTGGTATTCTCAAACAGAAGGTGGAGGAGAACAAGGTCTCCGAGATCCACTGGCACCATGACGTTATCATGGGGGATTGGAAGAGGATTGCAGTGGCAACCCGTAAGTTTTAATGAACTACAAGCCCAAGAGAGAAAAAGAAAAACAACGGTGGCCACACAAAATACTGACCCTTTGGGCCTAATTTAGACATTTTCACTTAGAAGTGTACTCACTTTTGTTGTCAGTGGTTTATGACTGGTATACACTGTGTGATTTTAGCAATTTTTACTCCATGCGACACACCATGCGACCTGGATCGAATTAACTTTGGTACGACATCAAGTTTGTTGGGTTCTCATTGTACAATGACCGTTTACTACTAAATCGTTTACGATGTACAAGAATCAGCAACTTCATCAGCATGTGCCACATCAGCGTATGCCATCCATCTACAGCACTGGCTGATCTAATATAAACAAACAAGATCAGCTGTTCAGCCGTATGCTCTACTCTTCAATCCCAAATCCTTCCAAAACAAAACCACAATCAAATAAGTTCCTTAAGAACCGTCAAGCAATAAATTAAAGAGATCTCTCTGGATGAATCTGTTTATTCAAATGCCAATGCCCTTTCTTTAATAACTTAAAAAAAAGTTCAGTTAAAATGTCCTTAGTTGAGAACTTGAGAACAACATGCAACAACACAACATTTGAGCGGGCGTAGGGAGGGTCGGGGTCTTCTGCACACCCCCGTTCTCCGATGGCGGCAAGGAGTCTGGGGCCTGGAGCGGGCCACTGTGTCCGGGGTCTTGGTGGGGGGCTGCGGTGTGCAGTCAGCGGCTTGCCAGGTCTGGGGCTGATACCTCTGCTCCCCCCAAGGGGGTGGGGGGCAGGGATGGCAAGGGTAAGGTGGGGGGAGGGAAGGGGTTTATTAGGTATTTAGGGGGAGGGGGGGGGCTCTGGCCGGGTGGCTCGTGCGGGTCGTGTTGGCCCGCCCTCTTGGGGGGGCCCGGTCCGGGGGGCGTCTGGTCTGGGGCCGGGGCCGGGGGTCGGGCACAAGCAGTCGTATAGTCGATTTGGGGTGACCCCCCCCCCTTTGGTCAGTGTTGGATGTGAGTGTCATGTGGGAATGTGTGTACAGCGTCTTTTTTTTTTTTTTTTTTTTTTTTTTTTTTTTTTTTTTTTTTTTTCTCTCTGTGTGTGGTGAGTGGGGCACAAGGGAGTGATGGGGTGAATGAGTTTTTTTTTTTTTTTTTTTTTTTTTTTTTTTTTTTTTCCAGGTATGGGTGTGGTCCGCTCCCTCTCCCAAGAACATCTCAAGTCTCCGCTAGGTGCGGAGCCCATCCCCCCACGTCCTGCCCTCCTCCACTTCGTTGGCGGGCGCCTTGGCCCCCTGGCGCGTTGGTTGGCTTCGGGTTTGGGGCGGGTTCCCGGGCGTGCGCCGGCCCGCTCCCGGCGGCCTCTTCGCGGGGCCTGGCCCCCCGGGGGGCGGCCGGGGCCCTTGTCGCGGGGGCGGGGCGCCCCTGGGGCCTCTGGCCCTCAGGGCCCATGGCCGGGTCCACTTCAGCGGGGCTAGCTGCCGGCGGAGCCCACGGGCTCGTCTCCGCGGCTCTTGGGGGCGTCGGCATAGCGGTGGCTGGGGGATTTCCTCGGGGTCGTCTCTGCTCCTTCCTTGGGGGGGGGGGGGTGTTGCGGATATCCTGTGTCGGCCCCTCCTGGGCGACCTGCTTTAGGGGCCCCTTTGGGAGTCCGGGGTTACGGGTCCCCTGACGCCTGTCTCTGTGCTCGGGGAAGGTGGGTCTTCGGTTCTCCACAATCACTATCAAGCTATTTCTGGATAATCTTCACCTAAACTAGTGCACTTTCACATCTCCCACAGGTGCTGGGTCCCAGGTATTAAGTGTTCACTTATATACAGTAATCTTATAATGTGTTTATTTATTTATTTATGTTCTTTCACTTTCTTTTTTCAAATATCACATTACACATGTCAGCTTACATAATAATATATATGATTTAGCAATGGCATCTAGGTGTTATTCGAGTGTAGCTGTTGCTTTATGTCTGTTGGTTGTGCTGTTCTTTTTGTGTCTCTTTCCAGGTGATGGAGCAGACAAAGAAGGTTTTATCACTCTCTCCCTTTTATCTCCTCTTTCTTTCACCTCTAATCTTTTTTTTCTTTTCTTTCACTTTTTCTTCTTCCTTTAGTCTCCCATTGTCATGTCCATATAATTTGAAATTCTCCTTGCAGGAATCATAATAAAGTTATTTACAAGCATAAATCAAGTGGAGCACAATGGCGAAAGCTGTTTGCTCCACTTGTAAAAGCAAAATCTGTCGAGCTCTATCTGGCATTGAGACATCAATTCCTATTGCCACATTGCTAGACAGGACACTGGGAAAAAAAAAAAAAAGTGTCCTTAGTTCAGTACATCAAAGTCGGCGACAGGCTAATTAAAAATAAAACAGGAATAAAAGATGCATTTGGGCCCAACTTATTCATCGGTCTTGGTATGGCCTACCACAATAAGTGAATAATAATGAAAGCTCTCAGTATTATACCAGGTTGTTACTGGTGTGCGGTGTAACATACACCCCGCTGATGGATACGTACCTGGTCGATGCTCGGTGTGACGGTTTGCTTAACCACCGGCGCTAACAGGACAGGCTATCCATGACAGCAATTGATTCTTTATTTGTAGGGTAGCACCGTTCAGGACCTGTGGAGCCTCTCGTACCATGACCGCTCTGATTAGCAGACGCAGGTCGTAGCAGCTGTAACACTATCAGATGTTTATCGAGGGTTATCTTTGGTCGCAAGACGCTAACAACGGCCGTCCTTGAACCTGACTCACTGTGCGACGTAAAATCACAGATTTAGAGCCACGACCAAAGATTCATCCACAATCTTCCAACACTCATTGTTTTTCATCTGCGATGGCCCAAAATCACACAGTGTGTACCAGGCATTAGACATTAGTGGTTGTGTGTCAAGTTATTTTAAGGGTGTCAGGGTTCTGTGTTTTCGTGCTCTACTAACTCTGCTCCACAGGTGGCTACAGTTGACGGGTGGGCGTGGCCCGCACCTGCGGCTCATCAGGGCTGCTCTGCTCTGGTTTAAAAGGAGTGCTCAGTCAGCTGGAAGACGCCAGAGTGTTACCCCGTTGTGGTATGCCTAGGCCATAGTCCTGTCTCCTGAGCTTTGTACCTGTGAGTTTTGAAATCCCTGTTTTTGGATCTAACTTTTGTCTCCTGTCTTCTCCAGTTTGTCGTGTTTTTGGATTCATTCACCCGTGTGACTCTGTGCCTCGAAGACCAGTCTCCTGAATCCCTGCCTGGCGAGCTCCCCCTCAAACTCCCTTGATGATACCAAGTCGGGCACAAGGTCTCCCTTCCTGGATTCACCCTGGTTCTTCCAGCTGCTCCTTGTGTCTACCGCTGGTATGGTGCTGCTCGAACTCCCTGCCAGTGTAACATCTGCCAGCCCTCCCGTCACTCATCAGAGAGCTTACGGTCACAGAACTCCTTTCCCACTCATCCTCCCCGGATAGGTTCTCTCTACTAAGTGGTAAGCATAGCAGCATCTGGAAAACTTCCCCTGGTTCGACTAGAGGTAAATCTTGTTTCCTTTTTTCCCCGCAGAAATCTCCGACCTAACGTTCCGGCCTTGCTTGCCGTTCACGCTGTGTGCATTCCTTCCGCCCTTGCCTGTTGCTTACGTTGTGTGCAAAGTCCGAATAGAGCCTTTAATAAACATCTTAAGAACTGTTTCTGTATCCGACTGTGTCTGCATGTGGGCCAAACACCTTAAAACCATGACAAAGGGGACATCACATTTCCAAGCTGTCCACTGACTACTTTACATTGTATCAAAGTGTCATGATTTCAGTGTTGTCCTATGAAAAGATATGAGGGGTGTACTCAATTTGGTGACATACTATATGGGCAGGCCTACTCCTATAGTACCATCTCCTCACGCCTGTCTACGGATCACTTCAACAGGGCTTTTCCACTGTCGAGTGGAAGCAGCCCAGCTAATTAGATACAACCTGAGAGTTTGTGCGTGTGTGTGTATAAGTGTGTGTGTGTGTGTGTGTGTGTGTGTGTGTGTGTCATTCGATCTGTCTATGACCCTATGAACTACTGCCTGAGGCTAAAACATTACCAGGGAAACATTAGGACCTCCACTGCCTCCGCTCGCTTTTGTTAAAGCACAGCTTTTTTTAATGCAGCCTCTGTGGTGACAAAAATAGATGAATGGAAATGCATACAGTAAGTCTGCTCAAAGCAACGAGAGCCTTATCAAATCTAGCCCACAAAGAAGCCCATGGTGGTGTGTGTAAATTAATGAGGGAGAAGGGGAATATTGTAACCTGAGTATGCTCATTTGTCTGTCTATTCTGGTGCAGATCCACCTGCCAGCATACAAAGCATTAATTCCAATTGAATGTTTTTATAGTATGTCATGTTAAAACTAAAAATCTGCGTATTTATGAAGGCAAATGTTTTCTATGAATAAAAATCCGAGAGCTGAGTCACCCCCAAAAATAAAATACGGGACCATTGATTGCCATCAGATGTTACCTAACTAGTAACCAGAGTTTACCTAATTTAATCTCGGTATAATATCATCTGTTATGCGAGGGTGATCAATTCTGGAGGAGTTGCAGAAATCCACAGCTCGATTGGACAAATCTGTTAAGTCATTCACTGCACAAGCTGGACCTTCAAATGATTTCAAGAAGAAAAACCTATATTGATAGAAAGCCACAAGAAGTCTCATTGGACTTTGCAGCAAACCAAACAGCTGACACAGCAAACATGTAGAAAGAAGGTGATCAGGTCACATGAGACTGAAATTAAATTCCATATAAATCAGATTCCTAGGGTTTCCTTTTTTCGTCTCCAGAATATAGCCCAAATTAGAAATATTCTGTCCAGGAGCCACACTGAAAAACTAGTCCGTGCATTTGCTACTTCAAGATTGGACTATTGTAATACTTTACTATCAGGAAGTCCACAAAATGCAGTTCAAAGTCCTGCAGCAAGAGTTCTGATGAAAATAAAAAAAGAGCTTCCTTTCACTGGCACTTCACTCTCAGATTGCAGGTCTACTGGTGGTTCCTAGAGTCTCTAAAAGTAGTATGAGAGGAAAATCTTTTAGTTATCAGGCATGAGGCAGTCCATGAGGCAGACACCCTGTCTACTATTAAGACTAGGCTTAAAACTTTCCTTTTTGACAAAGCTTATAGTTAGAGCTATCTCTGTAGTTATGCTGCTATAGGCCCCAGTGTGTAAAACTTTCACGCTGCTAAATGAATTACAAATTACCTCGCCATTAAGTGCGTAATAACTACTACGGAAGCCGCGGATATATCATAAATGTGACAATGTTAATACATGTCCTCCATGTATTAGCTACTGCTAATAGCTAATAACTATGGTCATTGCGTGAACTCGTTTTTTTTGGCACTGTTACTAAAGTCACTTGTATATTCTGTGAGTCTCAGTTTTTTGGGCTCATTTCTGAACATCCCGTTGCTTATTTGGGCTCAGAAATAAGCAACTATAAACATGAGTAAAAATACCTGCTCGCACTGCTGCGCTATGGACGTGAACGGGCTGATGTCTCTCCACCGCTCCCCGTACACACATACTCCCTGACAGGGAGAGGTAGACAAAGACAAACAAACTAGCCGTCTCTGCCAGGAAGACAGAGTAGTTGCTGCACTATATTGCCCTGTTTCTAACATAATGCTAGAACAAACTTCACCCTTATATTGAATTAACTTACCTGTCCAACAGAAAGCCTGTAACCTCTGCATCCATTTTTGATCCCTGCTCCCTCAGAATTGTCTCCACTCCACCTGGTAATAACAGCTGCACCGATATAGACTAATTTTCTCCCAGTCATTACATCTTTTTTTTTCTTATTTACTTTCTTTTACCTGTCGCTGGGCAAAGAGTGTGACCGGTCCTCCCTTTTAACAGAAAGCGTGAACTAGAATGATTTACAGTCATCTTTGCTTGTTTTATACTTCTCCACCACCGACAGGACGTCTTCTTCATATAGAAGACAGATAGGAGAAACACATAAGCCTGACAAATTTGTCGATATTATTAAATCTTTTAACTCTATGTTCTGTCTCTTCGTAATAGCTACATCTGGCCTGGTGTTCTGTTTAACTTGCAATGCCTTTACACTTTTATCTTTTTCTGCATCAGTGCTTCTGTGTTTAGTTGTGTATCTTTGCTCTGTCTTCTCAAACCACCAGTCCATCAAGGCAGATGGCCGTTCACAGGGAGCCTGGTTCTGCTGGAGGTTTTTCCTGTTAAAGGGGAGTCTTCCTCTCCACTGTCACTACATGCATGCTCAGTTTGAGGGATTGCTTCAAAGTCAACGACACAATACAGACAACTGTCCACTGTTGCTACATGTTCATCCTGGAGGAGTGAATGCTGCTGGTCAATGATTCACAGCAATCTGCTGGGTTTCCTTAGATAGAAAATGTTTAAGCAATCTGTCTGGGTGATTGGATAGAATAGACTTTGTGAAATGCCTTGAGATGATGAGTTGTAAATTGCGGCTATATAAATTAACTGAACTGAGGGGGTCAGAATTGATGGGAGGATGGATGGAGTTAAAAGGCAACCCTGAAAAAAAAAACTGTTAGAAGCTGTAAATAAACTACGACTGGGCAGAGGCTTAGCTTCTAGCAGAGCAAAAACCCTCGTCAGACCTACACTGGAATGGTTCATATCAAAGCAAAAAAATCTCTGGGTCTTATTTTCCATAAGGCCCAGAGAAAGTTCAGACCTGAATTCAATAAAGAAACTGTGATAAAACTTGAAAACTGATGTTCATATCTGGTCTCCATCCAGTCTGACAATCGAATACCATTTGCAAGGCGCAGTATATATGCTACATGTGGCAGATTAGTATCATCATTCACTGCTGGGACATTTGTTGGGCCCTAAGAAGCTCAGAGAACATTGAACCTTTATCCTCAACCCCTTTCAGCTTCAGGGCAAATTTCAGTAAGGCGCCTTTCAAACACAGTGTCAATAATTCAAGCCCTTTGGGACACAATTGATTGGTTCCTTGGGCTGCGTGCCTCAGGTTTTAATTATTTTTTGTTGAAGCTTTTATTTGCAGCAGAAGTTTATTGGTGAGCAGAGCTCCTGGAGCATGAAGACAAATGGGGCTGAAATTACTCGTTGTTATCACAGCTTGTATATCAAGGCTGGCTGAGCAGCTCTAGAGGAATGAGTGAACTGGAGAAAGCTGATAGCTCTTTGAAGAAGAACAATCTCATTAGTGAGTTGACCGTAGGAACACTGGACAAACCATGCTTCGTGTTAACCTCGAAGGGTCAAGAGTTTCTGTAAAGAGGATGGCTGGTTGATTTGACATCAGGTGGAGGTCCAACTCTTGTGTATGGTCTTACCTGATGCCCATCTAGAGGGATGACCATGTGAGGTATCATGGTAGGCAGGCTCCTCTGCCGTCCGTGCGTCCAGGCCTGGAGCAGCTTTTGCTGGTCTTCCAGACGCTCCCGCTCCCTCTCCACAATCCTCTGACCCTCCCTGAGCCTCTCCAGGCTCTGCTGGTACTCATCCAGTTGTTCTTCCAGCTCCTCCCTCTCCTGTCTCAGCTTCTCTGCAGCCAGCTGGCACTTTCTCTCCCTCTCTTCCAGCCTGCTCTCCTGCTCCACCTGCTGGATCTCCTTTAGCTGGCACTCTCGCTCCCAGCGCTCCTTCTCCTGGCGCAGCTGCTCCCTGAGCCGCTTGGCTGTGGCCACCTCCTCTTTGCGCTTCTCCAGGTTGCGCTGCTTCTCTTGCTCCTGCAGGGTGTTGCCGCGAAGGCCGTGGAGGTGCAAGCAGTGAGTGCGGGGCGAGTGCTCACTTGCTTGGAGAAGAAGCCTCTGGACCTCATAGCAAGTGTCCTGAATGGTTACAGCAGCCTGGCACAGGGAAGTAGGAAAAGAAGTGCAAGAGTTAAAAATTAAAATGGTTAACCTCACCACATGTGCATCCTCGTAGCAGGCAATTTGAATGGCAAATTGTGATGGAAATTATGATCAGGTTCAACTGGTGCTCTAGTTTATTTGTCCTTGCGTCCTCCTTACTGACAGAATTGTGGGTTTTGGTTTCCAACGCATGAAGGAATACAACACTTTGAATATGAAAATCACATTGAAATTAAAACCCCAAATCTAAACAGGAAAGACTACACACACACACACACACACACACACACACATAGCAAATGCAAATCCAAACACACACACACACACACACAGCTTCTCTGCAAAATTTACATTTTATAGCAAGAGAGGAGTGTGTGCATCATGAAACAAAAGGCCCCCCTGTGTCTCTGAGCAGAAAAAAGGATCTTTGGGGGAGCGCTCCTGTTGCTTGCTTCTTTTGGCTTCAAACAGTCAAACACAGAGCTGTTGCTTTGTTTGCTAAACTTCAGGCTGGTTCCCCAGATGACTTAATAACAAATATAGCTGTTTGGTGGCTAAACATAGATGAGTGGAGTCAGTTCCACAGTGCCTTGCAAAAATATGCATATTGACTGAACTTCTACAAATTCCTATCAACAAATAAAATTCTAGCTGGCCTTACATATCCAGCCCACTTTATTTTGATAGATTTTAAAATAAAATCAAGAGCAGCCAAACAGTATCATGGAGACAAAAGGAACACCTCATAGAATACTATTCAGTTCATTAGCTGGAAATTGGAAAGATTATTACACAACAGCAAACCTATCAAGAGCTCGCTGTCTGCCTAAACTAACAGGCTGTGAAAGGAGAGCATTAATCAGCCCAGCCGCCCAGAGGCCAAGGAACTCGGAGAACTGAGAAGGTCCACAGCTCAGGTGGAGACTCTGACAACGGGTCAACTATTAGTAGTTTACTCCATAAACCTGGCCTACACTGAATAAATGAATGAATGAATGAATGAATGAACGACTGAGTAAATTATTTCACAATCCAGTGAGTTTAACTAATAATATAGTAATATAGTATATGTATATATATATATATATATATATATATATATATATATATATATATATATATGCTGACAGACAGCCACAGAAAGTTTTATTTGCAGTTGGTCACAAACCACAGAGGCAGGTGAGACCAACATTTTACCCTTTGACCTACATGGAAAATGCAATTTGTGGCACAAAACTAAAAACTGCGCATCGCCCTGAACACACCATGCCCACGGTGAAACATGGCGGTAGCCTTTCAGTTTGACAATGACCTTAAAGATAGTGCCAGAGCTACACTACACGTTTTATAAAGAAGATTTAGGTGCTATTAAGGCCCAGTTAAAATCTAGCCTTACAGACGGGCGGATAGACAGAATTTCCGGGGGTGTGAATAGTTTTGCATGGCTCTACATCTGTAGGACTGCTCCTACCTGCAAACTGTAGAGTAGCTGAGTCAGGGTTTGGACACTATCAGCAGCCTGAAAAAGAATCAAATAATGACACAGGTCAATAAATCAATCATGTTTTTTACGCATTATTTAATATAATTGAGAATTAAGATTATTCACAATAACAAACTGCACAGGGAGTTCAGAATACATTTCACTTATTGTCTTGGTGGTGGGGGGGACTAATACATCCATGAAGTAATTCCGCCCCCTTCAGGCTAAACTAATCCCTACAGCATAATTTAAGCACATTACCTGACAGGAGCTGATTAGAAAACGATTCATTCTTATCCGAGTAATTTACTTCACAGGTCACAAAAGCTGCAGAGAGCAGCGCAACTGCACTAAAGGCTTTGGAATAAGCGTCCGAATCTATTTTTAATGCTGTAAGAACCTTAAGAGCTAAATGGACTTCCCTTTATTATGAGTTTATCAATAATTCAAAACATTAAGACTGAAATGTAATTCTAACAGGCTGTGATACATTATTAAAGGAACACTTGGCTGACATCTGTAAATAGGGTGGAAAAAAGCAACCTGGGAGAGACCATATTACCTCTGCAGCACCACCTTTCCTGCACTGCTATACAACAGCAATGGGACGTATTACACCTTGAAGCTACAATAACTCCTTACTCCAAAACAAGTTCAGTTTTCATTAACAACTGGTTGCATGATCTAGAAAAATAACCACTATAAGAGATTTGTTTTTACCTCAAGGTCAAGACTACTGTTGTCGTTTTTTTGCAAGACAGACTGAAGCTCAAACGCATTGGTCTGGCTCCCCCCGTTGTCCTCGGAAGAGTCAGACGCGGGATCCGAGAGTGCAGAGGGGCTGACGGGAAACACGGAGTCCGAGTCCTGGCTATGACTCGACAGAGAGCGAGCCTTGGAAGACAGCGCAGCTTTGAGGCTCTCAGCTGGAAAGCAAAGAAAGAAGCAGAAGGAAAAAAAACAAAAAATGTGGCTGAAATGAAACCAGAGTTCTGCTGCAACAGTGGCACGCAACGAAAAACATAAAATACAAGCACGTCCACATTTTAAGTGACTGGTTATTTGTGTACCGGGTTCCCACAAATGTTGATTTTCAAAGTTCTGTACTTTTCCAGACTCAAACGTCTCTTTTGAGACTTTTTTTTATACAACAATCTAGCCATTTGAGAACAAAACATTTATCTAATAAGGGTTTCTGATCTACATGTTCCATGAAACAACATAATTTCTAGCTTTACCACATCTGTCTGGGTGAAGGGCTCTTTAGCCAAGGATTTTTTTTAGCATGTGAAAAAAACTTAGATCAATTCTCTTTAAAATTCCATAACACTTAGATTTAAATCTGGATTTGAGATTCACCAGGTGAGTCAGTCAGTCAGTCCAAGATCAGAATCTACTATTTTTTTCTTCAATCAGGTCTGATTGGCGAGTCAAATACTGAAAAATCTAATTTTTTTCTCTGTTTATTCAACGGATCAGCATTTTTAATCTATGAACACATCAGCCAACAGCATGTACTTTGAGGCACTATTTTCACATTAAATACAATAAAATATTGCATCTGCAACACATTTTCTCCCTTATGTGTCACTTGCAGAAAAAAAATTTAACATCAAAATTTTATTTGGCTGGTAGGACCTCAAGCAAAGCAGGTATTGGCCAGAAAAGGCCTGAGAGGTGCATTTCTAATCTGGACTGGATAGTCATGCACTATTTAAAGATTTCTTTGATCGCAGCTTTTTACATTGTTGGTTGAGGTTGTGAAGAAAGAAATTACAAAATTTTGAGTACCTTAACCAGACCTCAAAACCTGTTCTAAGAGAGTATATATATATATATATATATATATATATATATATATATATATATATATATATATATATGTGTGTGTGTGTGCATTTGTGTCTTTCAGAATGACCAACTAAGTCGGAAAACTTTCTACTGAAAACTTTAATTGTTCCATATTTATCCAGGGTTTAGATGATCAAATCAAATGTTCTACTTTTCCAGATTATACAAGACAGCATAGAAACCCTGTATTTACACTCATTTTTGCCATATATTTCAGCTAGAGTAAATGTTTAAAGCACATACATAAATAAATGGTAAACGGCTTGTACTTGTATAGCACTTTAACTAGTCTGATGACACTAAAGTGCTTCACACTACAGTCAGTCATTCACCTATTCCCACCCTAACGGTGGTGAGCTATGTTAGTAGCCACAGCTGCCCTGGGGCAGACTGACAGAAGCGAGGCTGCCAATAGACAGTAATATATATCAGTATCATGTAAGTAAAATATGGGCAAAAATGAAGCTGAAGTCCTCAAAAGTATTTCTCATTACATTTCTAGTAATGCACTTTATCACCCAGATATCATTTGCAATATACAATTAAAAAGAAACTTTAGAGCAGAAAGTAATATAGCATTAATATGCAATTTGCTCATTAATTTAATAAATAGCAAGTTCAACTGTTTTGTCAAAGGAAGTTATATTTTCCATGTATAACTGGTGTTGCAGAGTCTACCGCGATTCCAGTGTTACCTTCTTGTAGGGCGGCAGCCAGCAGCCCAGCAGCCTGCGGCAGCTCCTCCGCCTGCGGCTGGACCAGCAGCCGTGCCTCTACCAGAGCAGCATCCTTCCTTCCTGTCAGAGCAGAGAGCTCTGTGTAGATCTGCAGCTTCTCCTCCAGGCTGGAGCAGATCTGCTGGTCCTGACTCGTCAAGCTCTCTGATGCGCAATTTCAGACAGTTAAAGAAGTATGAGGTGGCTACGCCCAGGTAGCAGAACATACACTACATCCGCTAGGGGTGTCTTTACCTTGCAACTTGAGGATCTTCTGGAAACGAGCCTCAGCAGCGCGCTTCTCCTCCTCGGATTCGCTGGCACATTCCTCTGGCTCTTCTGGACAGCTGAGAGGCAGCAAAAGCCAACGAAGAAAGGACATATGTTTTTAGCAATCAGTATCGAATAAATATCTATCTGTAATGCTTTTTCTGCTTACATATAGAGAGCTTTGCAAAAGTATTTAAGGACAGATGTGTAAAACATTTTCACATTTTGTCACGTTACAACCACAAATTTTGTATTAAGTGTTGAATATTTTTCCAAACAAAAATGTAAAGCCTCTAAATAAAATCCACTGAGTAGCTTTCACAAGTATCTTGATTGGTATATTGTGTATATTTGTGTGGAATTAAATCGCAGTGTAAATGTAGCTGTTCTTTGAAGACCTCAGAGGATAGATAAACAATATAGTTTTGATCCAAAAGCATCATTAAAGAGGATCTTTTAGTTTATTTCGGTTGGCAGAAAACTAAAAACACTCCCCTCTAGTTATGTTACCTCCAGTAACCTGCTGGGGGCGCAATTGTTCAGCCAAGATGTAAAGAAAGCCATAAAGGCATAAATGGGAGCAACATTTGCATCATTTGACCTGTTACAATACAAAGGCTTTTACGGGTGTTTAAAATTAAAGAGGCACATTAAGAGCAAGGGACACTACAGAAGGGTCAGGGGTCAGAGGTTAAAACGGTTTTCCATAATAAAATAGGTAAGCTCCTCAGAAACGCTGGTTCTGTCCTAGGAGGGCGCCTTGACCCAGTGCAGGTGGTGGGAGACAGAAGAACCCTGCCAAAAATAACATTGCTGAGGGACCCCATGCATGAAGCTGTTGCAGAGCTGGAGAACATTGTATTCTTCCTCACTGTGGTACAATAAAGGATTATTCTAGTCTATTCTAAATGACATCTTAATCATTTTGACAAATAATGGAGCCAAAAACAGTACTTATCAGTGAAGCAGCCAAGAGGGCCTTTGTAACTCTGGAGGAGCTGCAGAGAGCCATAGCTCAGATGGGAAGTTCTGTTTACAGAACAAGTATTAGCAAAGAAAAAGCCGTTGTTGTAAGAAAGATATAAGTATCCCAAGTTTGCCACCAACCATGTAAAAGAACCCCGGTAAACATGGAAAAGTTTTCTGTCACGTGCTCTGGTGACGTAAGACTCAAAATTCACTTTTTAGCCTACATGTCCAGCTCTGTATGTGGCTGAATACTAAAACTGAATAGCAGCCTGAGCACACCATGCCCCTAGTGAAAGCATTGTGCTGTGGGGACGCTCTCGTTCAGAGGGGACAGGGAGTAGATGGGATGATGGGACTGTTGGGGAGGTTCCCCTTCCAGCAGCAAAACAATCCTGAACATACAGCATGAGCTACAGTGGAATGTGATCAAAGCCCATTCATGTGTTGGAGTGACGCAGTCAGGTCTGGACCAATATCAGGCAGAAAATCTGGGGCAAGACTTGGCAACCGATGATCATAGATATTCTCCATCCAATATGGCTGAGCTTGAGCAAACAAGCATGACAAAATGTGAAAAAGGATCAGGGCATATTATTAGTGAAAACTACCGACCAAAACACACCTTTCCACAGCCTCTCTGATTAGCCTCATCCAGGTGTTTCGTTCCTCTTTGGACGAAGTGTGGACCTCGTACATTTCTGGGCCTGCAGAAGAGGCGCTGATCAAAAACATCCCCTTCTCCTCGTTCGCCACTTCCCGAACTATTAACTTCTGCAGTGAAATGACAGGAGGCTTTTGGTCCTGTAGAGACAGTGTGAAAAATTACTCAGCATGCTAACGGCAACGAGCTTATTGACCGCGTGACATTGCAACAGCTAGCACTGCAAGCTCACCACTGTAGCAAATGTATATTTCTGGTCTTTTTCTTGGAGGAAGATGAGTGCATCTGTGAGGAGGAGTGCCAGGACATCTAGGCAGAAAGCATTGTCACAATTTCAAAATGGAACGCAATTTTCATTATAATAACACAAACATGTTATTGTGCAGCAACTATCAGCTGGGCATTAGAATGTTCTTACCCTTTAGACGACCCGTGGCGGTCTTCCACAGCAGCATGCCCTGGTATCTGAGGGTTTGACCCGGCCCCATCATGTCCTGCTTGCGAAAGGCGAGACCGCTCTTCAGCTTGGCACTGCTGCGGTTCTCCATGCGGTTCCACACTTCCTGTAATCTCTGGTGGCGCTCATATTCGCTGACTCTCAGGTCCACAGCTGCTATCACTTCCCGAATGTGGGCCAGAGCTTTTGAAAGGTTTCCATGCTCCTCTGTGTCCTCTGGAAGGTCAGGAAAGACCACATCAGACAGAAAGATTTGGTTTCCTTGTTGTCACTTGGATGTAACAGCAGAGGGCAGTAGACACCTAACCTTGAGTATAGTGTAGGATCCTCTCAAGCAGCACTGGGTACTTTGTGATCCTTTGGGTTACCAGCAAAATGCACTCTGGGATCTCTCTCCGTCGCACCAAGGAGTTATGACCTTGTTGCTTAAAAAAATATTGGATCTTAATACATAGTATTTAACTAACCTGAATTATAATGATGCTAATTGAGGATTAAGACAAGAATACCTTAATGAAGCTTTGAAATCTCTTGTTATGCAGCAAGAGATCTTTGAAAAAGCTGACTGCTTCATTGTGATGACTGCAGAACTCTCCATACACCTGCTTCATTTTTTCTCCATTCTCTTCCGAAAACTACAGACAAGTTTCATTATTGCACTGGAATCTACTTATTTGATGAGCACAAAGGCAATTGCCAAAAGCCAGGCTAACCTGTTGAAGCAGGATGTCTCCGATTTGTTGTATCAGGTAGTTCCTAAGACCCTGGGGCTGCCCCGAGCTCTGGCGCCGCTCCTTCATGGCAGTGAAGAAGGCGTGGTGGAACCCGAGAAGCTGGTCCAGACAGGGAAACACTCGCTCCACAGCTTCGCTGTCGAGCTGCACTTCTTCCTTCATGCCCCGCCGGAAAACCTCGGCCATGATGTGCAGGGTCTGCAGGTGGTGGAGCTCAGTCTGCATCAGCTCTGTGTTGGAGGGTCAACAATCAACCACTTGATCAACACCATGCTGAGCATCATTGTAAAGTGAAGGGAAAGTGATCGGTTTCTCCATTTCATCCAGTAAAAATAGGAAAAAAATCGGAGTGTATTTGGATTCAGAGCCCATGCCTTAACCTTTCTTTTCCAACCCTGGCCATACTGTATGTTTAATTTAGAGTTGTTGTCCTGCTGAAAGGTGAAGCTCCACTCCACTTTCAAGTCTCCTGCAGCTTCTAAAACTTGCCCTACGTTTAGCTCCATCCATCCTCCCATCAAGTTTAACCATCTTCCCTGTCCCTGCTGAAGAAACCCAGCCCCACAGCATGATGCTACCACCACCGTGCTTCACAGTGTAAACTTTGGGTTCTGACTGATGTAATGTTAGTTTTCTGCCCACAGTGTGATTTACATATAAGTTAAAAAGTTCAGCTTCGCTTATATCTCCTCAGAGAATTTTCTTTAAAGGTAGCCACCTGTGCCTGTGAGACAGCGCTGAGGGAATAGGGAGACCCCATACAGCTCTAGCAACGGTAGACAGATTGCTGCTTTCCCGTGAAGTTGCTAAATTGGCAAAAACAAAGTAAAGTCACTAAATTTGTTTCTAGTTGCCTTTTTGAATAAAGGTTTTTAGAGGGGTCTCAACAGTCCCCAAATATGAGTCGCTATGTAGGAAACACTGGACTGAGAGCAGCGCAGCACGTACTAGCCACCAGTAGCTTTAGACACTAGCAGTTTCACATCGAGACAGACAGGAGCTGGAAGGGTTGGTTTTTTCAAAATAAAGTAAATTTTAACATCTCACAATATTCAAATTCATTATAAACTCTGATTATGATTAGAATAAGTGCATAAATATACAGTTGTTATACTATATCAAATGCTTTAGATAGTTTTACATTTTTTATTCATTCTGAAAGTGTGGTGGCTTTTATTTTGGTGTTGTGGTGCGCCACTATCAAATACCGGAAGCAAGTAGCAGAAACTCCACTGTCAAGAGCTCTCTGCAGCTCCTCCAGAGTAACTATGGATGTTTTGGCTGTTTCTCTGGTTAATGCACTTCTTGTCTGCCCTGTCAGTTTAGGTAGGTCATCCCTTGGGAGGTTTGCAGTTGTCCCATACTTGTTAGATTTTCGAATGACGTATTAAGAGCACCTCTGTTACATGTTCATAGCTTGGGATATTGTTATAAAATCTGATACTGCTTTGAACATCTCCATAGCTTTAACCCTGACTGAACTGTTGTATTCATTGGTCTTCATGATCCTGATTGGTCACTAAGATCACAATTATACACATATCAGAATAAAGGGGGGTGGATGCAGATGCGGGCAAGACTTTTCATATTTTCCATTCCTTCCATTTTCTTCTATTTCACAATTATGCACAAATTTATCTTGGTTTGTCAAATAAAATTACAATAAGACGCAATAAAGTTTGAAAATGTTATGTGTGTATGAAGGCTTTCCCAATGCACTGTAGGTGTCAAGAAAAGAAAACTGCCTGTGCCAAAATGTTACTCAATCTGAACAATTATGGGATTACAGCAAATGAGAAAACGAAACATTCCTTTGACATTTGCTTACCATAGATAACGTCCTGCCTCTTGACAGCTCGTTTGTCTTGCCTCTTGCAGAACTTGTGCTCCACCGTGAGACTCCATGACTCGGCCTCATACTCCGCAGAATCAGCTAATATGTCACTGTAAGTGTGAATATATGAGTCCACACAGTCTGAGGAGAGACAAAAGAACAAAATCACTTTCGATAATTTTTTTGTTCAATGAACTGTCTTCGCAATGTCATAAAGACAGGGTTTTCTGCTTTTAATTCTTTATTTTTCTCTATTGTTCTTCCCTGTCAGGAAACAAACAGCCTCATTTTGAGCAAGCATATGCAAAGAAATTCAGTAATAGCAATAAGCTATAAAGAATCTGGGTTTTGGTTTTCAAATCCTTATTAGCGTGAGTTTGGAAGAAGCAAAGCTTAACTATATGAATCTTACTCCCCTTGCTTCCACAGCAATGTCAAACTGAATGAAAGATTTTTTTTACCATCAGACATATAAGGCAAAACAACCAAGCGTGTTGATAGTCAATACATTTCTGAAGTCCAAATACCATAATCTCACTTTTATGAACATTGAGATTGACTAAAGTTTAAGTTCCCCTAAGAGGTGATACGTAAGAGTGCATAAGGAAACTTTTCATATGAAGATTAAGGGTTCCACAGATTAGGACTTCATCCATAAAGCAGTGAAAGAATTGGACTTTTTTCCCCCAAAAAAGAAGGGGCGACTCTGATGTAAACCCTGAGTTACCACAAATGATTCAAGCAACCACAAAGAAATAATTACCAGAGAATTCACAGATTTTTACATTAACGTTTAGAAACTGATTATTTCTAATGTAGTGGTTTTCTGACCAACATTAACCAAGGTAAGTTGCCCACAGGAAACTCCAAAATAGGATCTTTGTTTCGATGTGTCAGTGTTTACACCAAACCCATGTGCTAGGAGGTTATGCTAACAACAACACTCTCTGGTGTGGAAGGTTTTTTTAAAGCAGTAGGACTTAAAGTTAGCCATTTTCACAGAGTCAGACAGGTGTTCAGCGTGGGTCGCCTTTTTTACATTTTTAAGTTAGGGAACGGATCAACAATCTCTAAACAATATATTCAAAGATGGCTTATTTACAGTTGCTAATTATTAAAATGTCAACACTGTCCTCGTGTTAAAATAACAGTAAAACCCTGTTTTACAGCAAATGAAACAGCACAGCTTTACCTCTGCTCCTGATAGCTATACTGTATTTAGTATTTTGATTGGTGTTCATTTCAATTTTTTAAGAGACATCAGAATTCGCCAACATTTGTATTGGCAGCTCAAGGAATTACAAAGAAGGATATCAAAAATCTGCGAACTTTGACTGGTGCATCTCTAATTTTTGTTTTGCTTTTTGTATAGTTTCAACTACAAGTCTTACTGCTCTCATACCTTCTCCGAAGGTTGACTCATTAGAGGCAGAGGAGCCCGGAGTTGGCAGGAGCTCCTCTGAACGGCTGCTTGGCTTCAGGGCTTCAGATTCTGTCTCTGAACTCTCGCTGAGCAGACTGTATTAGAAAGCACAACACGTGCATGTACTATAGCTATGATCACACGAATCTATGTACAAGGCTGATTGATCACTGACCTGTCACTATTGGGTAAGCTTCCAGGCAGAGGGCCTGACTGTGTCACAGCCTCTTTCCTCTCCTTTGGGGTAAGGACAGGTTGAGAAACAGAAATAGGGATCATAGAATGGGGGGTACTCTCTCTCACTGTGAAGTCTGAGGGGAAAAACAGACAGAGGTCTGTTGTTATATCCACAAAAAAAAAACACCAACACAGAAAACAACCAACTTTCTGCATCAATTTGTTAAATCGGTAACCTGTATGAAAACAGTAACAGTAAATCAAGTGATTTTTGATTTGAGGTCTGAAATCTGCTCACTCTGTGGAAGGGATGCTGTCTTGCTTTTCACCACCGTCATGGCATACCTATCCTGAAGTTTCTAAGTAACGTAAGAAAATCTGTTTAAAACTCTGATCAGATGAATTGTTTAGAATAAGCAGAAACAAATAATCAAGAGCGGACCAACCTTCAAGCACGGTGGGACAGATTCCTTACAGCTCTTATGGACAATAGTAGTGCAACCTGAGGGAGGAACATTAACTTTGGTACATTAACTTTCTGTTGGATGAATCCTGCGCGTTTGAATTTACCTTTCACCCACCTGAGCAGTGCAGAAGGTCCTTTCCAGAAGCTGGTTTGTCACACACCACACACGTTGTCGATCCTAAACAGGAGCCCGATCCAAACCGATGGCCATTCAAATGCCTATCCTTGCCTTCTCTGTCCTTCCCTTTCCCCTTTGGAAACCATGCCAGAGACATAGGTGTCAACAGTGAAACCATAAAGACATATTTACACACACGTATAGTATAATAGTTGGATTAAATACAAGCTTCAGAGAACGTTTTGTAAAGTTTCAACTTGGTGAGTTAAATATCCCTCGTGTCCGCAGGAAAAAAAAGAGGCGCGGCGGACACAATCTCCGCCTCTTTCCAAGGCACAAGAAAGCAAAGTGTAGACAACACACTGAAATCGGGAAGGGTTTCCAGCCTCTGTGCTGACTCAGCAACACAGATTAATCATTGAAAGGAACAAGGCTGGACACCATGTTTGGTCTGTCGTTCTGACCTTGAGTTGTTCCCAGAACTGTTTCCTGGTTGGGTCTCCCAGAAAACAACTAGACAATCACTCAGTTCATACTGGAGACTGGAGCTGGGAGTTGCAATGCTCCAATGTTTTTTTCATATAGCTCGAATACTAAAAAACAAAACTGATACTGAAACCATAATTTATTTATTTTTTAAATACAGTGCTCTTGGTCAGCATCGGTAGGCTGAATAATATTTGCAATGTTTTGTTTTAAAACTTGACATGAGACATTTGTTGATATTGAGTCTCAATCCACAACTTTAATAAAGTTAATAAATCCTATGCCAAATATATGCTTGAAAGCTCTAGCTTTGAAGTACCATTAAACAACATACTTTATTTCATCCTTATTAGGTTGTCTACATTGGTATTATGATAGTGTCATACCCAACTCCATCACTAGTTAAGTTCCAGAAAGGATGGGCAATCTTGAGTTCAACAGTACCTGTAGTGGGATTTTTTTTAAGATAAGACAAAGATGATGAAAAAGGATTTGGAAATTCATCACAATCCTTTTGGATGAATATGGGCATACAGTCAGAGCCCTACAAACACCCACGGGACTCAAAAACCAAAGTACTCATCATCATCAGGCTACTTTGGTACCAGTTACATTAGGGCGAGTAACTACAGCACTAAACGCACATACTTCATATCTTACCCATATAACTCAAAATGTATCATTTTTGATACAAATATTTCTGAGACCTCTACCTCTTCAAAAAAGTCAGTATTATTCTGGCATACAAGTGAATATATTTTACACACCCTATGTAAAAATGCAGAAAACATGAAGTGAATATATTTTACACACCCTATGTAAAAATGCAGAAAACATGAAGTGATTTTAAAGGGTTAAATCTATTGACGTTTATTGATGTTCAAATACAACCAAGCTTGGAAAGAAAATCCAAACAGCAAAATTAACAATCTGAACCGTAACATCAGTTTTAGGGGTTTGCAGACATCATCAATTAGACTTTACTTTTTTCACAATTCTGATAAAAACATTTTTGTCTCTGAAATAATTAAACCATATCATTATTGCTAATACTTTGTTCCAGGCACTGCAGTATGTCAGACCTGTTTTTATTGACAGTGACATATACTTCATCCCAAGGACAGCCTTAATGCTGCACCAGTTCACCGGGTTATGACTATGAGGTAAAGACACGTCCTAGCCCATGTCACTTGTTTTAAAACATTATATCTGATTTCAGAACTAAAGCTACAGTCTTTAATGAGCTCAAGTCTTGCTGCTGCTGACAAAGTTTTTCACGTGTAGCAGTTTGCTGAAGTGCTAAGCTAACGGTAGCATGTTTGACATCTGTTTTGGTATGGCTTGTTGATAAGTCATATTTCAGGATGATTCCGGTTTATCCCGTGGGGGCAAAACAAATACAAAAAAAGCAGTTCTACTTCTTCATAAACTTTGCTTTTAACATCACAGACTTTAGAGCAGCTCTCTATCACACCAAGAGCACTATGAGCTCAGGGAGCAGAGCAGGTCACATGACCCAGACAGACTGTAATCTCCATTCTAAATGATTAAACACTTAATTGTTCGGGTAAGCATAAACCTCGAAGACCAACTAAATAATGTGCATTCCCAATAATACAGTTTAGTGAGATATGCACACAAAGATGGTGATCTGGTTCACTTTTTTTTTATTATTTGCCATGTAAACCACAGCTTGCTATTTAAAACCACAGGAGCTCCACACAAAACATAACAGACAGTGCAGCAACAACCGTTACTATGGGTCTAGAACCTATTGTCAGGGACTCCAATACTTGTAATTGTAAGAATAACTTGATTGGGATTCTAATTTAAAATTTTGGATCAGATCAGGACATTGATCAAAGCAATGTGCTTTGGGGGTAATGGGTTCACCTTGTTCTTGTTGCGTGTGCTGGACATCCTGTTCTTGAGAAAGCTGAAGGTACGAATGACTTTATACTTCTCCGAGTCTGCCTTGGTTGGTATGTTGCACTTTTCCAACTCTTCCTCTTCAATTCTGAAGGGGGGGGGGGGACAATAACAAAAATACCAGAGATTTTTAGCCCCAGTTTGAAAGTGGATGATTGCTAAAAGGCAGAGTCAAAACTGTCACAGATTTTTATTTTTCCCTAGGAAGCAAAAAATACAACAACATCAGGCAAAACAGGCTGCTTTTGAGATAAGTCCCTATGCATATGAAATGCATCAGGTTAGTTCAAGCTGCAAAGGTTCATCCAAACATCTGACGTTTTTTTGGCGCAGAGCATTCCCAAGGAAATACATAAAGTAAATGCAACGACATTAAAGGAGCAATAAGCGATATTTCACCACCAGGTGATGCTTGAGCAATGTCTGTAGACCAAAACAAGATGTATGACAAGCCGCACCTCTCTCTACCTTCACTCCAGCTGCAACCAGGACCCTCCTTTCCCCTCCACTTCTCACCCGTCACCTCCTATGCGCATTTGCAAATGATAAAAACATCATCTCCTTTCGGAGGAACGTGTCTAGTGAAGAAGTAAATAACTCATAACTTTATAATGCTGTTAGCAAGAGAACATTTTGATCTGCTGGGGGTGTTCTCCGCCATGTTGCTCCAACAGGGAGGGGCTAAGCCCTGAGCGGCAGCTGTGCACATGCTGGCCCGGCTATTTAAACAAGAGACTGGAGGACAACACAGAGGGATGCGGTGTGATGTCATACCACAGTCCATCTGAAAAATTACATTTAGTTCTTCACGTGACTATTCTTTAGTTCTTTCTATCTAAAATGACGACATTTCGCTTTTTGCTCCTTTAAGCTTCACAAGAATCCTTTCGTTAGTAAGTGAAATGTAGGAAAATGGTGTTCCTTCTCTGCATTGCTGCGAAGTGAAAGAAAGTAACCATTAGTAAAGGTGTTAAAGGCTAAAAACGTGCAAAATGGCAAAAGGTCTCTGGTGCATGTTACAGAAAAAAAGTTATTTTAAACAAATCTAAAGCCAGATGGGGAAGATGCTAACAGTTGTTTTGTTTTGTTTTTTTGGGTTAGTTTCTTTGGCTGCGGGACAGTCAGGGAGAGGTCAACAGAGGTGAATCCTGTTCACATACTCTTTGAGAAACTCAGACAGGGTGAGATGCTGTAAGGACTCTGCCAGCTCAACGCTGCCCTCATCATCAGCAGACTGGGCCCGTTTACGGAACCTAACCTCTCTGAAAAACACATGGACACACACAATGAAGCTTTGTAACTGCTCACGAGAAGCCATAGACATAAAGGACATGAGCTTAACCTGCAAGCCATTTAAGCTCAAGGTGTGACTGCAAAAAAAAAAAGAAAAAGAAAAACACCAGCATCTCAGGTAAAGAGGTTGATCTGTGATCACAGCAAGATTATTAACTTTTACAGCCAGTCTGGGATCTTCCTCTAGGACTAACTACTAACTAGTTGTCAGGGAGGAGATGGATGACCTTGAATGATTTGAGCTAAACAGTGAGGTGAATATAAAGTACAGTGGTTTTATTTCTTCCAGCAACAAGTGAGGTTTTTACAGCTACTAAGCTGAGCTCGCAAGTCAGTCAGTCCTATGACAAAAAGATCACTGAAGGTATTCTGAGGCACAAATCCAAAGAAAGGGAGACGCAGGTATATGTATGTTAACGTCTGCATTATCCAAAAACCGAAGAATAAAACAGCAATAACAACAGCAGCAGAGTTTAAAGAGAGCTCACTGTCACCAGTCACACACAATCTAGTAGGTTTCCTACAGCTTTTTGATTTATAGTGCCTTGCAAAGGAATTTACACCCTTTGAACTGCTTCACATTTAAGGACGAGTTGCAAAAAGTAAGCTATTATTGAATTAAAAAAAAAAGCCACAAACAGACCCGTTTACAGGTCATTTTACGGACACATGGAAAACAATGGAAGAAAGTGTTTTTGGTTCAGATGAGACTAAAATTAACCTTCTCTGACTATGTTGAAAATGCGCTGTGTGGTGGAAAATTAACACTGCACATTATAATGTAGAAACCAGCGTCATGCTCTGGGGAAGAGACAGCTAAGACGGTCATAGTTGATGGTAAGGTGGATGGAGTGAAATACGGAGCAATTCTTGAAGAAAACCTGTCAGAGGCTCCAAAAGACCCGTGGAAGATGTTCAACTTCCAGCGGAACAATGACCCTAAACATACATCCAGGGCTTTTATAGAATCTACTAAAGAATGAGTGGAAATTTAAAAAAGAAATTGATGTTCATGGATGTTCTCCATCAAACCTGAGTATGAGTTGCTTTGCACGGAAATATGGGCAAAAACTTCAGAGTTTCTTTTCTGTATAAAAGTTTTTGCTATGGCTAACATTCTATCTGCTGTACTTGAAAGTTGTGCTCTACTTTGTGTTGGTCTATCACAGAAAATAGCATTAAAATACAGTTACGCTTGTTGGTTATAAAGTGAAAACATAATTAAAAGTTCAATGTAAGTTGAGAAAAATAACAGGAGAACAAATACGATTGCAGTAAATAGAATAAGCACCTTTTATCATTAGACTGCTCTGATATGCTGGAGGCTCTCTGTTCTGTGGAGAGAAACAACAGAAGAAGTCGTTAAAGTCATTGACTGAAAACCAAGAAAGTCCCAAAAAGACATCAAAATAAAAAAAGACTTAATGCCTTGATCACTGTGAGTCTCCTACTGGTTCAGATTTGAAAGCAATGGGTTAAAAATGGTGGTTAGTTCTTTGTAAGTAACAAAGAAAAAGTGCTTGAACTTGTTCAAGCACTTTTAATTGATCTAAAATTATGTCCTTTTAAGGTTGTTTTTTTTTTATATTGGCTTGATGGTCTCCTAACTGCCTATAGCGTTTATCACCAGGATAATGTCTTTGATTTTTAAAACATAAGAATTAAGCAATGAAGAGAAAGAAAGAGCTAAAATAGCATGTGAAGCCCAAAAGCTACTGAAGGGAATGGTGTTGTGTCGGTCGGTAACAGTCTATCACAGTTTGCGCTTTGCACAGTGTTTGGTAAGTCTAATTATAAATCCTGACTCTTCCATCCTCAATGTTGCATCCCTTACACACACTCACACACAGGTACAAGTGCTATCAGTGACGGCTGGGTGTGGTGCAGTGGCTGCAGGTGTCCAGTACTTACTACCAGGGTGGAGCAGAGACAGAGACAGGGTGGATTTAGACAGAGAGAGCGCCTGAAGGAGAGATCGGCTGTGGCTGACACTGTGGAGAACGCCATCTACAGGGCACAGTGGACAGAGGGCTGCTAACACATCCACTACAAGAGGAGGGTGCAAGCTATCAGCGTGTACAGTACAGTCAAGTTCGAGCAGAGCTACGCAGTTGGCCATTATGCAGCTGTGTTTGTGTCACTTGAAAAGCATAGAAAATATTTTATTTTTTTCAGAAAATGTAACTTTTGTGTTCGTTTTCCTTGCTGATACTGTACTTCTTCCACGTCCAGATGGCAGACAATTATGTTGGCAGCCCCCGTAAAGACGTGCAAAAATGAAAATAAATTCAGCATTTCATTTAGTGGTTTAATGTCATACTGACAAATGTTATAAAATCCAAAATTTTCCTTTTGAACATTTTATTCACTGATGAAAAATAAGCTTAAAAGAAGAAACAATTTCGAACCAAGTTAACAGTGGCACAAACATTGGTTTCCCTGCTGTTAAACACTTTGCAGAAATCTCTTTTGCCACTTATGCAGCGAGATCTTTCGCCGTCCCTGTTTTGACGGCGTTTCTAGATCCATCCAAGATCCTCTTTTATTCCCTTATCTCTTCAATCTGCAGGTTTTCTAAAGAGCTGGTTTCTAAGGATTTGTTATAAAAAAAAGGTTAATTCTGTGGGGGTGAAACATTTCACTTTGATGAGTTTGGATCTTTCTTCTTTCAAAATAACTATAACTAGTCATTTTTAGTATAGTTCAGCAGATTTTTACTTAAAATCTCCTGGTAAAAGGTTTATGATGCACCATGCACTCTAGTGAGGCTCCCAGCACCCACAGCCTCACAGATCCTCCACCACACGACACACAGGGCGTCGGGCACTTTTCCACCTATTAGTCGTTGGCATCATACTAGTCCCACTTATACAGTTTGTTCAATTCTCACATGATTCAGTTGTTTCTGATGGAAACAAGAGGTTAGCATGTAGACACGGTCTAATGGAGGTTTTGGTGACTTGGTAACCCCAACGTGCCCCTCTTTGGTGCAGTTCTCTGACAATAAGCTGTAAGGATCTTTTTTTACCACCTCACAATACATTTTTCTGACAGCGAACCTGGGAAATGTTATGTGAACAGCTGTTTTTGCAGGTTTTTCTGGTTTATGAAGGTCAACACACAAATCGAAGGGTTAAAGGAGCTAGGCCTCTGTGCCACATTACGTCTATACTCCCAGAAAAAAAGGAGGAACATTTTGGTAACTTATTAAATTTATCAAAAACCTTTTCAAAGATTATCAGAAACATTTCCTCAACAAACTAAAGCATCAATTGAAAAATGTTGTAATTACATTTATTTTCAAGAAATAGTTTTTTAATCCTAACATAGTATTATTTCCCATACTGAAAACATAAACCTAAAAAAATAAAGATTGGATTTTTAAATATGAAACAAAATGCAATAAAATATTATTTTTCATTTTTACACTTCTATATATGGGGTGCCAAATATGTGAAGGAATTTTTTTTTTTTTCAAGTCCTCACAAACAGCGCTAATTGGTGTTCTGGAGTTTTGTACAGTAACATCTCTTTGCTAATTACAGTAAATACAGTCAAAACAACCACGGCATAATACGATCATTTCTCAGCTTTAAGTGTGCTCCTTTTCTTGGGAAACGAAAGGAATGCTTCTTTTCAAACAAAACATGCCGCCTAGACCAACATGAACTTGAACTTGACTCTACTTTAAATTAGTGTTAAGACAGTAGCTGCAAAATGAACAGAATATCTAAGGTTATTTCATTAGTGAAAGAATACAACAGGAAAATTATGAGAGCAGAATTTATTAGTGATGTGCTGGACTGAAATTCTCTGGGTGTTGTGTGGACTGCGTTTTACCAACCAGGGCTACCTTCTGATGGGTGGTTGTCCCGGGGACTGCGACTAGGACAGAACTTTGAGTACGAATAGGAATAAGAGCGCAGTCGAACACCTTCCTCACTCAAGTCCTACACAGTGAAAAATAACTCGAGGTTAAAAAAATTCCTAAAATAAAAAAACTGATGCCACCAGTAGGTGTGAAAATATTTCCATGAATGTGGTACTGCTAAATTTACTTTGGAGACGGGTTCGCATGCTGAGGCTGACTGGGTCCGGGTGCAGCTGAGATCAGGAGCTGGACGGGGGGTTTCTTTCTTGTCTTCACTTTTGCCAATATCTGAAAATAGCCGGGAAAGCAGAGACTTTGGCACTGGAGCTTCTTCCTCACTGTCCACTTCCAGGGCCACCAGACTAGGAGGGGGAGAAAACAATAAAAAAAAAATCAGGAGTCGCGCAACATAACGAACTCCGGCATCTGGAGACTGCAATGAAAGCAAATGTAACACCTGATGTCGCAGGTTTCCATTGGCGGGCTGTCTCTGTGACTGTTCAGCTCGGTGGAGGGCCGACGGCTTAGCCTCGTGATGGCCTGATCAACTGGCGAGAGAGAGAGCGAGCCAGGTATGGAGGCAGGGAGGAGATCTTCTAAGTGGGAATGGGGTGGAGGGGTGTCAGTTGCCAGAAGAAGGTCCTCTGGGTCCCATAAACTGCCATCAGTGCCCGTGCTGTCACTTGTCACATCATCTACTTTAAATTTAACGTCCTCTTCACAACTCTGATGGTAAATAAAGACATTTTAAAAAGAGGTACAAAGCAAAAACACACAAAAAAAAACAAAGATGAGGTTTCATTGAAAAAGAAAATGTACAACCTGAGTCGGCTGTGCAAGGCTCTGATTGCTGCCGATGATCATGGAGAGTAACGAGTCTGAAGCACACTGACTGAACTGGTTCTGAGCTTCAATATTCTGACTGGGGTGCCCATTTACTGAGGTAAACACACAGCAAAATCTCATTACACCTTCAGTATGCTTTGTTATATCTTCTCCACATATTTATGCTCACTCTTTCTATCTGGGTATGCCAGATTCTTGTTATTATAGAGAAGAAGGCTTTATTAGCGGAGTGCTTGGTGAGAAATGACTTTTAAATAGTACCAATTCATCACAACTTTAGCTAAGGCATGGATGTCTGTTTAGAGACGGCAGCTTTCAGAGTAACCTAAAATGATTTGACAAATTACCCAGGCAAAAAGTTTGTAAGAAACACACAGAGAAACTTTGAAATGCCAAATTCAGAGAACCGATTATCAAACATGTCACAATACTGGACTATTAAGACATATTTACTTCTCCTGGCCTGTTACCTCTTGCTTTATTCTGGTTCAGCATTTTCTTCAATTTTTTTTTCAAACCACAACGCATCTGTCTTTCTTTACACAAATGACAAGGCTTAGAGAAAAGAAAGAGAAATGTGATGAGCTGCTGCATACCTGCTCCTGTTTGACCTTTAAAGGATTGTTTTCATAAAAACCTCCACACATCATCCTCACCGACAAGCCATGTGTGTTTCATGAAAAAATAAGGTGGATTATATTGACTCGCTCTGAGTCAGAGCTCTTTGTTGTGCTACATCTGCTTAATGTTTAGGATCATTCTTCTAAGGTAAAATGGTCAGGTCTTAAATCTTGAAAATACGATGACTGACTTGTCTTGCTATAAATGATATACATTTCGTGATAAAAATGAAAAACCATAGTACTTACATTGAAAATTACAAGCATATTTTATACATTTCATAAATTAACCCACCCAGTTGCACATTTCTTTGAATCTGAGTATGGTTTTTTTAATAACTGTAAAGTTGGTCATACTGTACAATCTCTTTTTTGTTGCTATATTTTTTTTACCTTGTGTGAATCTCCATGCTTCAATTGCTGCTTGTACACCTCAATTTCCCAAATGAGGAGCAACGAAGCATATTTCTGGTGAGCACAACTCCTGCCTATATCTTAGCATATATTCCAATCACCTAGGTGGACACTTAAAGTTAACTGAAAACGTATAAAGTTATCCTGTGTTGCTGCTGTTCCCTTACACTGTTAATAGTTTTCTTAAGCCTACAACGTGTAGTTCAATAAAATGTGCATTTTTAGTAAGAGTCTGATAATAGTGTATTTCTCAAAGCTAATGTACTAGCGAACACTTTTCCTTAAACATTTTCAACACAAAATCTTGATAAAAAGTAAACATTGGCCTGTGACACCTCTGTTTTTTGTTGTTTTTTTTTTCTGAAGACATCCTAACTATGTAGATGTCTTTTTAAGATTAACACAATGCTAGTTTTATTATTACAATTTGCATATCTCCTGAAAGTCAGCTAACGTTAGCACAGTTCTCAAAGCTAAAATGCTAAACAAACGCTTTATCTTAAGGCTTTAGCTTCGAAAAAATATGAAATGTAAAAGATGTGGTGGGTTGCCTCTGCAGTCTTGGTATTAGTGCAAATCTTTTCATTGATCTTGACATAATGTGAACTTTTATAGTTACGATTATCATCTTCCCTTAAAGCCTGGTAATATTAGCATATTGCTCAGTTAACATGCTAACCACATCCTTTGCATTAAAAGGGTTCAACATTTAAAATGTTATAAAAGGTAAAAGTTGTGTCAAACTAATGATGTTGTCTTAGTAATGACTTTGTTGTAATGCAAATATGTGCAAAAATGAAAGAGTATATCTATCATGACAATTAGCATTCTCATTAAGCATGATGTCTCTTGCATATCTCTCAAAACTAGCATGCTTAGCAGACCTTTTGACCTAAAACTCTACTGAAAACATACAAATTGAGTTGTGCTTTGTTGTTGTTGGTGCCTTTTGTTAAGTTTAATATATAGTGCATTTTTAGGATTAGGCCTACAGGTATAATCCCTAAGAGCCTGCTAAATATTAGTACTTAAGTGATATGCTAATAAAATATAATCAATATGCTGGTCAGGTTCACATATTAAGCTTTAGTTTAATCATGAAAACATAAAATAAATATGGTCTAATTTATCACTTTAAAACTCATATTTAAAAATTAATCTTTAGAACCTAAATAGATTTATACGACAGCTGATGTGTATGCCTCACCGTTGTCACCAAATGTGCATAAATATAACTTAATAATTGTTTTATATAATATAATGGATGCTTTAAAATGAGAAGCATCTTTGTAAAATCGACGTTGAAAAAAAACTTATTATGTTAAGAACTACAGATGAATTTTTGCTGTAGTTTTCTTTTTCCAAATGTATATATTGATCATTTTAGTTTTTTGTTTAGTTTTCTTGAATCTAGTTTTGATTTCATCCCATGGACAAGTGTTGACTGGTAATTAGGAGATGTTGAGGCCCTAATGAGTAAACACAGTTAAAAAGTCACCAAAATGTCAGCAGTGAGGACTCATATGAGACTTGAATCCCCATCGATTCCTTAAAAAAAAGGAGAGAAGGGATTCATTCCTTAAATTCGCTTAATAATTTGTATAGTAAACTTTTATGTTTGAGGTCCAGTTTTAATCACTCTTCTGTTATGTCCTTTTCATAAACAGAATAATATGAAAAGAAGAATCCAGGAGAGATGCTGGAAATGAAGCATCATCTGTTATAAGCATCAAAGAGAATGCCTCATTGAGATCACATTTTTAACATAACAAATATTAGGATTCACAAGATTTTTCATGCCAAAAGGTAATGGTGCACAGGCCATAGATCTCAAAGACAGTGGTTTATAGGATGTTTGCTCTGTCTCTGCTCCAGCTGGACCTTTATTATGGTTAAACAATGATACCTCATAAATCATCTAATGGATATTAAAAGCTCAACAATAATATTGTGCATCCATCCTTCCATTGTCTAGCCCAGCTTATCCGTGCAGGGTGGCCGGGGGCTCGTGCTTATCTACAGCGGTTATTGGGCTAGTGGCGGCGTACCTCCTGGACAGGTCACCTGTATTGAACTTCCAACTTCAACAAAAGCAAATTTAACTTCCAATAAAAACAAACTTTTTTCACAGCTTCTTTTCATCCAGAAGTAGATTTTCTGACTAACTAAAGATTATGTAAAAATATTTTTGGGCATGACTATTTTTTTCAACTGAGCAAACATTAAACCGTAGTGCACTGACTGATGAACATGCTGGAAGTAGTTTAAATCTGTGGGTGCCATGTAATACCCTAACATCTGAGGTGGATAAAAACCTTTAAGAAGCATTTTAGGTTATTGCATTCGTTATGAAGTCACTATTGTATAGATTTGCATTTTGACAAAAACGATGATCTTTTTTAAAACATATTAACTGTTGTCTCTTGGTGAAAACGACTCACAAACAGCTGGTATAAACCTGGCCGGCCCAAAGCTCAAGCAGTGGCAAAAAAAAAAAAAAAAAAAGTTCAATTGAAAAACAAAAACTTCCGGCCAGATTTGCAGTGGAACTACCCGTTTCAGAAACTGGTAAAAATGGACTTCCTTAGACGTCTGGGGGAGCCGCCTTTTTTCCTGTGACTCATGTAGAAAAAGCATCAGAAAGCAGCCACACGTCGTTTTATCATGAAACTAATAAAGCAATGCATTTTTTTTTACATGTTGCAACTGGAAGATTCATTCAAATGTGGGTACCTCAAAAACAATTTCATGTTTTACACACGAAATCCTAACCTTCATAGTAACTGGTAGACATGTTTATCAAATTCTAAAAAGTAATGTTAAAGGAGCTCAGTGGATCTATGTGCAATGACCGAACAAAGCCTGTAGTCCAGTATTTGTACGGTCTATAACTACGTGTGCCGTGGCAGCATATCTGCAGGAGTGGTAGAATAACAGTGTGGAAAATTGCCCTGTTTGATGAGTGCACTTTCCACCCAGCCTTTGATGTCGGAAGCAGCCAAGGCTGCACTAATGTAAAGGAAATCCTGGGCATCTCGGAGGCATTTCCTCTCTGCTGCTCTCACACAGTAAAGACACTGGAGTTCAAACACACAAGAGCAGATGGTTTATATCCAGGCTGGTCGCTAATTTCTCCTCTTTTCAATGCACTATAAACGTGTTCACAGTCCTTTACCTTTTACACATTCTGTCGTTCTACAACTACACAGCTGCAGGTCTTTTAGGTTACAATCTTTGCATAGCTAGAGAAAAAGGTTGCTGCCCATTCTTCTTAACGAAAAAATGCTTAAGGTCAGTCAGATTGGTGGCATATTTTCTGACTGTCAACATTCGATTTGGGGCAAAAAAATGTTTGACTGGGCCATTTTAACACATGAATATGCCTGAATTCAAACCACTCTATTGTAGTTTTAGCTGTCATTGTCCCCCTGGAAGGTGAACCTGGTTTGTCAAATATTTAGCTACATCCATCTTCTAACAAAATCTGAGCAGCTTTTCTGACCCTGCAAAAAAAAAAAAGCATTGCTGCAGAATAATGTTGTCACTACTTTGTTTTGTACGGATAGCGTTTTTAGGGTGATGTGTAATGCTAATTTTGAAAAAAATTTGCAAGAGAGTCAAAAGTTACATTTTCCGTTAATTTTCTACATTTGCAAAGAGATTTGAAAAACGGTGTTTCCTTTTGATTCAGCTTTACATTACATTCATGCCTCCAACCTGCAAAGCAGTTAGCTGATGTTGCAGGACAGCAGCGTTGCCAGCAAAGTTTTTTATAACGGCTTAAGTTAGATGTGTTTAAGCTTGAATATAGTAGGAACATTGCAGCTTGGTAAAACCACACTGTGTTAGGATAAGAAGACTCTTCATAAACTAAACAATCTAACTAGAGACTAAATATCGGTTGCTGTCAAAACAAAAGGCAACCTGATCATCACCATTGGTGCATCACAACACTATTCTGGAAACGTGACATTTAAACCCATGGCTTTTAACATAAAGCTTGAGAATCCCACGTCTTTCACATAACATCCCACCCTATACAATGGCGTCTGTGCTTGTAGCTTGAGAAAATGTGAAAAAGGTATGACTGCTTTTGCGATGCATTGTGTATATACCGCGTCTTCATCTTCCTGCTTTTGTGTTTAAATCCAACCACATGCACAGACATGAAAATCCTAACTCCGTCCGACCCGAAGGCTGGTGACAGATTAGTCTCCGCTGGTAGACGGAACGTCACACTGCCTTGCTCCAACAATAACCGACACGCGCTGAGTTATGCCGGTGAACCCAGAGAAACTATTATGATCATCCTACCAGATCTGGAAAAAAAACAATAACTCTGGCTGCCTCACGCAGATGCAATAACAACTAAAGTATTCCACTAAACACTGAGTTTAATCAGCTAATGCAAGAGAAAGGGACTCTGCGATGTTTTTACTCAGAAGAGGCACGTTATCTTAAAGTGCGTTGTCCAAAGTGTCAGCAATTGCAAGCCTTTTAGTTTATGAACATTCCAGCTCTGTCATGCAGACATGAAGCCTCTGCCTAACCGGGGACACTGGGGGAGGGGATGGCCCAGCAACAACTCCAGGGAAATGGGGGAAGAGAGTGTGGGGCGCATCACCCAGGTCAGAGAAATTCTGAGTGGGACAAGCCTGACCCCATTCCCGTCTTTGTCCAGATGACAGGGCAGATTCCCGGACTCGCAAACTGCATCGCTGTGGAGTCCGAGTGGGACACAACCAGAACAGGCCTCCAAAGGTCTCAGATGACTGAAAGAAAACTGCCCCTGCAAGTCAGACAGGCATGCATCTCTCCCTACGTCTGTGAAACAGCAACTATATTGATTTCCAATGATGTGATTGAAAACAGCAGTCCGCCTGCATATTGTGCCAGTCCTAAAAAGGATTCCCGTGGCTGCTCGTGTGCTGTTCTTACACCCCCGCTGCTTTCTCCTGCCACAAAAATGTTGTTGTCTTCTTTTAGGGCCAAACCTTTCGTCATTTAAGACAGATACGAGAATATTGTGCTTAAATAACAGAGTGGAAAAAAGTACAGAGTTTGATGAAGCAGAGAGAGGGATAAATACAGATAAATCATTCAGAAGTAGTAGGAGAAGAATTACCAGACAATGAGGATGAGTTTTCCTCTTCACTATCAGTGTCGATTAAAAACAAAGTCGGCTGATCCTCAAAAACCTTAAAGGAAATAACAGCAAACATAGTAAATATAACATAACATGCGGTCCAGGGATGAGTACACATTGTCTCTTTAGTTCTTTGCAATATTCCCTTTGAATTTCCACATTTTGCTACGTTACAACCTCCAACTTCACTGTGTTTTATAGGGATTTATGGGATAAACCCAAACACAGTAGTGCATAGTTAGAAAGTGGAAGGAAAATGATTCTTTTACCAAATTTTACCAAAAAACATTTGTAGCATTTATATTCACAGTTCTTTAATCCGACACTCATAACTAAAACCCACTGCAATCAAATGTCTTTTAGTTACCTAAATAGAAAACAGAATCTAGCTGGGTTTATACATCTGGACTTTAAGGAAGAGAAGTAAGAAGTCCTGTTTAGGGGAAGAATGTGTTCTGATGGAGATCCGAATCAAATGTTGTTTGCCAAAATGCGAAATTTTAAGTGGGACGGAAAGCTGACATTGCACATTGCTCTAAACGCACCATCACCGTACTGAAGCATGATGCTCTGGAGATGATAGGAAGATCTGTTTTTTATTTTATTCAAAAAGAGAAAGTTCACACTTCTAACTAAATAAACAGGTTAAATACAAGTGTTTCTTATATTTTCTCTCGTGGTGCAGGAGCTAGGAGTTCGTCCTGTAACTGGTGGGTTGCTGGTTCACACCCCCGTGTCAATCGTCTCAGTCGCTGTGTCCATGGGCAGGACACTTCACCCTCTTAGCCTGCTGCTAATGATCAGAGAACCTGGTGGTACCGATCGTCTGAAAGCCCCACTTCTGTCAGTCTTCCCCAGGGCAGCTGGGGTGAATGACTGAATGTCAAAGCGCTTTGGGGTCCTCAGGACTTGATAAGGGGCTATACAAGTACAGCCAATTTACCATTTTCTGAATTTGTGCACAGGCTACTTTTGATCAGTATCTCCTGTGCCCAATGTAGACAGGCACAGATGGAAAGGATGGATGGAGGTAAATACAGGGCTAATCCTGGAAGAAATCTGTTAGAGGCTGCAACCAGCAGGGAATGACCCTAAACACACAGCTAATGTCGCCATGGAATGATTTCGATCATAACATATTTGTTTGTTAGAAGGGCCTAGTTAAAGTCCAGATCGAAATCTAACCAAGAATCAATTGCAAGAATAAAAAACTGATATTCACTGACGCTTTCGAAAGATATAACTGAGTGGTAGCAACATAGCAAAAAAAAATCATTCTTTAAATCTGCAAGGATGATGAACATGGCGGTTCTTTAAAGTATTTACACAAGGGGCTGAATATGCATGCCACACTTTTCAGATTTTTGAGAGTAAAAAAAAAAGTTTAAAAGCATTTGTGATATTCACATAAAATACATTGAAGTATAATTGCTGCAATGAGGGAACGTTCTAAGGGCTAATGCAACCACTTGCAAGGCACTTTAAAGGCAACATGGAGTTACGGGTTTGATTTAAAAAGGCCAAAATCTCTCTTTTTTGTACCTTTTTGGACATTTTTGGATGAATACTCACATTGTCCGCCAGCGGATTTCCATCTACATTAAGCTCCTTGCTGAAACCTGTGCCAAAAAAAAAAAAAAAAAACATTAAACAAAAAGGTGTTGCATCAAACACCTCCCTTTTCCTTTAAAACCCAAAAATAAGTTGTGCAGAGAGAACAAGATGAGGGCTCTCTCCTAGCTCTTCAATCCACAGATCCAAAAGCAACAAATGAGATGTTTTGCTCGTCCAACGCAGCTGGTCCTGAGAAAGAACACACACTCCCTGCTGAGAAGTTGTTATTTCAAGAGAATTAATGGAGGGCTGCAGAAGTCGGGACAGGGTTAAGGTCAATACTGAAGTATACTTCCTGCCTGGCTTCATGAGTCGATACCACCATCAGCCATCTCTATGGTAACCAAGAAGAGTGGCCCCAAGTTAAAGCCAGAGATACAGAGCATGTTTGCTAGACAGATAAACGAAGAATAACCGATCCAAATCTTTCATTGTGTGGGCTTTCATACCAGCCTGAACATGTCACTCCGAGGGAGGGTAGAAAAAAAAAAGGGAAACAATCGACTCGTTTTCTGTCTACGCGCAAAGGACGACCAAACAAACGTGCAGAGGACAACTCCTTTTATGGCATTTGTTAAAAGTGTTTTATTTTTTTTTCTAGTCTCTTTAGATTGTAAGTGATGGATGTCAGACGAGCCCAGTGTTTGCACAAGTGAATCCGCGGTTGTTCATTTCCTGCAGCCCCACAGTGAAGCCTAAGCGCTCACGCGGCCACGCTGAGGCTTCACATCGCAGCCGTCTGTGCCTGCACAGAACAGGACGCCGGCGATACAAGCTCTCAAGCTAATAGTTAGTGGGACTACTCTGGAATCCTTTGATTAGTAGGTATGACACCTCAAACACTCATTTAGTCAAGAGTGACAGAAAATATTTTGCTCTGTTTCCCAGGGTTGACAGCTCTATGAGAGGAAACGGCGTGTACACAATCAGGGGATCCTCTAAACACAGGAGGGTGGCGCCGAAAAACCGCTTTGAAAATGAACGGACGTCAACGTGAATCTGTGTCTAGAGTTACATGTCAGGTAGTATATTCATCCCGACACTTATTATACTCCAGTGGGAGGAGGTCAGCCGTCTCTTTCATACTTGTGGTATGGGTAAACACTGGATTGAACAAGAAGCATTTTCCCATAGGGTGTAGGTTAGGTCTTCAGAAATGTTGGAGTACTCAGAAGTCCTTGTCGAGAGTTTTGATAAAGTTGTTGATTTGATCAATGCAAAACTACTAAGGCTTCACGTCAGAGGCGAATGAGTCTGAGGTTAACAAATGCACAAAGAAAAAAATACTATTCATTCACCCAAAGTGGAAAAAAAGCAACACTTACCTCCATCACTCAGAGGAACCTCATTTTTGTGGCACTTGTGTTTCCGTGCACCAGCTCTCAAAAAGTTCATCTTGAACAGAAACAAATATTTTTTTTAATTAGTACTCCCATAAAGACAGCTGGAGATAGGCACCAGCACCCCTCGCGACCCCACAAGGGATAGATGTGTTAGAAAATGGATGGATGGATGGATGGATGGATGGATGGATGGATGGATGGATGGATGGATGGATGGATGGATGGATGGATGGATGGATGGATACCCCTGATAAATGCCAGAATTTTTATGTTTCTAATGCTTGCCACCTGCTGATGCTTTAATACCCGTCCATCTCTTGTCAAGTTCACCGACTGCATGTTAGGGTATGCAATAAGATGCACTGGAGTTTATTTCAGCGTATCAGGGCAAAGTGAAAATCAAAAAATCAATTTCTTTCCACTTGACAGTTATATACTAATTTGTGCCGTTCACTTAAGATTCCAAGAAACTACTTCCAAGGTTGTGGTTAGAATGTAACAAATTTAAATATTTCATGAAAAAAGGCTATTTTTGCACTTTGCTTTATCTCCATGGCAATAAAACAATGCAACATCCAGATTCTTCATCTACGCCAGTCCCGCATTCAGGAAAATCCAAAGTCAGAACAACGAATCAAACGTAAGGTGTTCCCCTTGGTTTCCACCCACCTGTCTGCAAACGCTGTGGTCTTCCAGCCTTTCTTTTAGAACCATGATGGCATCCTGGGGGCATCCAGGAGCCTGTCGCAGAGTAAGGAAAACTGACTCTGTTCCTGGACAAAACCTCAACATGCAGGAGCTGTCAGCCCACAGACAGAAGACACCTGGTAGAGGGTTGACGGTAGCCACTGAGGGGCTGATGGGGAGATAGGAACAACGCAAACAAGAGCACATATTGAGTAAAAAAGTTAGTGGGATGTTAAGATAAAGAAAAATATTTATTATTTTAAGCAGGCTTGTGTTGAGTAGTTAAGAACAACCAGTATCTACCTTTCTCAAGACACCTACTATTGAATTTTAATGTATTCTTTAGCAATAGAAAACACTGTATTACGGCAGGAGTCGTTAGCCTGGTCCTCAGGATCTCCTGTCCAGCATGTTTTGGATGTTTCTCTGCACTGAATTAAATGACCGCATGACCTCCTCTGCAGCCCTTGACGGCTGCAGAGGCATGTTAGTCGCCCATTTATTTAATTAAGTCAGGTGTGTGGAGGCAGAGAAACACCAAAAACATCCAGGACAGGGTTCCTGGGAACCAGGATTGAAGACCCCTGTATTAGGGTGTTTTATTTCTCAATTAACTTGTATTAGACAGTCAAAATGTAGCTTTGTTACATTCTGCCCTCCCAAATGCAGACTATACATTTTCTACTTCTTCTGCATTCACTGATTTCAGCAGCTACATTTTCAGCTCAAATGTCCTAAGGTCAGTTGGTTCAGAGAAAAGTAGTTTTTGTTCTCTTCTATTAAGTTGAGCTTTAATTTCTATTTACACTCTGATTGCTGCAGAAGTCCCTGGTGGTAGTCTTACTGCTCTGGGGAGAAGCCCTGCCTCATTACAGCTCAGGTTTTCACTGCCATCTGTATACAGTGGTACTTGTTTTGCAGCTTCAGAAGACTCTCAGCTGTTGTTTGTTGTCTACGCACCGAGGGATTTAGCCAAGAAAGTCAGGTTTTCTTCCACTGAGGTCGACATAATGATAGCATTTACCTCAACAATGTGCATTTCTCATATGTAAAGACATATGTTGCGGTAATTGTGACGCAAATTAGGAAATTTCTGCGAGATAATTATAATCTTACACTGCCAGGTCCCTGAAGGTGGAATGAAGTCCGTCCCTCTGAGCCAGCTGGAGCGGAGTTTCTCCTTCCTCATTGGGTAGGCTCAGTAATCTTTGACCCCCTGTTTGGTGAATGAGGAAGCGAGCGAGGTGGACCAAATGCAAGCGGACAGCGAGGTGAATGAGGGTTTCTTTGGGTCGATGTTCAGAACCTACAGAGAACAAACACAAAAGAAATTGAAATCAATAATAATTTGTTTTTTAAATCTAAGCTAAATTTCAAATCGTTCTATAAACAAATTCACGTTACATCGACAGCAGCAAATGATTGCCAAAGTATTCTTGCTTCTTGAACTTTTTTACATTGCAACCACCAACTTACATGGATTTTTTTTTTCATTTAACCTTTAACAAGATGAAGCGGACTGGAAACTAGTTCTCATTTACAGTGCCAGCCTGGGATGGAGTTTTGTGTGGCAGACCAAGGCAGAGTAGTGCATAATTCTAAGATGAAAGATTTTCCACACATTTTGAATAAACAATACATCCTTTTCCTTCAACTTGACAGTTTTTCAGTAATTTGTATAACTATAGTGCATAACTGCCCTTAAAATACGTTAAGGTTTGTGGTTGTAACAGAACAAAATGAGCAACCTTTGCTGCATCAGGTGTACGCATCATTTGCTATGCATGTGGGGAATGTGTAGTAATATCACGTGGAAAAACAAGGAATGAATGATGTCAGGTTCAAACAATAAATCACCCACATTACTACCCAGAAAAACTGGATGTTTCACTGGATGTTTCACTAAACACCTGCTGTGTGAGTCCCTGAGCTGCTGCTCACTGGAGTATGAGGGACTGTAAACAGAGGGTATGTTGGCCCCCCGACCCTGCAGAGATGCTTTAATATCCTCTCAGCTGGCTAATATTCTGCAGTGGCAAAGAGCAACAGCAGCCTGGTATATTTTACGCACATCACAGCTTCTTTTTAATACAACCTTTCCAAATATCTACATTTTAATTTTCAAGCTCGGAAAGAAATGTGTATTTTTAAAAGATTAACAGCAAGTAAGTCTATGGAATTTTAATTGATGCACAGAAATGAGCAAAATACAAAAAAAAAAAACTCAGATCAGAACAGAAACAAGCTGAAATGTGTCATCAGCTCCACAATAGTGCTGTTAATTGTGACCTAGATTTGTCCAAACTGTGGGGAGATAATACAGCGCTTGGACTTTATGCAAAGGTCAACCAACAAGAAAGTCATTGTGAAATTGTTGTTTGTGCACACAGCGCAACCTGGAAGCCACACTGTGGGTAGGGATAGGATGGACGATTGGGGCGGGGGGGGCAACAGCTACTTTGCATCTGCACCTTGCCTGTGTTTTGCATGGACATTTGCTTTTTCTACACAAATTATTACCATATCTACACAAGGGCTCTTTGTGTCCAACATTTCAGCTTGTTGGCTGAAGTCTGCCTGTTGCACATTTTCTTTTCTCTACAAGTTCGGTCACAATATAGACAAGTTAGAATATTAAATTCTAAAATTTCAAAATATTCCAAACTTCAATTTATAAAGCATATGTACATCTTTCTGTAGTAGCTGGTCAGGTTAGGTTTACATTCTGAGACTGGGGAATAGATCATACTAGAGATGCACTGAGAATCAATCCGATCAGCCGGTCTAATTGTCCCAACGGGTAAGTACGTGGCTGCCCGGGAACTCAAAATCCTATTGTTTTCTGTTACGTATCTAAGCACTACCAGGTCACATCGACCACAACACTTTTCAGTGAGGAAGTTGATATTGAGAGAAGAAGACTGAAGAATAACTGCTTTTAATATCCATCAAAACAGCACAGAAGCTATTAGAAGCTTCTAGAAATAAATAACTTCTTATTCAGGTTACTACAACAGACAGCCGGACTCAAACGGGTGTTTGACATGTGAGTTCTTCTAATTTTGCATTGTTTTAAAAATAGTAAAACACTATTTTAAAAGCAGCTGCTCCCTCACACACAGTGTTACGTCACCTCTGCTCCAAATATAAATAACTAATGTTGGTGGGAAGCAGAAAGGCTAGAAATATATACACATACAGTATACTTAATTATTCTCACATTGGCACTTGAAAAGAAATATTTCTGCTAAAACATGCATTGGCATGTTAAAGTTTTATCTAGAGATTAGAAATCAGCCACAAATCTCCAATCTCTAAATCATATCTGTCAAGATGTATCTGTGATCTTGTTAAATTTTAACACACAACACACATCAATACGTATATCCATGTTTGGTAAAAATTGTGTTTTATTTAAACTTTATTTATTTTTATGCAGCTTTCTGGTTAAATTGAAACTCCTATTTAGCACAGCCCACGTGGAGATGTCGATGAACCGCTGGTCAAAGTAGCTCGTCTAGACAGAGGTTATCCTTGACCATCCTTGATCAGGGCACTAAACTCAAACATATCTGACATAATTATTTTAAACTGTTCCTCAGTGATTTACAACACGCTGTTGGATGACTCAATATAACCATGATGGATTTCCTCCCAACTGAAGAATTTAAACACAAATCTTTGTTGAAACTGAATAACAAATTTGGCTCTTGAACAGTAAAAAATAAATGATTGTTTCCAAATGGAAAGGGACATTTGGTGCATGAGTCCGTGTATGGCTTCCCGAATTCAAGGCTAAACACCCTTGACTCTGACATCTGGAAATTATTCCAGCCACACATCAACCTTACTGAATGGGATTTAAATTTTTGTGAAGTTAAAATGATCTTCACCACACAGTGTGCAAACCCCTCTGGGCTTCAGAGAGGTCAAAGAGCATCAGCAGCCAGCTACTGAAGTGTCTGTAAACTTAGCCTCATGGCCCCAGTTCCTGATATATACTTGTTAGTTTACCTTGTCTGGGCTCCCTGTTTGTGTTTTTCCACTGCTGAGGGTAATCCATGTTAGCCAGGGCCAGAGTGATCTTCTGGTCCAGATGCCTCAGGTCAGGGTCATCACCTGAACTTCCTCTGAGCTGCGTCTCTCGTTCTCTGCACTCTAGCAGTCCACCGCTGAACTCTTCATCAGCTGCCTGCCCTAGCACAGGAAACTTCCTCACGAGCTCCTGGTAGCTCTGAGGACCAGACTGGTCCCAGGCTCCACTAAGGTACTCTGCTGCATCCTGAGCCACATCCCTAACGTATTCAAGAGATGCGTTAAACCCGTGAGGATAAACTCCATCATTCAGGGAGATGTATGCTGTAACAGAGACAACTTCTACACGGTCGTGACCTGTGAAAAAAAGAAAAGAAAAAAGAAACATCCAAGATCCCGTCACAAAAATGGCGGGCAAAGAAACAAGGAGTGTCGCCTAAAGATGATTTAGGACATTACCTGGAACAGTGAAACAAAGAGTCCGCTCGTCGCTGCCTCTTTTTGCTGTGGTCACGTGTGTAAGTCTGGAGCCCTGGGCAACAACATAAAACTGGGCATCTTTAGGGGCTGTTTCCTGCAGCAATACACAGCCATCGACTTGTCCCTATGGTACAGAGAAAAAACATCCATCCACCTATATTTACAAAGCACTCAAAATACATAACTGTAACATAACTGGGTATAACTAGATTAAAGTCAGCTTCTTTTATCAATGTATAAAAAGGTTTTATAAATGTGTTTAAATATTTAAATGTGATGCCAGCAAAAGCCAAAAGAATTGCAGACTTTTCCAGACTCAACCATCCAAAGTTCTCTGTCTTTTACATTCCTTTCAAAGAAAGGAAAGAAGGATGGACCGACAGATGGAAGGAAGGAAGGACACAAAAAAGGCAAGAAATAAAGGACACAAGAGAGGAGAGAAGAGAGGACAGAGCAAAGGAAAGAATGAAGGAAACAAGGAAGCAAGAGAGGTAGGCCACATGACAACGTAAAGGTAGAAGGAAAAAGACAAGGAAAGAAAAAGAGGAAAAATCATAATAAAAGAAGGAAGAAAACACAAAGAAGGAAAGGAAGGACAAAAGGAAATGGGGTGGGACAGAAAGGGTGGAGGTACATCATAAGGAGAAAAAAAGCAGGTCATCCATCCATCCATCCATCCATTTTCTGACCCGCTTAATCCCTCATGGGGTCGCGGGGAAAGCAGGACATATAGAAAGAAGAAAGGAAGAAAGGAAAAGGAGAAGATAAGGTGGTAAGGATAGATAAATTGGAGTGAGGTCACAAGGGTGCAAGGAAGGAAGGAAGGAAGGAAGGAAGGAAGGAAGGAAGGAAGGAAGGAAGGAAGGAAGGAAGGAAGGAAGGAAGGAAGGAAGGAAGGAAGGAAGGAAGGAAGGAAGGAAGGAATTCAATTCAATTCAATTCAATTTTATTTATATAGCGCCAATTCATGAAACATGTCATCTCGAGGCACTTTACAAAGTCAAATCAATCATTATACAGATTGGTCAAAAATGTCCTATATAAGGGAAGGAAGGAAGGAAGGAAGGAAGGAAGGAAGGAAGGAAGGAAGGAAGGAAGGAAGGAAGGAAGGAAGGAAGGAAGGAAGGAAGGAAGGAAGGAAGGAAGGAAGGACTTATACAGACCTTGACTTTTTTTTAATTAACTACCTATTCTTCCAGCCTCCATAGAGTAAGTTTGCTAACAAGCTGAATGTCAGAGCAGACAGCCTAACTAATTAACAAGCTAATCTCAGTTTATTATACATTTAAATTATAACAGCAAAACGGAAAAATATTTTGATAAAGCAACATTTCAAACTACTACTAAAGTCATCTGGTGTTCAGGAAGGTCATGTATCACCATCAAGAAGGCAACAAATAAATGGTGTCAGTAGTATTATTACATCTGTAGTATTTAATTTGATCTTACTGTACTAGTAGTAGGAATAATTGTTATTTTTGCGGTTATGAATAACTGGATCATGTTATAATTTTTTCTTTTCATTTTTTTTTTGAAGATACTGTGAAACTGCGGTAATTTTACTCAAGATTCTAATAACAGCCAACACCTTATTTAACAGGAATGTTTTTCAAAAGATCAAATATTAATTGGCTGTCAAACTGCAGGAAAAAAAAGTGGTTGAGATAACCTCAGCAAACTCAATGTAGTGAGAGGAAGAAAATGGAGCAGAGGGGAAAAGGTTAAAGACAAGCACCCCCACAAACACTTAGAATCCCTTTACAAGTCATCATCGTGAGATTTAATGTTCCTTTCAAACTATAGAGCACGGTATTATGATTTGTCTCTGAGAATCTATGTTTGCATAAAGTTATTGAATTAGAACACAATTTTAAAGGCTGCCCAGTATGTTGGTAATATATCATTCATCATTGCGATAGCAGTGTGTGCTATCGCAATATTCATATTGCAAATGACTGTTTGGAGTGTAATAATTGTTGGCTAACATATTCCAAGTGTTGTGAACTTGCATTTTACATGCTAATGTAATATGTCAGACAGTCCCTCATGGCAGTAGATGCTCGCGCCACACACAAGTGACATTGTCCAAAAGGCTAAAACTCACAGACTGATGGAGGACCAGATGAGGAAAAGGAAAGAAGAAAGTAGGCATATATAAAAACTGATATCATCATCATCACGATATTTACCAGTATTACCGCTATCGCTAGGGAAGCCCTATAAAGTTATAAAATTACTTGGCAGAGCTTCATACTGTGCATACACAAACACAGCCTCCACAAAGGAATTATTATCCCTTGCACCTCAAAAGTTCACATGCAAGCAAGCACAACCAAGTCATCTAGTTATAAAAAAAAAGTCTGAAAGAAAGACTTAAAACTGCATTACAAAAATTTATCCCAAGGTCAAAGTAAGCTCCTGCGTTTTTTTTCACCACAGATTGACCTTTATCTGTGGGTGAGTTTGGTACATCTAGCACAACATCATTATCAACACCATTATCGTCCAATTTCTGCTGTTCAGTTCTTCTTTTCTGATCACATGCGTGTTTCCTTTAATTATTTAATGTGTTTTAAGTGTTTATCACATGAAAAATTTACAGTGAAAAAGAATGCAGTTATTGCCTTCAGAGGTGTCACTCTTCTGTTTTTTTAGGTCCCCTTAACACTGAAATGACTCCACATCAACAATAACACATGAAGAATCTGCTAGAGTTTCAGAACGCTCTTTGCAGGATCTTTGAGTTTGGGTAAAGGAGAGTGAGAGTTCCCTGACTGTTTTGAGAATGCATAAAAACCTCCATGGAGAGACTGTCACCACAATATCAGCGTACGCAATGATGCGCTTGCAAAGGACTGCTTGGATGCAATGTTTAGTAGGGAATAATATTTCAAGTCACATGCATTCAACTTCTGCAAAGCTGTAATTTAATGACTGAATTATAACTCCACCTAATGTCCACATTTGGTTTATTGAACTACCTTTGGAAAATGTGCCTTCCGGATACTCTTAATAATAGCTCCTAACTCAACAGTAAGAACTATTGCGGATAGGAAAGGAGCTTCGGACTGCTGTGCAGATTTCGGACAGCCTTTAACGTCATTACGTGACAGAAACGCACATGGACGATTCTAGTCAAATCCGGGCCTACAGCCTTCCAAAAATGAACTACAAAGTGTGCACTCTCTTCTCTCCAGACATTTGCATTGATTTCCATGAGGGGGCTGTGTTTATACATCAAGTCACACAAAGGATTGTGGGATACCTTGAGGGTTCTTAATGCTGGTAAGGGCTGCGTGGGGTTCTTAGGCAAAACTACCCACGGGAGGAAGCATACAGGCTCCTTTTCCTACCTCCTTCCTTACTGACTGCTTTATTCGGATAGTGCCTATCATGGCGACCGCTGACGCACTTCCGCGTTGGCTAAAGAGTCCTTACTCAATATGGGTATCCGTATGGACCCGGGGAATTTATGCGATTCTAGAGGAACTAGCAGTGTCACTGGCCAGGATGACCGGGAAACTCTCAGGGAAAACCATATATGCATAAATCCCAAAATGCAGAAGCCTCATGCTGGTCTTCAGATATCCATAAGATAGGGTCTTTCAACAAAACATCATGTCGCATTAGACTCATCCTTTTCTAGTCGAGGTATTAGGAGTTATTTCTTGAGCTCAGCCAACAGCTGTGCAGGGGGTAGAAAGAGGGGAAGAAAGAGCAGAAAATCTACTGCATGAGGTGGTCTGTAGTATCTCTGTTATTAAACTCTGTGCTGTGATGGATTATTTTCTACAGAGAGACAGGCTGAGGAGCTGTTCGTCGCAGAATAACTTTATGTTATTTGGCCGTGTGTTTGCATTGGGCAAATCATGTCTGCCCTAAATGAATGCATTCACATAATTAAGCTCTAAACTATAGTCTTTTTTTGCGTACGACTCTTATTTCAACAAATTCATAAAGATGAGAGATTTCTACATGTTTTTGCTGTTTTTTAAACTTATTATAAAACACAGGTAAAATATTGGAGACCTTTTTCTACTCTCTAATAACTACTATAACTCCTGTGGTTTGTGGAAGAATAAGACAGTTGGTCCCGGGAGGTGTTAATAAGACTCCCAACTGATGTGATCTATGGCCTATTCTCGACTGTGTTATCATGACACAACCTGATCCAAGAACATTGAATTATTCAACACCTTGTGGCTCTACCTCTAGCTTCCCATATGGCCAGATTCAAAGGTCAGGCAAAATGATATTATTAAAAAAAAGAACAGCAGGTTGATCGTAAATGCAATCAGAGCAAGCTACAAGACCACAGCCTGCTTAAATTGACATAGCTGTTTAATATGCTTTCACTGTTTCAGTCCTAACGTTGCATCCAAACATGCCGGAGACAAGCTCTTTGAATCTTTGATGTTGTCTATTCAGCAGCAAAACAACATCAGATCTGCTGCCCGGTTTCCAGGAAACCAGCAGTTATCCAGTAGAGCTCTTTGCTGTGATCCCCTGAGTGCGACACATGTGTGACGTCAGGCGAGCGAGATCAGCGCCGGTGCATCAACAAAAACAGCTCCGATAACAAGCAGTTCTCCTTAGCGAGAAGCAGCCTGACGTCAGTTTTTCTCCGTATAGTGTTACAGCACAGGAAAAAAATGACACAAATGGTATTTTGTCTCGTAGAGAAAGGTTGAACCGCACCATCAAGTGTCAAGATGCACACAACACTAAATATGACTGATTAAACCAAAAACATCCTGATCTAAAAGGGAAGAAAACGCTGCTGCCTGGACCATTTTTCAAACTCGCTCTGATAAATGCCCCTTACAAATTCCCAAACTCCCAAGTTAAGCCACATCACAGTGGACTTTTCTTTTAGGAGCCTGACGTTGAGAGGCACAATTCGGAGAATTCGTCCTGACCCAAAATAAACGCCAGGATCTCTTTGGAGCGCTGAGGGCCACAGCGAACATCCTTTTCTCAAACTCAGCTGATTTAATCTGCTGTGGAAACAAAAGGGGCTGTCAGTACAACGGGTGCGGTGCCACACATTTTACAGCTCAAAGAACACTGTCGTGACGGCTGAAAAAATAACCCAGGAGTACAGTGCCCTGTCCAACTCTCTCCCAGAGGAGCTCCTGGGCATCCCTTGATACAGCCATCTACTGTACAGCTGTAGAGAAATTCAAACAGTGAGACATTTTAGCGTCTCTCACCGTACACTGGGGCATCTTGGTAATTATTTGTCCAGAGCTGCTTTAACAGCTGGTGTCAGAAGTGGGCTGAGCCGACTGATCACTAAGAAAAGTGTCTGACGGAAAGGCAACCGGCTCAACCTCAGAGTGGTGACCTGTCTCCTTCTGTCCTCGGAGCGGCCGTAATCAGTTTGGATTATTGTTAGCTTATTTTCTGGGCCTACAAGGTCAAGTACGGTGCATGTCAAGTTGGGGAGCTCAAAAGAACCTCAGGTCTAGGGCAAAGTGAGGGAATAACAATTGTCATTATTGTCATTGCAACACACATTCCAGTGAATTTGGTTCTCTGCATTTAACCCATCCCTTTCGGGAGCCGTGGGCTGCCATTGTGCAGTGCCCAGGGAGCAATCTGGGACCCAGAGTGGCAGTCTGTAGGAGTTGAACCCAGAACCTCCATGACACAAACACAATGCTCTAACCACTAGGCCACCACTCCCCTAGTCAGGGGCTTCAAAACAGTTTTACCATTGTGCTGAACAAACTTGCCTTGTGGAAATGTACACATTGCAACAGTAAACAGTCAAATGTGCTCCCTTCCAGGATCGGCATCAATAATCAATAATAGCAAAACTATTATAGGAAGAATACGACAAATTGTCTCTGAAACAGCTTTCTGTTTGGGCCGAATATTCTCGGGTCTCCTGTTGGATCAGCTTTGAGTTTGAATCCACTGAAACAGAGTTGGTACAATCTAAACGCGTGGTTCAGCTTCTTCACAATAATCCATATGGTGAAGAATAATCAGAGTCAATTAACTGAACACTTCCTGTTTCATATTGTCAGTGTGAAATCCTGCTACTGCAGTAAAAGGCGAATATTTATTGAAATGTATAATCACAAAGCCTTACGTTGGTGTTTCAGGTATGCAACCCTCGCTGTAGTAGGATCCAATGGCCAGTGGCTTTTCTGCATGGTTTATTGCCAAATGCATGTGTTCGGCACATCTGCTTGTTTAAAATTGCGAAGTGCGACAAAATCACCATTGCACTAAGTGGAAAGAAGCCGTTACACAGAGACATAAAGCTTTCGAGAGATACCTGACAGTACCCTGACAAGCTGTGACTTGAGCAAATCTCACATAATCTGTCTTTTTATGAAAATGTGACTGGAATCTCATTCAAAAACAAGTGCTATGATTACATAAATAACGCCAAAGTCGACAGCAACTCTTTCAGTTTATTTAGAAGCAGCATTTCAGAGATAAGCATCAATATATACTGTAGATGCTTCTAATGATGCAATTTAGGAAGCCTGTCGAATACACAAAGAAATAATTTGTTTCAGATAAGCTATATTTTTAAACTCAGTCTTTAAGTATTCTTAACCATTCAAACTCCATTTATTATTTAAATTGCATCACCATTAGCATCACTATGCTATTCTCTCATCATATCTGCGATAGTCAATGATGTTCGGATGATAACGATAATACCTGCTATTTAATTCCATTTGAAAGAAACTGGGTATAGAGAAGAACCGGGAAACCACCACAGGCATATTATTTACAGTCATCACGTTTCTGAAGCCCATGTGGGCAAACTTAAGGCCACTTTAATACTATTCCAACTGGTGTTATTTATGTCTGAATATACAGCGCTTAACAACAATAAACAAAACAGCATTCACAACTCTTAACATACTTTATCGGGTTTTTATTTCCTGGACCGACACAATGTTGTGAATAGTTCTAAACAGATTCATGGTTTCCTAAATTTTTCTTCCATAAAAAATCCAAAAGGGGGGATTGTAATCAGCCCCCTTCACCATGATAGTCGGAAAAGAAGTCCTTCACACGACAGCGAGTCAGAAAATCTGGCCATCTGTTATCTCAGATCAACTGTTCCGGGAAGGTCCCTGAGGTTTTCCAGAGAACACTGGAGAAAGAACAACATCATGAAGACCAATGGACATAGCAGACAGGTCTGGGAGGAAGTTGGGGAGAAGTCTAAAGCGGGGTTATGTCATAGAAACAAAATCCCATGCTTAAAGCTCGCACAGAGCACTGTTCAAACTGTCATCTCAAAGTATAAAGAGTATCGCAAGGTGAGCATTAATCAGAGAAACTGCCAAAAGGTGAGGAGCAGCTCTAGATGAAAAGTGAGGAAAACACGCTATTTAGTCCAAACTCATGGTCAGAAATAACCAGAAATAATACAACATACCACTCCTTGAAATCACAAAGAGGTTTGAATTTTCCTCTATAATGTATTTTTCTGTGGAGCCAAAACATCATTTATCTAATTTCTGTTAATCTGCTCTTTTGCAGTTTAAAAAAACTATGCCTGGCTATTATCTTGGCTCTTCAAAATATACCTGGAAATGACAGCCTGACGTCAATCTCTTGTCTTACATTTAATGTGGCTGTCAAAGCCAATGTGGATCTCAAGCATAATTAAATGTGTCTTCAGTTCCATTACTTTTAGAGGAAAACCCGCTTCCACGCAAACGCCTCCTGCCTACAAGTCATTGCGTCCACTTTGTCCATTGATCTCCACAACTAGCCTTAAAGCATGCTACATGTGTGAAGGTGCCCCATAAAACTTTACTGGGCGTCTTACAATGGCGGCCTTTATATTGCAGCGGTGTGCCGCGGCACAAAGCCCGCCATTGAAATCTGGATCTCATTCAGCTGCGGGAGTTGCTCCTGTTGAGCTGTGACCTTAGAGGGTGGAGACGTCTCTTCCTCCTGATGGAAAGGTGTGCGTGCGTGTAAGTGCCGGAGCCCGTAATGGTTTACATGCCTGGCTTTCAGACTCCTTTGAGCCGAGGCAAAGGTTTTTTTTTTTTTTTGCCTTTTTTTTTTTTTTTTTTGCCTCCTGAAAGCGGTGACAAAGCAAAACAAGCAGACACAGCTAACAAGAAATCTGGCATCGCTTCAACAACTGGCCCACCCACGTTTCCACACGCACGCAGGGACACGGGAGCACCAGGGTGAGGGAGGCACAAGGAAAGAGAGATGCTGGATTTGGGAAGACTAAAGGGAAAAAAGGAAGGCAGGTTGACGAAATAAAAGTATTAGACAAAGCAAACGCTCTGTCCCACAAATAACCAAACACGCCCAGCATTTAATGTACATCCTGTACATCTTTCACTACCTACGAAAAATAAAATAAAAAAGGAAGCGCGGGTACCCTTAAAAAAACAAAAAACAAAGTCCCACTCAGGCTTGTTATTCCTGCATCATGGCCTTCGTGTTGAGGAGAAGCCATGCTTTTAGAGGTCCTGTTCATTCGGTGAACAGCTTGTGAAAGGCCCCCGTTCGCCCTTGGGACTGAAACCCTCTGGGTTGGGTTTCACCAGCGACACAAGGCTCACCAGTCAACTAGTGCTCAGAAGGGTTGTTGGGACTAAGAAGACAAAGAAGTAGCTGAAAAGTGCTCTACTTCTAAAGAGGGGGGGGGAAAAAAGCATCCAACAGACCTTTATGTGAGGCCAACACATGTGGCAAAAGATGAGCAAAGTGTGCTGCTACTTACATATAAAGGAACCTCTTTTCTGTTCACCTCCATTCTCCTCCCATTTACCAGACACCTGCAGAGGAAAGAGTCGTGTTACTTTAACTTCAGGTTAATAATAACACCAGAAACCACGAAGCTGTGGGTGGCCTGAACCTGGTCTAATATATAACCCAGGTTTTCTTCAGGCCACACTCATTTGTCTTCATTTGTCTGGGGTTCTTTTGTCAAGAATCATAAAAAAAAATCCTAGGCCTTGATATAAGAATAAATCGTAAAATAACAATTTGATGTTATTTGATCAGTTTAACATTTAACAACTTTAATCATATACGAAATGTCGGCAAAAAGGACAATTCTGCTTGCGCTGTTTACTACTGGCCCATTTAAATAGACTCGAGGAAAAAGAAAGGGAGAAATGTGCTTCAACCTGAGTTACTTTTATGAAATCTGGTAAATTTTGAGAGGAATTCTGTGCAGCTTTTGTGAGATCTGGAAAATGTTTTGCAAGATCCCAAATTTAGCGAAATTCTTTCTGCAAATGTGAAATTCATGTGAAAAACATACAAAAAACAACAATATCTTGCAGATGTTTTTTTTTGCAAAACTTTTGAGAGCTCTGGCAAAAGAAAAGTTTTCCCTCCATTCTTTACTCATTTGATTTTCTAAAGTTAGATGTTTGCAAAAAATAACACAACATTGCATTATTTTGCAGAAGAAACTCGGAATCTTACTAAATGTTCTTCCCTGCCATAATTATCACATGTCTGGATAAGACCATGAGATCCTCACTGGTGTCTGCAGCAAGATGCTTGCAGAGATCTTTTGAGGAATCTCAAAGTAACCTGGATCTGGTATAACTTTTGCAAGATCTCAAAAGATTAACTTGAAATCCACCCATAACTGGTAATTGTCACTGCAATATTTAACACAAAATTTCAAAGGTTTGTCAGGTTTTTCTAATATCAAGCAGCTCTCTTTTTGATTTGCGTTCATGGGGTAGAAACACAGAGTAGCATAAAAAAGTCATATTGAAGCAAAGTCAAGCTCCTCTTAATTATCTTTCAAAAACCATGCTTCAGGGAATGCATGGCATTAACTTCCACCACTTTCACTCGGGAAGATGATGTCACACTTGTCCATCTTCTATGACATTGGACAACTTGGAACAAGCTGGAACTGCATCTTCTGCTCACACGTAAGCTGTCATCACTTCACTCTCACTCTGTGTTGTGCATGACTTCGAAGCTGCACCACACCGCCATCAGCTGACACTTATCTGCAGATTAGAAGCTAATTAGTTTAGCTTTTTGTATTTGTTTTCACTTGTGTGTTATAAACCAGCTCTGTTCACGGGGCTAATGCATGACAATCTGTAATGCTTTTTCAGCTGTTAACATGCGTCACACAGGGAAAATAAAAACACTGGAGTTATTCTGCAGGGTATAAACAGAACAAACCGGATTTTATTCAAATAGAAACACTTTTAGGGTCTAATTGTAACTAGCTCATTATGTACAGCATTATAAAGTTTGATGTTTTGTTGATACAGTTCACTATGAAGTGGAGAAAAGTGCTCCTGGATCAGTGCTGCTGCTGCTGCTGTATTCTTTTTCTCTGCTCTGCCTTCTCAAAACTTGGTCGTAGCCATTCACACTGAACCTGTTTTTGGTTCTGCTGGAGGTTTCTTCTTGCCAAAAAGGAATGTTCTTCTTTACTCTCACCACATACATGCTCGTTATGAGGGATTGCTGCAAAGTCAACAACACAATCTAAGCAACTGTCCACTATCACTACGTGCTCAACCAGGAGGAGTGATTGCTGCAAGTCGATGACTCGATGCAATCTGCTGGGTTTCCTTAGACAGAAAACATTTTGACCAGTTTGAATCATAAACTGAACTTGACTGTTCTTTGATAACTGGGGTTAATTGGAACCCATGTAATTGACTTGGAATCTGTATGTTTGATTCACCTGGATTGACTTTTTTCCTTTTTTAGTTGTGTCTTGAATTAGCGGTAAATACATTCAGTATATACATACTATACTAAATATATTTGAATCAAATTAAATGTATTCCCAGTCTCTCTAGATCCTCAAGATACCTTGGTCCTATCCAAAGCTCCTTTCAGATCTTCCGTTTGTCTCTTTATGCCTGGTGACTAGCTGTAGTGGTGCACAACTTTACTTGTGGGCAAAGCACTGCATAGATCTGAAAAGCATTCATGAGTATCAGGACAAACATCTTTGAGGATTACCCCTCAGGAAATTCAACACACGTCTTATGAAGTGTTCAGGTCAATGCTGTGAGTTGTAAACCACACCCCTTGGGCTCCATAATCACCCAGCATGCTTTGTAGAGCGTTGTGATCTGGCCAGGATGACCTGTGTAATGTGATCTATAATGGGTGGTTGCGTGTTTAGTGTCAAACTATGATCTGAGGATCAGTTTTCTCCTAAGTTCACCCCGCAGGTGTTGTGCAGGATTCAGGTGTGGGGACTAATACGGCCATGGGATGAGGTGGATTTTGCATCTGGCGAACCATTTCTGTGTAGATATGGCCTTATCTTTTTGATCAGACATGGGGCCATACCCTATAACAAGGTTGAAAGCGAGCATGAGGTGCTTTTCCACTTATTTATGTTTTATTTCCTACCAGACTTGCAAGGAGTGTTGGCGCCAAAGAGCCCATCTTCTCCTGGCATGCCTCCTAAAACATCTGCTTGACATGAGTGTTTGCTGCCTCTCATCCTGCTTTATTTGCCAAAGGTTGCTGCTTTTTGTACCCATTTCCTGATTTATGAACACAAACCCATCTGGATTACCCAATTGCAATGTTCCTTGGTATTTTCCATTTTTAATAGTGGTTAGAATAGTGTTGTAAAGTTTGAATTTTTTTCCGAATATTTCAGTGCTTTCAGGCTTTTTACACAACTGTTGTCTAACTTTGCACTGTCGTGTCTTCCTGTGTTTTATGATCAACTATGCACTAAATATTTGTCTCTGAAATATTCATTCAAGAGTTTGCGCTGTGTTGTTTTTACGGTAAGCTGGGGACACACTACACGACTTTCACAGTCGTCAGAAATGGTGAAAGGTTTTTTGATGTCGGCTCACACCAACAGACTGGATTTTGTTTCACGACTGAAAGACTCAGGATCACACACTTAACAACTGCACGTGCTCAGGGTCACAGGCGGTGTGATTGTTCAAACCAACTGAAGGCAACTACACACATCTAACCTGCGAGGGCAACATCTCAAAGGTTAAACAAACACATCAGTAGGTGGCAGAATAGAAGCTATCCTTAGTCTGGACAGACCATTTTCTGTTCCACTCTCCCCTAAACTGAAAGTGATGCCATTAGAAATAATTTTTTGTTTAACTCCAATGAGAATTTCTCAAATTAAAAAGTGGTTTGTATAGCGCTCAGTGTGTGCTGTCTATGCCCACGGTGAGAGTTTGGAACTTTTTTTCATTTTTATGTCAGGTTTTTAGTGAATTTTGGAATGACTTGGCTATATTTTGAAAAAGAGTATTATTTCTATCTTAACAGATCGTAAAAGGTCTCTCTTGTAAAGGAGATTGTAGGTTTCAATGACATAACCTGTATAGATAAAGGTAAAAAAAATGCATGAAGAAAACATTTTGGATTAACTATAAATGACTACACCACTGGAGTCCCCTGCAACTCTGCACAGATATGGGTACAGATAATGGATGGATGGGACAAAGACAGGCTGCAGCGTATCCCTCGCTCTGCAGAGAAGGTGTTTGGCTGCAATATTCCTTCTCTTAAGGGGCTGCATGCCTCCAGGACTCTGAAGCGAGCAGGAAAGATTGCCACTGACCCTTTCCACTAGTGGACAAAAAACGCTTCAGACTCTCCCATACGGCAGGGGGCTGCAGTCCATTAGGACATCAGGACCAACAACTTCTTCCCATCTGCAGCTAGCCTCATTAACAAGGCCCGAGTGGCCCACTGACACCTCCTTGCAAGTAGTGCAAACGTCTCTTAGTTACTCTTCAATTTCATATCATCCTTTAACCTGCCATTTTGCACAGATTCTGCCAAATAGGTATATATATATATATATATATATATATACATATATATATATATATATATATATATGTATATGTGTGTGTGTGTGTGTGTGTGTGTGTGTGTGTGTGTGTGTGTGTGTGTGTGTGTGTGTGTGTGTGTGTGTGTGAGTGTGTCTGCGTCAACGGTATGTTTGTCCATATGTAGCACCTTATCTCCAAAGGAAATTCCTCATATGCAGAAAACACTACTTGGAAAAAATGCCCATTATGGGCATGGGTAATTATTATTACCTGTGTAGCACATAAGTATATCATTAGTCACATTGTGTATCTTAATTTCACTAAGTGTATACCCAAGTAAAGTTCAGAACATAATTGAAGCTCCAAACCTAAATTAATTAAATCTTCAAAACTCACACGGATAGAAAAGACAATTAGAAGAATTTTATTGATACAATAGTTTAAGACTTTGGCGCTCAGATCTCGGCAGGAACATTCACGCTGAATTATATTTCAATATGCATAAGCAGGTGTATGAGAATCCCCCCAGGCCTGAAACTGGTGGTGGAGTGGAGATAGACGAAGTTTTGTTCAGTCCATATGATGATCTGTTTGAGCTAGATGTCCAACTTGATAAACACAGGTTTGCATGAACTGTCCATGATGAGCAAGCATGAAGCGACTGTGGAGAGAAAAAACACCCCTTTGGGAAGAAACCTCTGGCAGAACCAGGCTCAACATGGCGGTCTTCTGCCGGACCGTTTTAAGGAGTGACTGGGAAATCCGTAAGAGTCCAGGAGGAATTACGCTCTGATAGGGACGAGGTTGAAGGAGGACCATAGGAAAGCCAGGTGGAGCTTGGCTACGATGGTGGAGAAGGGGATGGAGGTGGGTTGAATCCAGTCATCAGAGTCCAAACCAGACACGGCGCAGCCACCGCTTGCCCGCTGGGCAGAAGGCCAAGACGTGGATGTCGAGTTCTTTTAAGATTAACCCAGGATGCTGATTGGCTTCGAGGAGGAGCAGTTCAAAGCTGTTAGGCTTGCGACGGAGGCGGATGAGTCTCTGATTGGATGGAGGTAGGCAATAGAGTTTCTTCATTCTGAATTTCCGCTTAAGCTTCATTTTTGACTTCAACTGAACAGGTTTTGTTCAACCAGACCAAGTGGATGCAAGCTGACTTAGATTATTTGTTGGTGTTTTGTGAGAGCATGGATTATTGTCTCTCCTTGTGTCTTTGTGATAATCAAGTGAAACTCCGTCCACAGAGTGGCCTAAATATCAATGAATGTCAATGCATTATCACTTCCTCAAACAGCTAATCAGGTTTGGCTCCAAAACCCTAAAAAAAACTAACGTTAGACTCCTCAAATATTGTACCTTCTCAAACAGTGACTTTCTATATAACTGACATGTTTATCTGAGAGAGGTAAACACTTTACTTAATAAACAGACATAGAGCAACTGGTCTGATTTGCGTTTGGGTCCGTTCGGCAGATTCCCACAACTGAGCTTTGATCCTACTTCCTCCAGAGTTACAATGTCCCTCTTGGCTGCTTGTCTGGTCAATGGTCCCCTTGCCTGGCCTGTGGGTTAAGCTTAACAACCCCTTTAGGCACAGCATTGTAATGTGACAAAAATTTAAAAAAAGTTTTATAAAAGCACTGGGCCCCAAGGGCGTCTTTCCCTTCTCCTTCAAAACATGACCTGACCAACTGACCCACGTCTTCACCTGTTTAAGAAGTCTCTAGAGCTGTGTGAAGTTCCCACCTGTTGAAAACGCTCTACCAATCAACCCTGCCCCCAAGAAACAGACCATCACAGGATTAAATGACTATATTGCCGGGACATCTGTGGTCATGAAATCCTTTGAGCACCTGGCACTGAAGCATCTGAAAGACATCACAGGGGGCAGTTTGCTGTCAACCTGGGTCTACATTTCATCCTAGACCACCTTGATTATCCAGGGACATACACCATGGTTCTGCTTGTAGACTGATACCCTCCATCAGAAGCTCACCTTTCTCCCAGTGCCGCCCTCCACCTGTCAGTGGCTAGCCAGCTTCCGGACTGACCGCCAGCAGCAGGTGAGGCTGAGGAGCATCTTCTCCCACCCAAGAACAATCAACACTGGTGCCCCCCAGGAGTGTGTTCTCTCCCCTCTCCTCTTCCCTCTATACACTAACTGCACATTTGTGGACCCAGCTGTGAAAATCATGAAGTTTGCAGATGACACCATTGTCATTGGGCTGATCCAGGACTGTGGTGAGTGGGCTGGTCCACCGGTGCACCCAGAACCACCTGGAGCTAAACCTGCTAAACACTGTGGAGATGACGGTGGACTTCAGGCGATACCCCCCTCACTCTTCCTCCTCCTCACACTCCTCAACAACACTGTGTCTACTGTGGATCACTTCGGGTTCTAAGGAACCACCCACTCTGAGATGGTCCTCACACAGTGACACCATCCGCAAGAGGGCCCAGCCAGGACAGTACTTCCTGCCCCAACTTAAGAAGTACAACCTTTTGCATGAGGTACACTACACTGCCATCATTCAGCCTGTCTTATGCTCATCCACCTCTGTGAGGTTCAGTTCATCCACAAAACCTGACAGGTCCAAACTGCAACGAACAATTAGAAATGCATCATCGGGATGCAGGATCATCAGGACTGACCTCCCATCTATACAGGTCCAGTGCCAGTAAAGCGGCAGCTTAAATGGTTACAGGTTATTCAGACCCTCAGGTCGGTCCTACAGAGCACAGACGGCTAAAATGAGCCGACACAGAGCCAGTTTCTACCCCCAGGCTGTGTCTGTGATGAACACCTTACAGTCAGGGTGGCCAGCTAATATGCTGAGAGAGAAAAAAAAGACTCTCCTGTACATGCTGTCCCTGTTCTTACCTTTTCCCTGAATAATGTTTTTCTCTGTTATAGATGTAGTTTACTGTTGTACTTGCTGTGCTAGTCTGCCTGTTTTTTTTTTACATGATGGAAGCGGTGGAATCCAAAGTCAAATTCCTTGTTTTTACCCACAAACTTGGCAAATAAGGTTGATTCTGATTTTGAATCTGTGTTGTCTTTATACCCTTAATTAATAACCTAGTCACAATGCTTCTAAGCTCAATGCATATTTGGAGTTTATTCCACTGTTATTTTGAAGGTCTAAAGCTGGAAAATCTGGGAAACAACATCCTAAAGTGTTACCCGACAATACCAGGTTTCCACACTGTAAAATGTCCTAAAATTGTACAGAATTTTCAAGAGGAGATACCACAGGCATGGGCGTCTGTGTTTTTAACCCCACACATATCAGTGGCTGAGACTATTGTGACTGGAGGTGAGTGTACGTCTACTATTGTAGCGTAAACATTGGCGCTGGTTGGCAGGCTCCGCCCCATTAGGCTAACAACTGTGAACGCTCCAGTCTGCTTTTCTTTACAAAAGCTTTAAAGGCATGACCTGAATGCACCCATTCAAACAATACAGAGCTGTCCGCCTCTGATCTTAGAGTTCACCAACTGCTATAATAATGTCAAAGAACCATGCGATCAGGTAACCAAAACAAGACAAACATCACCTTAGAGGATGAGCTGTAAAGACAAGCTTTACACGCATTCTCATTCATTGTGCAAAGAATTGGTGCGAGTCGCTGTCCTGACCCTGAGCTAACAGTTACTCCGAAACCTGACCTGGCTTAGGGCCATGCTCCCCTGATCAGAGCGTGGGAAAAGAGATTACAAGTACTAGGAGATTGCATGTTGTCAGAAAGCATTCGGCGAGAGTCTCTGACGTCTAAGAATGCAATGCAAATGTTTTTTTGACATAAGCAAGCACGCCCTGCAGTTCTTTGGAGTTTTTGTCAGGTGAAGCATGGTTGGATAGTATAATTCCTCTCACATGACAAGCTGCCACTCTGCATGAAAAGAAGTAGCTTCAAAGCGGTTGCCTGATGCAGTTGTACCTTAATGTGCTGCTCATTTTACACGCAGATGCACAACGCAAGGAGGTAACGAACACAGAACTAATGAGCACTAACAGGATCATTAAAAACAAATGATGTTAATGTGTCAGGGCTTTCTTCCTGGTTAACTGTGAACCATACGGTCACATGCAGGCTTGCAAACAGTTGTTGGCACTACTTTAGAATGTAAACGACCAACGACAGATGTTATTTTAAACATACTATCCACTAATGTATTTTTCTACCACTACCAAATGTACAGTGACGATACAAACACAGTGTGCAAATCATGTCCGGATGTCTGCACGATTTCTCAAAAGACTGAGGAGAATAGCTGCTAGCCCTGCTTTGTTTACATTTGGGTTGCTGACATCACATGTTGGACAAGAACCGATGATCAGCGGGCACCGATGAAGACTATGACGGATGACTGACTTTATGCAGATTTTGAGAGAGATCTGAGTTGCATTAGCGTCGCAGTTGAACATTGATTTCGTGGCTAAGCCAGAGTTTGGATCAGAGGGCTCCTTATCCAAGAGACATACAGCCATGGATGGCTGCGACAATGACAGTGATAGAATCTGTTTATATTCCTATTAGAAGCGCTCCCTATGATTAGTTTCATGTATATTTGTTACTTGGGAAATGTATTAATGCTATATTCATTTTGTGTCATCGCTATGTTAAATGACCTGTCAGCACAGAGGAAATACATACAGCTCACACAACCAACTATTTTTTTCTTTTTTTACTATCAAGTGACAGGATTTTCCTTATTTCTTCCCTCTGGTGTTGACTGGAAAGGTGGAGATGGCGTTCAACAGATGCATGCAGGGTACGGCTTACAGGTGGGATCTGACTCATTAAGTCTGTCCGCCTGGCCATCATTTGTACAGAAGTAGCTTGTGATGCAGCAGCTCTGCAGGAAACATTATGAGCACCTGAAAACTAACTCAATGAAGGCAGACCATATGATTTCTTTTTTAAACAACTTGACTTGAAGAAGTAGAAAAGTCCAGATGGACATGCTCAAATGAAATTTTATTATTTACCTTAGACAGAGACAGTGCTAAATTGGATAGGGCCCCAGGCTGAATGTGATGTGGGGGCCCAACTCCAGTTTGCATTATGTATTAAATAAATAGCAGCAAATACAGTGTGGAGACATAGCTACTTCTCCGACTTAATCAATTTGTGCCCAGAGTAGATTTCAGTACAGACTGCATTTTTTCTGCAAGGAAAGTTCTAATTCGCTTTTTTTTTTTCTTTTTTTTTTGACTGAATTTGCAATTACCTTGTCCATAAAATGTGGCTCCAGTCCCAACACAAGCAGCAAAAATTATTAAACTAACAACCTGAAATAATGTGTTCCTATATGTGATCAAATCTAGAACACTTCTTTGTAATCATTAATAAGCTTAGATTTATAACTTGAATAATTTGAAATCCTCTTAAATATTATCTATATATTGTTTGTGTGTGTGTGTGTGTATGTGGGGGGGGGGGGGGGGGGTGTCAGTTGTCTTATGCCTTGGACCAACTCTGCCGTTATGTGATGTCCCCAGAGGCGTTTACACATTGAAACCTGTTTTTGGGAGGGTAGCTTTTTGTCCTGATGAAACCTGAGAGACTTTTCTGTAAAAATCAGTCAACATCTAAGCGTATTTTCACAGCTGCAGAAAAATACATTCAGATCAGTTGTTCCTGATGTTTTGTTTAATATTCCACTTTTATTGTGATAATGGCTAAACTTAGACACACACACAAAAAAACCTCCCAGCACAAGTGCCTATGGTCACGTCACATAAGGCAACCGATTAGAGTTGTTTTCAGAGTCTCCATTTGTATTTTTCTTGCTATGATTTCCTCTTTGTTGTCAAGATTTTAACTGTATAGTGAGAACATTACGTGAATTTCAGGTAAACTTAACAAAAACAAAGCGCTGCCAGAAGCAGTATTTTCAGAGTTCTGCCTGCAGGGCAGACTGGGAAAGACCAACGAAGAACAGAATCCATGTTAAAATCTATCAAAACTTGCTCTTCTGCAATAGGGCTTACTAATGTCATGTGATAGGGCAATCCCTCTGCCTCTTGTGATGTCACTGACACCAATAGACTCAAAACAGAATGAGGGTGTTTGTTTTTCAGTGGGCTTTTTTAAAACTTTGTTTTTGGTTCAGTCGTGCAGCGGAAATCGATACATCATTACCCAGCAGGGTTTTTTTATTGTTAATGGACATTTTTTAGAATAAAATATATACTGGGTGGTAACTTTAAAACTGGTTTTCAACTGAAAAGCAGTTTAAATAGAAAAACTGACAATGGACGGATCAGTTTAGCAACGTATGCCTATAGTAAGTCTGATGGATTTTCACAGGAAGGTCGGACTGGAAGCTTTAAAACATCTTCAGACGGTGGCTGTTCAGACAATGGAGCCTGTAGCGCATCATTGCGAATTACAGCAAATGACGTCTGCTGCCCTCATTGAGAAGTGAAAGCCACGCATGCAGCAGCTTTCTAACTAAATGCACAAGAACAAACTAACGATGTGTGCAGGATCACAACAAAGAGTGGCTTGTGAGAGAAGTAGGAGAGGGAGCAAACCCAGCTCCATTTTTTTTTTTTACCTATGAACGCACCATTTTAAATAGATCGACTAAACAAGCGCTGGCTATACAGTTAATTCACATTATGACACAAAAACCCGCAGCTTCTTGCAAAGCTGTACACATCAGCATTGTTTGCTCCCCCTCAGTGAGGATGAGTCAGTCTGCCATTACCTGCTGTCCGTCCGTCTGCGACCTCAGCCCGGACCGGCCCGATCTGTCTGTCGCACAACTTTCTGTCAGTTCAGCCTCTCGCCTGTCGGTACATTCCCACAACTTCCACGCCCTTATCCCGCTCCAAGCTGCCTCGGTCTCATCCGAGGCTTTTGTTCCTGGAATAAAAAAAAAGCTCAAGTCAGCGCAGGGAGTTGGGTCTGCAGGTGTCGCCGTGCAGGGTTTGCTGGTGTTCTCTCTGGTCCAGCCCCCCTCTCTCCCTCTCTCTCTCTCTGTCGGTCCCGTCCGTCACCGGGCCGCCGCAGGAGGACTCCCACAGTCCCGTCACATGACGTCTGTTACCCAGTTCTACTGTTTTGTCTGCTCTTATATAAACCTCGTCAGTTATGTTCAGAGGTGGATATGAAGTCGTTTTTTTTGGAAATAATAACCCTCCCAGATAGTTTTATTCACTTTTATTTTTCTTAGGCAAAATTTTAAATTTATGTCCTAGCCTACTACTCCCCCCTTCCTCCCCCACGAAATAAATAGCGCCTCTTTTCAACAAATGCCATTTGCATTTTATTTAAAAACTACTTTCAATCCGATCATGTAGACAGATCCTAGTTGTTAAACATTGCAGTTACAGTCAGTTTATTGCTCAAATAGGTCAGAAACAAGTTAAGGGAATCCTGTAGATTGCATCGAGTCGCGGGCTTGCAGCATCCCCTTCTCTGATCAATTCACTAAATGAAGAACACGCATGTTTTTTAAAAAAAAAAAAAATGCACCAGACACAGACACGCAGTTACAGTTTGTCTTAAAGGGAGACTTCTTGTTTGTAACACAAGCTTCATTGTTCTGAGGCTATTTTCTATCTGCTGAGCCAGCTGTACCCTTTAGAAATCAGGTGAGTACTACAGTTAATCGTATATAATGTCCCTTTAATCATCATTGATATATATATATATATATATATATATATATATATATATATATATATATATATATATATATATATATATATATATATATATATATATATATACACACACATACATTCACACGCACACACACACACACAAATGTTTAAATATGTATATGAGTATGTGCATGCATGAGCTGTCCAGGGTGCCCAGCCTCTACTCGCCCATTGGCTGCACAAAGGCACCGGCTTATGTCCAGGGAGTGGAGATGGATTGCTGGATGGAGGGATGGATGATCTCACTTATTTTTTACTTCATTTCATTCTTTACAACAATTTGCACATAACTTCATATTCTTCCACTTCTTTTATATTTCAGTCCCCTTAAATCATTTTGTATAAATCAGATCAGACGTTATGGTCAAACAGTTACTTCTGCTAAAATGTTGTAGTAATGCTACTCTTGCTTAATGACAATATTTGGTTCTTAACGCAGCCTCTGATTCTGTTTTCAGAACTCAGCAATATTGTAGATATCATCCACTCAGAGAGCGGCGGCTGTGATGTCACGCTTAGTACTGATGCCTCGGTTTGTACACAAAACAGAACAAAAACTGTTTGCTGTCATGTCCAAGTAGAGCAGCTGCGTATTCATTTGGCAGTTGGATTGCCTCATCATAAACTGGTAAAGAAATAATTCAAACAAGGTAATTTGATCTTTATTTTAAAAGTATGAATTATCAATTTGAAATAGTACATAATTAAAATAAATAAAAATTTGTTTTATTTGAATTTACATAATACAAATCTTAAACCCACAGTCACAGCGCTGAAAATTGGCCTATTCTCTTATATTCTGACACCATCTGCACCTCATCTTGTGCTTGCAAAGGATATGCTTCACCTCGTGACGTCACTGAGGGTGAAAATGTTTTCATGTTCGATTTCACAATGTGATTAAAATTTCGACAAGTTTTTTAAATACCCTTTTTTTTCAGTGAAACCCACCAAATTCTTAGATATATTAATATTTTATATGCTCACATTGCCAGAGGGTTTATGTGGTAATTATTTTAAACATTAAAGAATATCAAACAAATGCAAAAATCTAGTCCCCGATTTCTGACCACAAAAAAATAAAAACGGTTAATTTCAATGTAATATTTGTATTTGAAATCAAATGTAATAATCCACGTGCAAGGAAAGTGTGTCACAAAAGTTCACTGCTAAAGAAGCTGACTGCTTATAGAATGCTGTATCCAAGTGTAGCAATGGAAAGTTAAGTGGAAGGAAAACGTGGGGGGTGGAAAATTTGACAAAAGCACAAGCAACAACTGAAGCCTTGAGAGGACTGGGGAGCAATGTGGATTCAAAATATTTGGGAGGACTCAGAAAATGTAGAGCAGCTGCAATACACTTTCAAGAGTCACCACACACAGACGTATCCAAGACATGGGCTACCACTGCCCCATTGCTTGAGCTAAGCCACACCTGAATCAAAGGCTACATCAAAAGCATTGTTCCTCCGTGTTCCAAATTTCTCTTTTCAGATAAAAGTAGATTTTCCAAACAAAAGGTTAAGAGTCTGGACAAAGAGTGCAAAAGCACTGAATACAAGCTGTTTGAAGTCTTTTGTGATGTTTTAACAGTGAGTGGCGGTTAAGGTAGGCCTTCCTTTTGCTGGTGTTTGTCTTTGGAGTTTTATGAAATCCACAGAGTGAGCGCAGCGTAGTGTATGCTCCTTTCACGTTCTGCGAGAACGTGAAAGGAGCAGAATACAAAAACACCTCCAGCTTTTCGGATTTTCATGTTTAGAAAACTTTTAAAACTAATTTTCTTTTTCACTGTCATACGCTATTTTGTATGTGCATCCTAATAAAACACATAGAAGTTGGTTGTTGTAACATAAAGTATGAAAAGGCTAAAGTGACCATGAACTCTTTTGCAAGGCCCTCAAAACCTTTCCGTCTCTGCAGGGGAAGCCATTCCCCTTTTAATCTGGATGCGTCCTTGGAATCACTGCCTTGTCATAGCGCCACTTGACTTTTATGGAGGGAACACAAGATCCCGCCATAAAAAGTAACCTCAGAGCATGATGCATCCACCACCAACTTTTACTGAGGCTATGGCATTCTTTTGATGACGCACAGCGTTGTTTTGGGGGCCAAACACCAACCTTTTGGAACCGCGAACAAAACAAATTTGGCTTCATCAGACCAACCCTGGACTGTCCATCCTCAAACCCGACTCCTCAGTCCAGGTGTATGAAAAAATACAGGAGGTTGCTGTCACAAGTAAAAGAAAATCCAGACCTCTCAGATAAACATCCAGTTCATTGTAATCTTGGTATCGCCTGTTTTCCACGCAAATTGTATGACTGTTCTCACTTTGCCATGTATTTAGTCTCCTTGCCCTGACTGATACTTCAGACTAGTGGCATCCTTTTAAAGCTTTTAGCTATACAAGTAAACCCTAGCAAATTTCTACTTTTACTCTGGATTCACTATGAATAATAGCAAGAAGACAAAATGCAATAACTACAGTAGGAGACGTTTCAACAAAATATTAGTTTAAGGGTGTACACACCTGTGCAGCCGGTTACTTTTCAGATGCCCTGTACGTCGTTGCCTCGACAAAAATAAGTCCTCTACAGAAATCCTTAGGGCATTAGTGTCGCAAAGGCTGAGGCAGCAACATACTCTTCACATCTGTGCTGCTCTTCCACTTTTAATTCAACGGGGCATGCTGGAAGGGCACATCGGAACCGGTTTGGTCAGTGGGAACAAGCAAAGATTAACAAAGGCAGCATAATGAGCTAATCCTCTCTTTCACGTTACAGCGCACCCTCTGTGTAACAAAAGGCTACGCTTTAAAATTAACAATATGTCATCGGGACCTATTTCACCGCTCATTTGACAAGAGATGAATGACGCCGTCTGTAGAAAAGCATGACAACCTGAAAGTAAGAATATTAGATGTGTTGGATGTATTATAGTGTTTCCAGCAGAGGACCAATCCAGTCTTTAATAAATTTCAACAAAAGTTTTTTTTTTTTTTTTTCATTAGTTTGTTTCAGACAGATTCCTTATTATGATCTAATGCTCAGGGATTTTTTTCAACCCCTCTTACCCCCCACTCCCAAAAAAAAAGGACTTGGGTTACCGTATGACAGCAAATAAGGCCAAGAGGGAAGCCTTTAGAGATGTCATTTGTTCACAGTTCCAGAAGGCGTGTTTGACCCGTAAACAACGTTACAGCAACAAAAAAGAAGGATGCCCACAGGGATGCATAGCGGTGGCGGCATATTGGTCTGGGGTTACATGTTTTGCAGATGGAACTGGAAAGGTTGACCGAGGTTATGTACCACGTTCCTTCATCATGGTATCTGCAAAGTTTGTCTCCCATTCCCCGAACATAGTCAACTCTTGGCAGCGGCCATTAGAGAAGAGGCACACTTAGGTCATGCCCTTCATTTTAGAGGAAATTTGCCTCTTAGGTGTTGGGGGGTTAAGATCTGCTAAAACATCTTACCAAAGACTGGCTCTGTGGAAGAGCAGTCCTCTTCCACGAAAGAGGAATGCTTCCTCAGACAAAACTGCTCCTGCACTATCAAATATGCCAGTTATGCCATTATCATTCCTAGAAACAGGTTTAGTTTTCATGTGCTACTTACAGTTTAGCTAAATTAAACAACTGAATAACAAGCTAGAGGACTAGAGCTAAAGTAGAACGTTTTAGACCGAACGTAAAGTGAATTCATTAAACCACCAAAAATGTGTCTAACAAACCTTTGATTACCAACGATCAACATGAAAAGGATAATGATAGGGGCACTTTGAGAAGTTTGACCACACACGGAATCCTGTGAATTAAGCAGCTGGAAATAAACAAAATCCATGATCATTTCAGTCGTTCACATTCCATCACGCTCCAGCTGCAAACTTCAATGCGTTTGGAAAAACACAAAGATTGTCCATTTGAAAAGTGTGGCTTGGCTTTGCGCTCAAGCCTGCCTTAGTCATTTCTTTGCTGAACATGTCGCTGCAATTAGCACTCTGCCAGGGTGGGCTTCTTTCAGCTTTGCATGTCTAGAGATAAAACAGTTTTCACAATATATCTAAAGTTCAGTCAGATTAGATAGAGAAGGTCTTTGGAAATCTAATTTAAATCTTGTCACAGATTCTCATTCGCATTTAGGTCTGGACTTTGACTGGGCCATTCTCACACATGAGCATGCCGTGATCTAAACCGTTCCCTCGTAGGTAGCTCTGGGTGCACGTTTAGGGTCGATGTCCTGCTGGAAGGTTAACCTCTGCTCCAGTCTCAGTCTTCTGTGGCCTTTAACAAAATTTCAAGCCCTCTATTTAGCTCCAATAATATTATATCGACTCAGGGCCAGTTTCCCTGTCCCTGCTCATGAGAAGCCACCCCAGAGTATGTTGTTATCGCCTCCATGTTTCTCTGTGCAGGATGGTTGCTCAAAGTGATGAACAACATAAGCCTGGTGACAAACTCTAAATAAAACTTCTTTTGGCTCTTTCAGTAAAGACTGCGTCTTCTCGCCACTTTTCCATGAAAACTAAATCTGTGGAGTGTCCTTTTGACAGATTCTCCCACTGGAGTTTTGGACCTCGGCAGCTTTCTCAGACTTCCCATGAGGCCTTGTTGTTTCACTCTGGTCTAATTTCTAAGTTTAAAATTCGCTGCAACATTCTTTTTACAGGGAAGAGACCCTCTCCTGGCAATCCTTTCACACAAGTTTTTCTCATTTAGTGTTCTTCTTGCTATTTTATGATTTGAATGTTTTTGTTTTTTTTAGTTTTGTATAGTTTACAATGTGCTTGTTGGCTCTGTTCCTCTAAGAATTACAGTTTAACTGAGTAAAAACCTGCTATGATTTACTCCCCACTACCCTCTCACCCACCCACTGCCCCAGTCTGAAAAGTTGTCTTTTCCTAATCTGTAAAGAGATTTCTTACAGCACATTCATCGACTGGCAGTTATATGAAAATCCTCCTCTAAGACTGATAAGAAACAACAATTTATTTCCTTTCGTTCGTTTCTGTCTTTTCAACTTTGTTATCACTCATCATACTGTATGTTATGGTTTCAAAACCATGAATTTCTTGCATTTTAATGATTTTCCTCCAAGAGAATAGAGCCTAAAGTAATGCAGCAGTGCCTCACATGCTGCTGGGCACTCACGGTCAGCTGGCTGAAAGAAGGTGACCACACATTTTAATCTCAAAATCCAAATAATAAATACATGTAGTAAAAAAAAGTATGTTTTTATATATTAAATATACATTAAACATAAACTAAAATGTATGTTTCTTAAGTCGCAAGAGGAACCATTGTTTGTTTTCAGTTTGAAGTAAAAGCAGCCAGATCAGAAATGGATTTATATTCTAAATCTTTGTTGAAATAATACGATATACTGTGGTACAACTTGTAATATATTTTACTTTACACTACCATGCTTATGAGTAGGTCAAGTTTTTATTTTATTTTTTTAACATTACCTTACCGTTCACCATGCCTTTGCTTAATTTATTTTTGGATGAACAAAAAAAAGAGAACAAAGAGGATTTAGACTTACAAAAAACAAAACCAAACAAAACACCAAGTGCTTCATTTTTCTGCATATAAGTGTGCAAATTTACTCAAAAAGCTGTTAACTTCTTGTATTGTCTGAACTAGACAATCGTCCTGCAGAGTTCTCATTTGGATTCTGAGACACACACACGCAGGTCAATCTTTCACACAGATCTAATCACCGTTCCTGTCTTAAGGTCTATCCGACAAACTACAGGGGGGGAAAATTAACCTACAACTCACAGGAAGCAAGAATACCGTTAAAAATGTAGTGTTTTTGTTTCATTAAAGAGATTAAAAAACCTGTAACAGGTCATTTGGGGAAACACAGCCTGTATTACTTACGTTAGAATTCAAAAGACATTGGCGCCATCTGTTGGTAGCAGTGTAAAACAATAAAGTAAATGAGGTTTATTTTAGTAAAAATCCAAATAATAATAATAATAATAAACACTTTTCACATAATCTTCAATTTTAGTGTTTTGTTCAAAGCTTCTTGACATTTTTCTTCTCATATTGATTAAATATTATTTTGATAGGAGACAGCAAGATGCAGCTCAAATTAGAAACAACTGAAATTGCAACATCATTTACATTTGACTGTTTTGGTCAAAACAAAGAAGACGTATTTGTGCTGAGAGAACAGATGTTGTGTTAAGTCGAGTTCCAGTGTCGAGGTGTGTTTTTCCACCTGTTTTGCTCTTTTGCAGCGCTCATTCGCATGCACAGGGAAAAACACAATCTCCACCCCAGGCTGGCACTCGAAGACAGGAGCTTCTAGCTGCAAGGCAACAGTGCTACCATGCTACGTACTATCAATATCAAAATCAAATGTTTCTATTTACAGGGTAAATGGGATATATCATTTTATAGGATACCTCTTTTATTTCCTTGATTTATCACTAATTTACAACAGCTGTTTCCAGTTCAAAACCTTGCATATGACTGAGTAATAGACTGCATGAGATTCCTGATACATTTATTTGAGCATTTTGTTTCTTTGATATATAGGCCTATCAGTTTTGCCAAATATAATATCATTACCTCAGCTTTGTGGTTTCAATCTTTGAAGATTTGCAGTATATTTTCAGGCACAGCATAAAAAAGGCTACTGTATCATATTCTTTTCAGGCCACAGGCATCTTAAATCTGGAGAGGACTTCATCACAAGTGAGTAACTGGCCATCAGCGATCAGAAGTAATTTAACCACCAAAATGACATCATCCACTCGATTCTTACAGAATATACTTTTTTTCATATTGAATACTTCTGTTAGTAGGAGAAAACTATAATCAAATTAGTTGACACAAACATATCTAAACATCCCTACCCCATCAGTTTTAGACAGTAACGTCCTTCCATTCAGTAACAGATCTGCCTGTCACAATCTTAAAACAGCTAAGATACTAAGATAAAACACTGAAGCTCACCCTTCTAGAGGACCTGAGCTTGATATCAAGAGCCACCCATCCCACTCAGGAGTATGAGGGGTGGGTGAGAGACCAGTATATATATATATATATATATATATATATATATATATATATATATATATATATATATATATATATACAGTATATGGAATATAAGACATATTTTCAGTTGTTTCACACTTTTTTGTTAAGTCAATAATTCCACATGTGTTAATTCATAGTTTTGATGCCTTCAGTGTGAATCTACAATTTTTATAGTCATGAAAATAAAGAAAACTCTTTGAATGAGAAGGTGTGTCCAAACTTTTGGTCTGTGTTGTGTATATATATATATATATATATATATATATATATATATATATATATATATATATATATATATATATATATATATACATAAAATCAGGCAAAATAACTTCAATAACAATCGTCTAACAGCATAAGATCTCAGGCCGGTTGGATAGGAAAATTGTTATCCCATCAGCTGACTGAAATAATTTAAACTCTCTTCCCAAAGTCACTGCACCCTTAAACTGGGCTTTTTGATGAGCGGCCTTTTTCTTTCTTTCTTTTTAAATAAAAAAAAATTAAAATATTTGACTAGTAGAGATAGAAAAGTTGTATTCCTTGTTGTATTCCAGAGTACAATGCTTTTTTAATAGCAAATGCTTTTTAAAAATCAAAAGAATAAAACTATCCACCACAATGTAACAACTGTAATGCACCATAATGTAATATTAACAGTATACTGCTACTTATATTTTATTTCTAGTAAAAATCAGACTGTTTTTCACCAATAAATTCCTCCAAACCTAATTTATTTAATTGCTTTTTGCAAAGATTAGTGCAAACAAACAAACAAACAAAAAAACCTTGTTTAACGAAGAACAAGAAAGGTCGGAAACCCGGAAGTCCTAGGAGAACCAAATAAGGCAGTGCACCCGGAATCATATTGCGCTTTGCGCATGTTCAGATTGATCAAAACACCGATGCAGCAGCAATGGTTTTATGACGATTTTCTAAACAAGAAATGTGGCGTCAACTGGGATTTTTATGTCGTTTCAGAAACTCGGACTCTAGCAACAGTTAAGCTCCAACTTTGAACAAGTCAGGATGTTTTATTTCCCGACAAGTAAGTATGACAGCCAGAAGGCAACGGCAACAAAAGCTACCATGCTAACGTGGAGCTAATTGACAGTTGGGTCTGTGGGCATTCGGCTGTACAGAAAAAAAAAGTTATTTTCGTTTAATAACTGTATATCGGCACTCCCAGCGCTCGGTAAAGATGGGGCGCGTCCTCATTTGTGTTCGTGTGTTGCAGCTGTGTGAACGGTAAGAGGATGGAAAACGTCGCCGTGTCGGCTGCAGAGGGGACGGCTGGCTGTCCCCTGGTCTCCGAGGACATGGAAGGGATCTGCGTGATGCCCGACCTCAGGGCCATCAAGACTGAGCAGTCGGTGGGTCCGACCCCCGACGAGCCGAGCCCTCAAAACGTGGCCATGGGCATCAAGTTCATCCTCCCCAACCGCTTTGACATGAACGTTTGCTCCAGGTTTGTGAAGTCCCTCAACGAGGAGGACAGCAAGAACATCCAGGACCAGGTGAACTCTGACCTGGAGGTGGCCTCTGTTCTATTTAAAGGTAACGTGGGCCCTCTCTCTCTCTCTCAGATGGAAATTTGAGCATCAACTCTCTGACCTGTCCTGTTTTTAAACCAAAATATGATTTTTTTTTTTCTACGTCTTCCTTTCAGCCGAGTGTAACATCCAGACGTCGCCGTCGCCAGGCATACAAGTCCGACACGTGTACACGCCGTCCACCACCAAGCATTTCTCGCCAATCAAACAGTCCACCACGCTGACCAACAAACACCGCGGCAACGAGGTTTCCTCCACGCCGCTTTTGGTCCACTGTAAGAGTGCCGGCTGTCTTCTTGCTTTATGTGTTTTTACTTTCAGCTTGGTTCCCATGCAAGCATAAAAGTTCCAGCTGTGATGCGATCCTGTTTTCTTTCCTCCTGTTTCCAGCTTTATCCATTCATCAGCTGGCTGCCCAGGGGGAAATGGTGTTTTTGGCCAGTAGAATTGAACAAGGTGGGAAGGTCTTTTATGTTTTTTTTTTTGTTTTGTTTTTTAAGAACATAGATTTTTGTCCTTTGTGAGTAAATATGTGAAATAAACTCATAGGCATGCCAGCGTTTGACCCAAACGAGTGCTTTAAATGTAGGCTCTGCAGTGGGTTTCTTCTGGTCTTCTGGTCTCTCAGAAGGCTCTTAGAACTCGCTTTTGTTACGCATCTGTAATACGAACTCCTAAAGTTTTTCAAGTCACTCTGAAAAGTACATGTTTAGGTTTGCTTATAACCTCCAAATATGGCAACAAAAAAACATTTTTCCTTGAAACCGTTTGCATTAAAGCTTTACGTTGTAATTTCTATTTTATGTTTGCCTTTTTATTGTGACCTTGTGTGTCTCGAGAGCCACTTCCAAATAAAAAGGCCTCATTATTTACACGGGAGAAGATGGTTGTCAAGCTGAAATCAGCATTTTCCAGAAAACGCCTGATTATTGCGTCTCTAGTTTGTGCAACTTGGCTCATATCACTTTTAATCCTTTAAAATATGAAGAAAACTATTTCCAAAAACATAAATAATAAACTTTTTTGCCCCTTTCTATTCCTCTTATCTTCACCATTTATAAATGCCACTTCCCTCCACCTATAAATGTACCGCTCTCCTTGCCTGGCTCTGCTTTATGCAATCATTTTAATCTAACTACAACAGTCCTTGTACCCATACTGCCCTTTCCTTGCAACTCAGCAAACTCCCAAAAGTCGTTAATCTCTAAATGTATTTCTTTGCACAGAGACGGTGATCAATCTCCAAGACGAGGAAGGTTTCACCCCTCTCATGTGGGCGGCGGCACACGGACAAATCGCCGTGGTTGAGTTTCTGCTCCAAAACGTACGAGGAGATAAAACGGACGGTATTGTTTTCAGTGACTCCCGCTGACTCTGCGTCTTTCTCGGCTGCAGGGGGCCGACCCAAACCTGCTGGCCAAAGGGAGGGAGAGTGCGCTGTCCCTGGCCTGCAGTAAGGGATACACAGACATCGTGAAGATGCTCATCGACTGCGGCGTGGACGTCAACGAGTACGACTGGGTACCAGCTTTAGTTTAATTCACGTACAGCACGTTGGGACTGACTTGGCGTTAGCATAGATTCGGATGGGGCTAGTAGCGTAAAGGCTGTGCTTGTGTTAATCCTGGGTTCGCTTCTGTGCATCACTGTTTAAACGTTTTGATATTCTCTTGATCTTCAGAATGGAGGAGCCCCTCTGCTGTATGCTGTCCATGGCAACCATGTGCGCTGTGTTGAGATTTTGCTAGGTGAGGTGGTTTTTTTTGTTTTTTTTTTAATGAGGGGAAATATGTGGGTTAGTATCCTTTTAGAAGGATGTGCCGTTTTATTTGCTTGATCCAACACTAACATGTATGTTAATTGTGGTTTGTTTCTTCCAGACAGCGGCGCTGATCCAACTGTGGAGTCGGATTCAGGATTCAACGCGATGGACATGGCTGTGGCTATGGGCCATCGAAACGGTGTGTGTGGAATAAACGCGTCCTCTCGCTGCCTTTAGCTCCAATATAGTGCTGGTCAAAACTTATTCAGCATGAAGCTTGAGTACGTTTTGTTTGGTTTTTAGAAATAATAACTGGGATCCACACAGGAATTCTTAAAGCCCTTACATTTCCCTTAGGACTGGGATCAGGACTTTACTGATGGACTCTCTAAAACATTGACCCAGCTGTCCTAGAGATCCCTCGTAACTTGATTCGGTGCTATGATCGGGGTCAAATTCTTGACTTCTGTCCCCAGATGCTGCTTCAAAATGTCTGCACGTCATTCATTCTTCACAATGCTATCTATTTTTTTTTCACGAAGTCCCCAGTCACAAAAAAAGTCCCCCACAGCATAATGCTACCACCCTCGTACGTCGCAGTTCAGATGGCGGTGTGACAGCCAGACGTTCCCTTCGTGTTTATACGTCCACTTGGAGAAGATGAATGTGGTCCACCCTTCTCGTCTTTTGATATTTTAGCTGTGATGTCACACACGGGATGGCAGAAACGTAACGGCGTCCGTTCCAGACCCAGCTCTGCAGTGGGTTTTGCACCATTGCCCAGTTAGAACCCCCAGCTGCGTCCGTGTTTCTGTCGTCGAGGTGTTTGTTCTCTTGAAGTGACGCCAAACGGTCCGGTGGTTGTTTTTCTGTTCCCTGGGTCTATTCCTGAGTCAGCACCATCCATCTCCTCATTGATGTTAACATCCCTTCACGGTTATTCCCAATCTCTATAAGCAAATTCTCTTCACCCGAGGGTGACCGCTCGGGTTAGCAACTAGCAAACCAATCACTTCATATGAGTCCTACAGTTTCCCTATCAGGTTGCTTTTTAAATCTCCCCCTAATTTTAGCGCATGAATAGAAACCTTAATATCTGCGTTTGTGTGTTCAGTTCAACAGGTAATGGAGGCCCACCTATTGAAGCTACTGATGGGAATCAGAGAGTGAACTCCTGGTGAACAGACCCTTACAGGACGTCGTTTTAGTGCTGGACAATCATGTAGCATGCCTCGGATTTCAGCCTGCAGGAGGATTTTTGGTCTCTAAAAGATATTTAAGCCGTGTTGTAAAATATTATTTATTGAATCGGGTGCACCTGATGCACGTGGTCAGTTTGATTTAGCTAAAATTGAGCAAGGAGGGATGGTAGGTTTTGTCATGTTCTAAAATATTAGTACCCCTTTTCACCTGTTTTAAAATAATTAACTGTAGTGAAACTGTTTCTAAGGTTAAAAAAGTCTGTTGGTCTGGTCTTTACAGGAAGCACATTGAACTGGGAGGCCACGAAGCTGCCAACATGTCTGTGAATTTACTGAATCCGTGTGGTTTTTATTTATTTGGATTTATTGTGACCATTGTAGGGTCAATTTGTGTTTGTGAACAGTGATGCTTAAATGTTTTTGGTGAAGTTGTAAAGACCGTACACTGCAATCCAACAGCCAAAAGTGGTATTGTGGTGCTTTTGGATCAAATGGCTTGTGCATTAAAACAGTTATTAAGCTGTCTGTCCAAACAAATTCATTAGTCGTCTTTAAAATGGCGTTTTATTTATTTTATAAGCAGTTTGAAACTAGAAAACAAAGGGTTGTCCAACCTCTGACCAAAATCAGACGTGAGACAATTCTGCTGCTTATTTATTTCAAAATATAGATTTACCACCATGTGATGTGATTTTTGTAAAACTTGGCTAAATAAAATATGTAAAAGCTGATTAGTGGTGGGGGAAAAAAATCCTAAGGGACCCTTTAATACGCATTTCTTAAAGAAAGGCAGAAATAAAACGACATTGCAGTTGCGTAACAGTTATGTTTGGAATGGGTTTCATGTACAGAAAAGGACCACAATCAAAAAAGTAAAGTCTCCTTTGTTATAAACAAATCATTAAATCTAAGTAAAATTAAATAGAAACTAGTTTCTAACTTTACAGTGAGTTAAATTCATTAGTTCTTAATGCATTCAAACCTAAATTATATCAATTCAATATGTATTTGTGTTTCAAAGTTATATTACCAAATATTTTAATGTACTTTAGTGAAATGCTCAAATTCGCAAATATTTTTAAATCAACTGGTTTGTGGCCATTCCAGCTCTCTGTATTTTTGGGGCTGTATATCAGGTAAAAGAGGGCAGATCATCAACTTTAGGAAAGTTGAAATTTTTATTTTCTCAAATCAACTAAAAGGCAGGTTTGGTGATTACATAATTTATCAGGTCATTTATTACATATCCCACCAAACGTAAAGTTAAAACTTCCCTCAGGAAAGGCAGGTAATGTCAGTAGTGCTGGCAGACAGACCGGATCTTAATCTAATTTAAAAAAAAAATTGTGTAAACTGTATAAAAGGTCCCATAATAAGGTCGACTCCCACTATCCAGTCTGAACATCTAAATATGGCAGGGGTCAGCAACCTTTACAACCAGGGTAGCCATTTTTTGGTCTCTAGTTAAGAACTGTTGAACCATAAAAGCAACAACTGAACAAAGTGCATCTCTGTATAAAACCCACTACATGAAATTAGATTTTAAATTAAAAGAAACATTTACTGTTTTTAGTTTCAATACATGTCAATGGGATTTATATATGATAAAAGTCAGCAACCTATTGACAAAAAATAACTAAAATCCATACACCATTAGTGTACTGGCAAAAGTGCTAAAGCAAATCAAAAAAAAAAAATTATACATTTTAGAACTTTATAAATTCAGCATTGAGCCACATGTGGTTGCAGACCCCTGGTATATATGAAAGCTGAATCAGAGTGACCAGGCTGCCAACGAGATGTCAGAGGTGCAAAAAGATAGAAAAAATATCACTGACTTAATTTTGTCAGCATTGAGTGTTTTCATTTTAGTCCAACTGGAAAGCAGGAAACCCTTTAATTTAGTATTGATCTATTAAATTGACGGTACAAATCAAACGTGTGGAATCCCACTTGATGAAAAGTGGCATAACAGCTCCCTACGTCTTCAATGAAAACATGATTTTTTTTAAACCTATTTTTTTCCCCATGTACACATAAAAAAAAAAAAATAGACACCGTTCAGTTTAGTGACAGTAGCAAAGGTTTATTCCAGATATGATGATTTTAGAGAGGCCACAGTTCAGTAACCCAGAAAACAGATGCAGAGCCGGGGGCATCGGACTCGTCTTTACACACAATCCCTCAGTCTAACTGGACATTTGGACCATGTGAGCTCATCAAGCGTGTGGAGCGCCTGGTGGCGGAGAGGTGGAATGAGTAATAGCATACCTTACACCAAAAATACGGTGACCCCGGTTTTCATACAGACCACTACTCTACAAAAATGACTGAAACGTATGCCGGTGATTTATAGAGTTCTTTGACAGAAGGCCTCCGCTGTCGGCTCTCCCTTTCTTCCCACAGAAACAGTATCTCGTGCCCCACACGGTCCTTTGGAGTTCTGCCGTGTCCCGTTTCCTCTAATTGGCCTCATCCTTGGACGCTTCATCGAAATTCTCCACCAGATCTGAAACCACACAAAACACGGGGGGTCTGAAGCGATTAGAGTGCCATCGGTCCGCGCAAAACACAGACACGGCTCAGGAAGAGAGCGCTTATCTGAAACACGATTCCCGACTCCTGCACGCACTGCAATGCAGTGCCTCATGAAACTATTCCCACCACTTTACGCTTTTCCCGCATCGTCAGATTTAATGGGTTTTATGTGGCAGACTGAAAACCAAAGGAAGAAAAATGATCTTTGGTTTTTCAATATTTAGCCAATTAAAAAGAAAAAGAGTGCAGACTTGCATTTGTGTGGATGGCTCTCAATAAAATCCAATGAAGACTTACCCATGAAGTCCGCCAACCTGGATGCCAAAGCAGAACATTTTGGCTCATGAGCAAAACGCAATCGAAACTCTACGCCCTGGCAAATGGCGGCGGTAGCGTCACAATGTGGAGATGCTTTTCTTTAGCAGGGAGGCAACAAAGACCCCAAAACGCAGCAGGCAGCGCGACAGCAGGACGGTTTAGATCAAAGCAAGCGACTGCGTTAGCTGGACCTGGTCCAGACGTCAGCCATAATCAGAGCCCCTGGGCAAACCTGCAAGATTGCTGTTCACAGATGCTGTCCATCTAACGGGACTTAACTTTCAATGAGTTTTGGCAAGGAAAACGAAGAAAAAGAAAACGACGCTCAGAAGCTGGTGACAGCCTCCAGCAACCACAGTTAAACATTTCTGACTGATCCTGAGTCACTGTTGGAAGATGAGTATGTATGGGTCGAAAAAACTTTTACGCAACCAAGAAGTGTGTCTGATTTCCTAAGGGAAACAAAGTTAAAAAAAGGGAGAGGGGGAAAAAAAAAAAAAAAAGGAACCGCACATCCAGTTCCTTCCTTAAACGTGTCCAGAGTCCAACAACTGAAATGGTCCTTTTCTGATTCTTGAACGAGCAACGCATCAAGCGAGCGCGACAACAAATCATCAAAAATATTGATAGATAAAATGTCCTGATCCCAAAGTGACAAAGTATGATTTCAATATGTTCTCCATTACTACATACAATGCATTAATCACTTGCCAACCCATTTATTAAGCACCAACAGTTTTTGTAATGGAGGAAGGAAAAAGGGAACTTGCCAAGGGCTAGGGGTTTAAAAAATCTCAATAAAAACAAGCATGAGCCTAAAACGAGTCAGGAGCCGTTTTACAAGGCGGAGCGCCGCTGCAGGAACGGTGGCGAAGAGCATCAACATGTTGGCTCCTCCCACCTCCGCCAAACGTGAGAAACCTCCCTGGCCAGGTCCCGTCTCAGAGGGTCAAAGGTTAAAAAGGGAAACAATTTACAAGGTCTGGGCAAACACCCCCCCCCCCCCCTGTTCCCATGGCGGAGTGGGTACATAATTGTTTGCTGCATTAGCGAGGACCCGAGAAGTCCTGGGAAAAGCTGGGCTCGTCCTAATGGCAACCTGGTGTGTCTGGTCCACTTTCCCCTCAGAGAAAAGCAAACCGAGTTGGACAACGGCAAACGGAGACAACGTCGAACCTTTCAGCTCCCTACGCTGAAAGGAAAACAAACCCGCAGCAACTTTTTTCTCATTTAAGGCAGAGGAGAAACACCTCGGTGCAACGACTCGACTAGGGGAATATTTTATTTCTAATTAGCAGAAATAAAAGACGTGCGTGCCCTCACCTGGAACGTCGTCGTCTTCCTCTTCTACTGTTGCAATCGGCGCTTTTCCATCTGCAGCTGCAGGCAGAGAAAACAATCCAAGTTACCTCAAGAACTCAAAAAAAAAAAAAAGGGCGAAAGGCTCGTAAAATCTGCACCGACGCAAGGTGACGGACCCTGTTTGGGGAGAGCCTCTGCGAGTCTCCTCAGGCTCGTCAGGCTGTCGGCTCCCAGCTGGTTGAGGATGCCGGGCAGCATCTCGGTCAGCTGCTTGGTCTCGGCGTGGCCCGTGATGGTGAAGGTGTTGGCGGCGAGAGACGCCTGCACTTTGGGGTTGTTGAAGTGGATGACCGTGCCCTGGTTTGTGAACATGTTCACCTGGAAGGAGATGGCGAAGCGTCAGCGAGCGGGCTGGCTGGCGCGCCGCGCCGCGGCTTCGCCTGCGCAGGCCCTACCTCTTCGATGCCGGAGATGTTGTTGACGCCGAGCTTCTTTAGGGAGAACTGGAGCTTCTTGTCGTCGGCGGTTGCCGTTCTGTGCACGACCTTCTTCTTTCTGCGAGCGCTTCCCTGCGGAGACACACGGACGCATGCTTCTCTGTAAAGAGCGAAGATCTTCGGTGCGACAGTGGCAGGTAGGAGTATTTGCACCCTCAAACATCTTTTGTTGTTGCCGTTTTTACTTTATCACACCCAACTTCAGATGAAACCAGTTCGATTTATTAAGCTGTACAGACTATGCAGCTAAACCTGGGCCTAATGAAGAACCAACTCCCCCCTAAACCAGATAACTGGTGGTCCTACCGTTGGGCCTACGGTCTGCGAGTCTTTTCCATGAGACCCCTTGACCCCCTCTTCTCTGCAGAATCCTTTTAATCCAGCCACGCCTCACGTCTCGATCAGATATCTGCCCAGACTTTGACTAGGCCACTCTCAAATCTTCATTTTGTTGTTTTTTTCGGGGCCACTAAAGATTGCTTCAGACCATCGTCCGGCTGCAGAACCCAAGGTTGCTTTGAGTTACGGTCCCGAACCGACAGCCAGAGATTGGTGAAGCTGTCCATCTGGTGAGACGAGTCTTGGAGCATCAGTTAGCTTTATGCCGGATGTAACGGGACGCACACCTTCGAAGAGGTCGGCCTTTCGTCCCATCAGGCTACAGAATATTTGCTCAAAGGTCGTGGGGGATCGTGCAGATGGTTTAAATTAGGCCTTGAGACTTAACCTTTCATCTTTTCCCTTTCTGGGGCCGCCACAGAGAGTCATCCTTCTTCATCGTCTTCTCGCACGCCCCCTTTAGCTCCACCCATAAATCTCCTCTTTGGTCTTCCTCCAAGCCCTCCTGCCTGGCAGTTCCGGCATCAGCATCTGTCTACAGATGAACTCACCATCCATCCTCTGTACATGTGCAAACCGTCTCAACCTTGAAACGGACCCATGGATGCCGTTTGCACCAAGTGTCTCTTTCATTGGTGAATCTTGAACACTGACCTTAACTGAGGCAGGAGAACCCTGCAGAGCTTTGGATGTTTTTTTAACCCCTGAATGAGCGTTTGATGAACGCCGGTTCATTTTAGTAGGCTGGGAGGGTTCAGTCCCACCCTTCCTCCATTACTAGTTCTCACTGTGGTTCACTGGTGCAGTAAAAGCTTAGAAACGGCTTTGTAACCCAGTTCGACGTGAAGGGGTTTCGTTTCTCATCCGTGGCTGGATTTCTGTAGATCAGTTGATGTGTTGGTTTTGGACCCCTTTAGCCTACTTCATGTTGTCAGACGGGTACTGGTTGAGTGCAGCTTTTTGAAACTGAACCAAAAATCTGTAGCTCATCACAGTCACCGAATAACGAGCAATTATATGTTTCCCACGGACCCTGCTGGATACCCTTTGTTCTTTATAAATAAAACCATTTGAAAACCCCTTTCCGTATTTACCCAGGCTCACTGCTCACACCCCCCCCCCCCCCAAGAAAAAGAACTCTTTAAAAGGAGCAGATGGTACCAGCAGGACATTTCTTTTGCGACAGACTTGAAATGAGACATTTTTTTTTTTTTTTGGTGAAACATCCAGATTCAAGTTACCTTTCCGCCGATGCGGACTTGCGCTTGTAGTTTAGCGAGTTTTTCTTGATTCATAATTGCTTCTTTCATCTGCAAAAAATAAAAACATGAATATATCATTACATGGCGTCAGCGCTGCAGCTAGTTTTCAGCCAGACTAAAGATTTCAGAACATGGGAGCCCAAATTAAAGGATAAAAAAACAACACGCAACAAACACAACGTGATGCAGCAATCGACACAACGCACACCACGATTAGAGACATTAGTGTGTAAAAGAGTTCGACCCTGAAACGAATGTAGTAGGGAGGAAGATACTTTCAGATACACGACAGGCCGGATGTTTGGAAGCAACTTCCGGTTCATAACACCTTTCTGAAACTCTGCACCACTACTATGGATCCTGGGACGTCTTTACTGCTTAACCGGACTTTGCTCCCAACGGCCGTCAGCTGAGTTTACCTTCAGGTATACACTGACCCGACCGATGCTAAATGAACGTTACCTATTGAGTGCGAGCATTATTAATAATGCTCCTTTAGTGCCGACCAATAAAACTAAGAGCTTTTTTTTGGGGGGCACAAATCTGATCTTACTTTTGGCCGGTATTGTGGGAACAGAGGTCTGCAACCTGCCCCTCTCCCACCTGTTGCTGGCAGACAAACCTGACTCCTACTGAGGCATCACTCTTAAAATGTCACCTAGCAGTCAACACGTCCGTTCGGCTGCTGACCAAATAACCAGCCGACCTTAGCCAATAAGAAATGGATAAATCTATTAAAAGGGGCAGAGCAGCAAGAACGTCAAATATTCTGTGCAAATGGCATGTTTACTTAAGGGGTGCCAAAAATGTTAGATTAGACAAATGTATGTAGCCAAACAGGAAATAAAAATCTACAATGCCGATTCGTACGCTGTGCAACGTTACTAGAACACGACATTGTAATTTTCTCTTCCATCATCAGTGTCCCCACTACTCTACCTGAGCTTTAGGGTCTTAATAAGATCCATCAAGTCAAGCGTGGACATAAAGAGGGAAGTGAAAGTCCATCCATTCAACTAGTTAAATATCAAATTAGCAGAGTGTTTATGCATGGCACCTTTAATATCATACCCCACCAAAATCCATCCAATGAATCTAAAGCTGAAATCTAAAGCTGAAGGCTTTAGATTTCAGCTTATTGGCCAGGTCAGAGGTTCGACATCAAAATGTAAAGAATTTCAGCCTCAACGACTAATTATTTTCACACGTCGGGTTTTGTTTAGTTTCCTGCCATCATTACCGTGACGGAACTGTTTTTAAAATCATCTTAGATATATTTCTAAGTTGAGTGCAATTTTCTCCAACTCCGACCAGGAGGTGATTATTCATGCTTTTATTTCCTCTCGTTTAGATTATTGTAAACTCTCTTTTTTACTTGTTTTGACAAAACCACCGTCACACGTCTCCAGCCGGTCCAGAACGCCGCAGCGAAGCTTTTAACAGGAACCAACAGAAGGGCCCACATCACACTGCTTTTATCCTCACTACATTGGCTAGCGGACGAATTTAGAATGGATCTGAAAATTTTAGTCTTGACTTTTAGAGCTTTTAAGGGACAGCCCCCCCCCCCCATTACATAAATTAAATGGTAATTTCTTATTCTTCTGGCCGCACTCTTCAATCCTCAGCTCAGAACCTCCTTAAGACCCGGTTTCAAACTCGTGACGACCTGTCCTTTCAGGCAGTAGCTGCCAGGCTGTGGAACGACCTGCCCCTCTCTCTCCGTGTGGCCGACTGTCGATTCCTTTAAAGTTTAGCTTAAGACACTTCTATTGAGTCAAACTTTAAGTTTTACTTGTGGTTTTTATTTACTGTTCTTTCTTTGTTTTAAAAATTATTTTATATTTGGATGTATGTTACTTGCACTCTTTAAAGCACTTCGGGATTTTCATCTGTGAAAGGTGCTATATAAATAAGGTTCACTTACATCATGGCCAATACGCAGGGATGCACGCATATGCAAAGTTGGGTCGGTATCAAAAGCCAATATTAATACTGCCATTATGGCTGATAACAGATATCGTACACATTTTCCTACCCTTTTAAACACCATGGGGGAGGCGGTAGCGACCACAACACTGACATTGCTTTTCTGCTTCAGTTATCGCTTCTCCTTTCAGGACCACAGGGAGGCTGGTGCCGACATCTACAGCGGTTATTAGAAGCAGGGTACACCCTGGACGGGTAACCAGTCCACGGCAGGACAACATAGACACACACACACCTAGCAGTCATGCTTTTAGACTGTAGGAGGAAGTGGGAGCACCCGGAGACAACACGCGCATGCACAGAAAAGAACCCAGGACGTTCTTGCTGAAAGGCAACAGTGCAAAATTAAACACGTGCAACTTTTACTTTTTTTTGGTCCGACCTCCCTAACCTTATTTTCATAATTGCCGCTTAATACAGGCTGTAGCATTTGCAGAGGCCAGCTGAAACCGTGGGATGTCCCGAGCGCAATCCGATTGGATGAACGAGTCGGACTGAGGCAAACACGGCGCACGTACAAACACGCACGCGATGCGCTGGGAGCAGCGCCCTCGGCGTGGGTGTGGCAAACACTGTAAGCGCTCCGGGTAAAAGTTTGAAACGTCAACAGGAGCACATGGACGCATTTGAACGAGCCTGCAGGAGCGACGCAGAACAAAAAGCCCCGCACAAGCGCTCCGACAGCCCAACATGCAGGGAAGGAGCTACAAAAACTCCTGCGGCTGTCCGCATTTCCGAGAGGATCCGCGAACGAGCGAAGCCAGGCGACTCACAAGGAAGCGGGTCTGCTCGGACAAAACCACCCTGAGGCACACGATTTAACGCCAGGGCGACCTTAGCTGGCCTGCGTTCAGCCCAAACGAGGCTCGGCGGCTTTCAGGTGAGGAGCCCCGAGGCTAACTTGGACTTAGCTCCGCTGCTAGCAGCACGGCCTGTCACCGCCGCCGCACAGATCCGTGAGTGAGGTTAGCGTCACGCCGCGGCGGATTGCAGCCATCCGGGTGGGAAAGGCTTTCGTTTACCTCTTGTCGTCAGATCAGGGGATAACAGAGCAGAGAAGATGGTATTTAAAGCTCCTCACTGACCTGTAAACTAACAGCAGACACATGCGGGGAGCAAGATGGAAGCGAGAGAGAGGAGGGAGGACGTGACGTCCAACAAAGAAGCGACGCGCTATTGGGTCTTTTATGCCCTGAGTTAAGTTCCGCAGGTATCGAGGCAACGGGCTATGGAGCTAAATTAGGGCCAAATGTTTTGGTAATGTTGACAAACAAATAAATATAAAAAAATGAATAGAGCTTTGTAACACTCTGGTTAGGGAGCTTATGTCAAACAAGCAAAAGGCAGGATAGGCTACACTAGTGCTGGACAATAATTCGATAACAATGTATATCGATCTATAGACGTATATCGATGATAGAAAAAAGGGTAAATAAAAAGTTCAATAGAATAACAGTTTTCCTTCCTTTTGCATTCTAGCCTATCGTGTAGGTTAATATTACAGTCATTAAATCCTCCCAACCAATCACAAACAGACCCAGGAGCGCACTGTCACCAAGCTCCGCCCCCTTCAAAGAGATCAGAGAGCAGGCGTCCTTTTTAATTTTTTTTTTTTTAAACTTTCAGTTTTGATAAAAAGTTGGTTGAATAAAGGGTTGAGTTTGAATTCAGCGTTTGTGTGTTCTGTATCTTAAAAAATGGTCACTAAACCACCGCATAAAATGGCCAGGGCTGCACTTAAAATATGTTTTGAATTTGTTGATAATTATCGATATGGATCAACATGATTTCTACTTTATCGATTTGCTTTCTTTTCCTGTGTCGTCTAGCCCCATGAACAAGTCAGCAGTCCATTGCCAGGTTGAAAGAAGTCAAACACTTCAAAAACTTAATTGCATTAGCAGGGTTAAAAAAATTGGTCTGAAATACCAATAACAATTTTTTTAAAATATTGACATTTGTTGCTCTGTGAGATTGTTAATTTTTAAATTAATGTAGATGATGGGTATACATATAGCCTACATGCATTTACACCACGTTTACAAAAAACTCAGGGGAGGATTGACCATGTCATCACTTCCCAAATCACAAGTAAGTTTCAAGTCAAATCAAAAAGCCGAGACAAACTGGTCTAAGTTCTATTGTTTTAATTTTAAGTCATTAACAAGTTTAATAAAAATAAAAATGAGTTTGTTTAAATGTCACAAAGCAATCTAAACAAATGCCTTCTATAAATATTTGACTTCTTTCAACCCTGCACCTCCTACCTGGTGAAGAGGGCCCAACAACGGCTCTTCGTCCTCAGGAAACTGAAACGTTTACATTGCTAGAATAGAAAATGTTCCATGTCTGTGTGGTATGGGAGGAATTGCTGTGTGGTATGGGAGCTGCACAATGAAGGAGAAGAGGGACTTAGCTCTGGTGATGAGGACAGCACAGGGAATTGTGGGAAGCCGTCTGCAAGAACTGGACTCAGTTTATGCTGCACGAGTCCAGAGAAGGGCCAGACGCATTGCCACAGATCCTACCCACCCGGACTATGCACTGTTTGCCTCTCTCCCATCAGGGAAACGTTTCAGGAACATCCAAATCCAAAACCAACAGACTTAGAAACAGCTTCTTTGCAAAAGCTGTAAGAGCTATCGTCCCCTGCTGAACAGAATGTGTCTGTACATGTTACAATATCACTACTGTGAATGCATATTTTTTGCACACTCTTAACCATCAGGAATGTTTCATAGCTCGGGTTCATGCACAGTTCGGTATATTAAGGTTTAAGAAGATTGCACATTAACTAAGAACTCGGTGCGAGTTCTAGCAGGCCCTAAAGACTTTTTTGTTTTGCATGCTTTAATCTCTTTAAAAAAAAAATCTGTACACATTGTTTGCTGTGTTATTTATTGTTTATTGTGTGTACCCTAAGGCGGAGTATGTCCCAGAAAAAACGTCATCACGGTAACACGCAGTGACAATTAAAGATTGTTGGTTCTGACTTTAGTCAAGTCAAGGTCACAACACTAGTTCCTGGAGTTGTTAGGTCTGATCCAACATATAACAGAGATAATATTAACAAAGACACAGATTATTAAGATTATTAGGATTTTAATAAAATAGTTTGCAGGTCTGCAGAATGTAATCATCTGAATTACCAACTTTCTGAGTGCTTACAGACATGCATACTTATTATGACACCTCAAATAAGACTTCTCAAAAATGACTACTAAAACTTTAGAAACCCACTTTGGGAAGAGCCAAAAAGGAAAATGGAATGAAAGACTCAGCGTGCTCATTCCGACAGAAGCCAATGCTTTTGTGGGCCTTTTTGCACCAGGCTCAAAAGGAATGTTTGGGGATTTGAATATTTTAAATGAAATGTGCAATAGCTGAAAGTAAGGTAGATAAAATGTAAAAAGTGAAATACAATTCAAAGCATATGCAAGTGTTTCATTTCAGTGGGAATAGCTTTAGGTGTAAATAAATGAAGGCAATGAAAGCAAGTGACTTTGGTTCAATACCATCACTGCTGAGCCTACCAAATATTTAATAACATTAGAAATGCAAATGCTTTGGATAATTTCAACCAGTTTAAGATTTCAGAAAAGATTTAAATGTCTGCTCTGGCCAAACTAAGTAAAGGAGCATGAAGTAATCAAACCAGCCAGCAGTTGACCATTGGATTCATTCTTCACCCTAACCCCAAAACAAAAATCCTACCCAATGAATCAAAAAATAAAAAAAACAGGATAACCGGTAATCTCACTCATCAGTTAAAGGTCAGGGTTTGTCACTGCAGGAGGTTACTTTTGGACTAGCACGGTTTTATTAGAGATTTTTCACAACGGGTCCTCCACTGTTCCTTGGACTTTAGTATTGGACCGAAGATGGGGACATACATTCAGAGAGTCCATATTGACTATTTCAATAGTAGTCTTCAAATCCAAAGCATCAAGCATTCTTTTCCACATTTGTGTCAAGATGGGCAGGATGCAACATTTCAACATGAAAATCAGAATTACTGCCAAGATTGCACCAAATCTTGCTTTTCCTTGATAAGGTCCTCCATTTTTTTAGATTTGGATTGATCCCAAAACCAGTCGCTTTTACCAGCATTTCCACTAGTCTCTGCTTTAATTCGATTGTCTGACCTGTAGCTTCAGAAAAGCGCTCCATCAGGTGGTGTACAAATGGATACATCAAAATTATTGCATTATTATTGCAGACATCACACAACAAAACTAAAGAGTGCCTTTGAACTGTTTAGAAGCAGTAGAGCTTTCTGAGTTATCTAAAACTTTAGCTTCATCTAAACCTTCTACCTGTATGTTAGACCCAATCCCAACCAAGTTGTTTAAAGAGATATTCCCTTTGATCAGTGGCACTATTTTAGACATGATTAATCTATCCTTAGTAAATGGATATGTACCACAGGCTTTTAAAGTAGCTGTTATTAAACCTTTACTTAAGAAACCATCTCTTGATCAAGATGAGTTAGTAAATTACAGACCTATATCTAATCTTCTTTTCTTATCTAAAATTCTTGAGAAAGTAGTTGCTAATCAACTATGTGAACATTTACAAAGTAATGATCTATTTGAGGAGTTTCAGTCAGGCTTCAGAGCTCATCATAGCACTGAAACAGCTCTGGTGAAGGTCACTAATGATATTCTCATGGCTTCAGATAATGGACTTGTGTCTGTGCTTGTCCTGTTAGATCTCAGTGCTGCATTTGATACAGTTGATCACAATATTCTCCTACAAAGACTTGAGCATACTGTAGGGATTAAGGGGAAAGCATTAGTCTGGTTTAAATCTTATCTATCAGACAGATTCCAGTTTGTTCATGTTAATAATAAATCTTCTTCAAACTCTAGGGTCACTTGTGGAGTACCACAGGGTTCAGTCCTTGGACCAATTCTCTTTACTATATATATGTTTCCGATTATCAGACAGCATCGGATTAATTTCCACTGTTATGCTGATGACACACAGTTATATTTATCCATAAATCCTGATGAATCCAATCAATTACTTCAACTACAGTCATGTCTTGATGACATCAAAAGCTGGATGACTTTAAATTTCCTGCCCTTAAATTCTGACAAGACCGAAGTTGTAATCTTTGGACCAGAGTCCTCAAAAAATAAACTTCTTAATCAATCACTTAATCTGGATGGCATTAACTTGGCCTCTGGTAATAAGGTAAAAAATCTTGGTGTTATTTTTTACCAAGACATGTCATTTAATTCCCATATTAAACAGGTTTCCAGAGTTTCCTTTTTTCACCTCAGGAATATTGCCAAAATTAGAAACATTCTGTCCAGGGGTGATGCTGAAAAACTAGTCCATGCATTTGTTACTTCAAGGCTGGACTATTGTAATTCTTTACTATCAGGAAGTCCACAAAATGCAGTTCAAAGTCTTCAACTGATCCAAAATGCCGCAGCAAGAGTTCTGATGAAAATCAACAAGAGGGATCATATTTATCCTATTTTAGCTTTCCTTCATTGGCTTCCTGTTAAATCAAGAATAGAATTTAAAATTCTTCTTCTAACGTATAAAGCCCTTAATAATCAAGCTCCACCATATATCAGAGCTCTGATTACCCCGTATGTTCCTAACAGAGCACTTCGCTCTCAGACTGCAGGTCTGCTGGTGGTTCCTAGAGTCTCTAAAAGTAGAATGGGAGGCAGATCCTTTAGCTATCAGGCTCCTCTCCTGTGGAACCAACTCCCAGTTTTGGTCCGTGAAGCAGACACCCTGTCTACTTTTAAGACTAATCTTAAAACTTTCCTTTTTGACAAAGCTTATAGTTAGAGTGGCTCATGTTACCCTGAGCTATCTCTGTAGTTACGCTGCTATAGGCTTAGGCTACTGGAGGACATCAGGGCCTATTTTTTTCTCACTCTACTGATTTCTACTGTTCTCCAGTTTTGCATTGCATTGCATTGAAATGACTGTTGTCATTTCAGCTTTTAACTTTTTGCTCTCTCTCTTTTTTCTTCATAGTAGGTACACCTGATCTGGCGTTCTGTTAACTGTGACATCATCCAGGGAAGACAGATCACCGACTATTACCATCTAATGTAGAACAGATTACTGGATTAATGTGTGCTTCTGTGCTTTTTTTTGTCTTGTTGTGTCTCTGCTCTGTCTTCTGTAACCCCCAGTCGGTCGAGGCTGGAGGTTTTTCCTTCCCGTTAATGGGGAGTTTTTCTTTCCGCGGTCGCTTCATGCTTGCTTAGTATAAGGGATTGCTGCAAAGCCATGGACAATGCAGACGATTCTCCCTGTGGTTCTACGCTTCTCCAGGAGTGAATGCTGCTTGTCGGGACTTTGATGCAATCAACTGGTTCCCTTATATAGGAAATTTTTGACCAATCTGTATAATCTGACCCAATCTGTATAATATGATTGAATTTGACTTTGTAAAGTGCCTTGAGATGACATGTTTCATGAATTGGCGCTATATAAATAAAATAAAATTGAATTGAATTGGCGACCTGTCCAGGGTATACCCCGCCTCTCGCCCAATGAACCCTGGAGATAGGCACCAGCAACCCCCGCGACCCCATTAGGGATTAAGCGGGTCATAAAATGGATGAATGGATGGATGAATTGAATTGAATTTATGACCAAATAAAAGTGTAGTTTTTCTTGTGGACCAGTCCAACAACATTAGTGGTCAAGGAGCTTTAATCACTAAAGTAAATTTATTTAATCCACTTCCCATCTTTTTAATTTTCATTCAAAATTCCCCAAAAGCCTTCTGCTCTGGACATGGACAAATAAATGAGCACAGAACATTCACAATGAGATTAAAGACTCAAAAGCTGTTTCTGCAGCAACAGTGGTTAAAGCACCGGTTGTTGCAATGGATGTGGTGTTGTAGCGGTGAGATATGTCTTAACTCTATGAGTGACATCCTTTTTTTTTTTTCTTTTTTTTAATAGTGTCCTGTCTGGCAATGTGGCAATAATAATTGTTGTCTTAATCTCAAAAAGAGCCCAACAGATTTTACTTTCACAAGTAGAGCCTTACCGCATTCGCCATAGTGCTCCGCTTTATTTATACATGCAAGAAGCTTTATTATATTTTATGCATGGAATATTTCATGTTATATGGACACTGCAACAAGAAGGTAGAAGAGGGAAAAAAGGAGAAAAGGCGAAAGAGAAAGAGGAGAGAAAAGGGAGAGAATGATACATCCCCAGTCTGCTTCTTCACCTGCAAAGAGAGATGTAAAAAGAACAGCACAACCAGCCGATAAAGTATGACAGATACAATCAAGTAACGCCTTGATACCAGCCACAGGGGGGGGGGGGGCAGGCCCTGCGAAGCAGCCGCCAGGAGCGAGGCGACACCTGCCCGGGCACCCAGCCCCGGACACCAAGTACCACCAATGCACCACCAGGCCAAGGTGCCAGCCAGCGGAGGGGAGCAGGACGGGGGAGATGGGCTCCACACTTAGTGGAGACCTGAGATGTTCTGGGAGAGGGGGCAGTGCAAACCCAACCTGACAAATAAACAGAAAACTACACAGTCACACACAGTCACATTCACTCGTTCCCACCCTCGTGCCCCCAAACGCAAACACTCCTACAAAAAAAGGACGCAGTACACACACTCACACTTACCACACACATCCTATATTCCCAAGTCGGCACCCCAAAGGGGTTCCCATCACCTGGACCCAGTAGGTGAACCCTAAAATCAAGATGGGGGGGCACCACCATGACCGGACCTACCCGGCTCATGCTTCGGTCCTGACGCCCTATCCCGGCCCCAGACCTGGAGATGGGGCCAACATGAACCGAACGGGCCAATCAACCAGAGCACCCCCCCCCAACAAACCCTGAAGTGCCACCTCCACCACACCCTCCCCGTTTATACCCTAGCCGCCGCCCCCCCAGGCTCGGTGTGAGAAAGACCCCGAGCCTGCCCCCGTCTGCTCAAACGTCGTGATGTTACATGTTGTACAAGTGTGTTTAAAACTGGGAGTGCCAAAGTCCAACCTCCCTCCGGAAAGTAGCAGGTGCCAGTGCCCCCCCCCCCCCTCCAAGCAACCTACCCAGAACTCTCAATGTCTAAATGCGAGTGGGGGCAAAGGGACCCACCAGGTGTGAGGCCTACACAATAAGCCCCGCCCCAGATGTCCTACCCCCCAATTAATGCCCTACATACGTGTGTTATGAATGAAAGTGTCTAAGATACATAATAAAACTGGGGTCAGGGATGTCACCAGACAGCGACACCTTCTCCCCAGCGACACCCCCACACCCCAAGGTCCTACATGTGTGGCAGCGTGATGGAGCAGGCAGAGGGAGGTGTCTGGGGATGGGGAGAAAAAGGACTGGGGAGCATCATGCTCTCCCAGGAAGCCAGCTCCCCTGCTGACTCCAATAGGCACCCCTGTTCTCCAAAAACCCACCCGGAGAGGGAGGCTCTGCCAGCCGCACCACCGTAGCCCGAGGGGCCAGAGACAGGTGGCAGGGCCCGAGAGCCAACCGCAAAACAGGACCAACACCCCCACTTCCCCTCCCTCCACTGGCAAAACGCACCCTCTGAAGGGGAGAGCATCTGCCATGAGATGTTAATGTCCATACCCCCCTTCCAGCTCAACAGGTCCCAAGGCCCCCCAGCACACCAGAGGCCACAGTGGGGCCAGATACCCGGGCATACACCGGCCCAAAGCTCAAGCGACATACTCCACAGAATCCAAGCCCTCGAGGCCCCGCCAGGACACCCGCCCAAGGACGACAAACCCCAGGAACCCAAGGCCCTGGACCCACCCTGCAGCAGCACAGCTACCAGGCTAGTAACCCACGTCTGCCAGCACAGAACCCCCCCCAAGAGCATTGCAAGGCCCTGAGGCCCCCCAAGCCCCGCTCAGGTGGGGGCCACAGACCCTGGAGTCGGACCTACCAGACACCACACTCCGGGCATCCCCCAGAGCCCCAAGACCCAGGCACCCCCTGAATCAGCCTCCATGCCCTACAAGACACATCACACAGTCCCCCACCCCCACTAAGTGATGGAGCCGATCAAAGGAGCCCAGAGAGCTCGGTCTGATGCGGATGCAGATGCTGTCTCAAGACTAATATGATCCAACAAAAGATCTCTATACTGACTGATACTGAGAATTTCTTTGCTTTTCCAATTCATGAGGATAGTTTTCTTTGCGATACATACGGCAGAACGCCATGCAAACAGATTTTTTTCCAAAGTGCTTTTATGAAAGTTACCCAGCAAGTAAACTGAGGGGGAAGGTGAAGTTTTACAACTCGGCCACTTTGATAAGTATCTGGACCCAGAACCTCTGAACAGGTGTACATAACCATAGTGCATGAATATAACTGTCAGGATTATTGCCTGTGCACCGTGAACAGATATTAGATTGTGCAATACCCATCCTGAATAATCTTTGACCTGTATAGTGTACTCTGTAAAGGGTTTTGTATTGTATTAGTTGTAAATTTGGGTTTCTAGTCATTTTGAAAGTTCTTAGACATATCTGAGCCCAGATGTTTTGTTCAAAGCTGACTGATAATTTCTCTTCCCATTTCATAATAGGAAGATATATTGAATAATCTAGTTTAGACCGTGTCCTGTATAATTTAGACAGTAGTTTTGGGGGGTTTAGATCCAGGAACTCTAGTATATTTATTGGAATTTGTAAACCACCTTTTATATGTTTCTTAATTATAGATTTAATTCTTTGATATTCTAAGAATGAATTTTTATTAATACCATATAGTATATTTAATCTATCAAATGTGATAAATTCAGTTCCTTCATATATATGTTCCAGGTATTCAATACCTTTATTCTTCCAGTGTGAAAAGTTTATCATATTATTTTTTGTAGGATGTCATGATTATTCCAGATGGGTGTACGACTGCATGGGATAAGTGATGTCATTTTAAGAAACTCCCGCCATACTGTCGGAGAAGAGCTGATGTTAATATTTTTAAAGCAGGTATGCCGTTTTATATTTGAGCTAATAAACAGCGAATCCAAAATATTGATATTACATATTTTCTGACTAGCCAGGGCCCATCAAAGGGTTTATGTTTTATCCATGTTGAGATGTATTGTAGCCTATTTGCTAAGATGTAGTGATGGAAGTCAGGCAGATCTAGTCCCCCTCTATCTTTAGACTTCTGTAGCATCCTGGGCGACCTGCTTTGGGGGCCCCTTTGGGAGTCCGGGGTTACGGGTCCCCTGACGCCTGCCTCTGTGCTCGGGGAAGGTGGGTCTTCGGTTCTCCACAATCACTATCAAGCTATTTCTGGATAATCTTCACCTAAACTAGTGCACTTTCACATCTCCCACAGGTGCTGGGTCCCAGGTATTAAGTGTTCACTTATATACAGTAATCTTATAATGTGTTTATTTATTTATTTATGTTCTTTCACTTTCTTTTTTCAAATATCACATTACACATGTCAGCTTACATAATAATATATATGATTTAGCAATGGCATCTAGGTGTTATTCGAGTGTATCTGTTGCTTTATGTCTGTTGGTTGTGCTGTTCTTTTTGTGTCTCTTTCCAGGTGATGGAGCAGACAAAGAAGGTTTTATCACTCTCTCCCTTTTATCTCCTCTTTCTTTCACCTCTAATCTTTTTTTTCTTTTCTTTCACTTTTTCTTCTTCCTTTAGTCTCCCATTGTCATGTCCATATAATTTGAAATTCTCCTTGCAGGAATCATAATAAAGCTATTTACAAGCATAAATCAAGTGGAGCACAATGGCGAAAGCTGTTTGCTCCACTTGTAAAAGCAAAATCTGTCGAGCTCTATCTGGCATTGAGACATCAATTCCTATTGCCACATTGCTAGACAGGACACTGGGAAAGAAAAAAAAAAAAAAGACTTCTGTAGCATCTTTAAGCTGATACGGAGGGGTATCTTTCCAAATAAATTTAGAGATGGAGGAGTCCATAGATTTAAACCAATCAAATGATGGTTTATTGGGTATCATTGAGAACAAGCAATTTATTCTAGGTAAAACCATCATTTTAATTGAAACAACCCTATCCATAAGTGAAAATTGGTAGTGATTTCCATTTGTCAAGGTGCTCTTCTATCTTTTTTAAAAAATATTTATTGCAGGCAGCAAACACATAAGGGAACTCGGGTGAGTTAAGATTGTTTACAGTTGTAGCTGATTTATGAGTTTCTTGCAATAAGACATCTGCCTTTAATCTTTAAAGCTGATTAAAAATCTTCAACTTTTTCTCTCTGGTGCCAGCTCCATCCACATTCCATGTCACAAACCTTAGATTGACCATAGGTGTGAGTGAGAAGCTGAAGCTGGAAAATGCAAGTCCCTATAGAAATAGATATACATAGACCCAGGTGACATCATATAAAGTGCTTGTGATTGTCTGATCCACAGGAAAGAAGCAGAGGAATAAGATAAATGAAGACAGAGAATTAAGAAAGTACAGAGAGTGAGAAAGGTGAAAGAAAAAGAATTACAGCCCATGCTTCATATACCCAGCCGTGACTAACAAACATACCGTGCCAACATGCTCCTGAGCTGTGCATACATTTAATTTATCACTGTGTTCAATTCTATGCTCTTTTAACAAGTGTCGCATGCTTTAAATTCACCTGTTGTGCAGCTAATAAAGCCACGGAGTGATCTTCTGATCCCTGAACAGCTGACCATTAATATAAAGCTTATCTACAGCTAATGTAGCTCTGACGCCCTCAGCAACGTATTTCTTCCTGATTGGGAATAAAACTCGCCTTCGATCTAGGATTTCCTTTGGAAACAGGTCATTGACGCTGAAATCCTTTCCTCTCAGCTCTCTGACCCGACTTCTGACCTGCTCTTTTTGTTTGTAATGCTCAAATTTAGCTACAGAGGTCGGGTTTTATCAGGCTTCTTACCTCCAAGCCGGTGAAATCGGTGGAAGGTGATGTGTTTTACCTCGTCCACTGGGATTTTCAGATTCTGCTGGAGGAAATCACACATTGTTCCCTCGGCATCCTCCTCTTGCTGCTCCGGGATGCAGGCAAAGACGAGATTATCTCTCATGCTTCATGACTGAATGTCCAGAATGGATTCCTTCGTCTTCTTATTTTCACCGGACAGCTGAAACATCCCCTCAGTGAGCTTCCTGACTTCCCCCCTCAGCGATTCGTTCTCAGCTTTGACAGAAGCTAGCTGCTCCTGGCTATATTCTAGTGACTCTCTCTGGGCTTGAAATTCCTTGTGTAGAACCTCTACAAAGGTGAGACAGGCATCCAGACTAGTTAGCTTATTATCTATGGATTCCAGGACGTCATTGTAGCTCCTAACTGGAGATAATGTGGAAGCAGTGCTGGTTGAACTCAAACGCGTTTTGTTGATGGTTTGTCCGTGGTTGTCTCACTTTTCGGCTTCCCCATTAAAATGCTGTCAAAACACTTGTCCAGGTAGCTCTCAAGGCTGGTGTTGTGCCATATTAAAGCCATGATGAAATAATTGATGTCAGATTGAACTCTGACCACACAGCCACAAAGGAGAGAGTCAGCTGGGACAGCCTCTCTCTCAGCAGGGTGCTGCTGTAAACCACACCCCCATAGACAAAAGGTCAGCTCACTTCTGACCAGACTCTCAGACGACCACTACTTTTCTCCTGGAGGAGCCCTCGAGGAGAGGGGGGGGGGGGGGGGGGGTGACGCCCTGCAGGAGCCACACATGGGTCCTGGAAGAGGCCAACAGCTGAGTGATACATGAGCCTCTCTGAAACTCAGTTCCTCCCAGGCATTGGGAGAAACTGCCAGCCAGGACTGATCCAGAGCCCGCTTTGACCAGAGCGAAAGAGGGGAATCCTCTTTCTCGTCCTCTGCAGAGCGGAGACCTGACTGAACTCAGAAAATCATCACACAGATCGAAGCTAAGTTGCACTCTGACTTCTGCGCAAACCAGCCACGAAGTAAGGAATGCCGAAACAGCTTTGTTTATTTTTGTCAGCTGTTGCAGGAAAGCGGACGCGAGACGCGGACGCGAGACAGGGTCGCCTTCCCTCACCAGACAAGCTGAGAGATCAGGGACCGCAGAGCCCAGGCCTCCGACCCGGCCGATCCCGACCACGTGTCAGCTCATGGCATGGTCTGCTGCTGCTAAGCCACTAGCCGCTGCTGAACAGACCAACAATTTTCCCTTTTCACTGCCTTCCTTGGATGACCAAAGTGGACAGAACTCACACGAGGCACCGACAGGTTGGACAGAGAGACCCAAAAGGGAAAGTTAAATGGTTCATTTGGAAATGTTGTGTGATGCGTTGTGCATGATGCTTTAAACAAAGGGGGTAACGGAATTAGCCCATGCTAGCATCCGGTTCCATGGCATTGCTGATATGGTTCAAATGTGTTTTATGGTTATAACAAACATTATCTCCACAGGGGTTTCATACTTTGATGGGATATTAATGTTTATGTTATCCGGCCACTCCATCCATCCATCCATCCATCCATCCATTTTCTAACCTGCTTAATCCCTCATGGGGTCGCGGGGGTTGCTGGTGCCTATCTCCAGCGTTCACTGGGCGAGAGGCGGGGTACACCCTGAACAGGTCTATCCGGCCACTCATTATGACTAAAATAAAAGCCGGAGCTTTTAAAGTCAGCGCCGAAAATCCGCTAGCCAAAATGCTATTTAGCTCCTGGTTACATCCGATTCCGGACTTTCAAAAGGAGCTTGTTTTAAAGCATAAGGTTTATTTGCTTCGCTCCACCATCATTCGATAGCGCTATGAGCCTTATTCCCGCATTAATATTGAATATTAATGTCGATTTAAAGGCGTTCTAGTTAACTCTAGAAGTAACCGATTTTAGCGACCGATTGGTACAGCGACCCCTAGCTCCTGGAGGTAAAATCGCATAAACAAAGGCAAGCAATCCTAAAGGGAATGATTTTAATGAGCACATTATTTCCTCAAATAATGTTTTGTGTAACTCAGGATTTGCATTGTGAATGGGTTGAAAACATGCCAAATGTTGTTCTAAATTAGTTAAGCTAATTTAACTCCATTCCTTGCTTTTTGAATCAGATCTGCAGTAAACAGGATTCACTGAATTATTCTGCTTATGATCAACCAATTTTGTTTTGTCTTTTGTTTGTTTTTGCATGTAAATAGTTCCTTAGCTTAGCTTCTATTATCTTCATTTTGCTTAGTACTTTAGTTAAGTTTCACTGGCCTAGTAGAGAGGATTTATTGATCAAAATATAGTGTTAATTCAGACAAACAGCATTACATAGTGATGTTCTCTGGATGTTCATTTTATTTCTGTTACTAAATTCTTAAACTTGAAAAGAAGTTGTCACTCCTTTATTCTATGTGTGTGCAGAGTTTGCTGTTAAAAGATTGCTAGTGCTCGAATTCATCCCTTTCAACCATTGTCCTGATATCAGCTTAAGAGCTGATCATCACCAGACAATACTTAACAGACAGAGAGTTATTTATTAAACATTAAATAACTTTAAACAGTGTATAATTGCACAACACTGGTCAGGGTCTCCTCGTCCAGTTTGTCTTATCGTGAAATATGAGACAATTGTTAATGTTTAAACCTTACTTTGTTTAATTTTCAATTACTGGCTTGTTCTTACCTGGGTGGATCAGATTGAAACTATATGTATACCGCCATTTTTACTTACGCACAGCTCTCGCGAGATCTCAGCCGCTCATCTCAACCTCCCCAAATTGTGTCCTTGGTTTTTCCATGACTGACATCCTAATATATAACATCCATCCAATATTTATACCTGCTTTCCCGTGCTGGGTCACGGGGGGTTGGTGCCTATCTCCAGCAGTCACTGGCCAATGACTGCAGGAGATAGCAGTTATTGGGTTGAGTCGGCAGTCCATCACAGGGCAAACAGACACACAGAACAAATGACCATTCACACGTACTAAGGGCAAGCTGGAGAGACCAATCAACATAACAGTCACGATTGTTGACTGTGGGAAGAAGCTGGAGTACCTGGAGAGAACCCAGACATGACCAGGGAGAACATGCAAACTCTGTGCAGAAAGAAGAAAAAAGTGACAAATAATAACATATATGATAATTATTGTGAAAAAGTGAGTTGTATTTGGTCAAATCTTTCTCTATTGTTGCAATGCCTCCTTGTAACATATCTTGAACTGTTGGAATACCTGTTTATTGTCCTTTAAATTATGCCACACTTCTAAGGAAAATGCATTTGTGGGTTGAGCAACGATGTTGAGTAAGTCAGCTGTGCTGCTGAAACACTTGCCAAATCCTTCCTGCAAATACAAAACAGTATTTGGTGGATGCAATATGATTGTGTGGGGAAACATCTCCCTCACTGGAAAAACAAAGCTTGTCATCATAGGAGATATTGAGATGAGATGTGCACTGCAGCAAAGGACCCATAAAGTAAATAAATACTGAAATGAAAAAAAGTAAACAGAAATAAAGAAGTAAAGGAATTTGCGTTTGGTAGAATTTTTGTTGTTTATGTTGTAACAGACCCTGGCACTAAATTGTACACTGTTGGAAAGCCTGTTTATCTTTCCCTAAATGAAGCCTGGAAGCCTTCCTAGCGAGCTCAATAGAAATTGTAGTGAAATGCATGTGGGGTTTGAGTAGCTGGGGTGAGTAAGCGCGTTCCCATGAAAAACTTGCCAAATCATCTCTGCCAGCTCCAAACAGCTTCTTTTGCTTTTGACTCTTGTTTGGTGTTGTTCAATAAAGTGGATGATTGAAGTATGTGGAAAAAAGACGTATTGGCAATTCAAGAATTTATTCATTCTTACAAACAGCGGTCTCAGTAGTGCCTGCCTGAAACCTCCTCTGCATGCTGGTCACCAGCTTGGTCACACACTGATGTGGGAAGGCATTCGGTTCCTCAACCAGAATGGGTTGAGCTGATCATTTTGGGACAAACAGCATGCTCAAGATGATCCTTTATAGATTCAGTGGGGTGGAGGTCAGGACTACAGCCTTCCCCACTCCCAAATTATATAGGTGAACTCTGGTACACCTTACCCTGTGGGGACAAGCATTGACATGTTACATTGGATATAGCTTTATATACAGTAGATCTTAAAAGTGGAGCCTTAATAGTGCCATTGAATCGAGAATCTCATACCAATATCTGCTTCAATTAAAATTCCCAACAATATGTAATAGCTTGTGTTCTGCCCACTGTTTAGTTTTCCCTGTTTTGAGTTCTTTTCCTGTTTGTTCCAGTTATTGTTTATATTCTGTCTCTGGCCTGCTCCTGAGTTTGTTTGGGTCTCGGCACTGATGCCTGGTCTGATTACTTACACCGCACACCTGCTTACTCCACCTGCAAGCACCTCTCTCCAGTTTCACCTGCTCCTGCCCCCATATAAGCTGCGTTCAGACCAGATATCAGTGCCAGGTCGTCTTGTTGAGTTTACGGGTGAGTCTTCTCCAGCAAATATCCTGTTTCTGTTTTTGCTTATGGATTTTGACCCTGTTCCCTCCAGTGATCTGAGCCATCCTGTTCTGCCTGTTACCTGCTTTTTCCTGCCCTGTTGGACTGTTTGTTTTTCTGCCGTCTTTTTGGTGCGACGGTCATGTTCGCTTTTTGCCAATTTAGATTTTTGTTAATAAAAAGCCTGTTTTGAACCTCTGCTGGTCTGGTTGAATTCTGGGTCTCCTGCCTCTGATCGTTACACAATAAGGGAGAGATATTTAAATGAAGCCACACACAGGGGCAGATAGTTACTAATTACATTTGCCCAGTTACATTTACTTTTAGTGACTTTTAGAGGGAAAAAAGTTCTTAAAGGAGTAGTTTTACTACACCATTGTTTTTACTTTTACCCGTGTAATAACTTTTTGAAGTAATGCTACTCTTACTTAAGTATAATGTCTGGCTACAATGTCACTGCAAGTTAGTTGACAGAGTGACGACCAAATGAATTTTAACCATAAATGCACCAGACACTGACAGACACCTATATGGTTTGTCACAGTGAGTGCTTACATGTTGTGTAGATATTTGATTTTAAGCCAACTTGTCCAATCTCATAGGAAGAATAATCACATGCACACACACAGGTTCTTATTTATGCTAAAAGGGACCTATAATGTTTCCTTTTAAACAAGTTAGGATAGGTCTATGCAAAATGTGTTCATTGTACTTTTTGCACAAAATCATTCTCAGATGATGAGACTGCAATATTTATTCTGGTATTTATTTTATCTTCTACTCTTGGTATTGGTATTTCTTTAGAGATATTTTTAGATTAGACTGATTTGTTCTTTTTTCTTCTCTTTTTCATTGCTAATAATTGCGTGTAACTGTCTGTGTGTTTGCCACTGATGCACCCGAATTTTTCCATTGAGGGACAATAAAGGAATTCTTATCTTATAATCAGACACAGGGCTATTTGTAGCATTACCTTATGCTACATGGCAGGTCATGTTCATCCGTTGTACAGCACATACAGCTGTAAAACCAGCTGATGAGGTGGGCGCAGCTCTGCTTAGGTTGCTATGCGAGGGGCTGGTCTGGCCTGGGGTTGCTAGGGGAAGGGCAGTGCCCGCCCATTGTGAGGTAATAATCGGGAGATTTTTTTAAACAGTCCGTTTTCCAGATACCAACAAAACATTTAGTTATTGCCATAAAACGGTTGAATGTTTGATATTTGATTTTTTTTTCTTTTTTTTAGCACTTGGACTGTTTCTAGAAGCAGTAGGGACTGTTATTGGATTATTATCCTAAAGTCACTATGACCTGACGCCACTCGGACATGGGAGCACTGGAGACACGAGAACTGCATATCAGCTCCACGGTCCGCTGATTGCCAAGGTCAATGTTGGCGTATTTGCTGTGCGGGATTATGATATGACCGCCTTTGTTTTGTCTCACGGCAAGGCCGCTGTCACGTATTAGTGAGAGGCGAAAGCAGAGGAGAGACAGACCGTTGGGTGTGATTACTTCCATCTTTGTAATCTCCGCTCTGTTTCTCAAATAAAGTGCTGGAACTTGACCACTTCACCGTTCCCTTATTCTATAAGTTTTGGAGGTCAGTTACAGTTTGCTCACTCTTTCCGTCTCTGTGGAGATGCTGAGTGTCCACGCTTTCTTTAATTAAATATTTTTCAATAATGGACGACGGATTTCGTCACTGTATTTGAATGCAGACACATTGGTATTCAGCATGGGTGGCTGGGTCTGAATGATGTGTTTGCAAATAAAAATACAGAACTCCTGTGTGTAATTCTAACTTAACAGAAATTTTGACCAGAACAGAAGGTGATGACTGAAATAAAACGCTGGGGCTATTCAGCTAGTGAATAATCTTTGGGGGCCTCCCACTGCAAAGCCCCACCCCTACTTCAGGGTCCATCCAACAAAGTCCCGCTTCCTTGCTAGGGCCATTTTTTCTATTATTATTATTTCTATCTGGTTTTGTCAGATTTGGACCTGGTTCCTGCAATGGAAACGCACCTAGTGATCAAAATCAGCAATAAAAGGAATATAAATAGGAATAGTTAAGAAACTGCCCTGATCCATCAAGCTAATCAAGCCAGATGGGGTGAGTAAGCAGTTTTATATATAAAATCTATAAACCATAAATGAGGTATATATAAGTTTGTTCCATCCTTCCATCCATTTTCTAACATCTATCCTTTGTGGGTTCGCGAGGGGTGCTGGTGCCTTTCTCCAGCTGTCAATGGGCGAGAGGCGGGGTACATCCTGGACAGGTCGCTAGTCTATCGCAGTATAAGTTTGTTATAGTTGGAAAATGAGATAGGTAATAAGAAAAAGTAAAGGAGTAGGCCTACCAGTTTTGACAACTGTATTTATCTGTTTATTTCCACATTTTTATCAAATCAGAAGTATTTAATCGTTTCAAACTATTTATGGAAAAGTCTTTATTAGCATTTTATCAATCAAGCCACTCTTATGATCATGGGTCTAACAATAAATCAATCCACATCAATATATCGATTTAAAGAGCAACGATCCAATCAATCAATGCAAAATGAAAATATCAATCCATATCATAATTTTTAAGATACGCTGTAATTTTGAAATTCAGGCATGAGATAATAGGTGAAGAATAGGTGATCTATTATTATTATTATTATTAAATTTGAAGAATGCTGGTTTTGATTTAAATGCATGTAACAGTTTAGAAATAAAATGGTCTAATCACATTTCGTTTTGTTATTTTGTGAGTTGATATCAATGTAAATAATAGTTGAAAGCCAAATGATATTGTATCTTATTGATAGCATCAATAAAAAATGACAACAGACTTTGTGATATCTGCAAATATCGTATCGTCATCCAAATTAATCAATATAACATATCGTGATAAAGCTGGTGATTTACACCCCTAATAATGATTGGTGACCAGCTTTTACATATTTCTGTTGGTATTTGGAAGATTGCATCTTTAAGGATGAGCTCCCATTCTTTGAGGTTGGAAGGCCTACTGGCCATCACCCTAATCTTTAGCTCCCTTCACAGATTCTACATCAGATTTAAGTCAGGACTCTGGCTGGGCCCCTCCAACATGTTAACGCTACCATGAGTTTGAAGTGACATTTTGGTTAAACCAAAATCTGCCACAGGTATGAATAATTTCCACTTGACCTGTATTGTGCTTTACCAGGACCAAACAACAAGTTGAAGTCTACGGTTGTAATGCGACAATGTGAAAAAATCTGAATGTAATGACATGGTGGATCTTGGTTTTTTTTGTTTTTGTTTTTTAACATATTTCACATTTCACAAATACATTGTCATTTTATCCTTTATGCTTTATCTTTGCAGGGTGGGGCGGGTAGGTGGGCAGGTGCATGAGGCCTGCAAAACCTATTTTTCTGGGTCTTGTTTTATTTTTTGCTTATTTTTTATTGCTACTTTTCTTTTGCAAACGTAATTACAAACTTCATTTTTAGAAGTTGAATTTTAACTTGAGCTGTATTTGATGTTTCTTATACATTGAGTTGATTAATTGACATTATAATCACGCACTGGTTTGCTTTTCAGCAACTGATGCTCACCTGTGACAGACTGGCTCCATAGACTGTACCCTATTTATTAAGAGAAAGAACAAAAAATTATAGCACACATCGTTAAAATTAGATTAATGCAACTTGGTGGAAAGGACTTAGAAGCATGAGTTTGTGCAAATGTGACTGGGTTTCTTTGTCTTGTGTTCTGTTTTTCTACATATTTAGTTTCTTTTTAATCAATTGAGTCAAATCAAATAAATCAATAAAATAACAAATAATTTTGTTTTATCTCTGAAACACGATCCACAAAATTTGAAGATGAACAGCGATATGTCTGTTGTAGATCCTTTACGGAGTCTGCTCCCCACAAAGTTGATTATTGGCCAGTTTATTTATGCTTTAGGATGAAGTGTTAGGTTTAGTGAATTTATACATATTTAGGATGAACTGAAATATGTTTAAAAATCTACCTGCTCACTCAATTATTAAACACAGATTGCTCAATGTGTATTTATTAACTACAGGCCTGAAAAATAAAATAAAAACATGTTTGCACTGGTATGTGGTGACTTCTTCCTTTAAAAAAGGGATGATTGAAGGTGATAAATAACTAATGGTTTCTTCTATGTGAAAATACTGGCATCCTAAGAATATTATTTACCCAGGCGAAATAATGAGTCCAGCATTATGCGTTTTTCAAGAAGGCGTGAAAGTTTTAGTCAGGCACTGTGGCTTACTGTGAAATAAACTGGTAGTGAAATCTTTGCGTCCGGTGGCGTCTGTTCTCGCACGCCCTCGCCGCAAGATGGCGGTGTCAACAAGGGAACGTCTCAAAAGTAAGGGGCCCACACAACAAACAAAACAGGTTGCCTTTGAAAAGGAAGCTGTCAAATTCTAAGCGCGTTTAAGGACGGATAAAAATTACCGTTAACTACGCCTCACTTTTCTTTTTAACAAATAAATTAAAACAAAACTCAATTAACTGCACATAATTCTGATTTATTTCTTTAATAAAAAAAAATCCTCTTTGGAATTATGATGTGTTTCTATTTTATATTGCTTTGGAGAAAATTCTTTAGCAGCTAAAACGGCCCTTTGTTCTATCCTGAATGGGGAAAAGGGTCGGGAGTGTTTCCAATCAAGCTGACCTAAAAGGAGAGAACACGTCACTATTTAAATGTACTTGCTTACTTCATTTATTCATTGATTTATTTTTATCGCTCAACAGCTCACACCTCAAGGAAATAGCTAAAGGGACTCATAAACAAGCGAATATAAATCATAAAACACAACACTAACAGGCATTTCACAGTCTTTGCCAGACATTCATTAAATGCCAGGCTACAATTCCCGTAATTTCTCTGTGCTTATTATATCATTTTTGGGGTCATTGTTTTTTTTCTTGTTCTAATAAACCAGACAAACACAATAAAATATTGATTACGCCATAAAAACTAGCGGGGTAGATCCACCCACTCTCCCCCATGCACCATGGCTGCAGAGGCTGCACGGCACAGGCCCTGGCTGCATGTGTGTGTGCGGCTTGCAACGCTCTGCGTGACCCGTGACTGATTCGAGTTAACAGCTGACTCTTTCTCACTACAAATGGCTCGCAGGATTATCTGGAGAAGTGCGGGATCACGCAAACCCAGCGCCACTCCCAGGAAGCGGACACAAGGGAAATACATGGCCAATCACAGAGCTTCCACGAAATTGTATGTAAACAATAAAATCTAGGTAGGTATTTATGGCACTTTTATTTAGTATTTAAATAAAATACTACTAATAAAAAACAATGCATGTGTTCCCTTATAGGTAACATCATAATTTGCCGAATTGGACAGGATAAACACTTTCAACTATAGTTTGGAATGAATCAAAATGCAGTAGAAAACCTCTTTTTCCTCAGCAGATAAAAAAAAGAAACATTACATTTTATATTTTTAATTGTTCCCTTTTTTCATTCTTCTCGTTTGCCTCTGTGACGTTTCCTCCCCATGTGATCAGGGCGAAGGGATAAATTCAGAGAGAGGACCCGCCCCCTGTGAGATCCAGGTTTGCCCGTTTTGCATGTTCCCCCCCACACACACACTCCGTCTTATAACTCCCGGGGTCGCGCTTCGGTCTGAGCACAACATAACCCCAAACCCTATGGAAATCGCGCAAAAGCAGAGGGCACTTCTCTGCGCCTCTCCTCTCCCTCTCATCATATGAGTTTTTGACGTGGGAGGTTCAGGGGCAGCTCGGAGCGCGCAGACTGAGCCATGACTCTGAGCTCGGAGATGTCGGATGCCTCCCTCCTTTCGGAAGAGACTGACATCGACGTGGTCGGCGAGGGCGAGGATGGGGACGGCCACACGCGCTCCTACGTGGACGAGGTGGCGCAGATGCGCGACGGCATCCTCCTGGCCGGCTCTCCTCCGCCACCTCCGTGCCTGCAGGACGGCTCCACGGCCACCTCCTCCTCCAGGGATGCCTTCAAGCCGGCGGGCAAGAACGCCCTGGTGAAGCCTCCTTACTCCTACATCGCCTTAATCACCATGGCCATCCTGCAGAGCCCCAAGAAGAGGCTGACCCTCAGCGAGATCTGCGACTTCATCAGCAACCGCTTCCCGTACTACAGGGAGAAGTTCCCGGCCTGGCAGAACTCCATCCGGCACAACTTGTCTCTGAACGACTGCTTCGTGAAGATCCCGCGGGAGCCCGGCAACCCCGGCAAGGGCAACTACTGGACCCTGGACCCGGAGTCGGCCGATATGTTCGACAACGGGAGCTTTCTGAGGCGGAGGAAGCGCTTCAAGCGGCAGCAGACGCAGGACCTGCTGCGGGAGCACGGCGGCTTCATCCCCGCGGCCGCAGCCGCCGCGTACGGATACGGACCGTACGGCTGCGGCGGGTACGGCATCCAGCTGCAGTCGTACCACACGCACTCCGCGCTGTTCGCCTTCCAGCAGCAGCAGCAGCCGCCCAGACACTCTCACACGCACATCCCCTCGCCGTCGCTGATGCCCACCAGCACGGATCTTAGCAGGAGCAGGTTTTACGCCCAGCTCGGTTCCGGTATGGGCTCCGCGTCCCCGGCGCCGAAACCGAGCTCCCCGCCTCAGCAGCAGCAGCAGCAGCCGCAGCGCTCTCCCTTCTCCATAGAGAGCATCATCGGAGGGTCGCTGAGCCCCTCCAGGACTCCTCCCGTCATTGTCCCGGTCTTACCGACCTCGCTGGGGCTGCCCGGCCAGCCGCCATCCGTCCACCCGGAGGCCGTTTTAGTCGAAAACTTTCCGAGCAGAATTATCGGCGGCACTAGCGCCTGTTAAACAGAAATGTCCTAAACTGCAAAAAAACTTATCAAAAACAGAAACAAACGCCCCTCTTTGAAGGTAGGATTATTTTTGTACGTTTGTTTGCGGCAGAATGACGGACATAAAAAAACACTATTTGTGCCTATATTCATGCTGTTTACGAATCTATATATTTATGGTACGTTTGTTTTATTTCCATGAGAATCAAAAGGATATTCTCTTTTACCAAGAATTTTTCTTGTATTTTTCCAAGACGTGATTTAAGTCACTGTTTTTTGTTTTGTTTTGTTTTTTTTTGTTTTTTTTAGGAGCGTCTCAGGACAGGTTCTAAACGATCACACGTTTTAAATTGTGTCAAACACATCCATGTTTTTTTTATTTTTTATTATATGATCAAATCAGAGCAAGCTTTAAAGATTTTGATTTGATGAAGTTTGTAATAAAGGAAAGAAAAAAAAACAACAACAGGCAAGCAGCAAAGTCATACATTTCTAATTATATTGCAGTGTGTTTTTTTATTTTTATTTGAAGTGATGAAAGAATTGTACTTTTTTTTTCGCGGGGCAATCATGGTGTAACTGAGCTGTGATATTTTTTACACGAGTTGTTTATTAAGAAGAATAAATTTCTTTTTGCAAAACAAAAGAAACAAAAAAAAGAAAGAAACGTAGCTTGTTTTGAATTAAATGTATTCATTGCTTTTGAGCCTCTGTAGCCTTTAAGTGGAAACTCAAAAGAGCAAGAATAACCTTTTATAGTGCAGATGTGGCGGAGCCCTGAAACCAGGAAGGTGAATATCTGGTGTGCGCGTATGAACCCAAGTGTATACGCTCAGATGCTGTGCGCTCCTCTGTGGCGCTGCGCTGCGTTGCGCGTTTTTTTTTTTTTTTGGAACATGCGCAAACGAGCCTTGCGTGTCCATCTGACCTCTCTCACACTCATCGTCGTAATTGCAGTGAGCGGACAGGAGGGTGTCAGCCGGGTGAGGCAGGGGGGCTGCATTCTCCCTGCGCCAGGTCACAGATTTACACATGATGGCCACAGTTGGGTAGCTACTTGAGAGAAAGAGAGAGAGAGAGAGAGAGAAAAGAAAGAAAATCATATTTTTTTATTATGTGCTCCCATTAGACACACCCCAATAAAACAAACTGTTCGAAATTGATTGATAAAATTTGTGCGGCAGATGAACGAGACTTTACAGGAAGTGTGCAAATTCTAACCACATTTTAACACTACTTCCTCTACCAACAGTAACATTTTAGCTGCTTTTTATATAGTTTTACTCACAATAATGAAGTTGATTGGTCGTGCAGGTTCTGGCTGTTTTCTTCTAAATAGTCCCTTCACACCTTATATGCCTACTATAAAAAAATATATTATGGAGAGCATTAAATGTTAGACATTATTTTATTTATTTTTTATTTTTATTAAAGCATGGTAGATTGTCTGAATAACATAACATAATATTAACTTGTGTTGTTTGAATTGAACTATTTTGATTGGAATTTAACCAAAAAAAATCCTGATTTGTCCAAACCTGCTGTTCTTATTTATCTCGTGTGGCGTCCAGCAGGAAACAGTCAGATTGATACGTTAATATGTGTTGTATTAGGAAGGAATATCCCTAAACTAGAAGTAAAATATTAAGAACTGTTGTAGGGCTTATGCTCCAAAGTGCTTCTGTACTGGAAGAAAGTCTGGAAGCGCCCTGCAGCACAGTTGTCTCATTTTAAGCTGGATACAAACTCAAATTCTTCCTCCAACGCAGAACATTTCTTAACCACAAGTCAAGGCACAACTTTGCTGTAACTAAATAGTTTATATATATATATATATATATTTATTACCTTTTACAAAGCTATTGATTCATAATAAACCCCATATAAGCACCTCAGCCTCAGCAATCTCTTCTGAACGCCCCACAGGGTGGAAAGGCACAGCTAACAGTCAGGCTAGCGGTTGACTGAAACAATATCTTCAGTTAAATTTTCATCCAAATGTTTTGGTAAATTTTGTGGGGAAGGGGGGGGGGGGTAGTTTAAGAAGCTATTGAAATTGTTGCTTCAATATCATTATGTGCTTGATGAAATTTCTAGTGAATTTATTTCATTTAAATTTATTAGTGAAATATTTAATACTCTGTAAAACTCAGTTTTACAGTGCAGCTTGTCAGTAAGTTTGACTTTGGCAAAAGTTGTCTCTAAATGAGGTAAAACTGGAGACAAACGTAATGTGCTGAGCTAGCGCAGACGCTTTCTCAACCAGAATCCTTACCACAACTGTCAACTTTGACTAAGTTGCTTTATCCACAAAAGCTACAATGTAAACTTTTTTATACTGTTCTCTGCTGAATGAGAAAAGCTCAAAGTTCACTGACATAATCAACATGTGATAGGAATTTTTTTTCTACATAATTTGTGTTTAATGATGTTACGTTTGAACATTAACTGAACATTAAATGAACATTAAATGTACAAACTAATATGCTTTTGCAAAATGTCAAAAATTGATCCTTTTTAATACCTTCTTAAAACACTTTGCAGTGTATATTGCTTTTGACGAATTTCAGATAAAGTATTTTCTTCGTTCAATAATTTGTTAAAAGGTTTGTTTAAATCAGGATAATAAGGGTACTGATGTGAGACGTAGTTTCAGTGGCCTCCAAAATTCCCTCTTACTGTGCCAATCCCGCAGAAAGAATAAACGGCTCTATAGCCGCAGCGTGCTCAGAGCGTATAAATGGGTGTGTCAGGGGTTAGAACCACCTTAATCCATCTTGAAAGTTATATTATGCTCACGGTTGTTTTAGATGCTCTCTGCCCCGTGTCAGTTGTTCCCGTGTGCTCTTTTTATTGCACAAAAAGTCACCCAGTTGTGCCATTTTTACGCATATAGTCAGTAACTTTGAATGATCTGAAAGCATGTTGTTCAGCATCTAAATCCTGGAGCACCCTGAGATGATGCATGCGTGTGGTAGACTTCTTTCTTTAAATTTTTCATCAGCCCCCCAGCGCTGCCCTGTTTTTTTTCTTTCTTTCCTTTCCTTTCCTTTTTTTTTTTTTTTTTTACTGTAGCTACAGTCAGAGCGCTTCCGTGACTGAACGTGCAGCGCGCCCGCCAGCTGCGTGTGTCTGCCTGCGCTGATCCACGGAAACGTGCACCGCGTAGTAGATGGCCCAATTGGTTAGAGCCAGCACTTAGAGCCAGTTCAGTGGGCCACGAGAGGACAGCTATTGCGTGATGATGTAACACGCAATGAGAGACAGACGTGCACACGCACACACATACAGAAAACACACACACACACACACATATACACACACTCACAGAAAACACACACGCTGAGGAGAGCGAGAGGGGGAGAGAGCAGCGAAGAACGAGGTCAGTCAGAGACTTGTTTAGCTACAAATAGAAGAACAGAGAAAACGCAAGAATAAACGCAGAAAACAGAGTTTGTGCAATTCTTTGCGGTATTTAACGTCCCATATTTTTCTGCATTACTTTAACGTTAGGCAGTACAGTAGCCTACATGTTGTCTAATTTTTTGTATGAAATGTGCGTCGGGCATTTCCATGACATGTAAAGCTGGAGCAATAATTCGGTCTTGCATGTTTGCATGTTTTTGTCCATTATAACCCAGGCATCTAACGGTGAAATTAACTTAATAATAAGAATAATAATAAAAAAAATTGACCTGCGACTCAGGAGCAAGAGTTCTTAAAATGCAAAACGGTCCGGAAGAGACGCGGTTAAAAAAAAAAAAAAAGATAAGAAGAGAGACGCAAAATATAGAAACAGGAAGCCACAAATTAAGTATAAAATCTCGTCAACCATAACGCAACAGTCTCTGTACACACTGATTTCCCTTTGATTAATACGTTGATTTATTTAAAAAAGTTGGTGGTTATGTGCATCAAAAGTTCGTTCTTCTTGCTTTTTTTCTTTCCGCTTATTTGTGGTAACAATTGTAGCGAGGGTGTGGGAAGTGCTTCACGCACTGATACGACGCAGTGGCTGCAGAGTTTGATAAGAAGAACAACAATAAAAAAAAAGTATACATTTCTGTGAATGTGTAACTGAAAGATGTGCATAAACAGGAACCGGTGGATGCTGGAGGGCATATGCAGTGAAGGCCTTGGGTAAATAAAAGGCGGCCCAACATGATCATGTGGTCATCAGCCTCCTTGAGCATGACTGAGGCCCAGTTAGCAGTTTATCCTGCTGGGTCACACGGGTCATGAGGAGAGGGGATCAAGCAGCACTCAGAGCCGAGCCGAGTCGTGGTAACCTTTACCATACAGGCTGCCTGAGCAAGTTAGGTTTCTACGAACATTAAATAAATACATAAAACAATACTCTGGTTTGAGCAAAGAAGTGCTTTGGCCGCCATTCGTCACATTGATGCAGAGCTGTTGAGGGGGGGGGGGGGGGGGGGCTGACCTACTCCGGCTTTTGGTCCTGATTCTCTAAAGCAGCCGACGAAATGTTTTCAGCAAAAATATCATTTAGCCACATCGTGTTGAGAGGATTTTTGAGTAAAAGTAAACGAAAATACAACTGTAGCATGTGACGTAATTAATGAGAAAACAATGGACTTTCTGGAATAAAATTTAAAACAAACAATAATAAATAATCCACCTATGAAGGGCCCTATATTCATAAATGTGTGATTTTTTTTTGTCTTAAACAGAACAAAGAAAATTATAGTTTCTCTTTTTTGTGTGCACGAAAATCCTCATAAAAATCTGCTTTTAAATATATTACATTTTAAATAAATTGTTTTGTTTTATGACAATTTCATTAATGAGTGACATTCTTCAAAATCTAAATAAAAATATATAAACAGTGATCTTGCATAAAAACCTGTTAAACCTGTTACCCACTGGGAAAAAAAAACTATAAATATTTTTAAATCACTAAAAAGCATTTTTCTATTAAGTACCTGCAATTGTTTTAAAACTTTAACATTTGGTCACTAAACCACCAGAAGAAAAACTGACCTGTACAATTAAACACTTTCTGATACTAATTAAAAGGTCCTTATAATATAAAATGCATGAAATACTTATAAAAAGAATATGTGTGAAGAAAACTGTTATTCTCTGGATTATCGGCATTGATCTTCTACAATATCCGTATTCAAATAAATAATAATAAATTCTAAACTAAAACTAAATAGATGATGAAATAAAATGATTGAAAATGTAAAATTGCCTCCAATTTCTAAGAAAATGCATCCCATGAGCATTATCAGACCAGTATTTTTTTTTTAAATTACGCCTCTTTTCATTGTGGAAAAAATTTAAAACCACAGTTCTTATAAAGACATGCAGTAGATCCCTAGAATACGACCAACATGTCATATTTCTACAAGAAAACGCACACAGGCAGTGTTTTCTTTATCTCTCTGCAAAGGTCTTAGCTTCAAGCTTCTTAGTGTTTTGCAGATTTTTTTTTTAAATGAAAAATCAAACCCGTTCTGGGTTGGTCTATATCCCAGAGCTGCAGGATCCAACGGCAACTGCCTCCAATCGAGGTGCAGAGTCTCTCCATCTGCTATTCAGCCTATGGGACTGCCTCTACGTTTACCCTGTCTCCCCCTAAAAGGAGCTTTTCTACCCCTTTAAGAAGTTTGGGAAGTAATGCCACCCCTGAATACTACCCTAATTAGAGGCCACTCCAAACTGCTAGGACCTGCTGCACAACAGTGGCTTTTTTATGTCAAGCCATTGCTTCTTTCTTTCTTTCTTTCTTTCTTTCTTTCTTTCTTTCTTTCTTTCTTTCTTTCTTTCTTTCTTTCTTTCTTTCGTTCTTTCTTTCTTTCTTTCTTACTAATACACACAAATAAGGAAGAAACCAATAATTATCATTTTGATGTTTTAAAAAACAAGTCAACACCACTTGTAGATGATGATGATGATGATGATGATGATGAAGATGATTATGTGTCATCTGGATCCACAGGTCAAATAGTGTTGTAGGACATGGACCGTGTTCTTGATCCAATAAAAGGTGTTTTAGTGGAACATGTCAAATGAAAGTGGCCACTCGTTGGGAACTTAGAAAAAGGACTGAGTGAGCAGTTTTGCTTAAAATAATCAGATGGGCCAAAAACGGGGGTGAGCTAGGATAGATAGCTTGAGCAGGAAGCAAGCAACCAGCCTAACTATTTAGTTACAGCAGCAGATAACTTTTTTTGCAGTGTCTGAGCCAAATAAGGAAGGGACTGTTTAACTGCAGTTGCAATCTGTATATTGTATTTAACCGCCCTCCATCCACTACATTTGCAGCATTAACCTTAAACGAGTTTTTAAGTTAAGATAAGATAAGAATTCCTTTTATTGTCCCGCAATGGGGCGTGACAGTGGCAAAGACACAGTCAGTTACACACAATTATTAGCAATGAAAAAGAACAAAAAAAAACTAGTCTAATCTAAAATTAGCTCTCAAGAAACACCAACAGTAGAAGATAAAAGAGTAAATACCAGGGTAAATAAATATTGCATTAACAAACATTTTTTGTGTGAGCTAACTAAAGACAAAGATACGTGTTTCCATCAACGTCTTTTAATGCACATTTTGAAGCATTGCATTAAAAAAGGTTGATGGAAATTGCAAAATTCGAAATAAATTTTGCAACATTTACACTAGCTTGAGGTGGTTTTTGGCTTTTCCGAAAAAGAGTTAAAGGAGCTATGAGTAAGATATTTACCGTAAAATCAACCTAAATCATTCTCATTTGTCACCTGGGATAGAAGTACATTCCTTATAAAAAATCGGTCCTCTCCATCAACAACGTCTTTGTCACGGTTTTCTCCTTTCAAACCTAGACGTACGGTCCGGAACCACCTCGGTTCAGAGTGTAGCAGCGTGATTACTTCCTGGTTTCCTCAGCCAATCATATGAGATTTCCCAGGGTTCCCAACACAGAGCGCAACACATTTGATATTTTTGTCTTGGCAAAAGCGCAGCAGCCTGCTAACAGCAAGGAAGCCGGTAAGAGAAGCAAACCAGATATAGAACAGAACACAACATCATATAACTATTCTGTGTAAGTAAAAATTCACAACAGCAACACACCGTTTAAAAACGGCATATTAGATTGCTGTGATGGGCAAGCTGTGGTACTGATTTGAGCCACAAGGTGTCAGTATTACTTAATGCTCCTATATTGTGCATAAATATGAAATGGAAACACATTTGCCAAATAAGCTCTGTTGTACCAAACATTTATCTTACATGACTGATCAGCTGTTTCCTCTGTCAGGGTCTTCCCGGATATCCCCATAGCACGCGTAGAAATGCATTTCTTTCTCTACATCTCCAGACTGCAAGTAACATCGCCATTACTAGTTGACGTGACACAACAATTACAACTTGCTTCTTTACTGCAACATTTTGAAAGTTCAGCCAAAATTGGCATGACAATTGGATGGAAAATAGCTAGCGATGAATGTGGTTCAAACTTAACTGGTAAACCAGGGAATGATTATGTGGAGAAAAGTGAGACTCACAACCACTGCTTGGCTCAGTAATATAACCTTGTCTGTTCTAGTGACACACTTGTTGGGAAGAACGTGCTCAAACACACCTGTCCAAATTAGAGAAACTACTCTTGTCAGAATTGGGCCAGAAATGACGGCGTCTGTCTGAATGTCGGCAGTATTTAGGTGTTTTGAAACCCATGTGTAAAAAGTCATCCCCACTAGTTGACTTTCCTTATTAGCCTTCACTTTATCAACTCAAATTATAGCTGCAGACTGTGAAATTCATCTTGAACCGGGTAGACGTTTATGCAATGATGCTAGAGGTCATTTTTTCAAATGTCATCATCATTGGCAGTGTTTGGCTACACTGTCGGCTGCTCACCTTTTTCCATTCACTCTTTTTTACACTTTTTCCAGGTTTGGTCATGGGAATCTCTATAATTACGATGAGCAATAAGCCTTGATACAAAAAAAGGAAGCATAAGAAAGAAAATGTATGCCCTTAAACACTTTTGATCTCACACAGACAAGCCTGAAGCATTGATGAGCCCTCATGAAAAGACTTACAGTAACAGAAACGCAGATACATGAAGTGCTGTTTGACAAAAAGGAATTAAAGACTCTGGCCCAGAGCCACGTCTCAGCAGACAGGCCAGGGAGAAACATGGAGCTTTCACCACTTCACGAAGTGCAAACTCACGCGTCCTTGCACATAATTTATTTAGCTGAAGACTTTCTGGGGGTGTTTTTATTTATCCTCCATCTTGCCTGTCTCACCTCGGTGTGAACCCTCAGAACCGGGATCCGCTGCAGAATTATGTTGCCCGCCTCTCACCGCATTTTTCACTTTCTTTTTTAGCCCAGCACGTGTTTGCTTTGGCATGCTATCCACTCATACAAACAGCCGGGGCCTCGTAGCTTATCCATCACGCTTGTGCAGAATGTGATGATAAAATAACAGGCCGGCCTGAAACAAACCATTTGTTACGGCTGGATTTATTATTCTGTCCACTTGAAACGAAGTACAGAGGTTACCTAGACATCTCCTACTTAGGTTACAACAATAAATAGAACAAAAATGAGCCCTCTCTCCACCAGGAGAAGTCCCCAGTGGCGCTCAGTCCGCCGAACCCTCCGAGTCAAGCAGCTGTGTGATGTCACCGCAGCATCCGCTGACTATTTGCATCCAAAACATCATCAAGCATCTTTGCATTGCCGTTCGGCAGAAAGCCTGCTGTCGCCTACGAGCTTCAGGCCTGATTAGTTACATGCAACAACGCCTTTCGGTCATAAACACTTCATCAAGCTCCAGCAGCCCGTTCATCATCGTGACACCCGCAGGTAACCCAAACCCAGAGCTGCAGCTTGACACAAGGCAGAGCCCAAACATTTCTCCTAAACACAGACTGCCAGCAGTCTACACAGCAAACACAGAGGAGTAAGTACAGCAAAGCTTGTGCGGCCGTTTAAACAGAGCAAGTCCTACGGTATCTGGGGCCCTCGGCAGAACTTCATTTGGAGGCTCATTCCCCACCAGCTTCCACAACACCATCGCTATTGTTTTGGCACTGAATATTTAACACAACTACTGGATACATAACACTTGGACTAGATGTACAAGTGTAACGAATAACTGGTCTGGCGCTTAGATTTTGGAGGTAGAGAGAGGCGTGGCTTGGCAAACCTCTTGTTTTGGTCTACAGACAGTGCCCAACACCACACCTAGTGGTGAGATTTAGCTTGTTCCTTTAAGATTGTATTTACCAAGCTAGTGCTAGCTGTGTTCAACTTTCACACTTTGACAAAAGAATTAGTCATGACATCAATATAAGCATGAACCAACTTATTTAGGGGGTTTGAGCAATTAATGTTCACCCAAAATATTACCAAATGTTTATGAATTGAAGTGATGGATTATTGTTCCCAGGCTGCTCTCTTCAACCTCAACACCAAACATGGTTCACTTTACCCAGTTTTGGAGTAACTTATCCTAACCCAGCCCAGTTGGAGTAATGTATTTGACCCAACGCTGAGTTAGTCAAATAACCTTAGCCGGGTTGTTTTTAACCCAGCAGCTTTTAGAGTGTACTGTTGCTTATGAAGCTGTAAAAAACGTTTTGATCCTGGCAGTCATGTCCAATATACAGCCATTCAACACAAAGTCTTTGCTATTGTACATTGTTGTAAATTTGTTCCACCAAAAATAGCAGCATGAGATTTTTTTTTTTTTAAAGTAGACTCCTTCTTATTTGACTTCAAAACAAATACGAAAAGCACCCAATTACTCTGTGTGAGAATCCAGCCACAGATTAAAAGCCAGTAGACGAAAAAGCCCGCGTGTGTTTAAAAACGCTTGGAACGTAACGCTGCGTGCATGTGGGGAAAGACTGAGGTGCTTCAAAGCTTTCTGTCCACGTCGTCTGCATTATGTCATTGATTCCTCGGTGATGATGGCCCTGTCACTCAAGAAGCCAAAAGAAATAAAACATCCCCACTGGAAGCCACCCATGTGGCCCATTCACTTCTTATTTTCCCTCCCTAAATATCCTCCCCCAAACCTTCCCTTCTGTTTGTGTATTTCTTTCCTTCCATCCTCTCTCCCCCTCTCTCTTTCTCTCCAGCTCTCCACCTCATTGACTCAACCGCAGAGTGTCTGTGGCAGATGATTCGGATCTCTGAATGGAGCAGGCAAAAGCTGGAGCGGAGACTTTTGAGCGCGTGTTTTCTAAAGCCGCCCCTGCTCTTTCTGTGTCGCTGTGCCCCTCTCGGGCTTTTTGGAAGTCTCCCAAAATCCGTCTCCCTCTTTGACAGACATGCTCCCCTCGCACAGCAACGCATCAGCCAGCAATTAGATCCAGACATCTCACTACACAGGCCCCGAAACACGTTTGCCAAAATGCACACCACATAAAAGATGAAACCAGTGTTGCTTGCAACATGTTGGGAATCTGATTTCCTTCTAGCGCACTTCATGGCCGTGACGTTGCCAAAGTGAGGAGAGCTTTAAGAGAGGCGCATTTTTCTCACAGACCCTTGAAGCTGTGCCGCCATACTGCCTTTATTTCCCAGTGTTACTGTGGGCTACAGAATTGTGTCTTGAAGGGCATCTACAGTCTCTTGTAAAATGATGTACCTTGAAATATTTCCTATTTTGTTAAATTACAACCACAAAATGTAGTGTGCATGACTTGAATTTAATTTGATAGAATAACACAAGGCAGTGCTTTAATGTAAAATATATTCATCCTGAGAATCAAAGCCTTATGGAGCCACACTTCCTCCACGAGTAGGCCTACAGCTACAAGTCATTTGAGGGTATGTCCCAGGTTTGCTGAAAGCCTGAACTGTTTCCCATTCTCTGCATAATAGCTCAAACTTAGTCGTACTGGATGGGGAGTGGCCTGCAAAGTTCTATTTTTAAATTTTTGGTACAGATTCTCTGTTGGGTTCAGGTCTGGACTCTGACTGGAGCCTTCTGACACATTAATACGCATCGGTCTAGATAGCTGTTTGTTTCGGGTTGTTGTCCTACTATAGGTAATCCTCCGCCCCAGTCTCAAGTCGCTTTAGCTGTGTACTGTGCTCAGCAACCTCCCCTTCTACTGACCAGCTTCCCAGAGCTGGCAAACCCCCCCCCCCAGCATTATACTGCCACTACCCTGTTTCTCAGTTGAGAGAGTGGCTAAAAGTTGCCAAACAGGCAGATTTTCCTACCTGAGATCAACATCTTATGGACTAACATTTTCACTTCTGATGTTGTTGCGCTGAATTTTATTTAAGGGTATAAGGGTAAAGGGGGATGAATAAAAATGCATAAGACTCTTCTCAGATTTGTATTTGCAAAAAATTATTCTCCATCCACTTCCAAAAATGATGCACTACTATGCACTGCTACGGCAGCACTTTGAATCGTCTTGTTACTGAAAAGTGCTTTCTAAATAAGCGTGTCTTGCCTTGCCTTGCCTTGCCTGACTTTATGCTGATTCATCCCTAACAAATATGGATTAATTCCATTTAAGTTTGTGGTCGTAATGTGACAAAATGGGAAACAGCTGAAGAATACTTTTTCAAGGCACTGTAAGTCACGACTGGGTAATGCCAAGACAAAGACAAGCTTAGAGGGTTTGTGTGCGGGAAAAGAGGGAACAGTCAGTCTTATTTGTCAACTCGGAGGAATTTAGGGGGCTCTGTTGAAGGGTATGACAGGCAAAACTGTTTCAGTTTATCCTTTTTCATGCACTGTTTAGAAGAATGAAAACATACATAGAAAAAGCAATGTTGACTTATTCCAGTGGACGGAATAAAACTGCATAAACACATATCATGCTGAAAAGCCCCTTTCGTATGCTCTACGGGTGTTAAAACTCCTATCGGTACACCCAGCTTTCAAGTTGCCATTTCATTTGATACTTCCTCCCTGGGCAGTTGGCACTTCCTGTGCCCTGTCACAACACTTTCAGGGGCCTCTATCAAAGTATACCTTTGCTGCAGGGGGCGTTCGGCCGCCTCTGTGCTTCAGGGTGGCCGGGCCCAACGGCTCTGAGCAGATATCCGTCTGACATGAGAAGTGGCTCCGCTGGCAGGTAACCGAATCCAAACGCACAGCACGGCGGGGTGCCGCAGACCTGCTGAAGTGCAGCCCACCTCCAGTGTTAACACAAGCTAAATTTACCGGATGGGTTTCAGTGCAATCCCGTCGTCGGTGTAAGATGAACACATTCGAGCACAACCAAAAAAATAAAATAAAAAGAATAAAAAATGTGCTCCACAGTTCAAACAAACTGAGGCGGTTCACAGGGCGGTAAAGAGTTTCCATCCTATGTGTTTTCTGAATTACAATGATATCAACCTGTTCACTTTGGTTAGCAAAGCTAGAGTTCACACATTTTATCTCCAAGGTTTAGAGAGCCTCTCTCGTGCTTCCATTTTGCCCTCTTGTAAGCGCTAGAAAGAGGCTTTTACACCCCCATATACAGCCAGTGCGCACACACTCCTGAACACGAACACCAAAACTAATTAACACCATCCAATAATGGTGATTCAGAGTCATCAACATGCACACGGTTATCTCTAAACAGCAAAATATCAGTTTTTTTTAGTTTTCTTTTGTTTGTTTTTTAACAAGAGATCAGTGATGTAAAAGCCACAAGGCTGGGGATTGTGGTAGCTGGTCAAAGGAGCAGGACCACAATGTGTTTATTATATATTTACAGACTACACACAGAAGGTTGACATTATGCGACAGACTCAACATGAAGCAGTGCATAATTGTAAGGGGGCAGTAGAAACAATACATTGTTTTCAAAAGGTTGTACAAATAAACGATGGTGGCTTGTCAATTGGGCACCGCCCCCACCAAAATGGCAAGTAAAAGTGTAGACACAGTATAAATAAAATACTAAATCACAAAGTAATCATAACATTTGTTCTCTGAGACGATGTGTCTGACTTGATTTTTCAGCATTTTGGTTTTAGTTTTATTTATTTTTCATATGTACACCTTATTTATTGCGGGACAATAAAGTTATTTTTTATCTCATCTCAGTTGTGATGTTTTGACGTCATGGGGCGCTGGACAAATGAGTGTGTGTGTATATCCTAACACTTTTATCTTCCGTGACTTAATGCCTCAATTGGTTACTTAAAGACACTGTTCGGGGCGCATAGAATTGCTGGCCAATCACCTCTCTTTGCGCCATTCTTCATCCAATCAGATGAATTCATCATACCTGCCAAACAAAGTCACACCCAGCTTAGAATGTCACACATGCATGTTGCAAATGGAAGAGTCGGACAACAACACAGACAATGGCACAGTGAAAGAAAATTTGTTAATCTATTTACAAAGTAATATTTTCATGAGACTTTTGCTGAAGGAATAAAGCAGATGAATGAATTTTGACTGAGGTGAACAGACTTAAAAATTCAGCAGCAGGCAAGTGATTGTGGACGGATTTCTGTTCAAGAAGAGTTTATTGTGTGGTAACCTTCGACCTCTGGTGCAACGCTCCAAAAAATGATCACCAGCCGCCGCTGCAAACAAAAATCTGAAAAGTGTGGCATGTATTTATTTTACGCCAGCCTGAGTCAATAGTTTGCAGAATCACCTTTCCAAAGCTGAAGTGTCTACTAGCTCTACACATCTAGAAGCTGAAATTTCCATCCATTGTTCTTTGCATAAACGTTTGAGCTCAATCAGATCGGTTGGAATGTTCCAGTTTTGCAAAAAAATTCTCAAATAGATTTAGTTTTAAACTTTGACTTGGCCATTTTACAAGACCAGTATACTTTGATATAAACCATTCCACTGTAGCTCTGGTTATCTGTTTAGAGTCATTGTCCTGTTAGAAGGTAGACCTCTGCTCCAGTCTGAAGTCTTTTGCAGAGCCTAATCCCCAAATTCCACATCTTCCATGATTGCTCCATTCCGTTCACATACGTGCACATCCGTCAATCGGAGAAACTATGTTGTTATTTTAATTAATGTGAACGGTTCCACATTCTCCGTGACTCCTCCGAATGTCACCTTCAGCGGAACAAGTCCATTTTTTGCTCCGTTCCTTGTGCAACCCCTTGTCTATTTGGGTCTTATCTGACCAGCATGTTTGCTGTGCCTTCGCTCTTGGTTTGAAGTAAACTGCAAAGAGACCTCTTATGACCTTCTTTCAACAACGGCTTTCTTCTTACCACTTTTTATTTCGTTCAGACTAATGGTTCTGCCGTCAATAGAATTTTCCACCTAACCAGGGAATCTTGACAGAACCCCCAGAGTTACCAAAAGCTTTATGGTTGTGATTAATGCGCCCCCTTCCTGTCAATTTAGGTAAATGTTTGGTCAAGTCAAGACTCCAGCAACGCTTGAAGTACTATGAAACAACTGGATTTGCTGACCATCTTTTTTAATCCAATCATATTGGACCCAGATGAAGGCCACAAGCCAAAACCCGTTGTTCAACACATAAGGTTTTGTCGTAGTACTTCAGGCACCGCTGGAGTCTTCTAGCCTGGCCAGTCAGACTGACTTACACGGGGCGCAAGTCAGTCTTGGAAGCCTCCATTCTCTTCGGTCTAGAACAGACCAGACCAATCACAGCGTGGGAGGTGGGACTTTACCATACGTCGCTCTCTGCGGCAGAATAACACATTGTGCAGCAGCGCTTTTCAGTAACCACAACAGTCAAGATACAAACAGAGATTTTTGTTGCTTAGTCCCCTGGAAAAATCAAGAAGCTACATGTGAGTACACCATGTATACTCAGATTTTCTTTACAAAAGCAGCAAAAATTGTTCACTTGAGAGTTTGCTCAATGGCATGACATGTTTTGCGGACTACAAATTCCAAAAACAGAGCGTGTCGCTTGGAGTATTTTTTGGCGTCATATCCGTAGTTGTCTGATTGTTTCTAACCTGTTGACACTGACCCTGTTAGTCCAGCCTTAGAAATCGGGCTCTACCAGCTCCTTTTCATACTGACACACAGTGTATATGGCGTAAGTCAATCTGGCTGGCCAGGCTAGGAGAACTTCACCAGATCTTTGACCTACCCCCCCCCCCCCATGCAATTTGGCAGTCGGTCAAGTTGTGGCAGAAAACTTTGGATCTCTCGTTTAGGTAGGCTTGCAATTATGACATGCAGTTTCCACACTCTTTTATGTCAAGTTGCTGGATATTAAGTTACATTTATTTTTTATTGGAAGTTTGCAAGTTCCAATGTGTCAAGATAGCTGGGTTTAACATTTGCAAAAGAAAGCAGGAAAAACGCTGAGGTACAAGCGAAGAAAATAATCCCACAGCTAACATATCACCAGCGTTGAGATGAGTAGATTTATGTGTTTGCTCTGCAGCATCCCAGCACCATGTAACCAGTGCTGCATTTCACTCCTCTTCCCTCAGCAGCCACAGTAACCCGACCCCCTGCGTTGACAAGCAGAGGAATGGGCGCGTGCTGATTTGTGTTACATATGTGCTCATGCTTGACTTAGAGCCGGTCCCCGACCCCCTAAGTGCCTCATTTCACCTGAATGCAGAGTCACTTTAAGGATGGACAGATCAAGCGTAAATCAATTAAGCTCTATGGTGGGAACCTTCAAAGTCAGAGTTATTAGAAATATGCTACAGGATCCATGTCTATGCATCATTTCAGCATTATTTTGTTAGTTCCTATTTTCTTTGGGTCTCGTTTAATCCACAGGATTTACGGAATAAAGTCAAAACCGTTTTCAAAGTCTTTAGCCCGGAAAGCGTCTCTTTTAATGTTTAAAAAAAAAATCTAAGCTATATTTCAACAGCTCTTAATTACTTAGCTTATAGCTATAGCTCAATATATAATCCAGTTTTGATGAACAGTTCCAAATGTGTTATTTCTCATTGTTTGAGTTGGCTGCCGGAGCCGCTGTGCTATACATGAATCATGAAAATAAACAGCCACCGAAGACCTTCCAGGGTATCGTTTGAGAAACAGCCGCGGCTAAAGAAACAGCGGCTGACTTTAAACAAATTTAGATGCTGTTTTCATAGCCTTCACGTACAAAAGAACCCAATTAGTGATGCTCTGCATATGTTTGGCACAACCCTCTGAAAATATTATGAGAGCAAGATGAGGACATGTCAGGTTTTACTTGCCCTGTATGGATGGAGTTTGAGTTGTTGTCAGTCATTCTGCTTTTTTGTGGATGTTTGCTTGTGAGATTGAAAATAATCAAGACAAATATGATGATAAGCTCCTTGTACATGGAGCTCTGGGTAAAACTAGGACAAAAGCTGGAATGGCCTGCTGAGTAATTGACGTCATCTTGAATTCAATATAGAATAGCTTTAACACAGTGCCTTGCAACATGATCATCATAACATCATGAACAATTTTATCTTACTACAACCTCATTGCATTTTTTTGGGGCATTCTTCAGATAGGCAACCGGAAGTTCCATGTTTACTCTGCAGGAGCTGTAGCGACCCACTGCTCTGGTGGGAGAATTTGCCGACAGCACAACCAGTAGTCGTGCACACCACACATCTGGAATTTATGCTACAATAGTAAGAAGAAAGCCACTGTTGACAGGAGGCTTGGGCAGCCTGTTGGTCTCAAGGTCTACCACGGTTTCAAACAGTTATGGCTTCAAAACCACAACAGTTTTCAGCCACATCTCTCCCAAGTTTTAAAGTCCTTCTAAGGACGCCATTTCTTTCTTTGCTTGCAAGAGACAAGGTCGGCTGCTGGAAAGTCATGGAGTGAAAACTATAGGAGCAGCGGCCTAATCCTATTAAGATAATGGTCTTTTTTCTGGAATACTACAGAGGAGTATGTGGCCAGAGTGTAGGATAGTTAAGACAATAGTCTGGTTCACAAGCAAGGCCCCCGCCACGAAGATATGAGTATGAAGGAAGGGGTTGAGAGGATGGATGGTTTGGGTGCAAGGATGGGTCATCTGGAGGGATTGATCAGGGATTGGGAAGAGGAGATTCAGTGTGAGGACTCAGTCTTCAGAAAATGGGCTTTTTCTCAAGCCAACGGAAGACAACCCACCCCAGAGGGAACCTGGAACAAAGACGAGTGAATAGAGATGAAGAATGACACTAGGAAGTAGGGAAAGGGATGAGGGTGAAGGGATGAAGAGGAGAAATAGAGAGGTAAGGTCTATTTGGTGTTGAAAAAAACCTTGGATGGGTGATCTGGGATAAGTAGACTGCTGGGTAATTAGAGGTTGAGGTGTGGCCCTGCTCCAGAGCCTTTAACTTAATAACTTCATTTTGTTAGCCAGCTAATATTAGCTTTCAGTATTACTCCATAAAAAGCAATAATATTTTCACAGTAAGCACATTAACTGTATGCCATCATATTTTCAGTCAAGGTTATTATACAACAGGGGTCTTTAATTCCAGTCATCGAGGTCCGGTGTCCTGCAACCTTCATATGTGTCTCTGCTTCAACGCACCTGAGTCAAATAATCAGACCACTAGCAGGACTCTGGAGAACTTGACTGCATACTGAGGAGCCAATTCAGCCATTTGATTCAGATGTGTTGGACCAGGGACACACCTAAAAGTTCCAGGACACCGGACCTCAAGAACCAGAGATGAAGACCCCTGTTGTATAGTGACAATGTCATACTATGCCTGAAAGCCAATCTTTGAAAGCTTCGTCTCCATCCATCTTTCGCTCCACTCTGATCATTCTTCCCTCTCCCTGCTAAAAACACCTATTCCCACAGCATGATACTTCCACCCCCATGTTTCAAGGCTTTTTTTCCAACATGTTTGTTGTGTCCTCCACATGCTCGTGATTAACGGGGCATAGCTTATGGCTTCCTTCTTTTTTACCCAGTCAACAGATTCTCCCACCTGAGCTGTGGACATGTGCAGCTCTTCCAGAGTTACCATGAGCTTCTTGGGCTCTGATTACTTATATCCTTGCTCGGCCTGTCGGTTAAGCTGGAGGACCATGTCTTGGGAGGGTTGCAGTATAGTCTCTCCATTTTCAGATGTTGAATTGAAGGGCGCTCCATTGTGACATTTAAAATTTGGGATATTGTTTTATAATCTACCCTAACTTCAGATTTGATATGGTTACTTAATTCATCTCCCAGATTGTAACTCAGTACACCATTGAAATGTGTTAAAAACCCTGCAAAAACAAATCTAAAAGTTTTAAAGCTGTAAAAACAAATTAGCTTTTTTGTCACTACCTAAACGTTCTAGCCATGAGTGTAGTCGTTCAGAGTACATGTCAAACATGAGCAGGGTCTAATGTTGGCTAAGCATAACCTGAAAGGAAAACTGTTTTCTTGGTCCGGCATAATGACGAAAATGAAATCTTTCCATGACACCAGCGCTTTCATAGACTTTTATAGACATCCAACGATGTACTGATTTTGGAGTTTTCCCCTCTAAGCCTCTCTAAGATGGAAAGTATCGCACCTTTGCTCAAACTGCTGTCTTTCTTTGGCGACGTTGAAAAATTATCAGTGAACACTGACTGATAGCTCCATCCAAGCTAAACCAGGAAAGTAAATGTAAACCAAATGAGCCTGAAATTGAAGTTGTCAAACTCATTCATCTTCCCCCCGCTTTTCCACCATGTTTGCCACTGACTAAGAGTTCGAGCTTGTTCCTCAGCTCGTTGCGCTGTTGTTGTCAGGGCAAAAAGCAATTTATCAGTGTGGGATCGCCCGCTTTACTTATGATAAGTGCTTGTTTACCTTTCGGGAGAACTTTCCACCGCCGTTACCTGGTCTCGGCATTGCAGGCCCTGGCAGTTTAACCGTCTGACAGATTGATGCTCTGTCGGTAATGCTTGAAGACTTCCCCAGTCTGAACAAATAATCAGTTATTCTCTTACAGCGCAGCGGGATTCTCTCCGTGGGGACGTAGGAGGGGGTGAGGTTTGATGGAAACGTAAGAAGGGGGATTCATTCCTCTCATATTCAGCCTACGACTTGTTGCTGTTATGAGGGCGGTCAGTGTGGTGACCTCCCCGCCATAAGAGGGGTCCGTCGGTGACCCCTGTATTCCCCTGCATCCCCTTCCAGCGACAGCTCAATGCAGACCATTCATGAGCGTGTGTTTATGCTCGTGACTCTCCACAGGGACGGCTCGCTATCCGCTGCCATTTTATGGAGCCAGAGGGGCCGAAGGAGGGAGAACCATCCTCCTCACACTCTCCCCTATTTTTTCTTTCGTCAGCTTGTCTTCTTCTCGGCTTAAAAAAAAAGGCGCAGGAATGCACCTGACTCCTGATCCTCCTCCTTCCAACGCGACACCTTTTGGGCTGCATAAACGTGAAAGAACTGATACGCTCCAGAGAGTAACATAAACGTTCACTCTCTCGCACCGCCTTGTACAAACACACAGCCGGGGCAGAGCCCACCGAGAGCAAGAGGCACAAAGTGAAGGAAGAGTTGAGCCGTGTCTCACGGCGCTCAACCGAGGCAGCCTCGAAGTTATTAAGCCCCTTTCGTGCCCCGGCATCTGGATAGCAACACAAAAAAACAACTCTGGTAACTCCCCCCTCTCACCCAGCAGGACAGGAGGAGGAGGAGGAGGAGATGTGCTGTTTTTACAGCTGAGGTCACTGAAGTTGGATGTGCAGGATCAGGCAAAGAGCAGAGGAATGGTGGTGATATCTTCAGGCAGCTCCACGCCAAAAGAGAACCATCAGTCAACACGATGCTTTGTACAATCTGTGGCACGAGCGATTGTTTGATTAGCTGTTGATAACCACTGGAGCAGCACTCGTACAATAAGAGATTTGCTAACCTGGGAACCAACACTAGGTCAGCTTTTAAGAGATTGTAGTTTTTCTTGTCTACTTTCTTATTTCTTTTGTGCTACAAGACAGATTTTCTGTTTGCCGTTTTTGACTTTCCAATGTTTACTTTTTTTGGACTGACAGAAACCAGGCTAGCCTTGAACTACCATACATATACCAGGGCACAATCGGTTTAGAAAAGACAGGGTTCAAGGTAAAGGGGGGGGGGAGTTGTAGTTTATGTTAGAGAAATCTTAAAATGTTCAGATCGAACTGCCTGCTGATATTAAAATCGAATGTGTTGGAGTAAATATTGTGCTCTCAAAGGAAATTAATTTCACTGTTATTTGTATTTATCGGAAATCATCAACCAATATAGAATTTTATAATCAGCAAAAAATGCTTCTCAATCTTTGTTGTCCTAGTAAAGAGGTAATCCTAATTGATGATTTTAATATTAAGTGGGAAACAGACAACTGACAATTTCAGTATGGTTCAGTTAATTGAAAAGCCAACCCATATAACCAACAACTCAAAAACAGGAATACATCTTCAATTTGCAATTGAACATGAAAGCATTTTTAAAACCTATAACTTTTTAACTGATCACAATTAATTTTTGTGTTCGAAAAACTAACTGAAACACTTTCACGAACATTTAGCACAGTTACTTAAAGCTCCAAATCCTTCTATGATGCAGCCCCAAAAGGCCAACAGCAAAATCTGGCAAGGGCCATGCAGGAGACAGATTGGAGAGAAATTAGTTACAGTGTTACTTTCTACTCCTGGCTGAGGCAGGTATATGAAGACAGGTGAACAGGTGAGCTGAGTTGACAGTAATCAGTAGCAGCAGGTGGAGCTGATCTAGAGCAGAGTGGTGGCTGGAGGGAGACTGAGCTGATTGGATGATGGTTTTGAGGTGAAGGCTGATTAAGAAAAGTCCAAAATAAACAAACAAAAACCTAAATCATAATACACTGTCTTTTATTCTATTGTTTTCTTATTGATTGATTGATTGATGTCTTCTGTCTAGTGTCTGATTTCTTGGTGTTTTCTTGCTTTTTTCTCATTGGCTTGCCAGGGACTACAGATGTAAAGTAGTCTTCAGGCTAATTTGGCCATATTTACATTTAAATGTTCATGAATATGCACTGTCCCTTTAAAATAGAAATCAGGTTTCACAATAAAGGACTCGTGGGTAACAATTCCCCCACGCCCCTATGTGTAACAAGGTCATGTAATAATTAATTACCCTTTTAATGCCACGCTGAGAATGTTTGAATTTTTTCACAATTTTATTGGGGGGGGGGCTTTTTAACAAAATCCACTGTAATACAATAATGTGCATTAGATTGTAAGAAGTTTTTAGTGGTACTTCATGGCTTTGTGCTTACTGGCATCCTGTCCAGAGAGTATATCCTGCTCCCCAAAGAACAATTGTTTGGGATCGACACCAGGTGCTTCTGGTTCCACGTGTGGAGTCAGATAAATGCTACTGGGAGCATTAACTGCCTCCTTCTGCTCTAATCAGCGACTAGATTAATATTTTCAGCAACAAACACTCCAGGTAGTTGTGGCATTAAACAAAGAATGAAGATGTGGAAAAGCACACCATACCCACTGTCTGGTACAGCAGAACATCTGAGCATGTTGTTTTTTTTCTCAAAGGCCATAGGAGCCTTGCTAGAGTGCGTGACATGATGAATTTGTCAAATATGCCAAGGCATTTTAAAGAAGAAAAATCTGGTGAACTCCATTAATAAACAAAAAATTGGTTGTAATTCTTCAGTATGATGATGATCCAGTGTTATGATCCACTCGTGTTTGGACTTTAGAGTTTGTGTTCTGATCATCCCTGGGTTGTTTAATATTGTTGTTGAGGTGTTGCCCTGGTCGTTAGCGTTTATGTTAGTGTTTGTCCTTTCAGCTGCTCCCTTACTCAGGTATTACCACAGCAAGTCAACACAACTTGCACACAGACTTGGTAGACTTTTCATGCCAGATGCCCTTTTGGTCACAGACAGGATTCAAACCCGGGTTCCCATATCAAAGACATGGATTTATACTACTTACACTACTTGATGTTAGAGTTAGGCCTTTTCCCCTTTGGTTCTTAGATTATTTATGGTTCAGCTCTCTTTGTGTTAATTAGTCTTTTCCCCTTAATTTCCCTGCTTTACATTCTTTCCCATTTACTTTACATGCCTGTCACTAGACTCATCTTGTTTCAACGACAGCCTCCACTTCTCCTCAGCTTTTAACCTCGTTGGTTGTCATAGTTCGCTGCTGGATTTTTTTCAGCTGGTTTCTTCACCCTGGTTCCCTGTCCTGATCCCCCTGTGCCATCCTATGATTTTTGTTTTATCGCTAAATCCTCCTGTATCACCATCCTGCTCACGAGTTCCTGTCTGCACCCTAGTCCTGCTCCAACAACACTGTCTATGAAGTCCAAATGTTTCAGATCTATTTCAGATTTATCAGTGCACATTTATGAACAAATGCACAGGGTTAGGAAAAATGCCAGAGTACACCCCAGTGCTAATTTCCAATTGTTTTCCCTGTCTGATGTTGACACATTACATATACATATAAGACCCTAAACATATAACGAGAGTCCACTTAAAGGTGAACTCGCGAAACATTTCAGTAAAAACAATAAAACCCAAAGGAAAATATAGCTAACTCAGAGCTTTATAGAATAGGGAATGTAAACCTCTAGTGTTTATGTATCCAGTGAGCTTAGGTGTTAGCTGTCATTGTCTCTCATCATATACTTTGAAAATGGCTGATAGTCGCAAGAAGCAAACTTTCTTACAAGTTTATGAGGACAAGAGGAAGACCTCAGAAGAAAGAAATAAGACCAGGCTGTATTTGGGGGATTCTTTCAAGCGATCCGCCTGAGGAGCAGGAGCAGGTAAGACTGTCTTGCGCTTGTTATTAAAAAAGGGACTTTTTTTTTCTTACCTAAATTTCAGGAAAAATCATCCACTCTACCTTTAAGTCTTTACAGAAAAAGATCTTTGTAATTTGACAGGTTATTTTTTAACTCACTTGGATTAAAGTGAGTTAACATATTTTGACCGTAAATAGAAAACACAAAAATCCATATATTTATCTTCAGATAAAACAATATACACCAAAAGTTCATCCTGATACTGTTTACTTAGCCCTTTTTGAACCTGAAAAGAACTTTGCACCAGGTGTGATCAGCAGACATAAACACAGTTGTTCCATCTGCCGGCAGTACCATGGAGCTGTCAGAAAGCAAGATGGCGAGAACTGACGCAGCTACAGTAAGAGTCAGCTGACTGTCCTGCAACGTCTCGCAGTAAAATGACAGCTCAGCCTGGTCAAGACCAACCCAATCTACAGGGTTAGGGTTACTTACTCTTTCTTTTCGCTCCGCCTAGGCATTGTTGACTCGCTCGGCGCCATCACAGACATAGCTACGTAAATGCCTCGTTGAGCGCTGAATCGCAAGTTGACGTAGCCACCATATTGAAAATGGTGGGGCAATTCAGAAAAGATGCCTCATCCACATGCTGCGTGGATTTATACCAACCGATTCACATTACAAACCACATCTACTGGGATTTTCTTTCACAGGTAAGAATGACCATATACTTATGATCGTATTTATTCATTATAACAACGTCGTATATGTGTAGATGGTCTTCATTGCTTCTCCTTGTTTACTCATTGTGCGCATGCGCAATATTGTACTTCTGGTCACGTGGTCTTTTTATATTGAATATACACAAAAGTGCTACGTTTACTAACAAATAGCGCAAAAACAAAGTGTGAAACACAAAAATAAAATATAATAAGCCAACAGTGTTCAATAATTTAATCGGAAAACCTTTGTGTGCCACCAGAGTGAGGTACTGGCGTAGAAATTAGCACGTGACTAGGCCCCTTTCAAAGCAAGGTTTCATTATGTTACAGTTGGTCATGTGCCCAGTTGTGGATAATGGAGCAAAACTGAGAAGATAAAAAGAAATATAAATTTTATGTATTGACTATTTTTTATTCAGCACTTTTGACATAATGCATTTTCATATAAAGAATTAGAAAATGTTACAGGTTTTATTAAACATATTAGACATCATATATTTCAAACCAAAGAGGAAAAAAAGAAACTATTGTTGGCAGATATTTGACAATAATAGCCTTTTTATGTACATCTGACTTTGTTTCTATTCATATTTACATTTAGAACACACAGCCTTGAAAGAATTTTCACAGAAACATTGGTTTGCTTTTTGTTACAAAATAAAAAATAAAAAGAGGTGCCTACACATTTCACCGAAATTGTATTTTTTTTTTTCCGCAGTACATTTTTACTATGAAAATATTAGTGGCCCTGAAAGTTTTGATCCTAGAAATGTAAATGAAGCATTTCATTTACACTAATCCGAGCCTTCATTTTTTTCATTTGCCTCAAATTACTGTATGTTTGAATTATCTGCATAGCAAATGACAGACATGAAAATATAATAAATTATATTAGAGGTCTATATTTAATAAAAGGTAAATGAATAAGCTCATATTACTTGTATTCTTTCGAAAATAAATCTTCAGCAGTGTATAAATTCAAAATTTCCAGCAATATTAAGTTCTACATGTACAAATGTCTTCGCTTTAGTCCTAACTGTTGACAATTACTCAGGCACTTACTGGTGTACCTTACGTTTGGAAAGAGCCTTTCTGCGCGCACACAGTAAACACAAACAAATAAATAGATATCCACTTCAGCTGCAACAACAGAACAACAGTAAAAAGCTTTACAAGTGCTGTCTCTCTAGTTTGACTGCTGCTGTCATCCAGCCGCAGTGGTTTGCGGGTCCATTACTCTGTAAGTGCTATTGATGAATGGACATGATGTCATGGATTTCTTTTTGTCCGGTGTGCGTGCTAAAGACAGTTTAACAGGAAAACAAGGGACAACAAACAAAAACAAAAAACAAGCAGCTCTCATCGCACAGCCTTAATTAGGGTGGCTCTATCCCACTGTACATAAAATACTGGCTTTTAATTACTTTGATTAAAGTTTCTCAGCTAAACCCCAGGGTACATTTTGTTTCTGGTCCCCCAGTGAGCGTCTCCACATTGTCTCGCTGTAGAGGCAACAAAGCTCTAAAGCAGTTGGTCAAATTAAAGCTTAGTGTCGTGTGTACTAAGCCTTGTGTTTGGCCTGATGTGTCTTAACAGTGGCAAGCACTGTTTTCTATTTGATTCAGCTTTTGATTTAATTAATCACTGATCAATAAGTATAAACTCAATGCATTATCCAGAGTTAACGACATATGCTAGAAATCGCTGGAAACGTGTGAAACACTGTAAGAAAACACTTTTTTGAAGTTATTATACAAACATCGGAAAAGTGTTTGCGTAATCGTGCTCAACCCCAAGAGTCAATTCTTGATGAACCCCGTTTCACTGCAGATACCGCTGAAGGTCTTTTGGGGAATGTCTCTACCTGTTTTGCTCACCTAGAAACCAAAATATTTGTTTACTTTTCTTTGTGAAATACCTTAAGCCTAGGCAGATTGCATGAAGAGCATCTGTGAACTACAATTTTCAAGTGTTCCCAGATACCCTGCTGGGATAATAAGTTGGCCAAAGAGGGAAATACAGACCAGTGATGTTAAAATACAAAAGCCACTCACCATACATGGTGGATTCCACCCCAAATCCACTATCCACAGGCTATAGACTAAGCGCACAGAAGGAGGCAGAGGCCTAGTGAGCATCAGAGCTACCGTTGAAGATGAAACATCCAAGCTCCAAGAATATATCAGGAAGATGGCCCCAAGGGATGAAGGCTCAGTCAATGTCTCAGACAATGAAAGGTGGAAGAGAAGGAACTGAAGGAACCATCATGGGAGGAAAAAACCTTGCTTGGGGATGTACCACCGACAGATGGCTCAAGTGGCTGATATGACCCAATCCTACCAATGGCTGGAGAGCACTGAAGCACTGATAATGGCAGAACAGGAGCAGGCCTTGAGCACCAGAGCAATAGAGGCCCAGGTCTACTATACCAGGCAAGACCCCAGGTGCAGGCTATGCAAAGAGGCCCCAGAAACCATCCAGCATCTTACAGCAGGGTGTAAGATACCAGCAGGGAAGGAATACATAGTGTGTATAGTGTACATAGGGTATAGTACAGTATACCCTATATATAGTCTGTTCAGAATACCAACTGGAGACCTAAAGGTCAAAATGGGAGTCACCTGCCAAGGTGGTGGAGAATGACAGAGCTAAGATCCTGTGGGACTTCCAGATACAAACAGACAAAATGGTAATGGCCAACCAACCGGACATTGTGATCATTGATAAGCAGTAGAGGACAGCCAATGTGATCGATGTGGCCATCCTGAGTGATGGAAACATCAGGAAAAAGAGCATGAGAAACTGGAGTAACACCAAGGTCTCAGGGAAGAACTAGAAAGCGCTTGGACGGTGAAGACAACAGTAGTGCCCGTGGTCATTGGAGCACTCAGGGTAGTAACACCCACTCAGGAGAAGTGGCTCCAACAGATACCTGGAGAAACATCATGAAGCTCTACTCCTGAACCACCCACTCCTGAAGAAAAGCCCCACAACATGATGCTTGCCCCACCATATTTAAGGGGGGCATGCTGTATTCAGAGTAGTGTGCAGATATTTTCCCTTACATAGCATTTTGTATGTTGGCAAAAGAAACTTCAATTTTGGGCTCATCTGACCAGAGAACCTTCTCTGAGGTGTTTGCTGTGGATTACCCATTGATTGTTGTCAGCAGTGGTTTTCTTCTTTCCACTCTTTCTTAAAAAGCCAATTTGTGGAGTGAACAATTAATAGTCCTGTCCATAGATTGTCCCACCTGAATGGATCTCTGCATGAGCTGCCACGGACCTCTTAGCTTCTTCTCTGATTAATGCTCGCGTTGCCCGCAGTTTCAGTTCAGGTGACAACTATGGCTTGGTGCGTTTTCAGTTGGGCCATCCTCTTTCTGCTTGGGGATAATGGATTGAGCAATGCTCCTGTATATTGACTGATTTGGGGACTTCTGAAGCCATGTGACCTGAATCACATTAGAAGATCATTATTAGAACATCATTAGAAACAGGAGTTTGTTCTGGGGTTTCCAAGTAAAATGATCTGAATACAAATACCCGCCACACTTTTCAGACATCACTTTAAATTTCTTTTAAGCATAGAAATGTTCTCTTTCCACTTCACTGTAATGCACTACTTTGTGTTACTGTACTTCATAAAATCCTGGAAAAATACACAAATCCTGTGGTTTTAGCATCACAAAATGTGGAAAAGCTAGGTCCACACTCTATTTCAACCCTGCCTCAGTGGATTTATTTAAAAAAAAATCCCCACAAGTGAAGCTGCTGGACAAAGACAAGCCACAAGAAAAGCAAAATAACCTTTTCCTGTGATGATGTTAAAAAACAGATGGGGGGAAAAAAACAACAACTTCCCACCGCAATACACCACTCATCCAATACTGTAAGAAAAAAAACAATGATTTTCTTTCTCTCCCTCATACCGCTGTCCATCAAACCTGCAATGTTTGCACACCAACAATCATCTGTGCATGATCAGGTAATTAGAAGGCTGTAGGCTGCCGATGTGGAAACAAATAAACCCTTCCAATAACTGGGACCACCTATCTATACAAACTTTCTCTGTTAAGGAGCATGTTTTTGTTTCGAGCAAGTAGCTACTAATGTGTATTTTACAGCCCTGCTATGTTTAGTTCCCATAGTTTAGTTCACAAAGATGCTGAAACGGGCCGCTTCCATAAAACTCCTGCTGTAGTCCTCCCACTTTGAGGTTTCTGGCTTTAACATGCTCTGACATACTTCGGTAAATATAATTTGCTTTATTTCTTATGATTATTTCTGTACCAAACCATGAATCTTCAAAGGTTTCATGTTTTTGCTCAACTAACCCCCTTTTTTGAGTAGTCGAGCTCATTGCCAGAGAGCCATGACCTCATGCTATAATTTTAGTCTAATTCCATTCGGGAGGGGAGGGGGACCGACTCAATCCAGTGGGCCCTCCATTCAGGACCAAAAAGGTTAAGAAACTACCACTCGCTAATAGCAGAGGTAAAAACTCTTAAGAAAATAAAGATCACATTTTGACCTTTAATTCCTCTTTCAGTCGCAGCTTTCAGTCATCTCTCTTCTCTTAGGACTTTGCATGTGTTTTCATTTATATGAGATTGTTTGTTATCTCAATTCTGCTGCATGTCCTCAGCAGCTATGCAGTGACTTTTTAACCTGTCATTAGGGCTTCAACACATTTTAAATGTCAAAATTAAATCCCTTTAAAGACTCCAGATTTCCAGAGTTCTCAGATCATTTTAGTCAATACTGAGGTGTGAATATGGAATTTGGGGCATACATTGAATATTGAACCTGCAAAAACCACAGATGGATGGATGGATGGATGGATGGATGGATGGATGGATGGATGGATGGATGGATGGATGGATGGATGGATGGATGGATGGATGGATGGATGGATGGATGGATGGATGGATGGATGGATGGATGGATGGATGGATCCCACTCAGACAACTTGACAGGAAATAAAATCTAGAAATGCAAATCGAATCAAATTTTTCAAACTCTTGTTTTCTTTATCCACACTTATGGAGACCTGAAAAACACCAAAATAAAATGCCACACGTTTTCAGACTCCATGTTATTAATCCAGCCATACAATGCTTGCAGTGTTCGATAATAATGTCTTTGTTGGACTCTCTGCTGGGATCTCCCATTCATGTCTGTAACGGTGAAGAAAACCCCTGCAGCTCGGCTTGGTGCATTATTAGCTTAGCATAAGGAGGAAAGGAGGAGGGGCCGAACAGGAACACAAATCGCCAATCAACTGCAGGATTTAAACCTTAGAGTTTTTCCAACTGAATTGCTTCTGCTCTAATATTAGAACATTTTATGTTTTCTTTGCCCTAATCAGAACGGAAAATAAACTTTTGATAGAATAATTACCTACTTGTGTTTAGCCAGGTTTGTTTGATACAAGTATTAAAGGGATATTGGTTCTTTCATCTTAGTCTTTGCAAGCACCTTGCTCTTGTATAGTTGTCCAAACATTTAACATTTCTATCAATCACATTCCAGTAGAAATAGTGTCTTGTCACAGATGCAAATGAGCTCCATGTTCGGCCTAGATGCCAAGTGAGCTCCACACCAACAACAAATTGTGCACCCTGAACACCTTGCCGTACTTCACAAAGTGCCAAAAATGGGAGCATAATGCTTTCTTTTTAGACCCATACTTCCTACCACAAGTTTTCCACAGCTGATCTAAATGTGCTTTTGGACATGTTCTCTAGTCATTTAAGCGTAAGGAGTGATGGTGGGGGAAACCACTTGAAGGTTTTTGGATACCGGACCCAGCATCCGCCTTCTTTTCACTGCTATGACAGGCAGGTCCTCTAACAACTCATTAGTGCAAAATCATATAATGCCCATAATTTGCTTTGTCTATTTTCATTTCATACACACGCCATGTCTCTGTCACAGTGATCCTAATTCTGCCTTTTCGGGTTGCCGGTCCTCCTCTCCAACGTCCATTCTTCTCTGTCTTTTGTCGCCACCCTTTCTCATGCTGTCTGTCCCCCTCAGCTAACACTTCAACTGATATTTCCAGCGTTTCATCTTGAGGTGAATAAAGCAAAGCATCTCCAAGCCCATTAGGAAGACGAGCATCTGGATCGCTTTTATTTTCCTGGGTTATAATGACAGAAACTATAACGCCCCTTGTTAAGGTAGGAGGAAATAAAGAATACATCTGTAGCAAAAGTGTTACACAACTCGAGCTGTGTCTATATGTGTGTACATAGAGTGTTTATTTGTCTGCGTGGCCACTCTGTGAGTCCATTGAGAGGCGTCTCGTGCAGGGAGCATCCAAGGACGTCAAAGCCACACGCTGCGTTTGTGGAAGATTATTAGAGCGAAAGATATCGAGTCTGACTCTCCGATAGGAGGTTCCTCGAAAGACTGAACTGACTGAAGGAGAAGGACGCCCTCCGCGCATGTGCACCATTGGGTGGAAATGTGTGTGCATGCATGTTTTTTTAATGGGAGGAGGAGGGGCTCTGGGGATATTATTAGCAGCATTCGGAAATCTAACAGTAGCATACAGGTTGCCATGGCATTAACATTTTGGCAGTGATGGATTCAGCACCAGCGGGATAAATAAACACGCAGATGATGAGTTAATAAATCATTTAGGTGTGGAGCGGCGTCTGTTCAGCTTCATTCATGGAAATCGAAAGCGTGCAGAAACAATCTACCAAACTCTGCTGCGTTCTAAAATATCCTAACGATGTGCTCACATGTGATATAAAACAGAATCTGAATATTTTTATTCAGTGATGGCATTCATTACAAAGGCAAACTTGTAGTACTTTGGAAACTTTCAGCCTCACCAGTCTACCCACAAAAACTACATTAAAATAATCCAGTTAGAGAATGACTTAAATTCTGGAGCCACAACAGAGGCATGATTCAAAAACCTCCCATAGAAATAATAGATAATGAATCTGTGATTTTATGAAATCTGTGAATTCTTAATTTGCTGTTCTCTTACACCAGAGATGCATGATCAAAAGTACACTTTTTGTAAACAAATAAGAGGACGACGGAAAGAACAGATTGAGGTTAGTTTAAACTATTCTGTTCCTTGTCGAACAGACTGCTCCCCATACAGCTTGAATATGCCTCTCCTTTGCAATGTTCATTGTGCTAGGTGTACCTCAAGGGCGCCTTTTTGTTCTATCACCATTTATTGTTTGAGTACAAGTTTTCAAATTGCGTGCAAATCTGGTACTGATTTATATCATATTGCAGATAATGGTTAGGCTCTGTGTATAAACGTTACTCTATGCTCATAATTCTTTTATACTTGATTATTGTAATTTGCTTTCCCAGTAACAACAGGAAGGTTACGCAGCAAAATTACACGATAAAGATTCGGCTTTCTGTTTTTCATACCTTCTGCATCAGTAACCTTTCTTTGTCATATCATGTCCTCTCCTAGCAGCTTAGGCAAACAGTGTTGTGGGTCGGGTTGCCTTAAGGCTGGTTAAGGCTTGACGCAGCTGCGCGGTCCACACACCTAGCAAAACCAGCCTTTACAGTATCAGGGCAGGGTTGCTCTACACAGGGGGTAGAATGAGATACTCACCCCAACATGAGAGACTTTTCTGAATTAAGGACAATATAAACTACATTTGGTTCAGATAATCAAGCAGAAAGATCATAACAACTATAGAAAACAAACCAGCAATATCTTAGCCATCATATAATCCTAGCGGCTGGAAATCCTCAGAAAAAAATGTATTCCTAAAATTGGCTGAGCCTCCAAGCTCGTTGTCTTCCTTCATCTACTTTTAACATATTTATTATGTGGTTTAACTGTTGGTGTTTGCTATATTTGTGCAATATTCTTTATTTTGAACCTTAAGTAGTGTTTTAGTTGTGTTATATTAGGCTATATTTTGCAAAACATTTTAGAATTTTGCAAATGTTGCCTGGGTTTTAGGTGAAATATCTATTAAAATGTTACATCCATATGTATTTAATTAAATATGAATGATGCACCATATGGTCACGATGAAAGCCGAAGCATGCTTGAAATGTATTCATCCTATAAAATAGTATGGTTGGAGATGTTTGTTTATTATTTCCAGGTAAATATGTGGGTTGAAAGATTATCATTTGACCATGGGCAAACTGTTTTAAAAATATATGCTGAAATGTGAATGTTATTCAATGGAAAACTTGTAAAATTAGCAAAAACTTGAATCTTTCACTGAACTAGAGATGAAGAATAGTAGTTTAACTCTAAACAAGTTATATCCCGATCTGTTAATCTCGAGGCCTTGGTGCTATATAGATCAACTGAACTGAATTGAAATGGGAGTTAAACAAGTAACAAATCATAATTTGCAAATTCCTAAATAACCGATGACCGGTGATTCCATCCACGAGTTAATTCAGAATGTGACGTAGATTCCTGCTACACATAGTCCCAGTGCAGATGTGGTATTTTTCAGAGTGTATTGTATATACAAACTTAATTTGAGGACATTTTTCATCAGAGTTTTTAAAAACGTTCTTCTTTATTTGGGGAAAGGCATTTTATTTCAGTTACTTTAAACCCAAAGACATGAAAAGCCAGTAAAAGACTTGGCTTTAATTTAACCAAAACAAAAACTTACTGTTTCGGTTGAAGGGTTAGTGCACTTAATCTTTTAAGTTGCAAGGCAAAAGTAAATATATAAATGGAGGTACATAAACATTTAGAGCTGGCACAAGGCAACAGCAAACTAAGCAGCTGCTTAGGGCCCGGGCACCACTAGAGGGCCCTCAAGAGAGGTAGACCTGTAAAAGAGATTTAACTTGCAACTGAATGAATAACATATGCTATTTCTACAAAAGGAGCCTTCCAAATGATGACTTTCTGTGACTACAATGATTAATCGCAGAACTTCAGTTGTCCTAAACCCGTAAAAGAATTTCTCCAAATTCTCCACCCATCCAATGTGTATACCTGCTTATCCATGCAGGGACACGAGGGGGCTGGTGCCTATCTCATTTGGCGAGAGTGGGGGGAACACCTTGGACAGGTCACCAGTCCATCACAGGGCAACACAGAGACACAAAGGATCCCCCCCCCCACACACACACACACACATACTTCTAAGGGCAGTTTAAAAAACAGTCACCTTTTCTGACAGCTGGAGAAAACTGGAGTACCCAGAGAGAAACCATACATGTATGGGGAGAGCATGCAAACTTCATGAGGAAAGACCACAGGTAGGTTGGTGCGTATCATTTCATTCCATAGATAGGGCTGCACAGAAAGAACTCACATTTTGTAAATACGTTTTCTAAATTGCTTTAAAAAACATCCAATTCGATTTATTTTTCGATGCCATACTCATAGTGTCAGATGTATAACGCACACATTTTCTAATGAACCGTAGATGATATAAGGGACATCATCCATGTTACTGAAGCCGTGGTGAGTTTGAACGTCCCCAAATCAAAATGTTAGCACCGTAAGGTGTCTTCAGGTCCTAAGCACAGGGTCCTAAGACGAGTCAATTAAATTATAACGACAAACAGTAAAAGATTGAAGGTTTGAATATACAGAATGGAGTTACCAGCTAAGTTTTCAGCTTTTACAGGCCACGTCCAATTAACCCAGCCTAAAGTTTGCTTAATAAAAACCAGAGATTTATTAGTGAACTCTACACTCTGTTCTGTGTCTTCTAAATAGCAACCATAGTTGGAGAGCAATTCCGTTTTACTGCTTGTTTGTGTCTTATACCTAAAAGCTGGATAATAGGAGCCACAGTTAGATCATTTAACCAAAAGTGTCTTAGTGGGCATGTCTCTATAACTGAGGGTGAAAAAGTACGACTTGGGAGGCAGTACACCAAAACAAAAACTTGGCTTACCCACACACACACAGTGTCTCTCACAACACACACACACACACACACACACACACACACACACACACACACACACACACACACACACACACACACACACACACACACACACACACACACACACATTCTTAAACTAACCAAGACAGGGGAGGAATTACAGTCCCTGCTCATGAAGACGTCTTTCTTGGAAAAAAAAGTGAAAACACAAGAGTGGTGATTAATGCAGCGGAAAGGATGAAGGTGGAGAGTCTGGGTTATCAGAGAGAAGGTAAATGACACTGGAAAGGCCCTGGACCTGCTTTGAAAGTTTGCGTGAGGCAGCTTAACGGAACGTCAGGTTGTTTTTCCGCTCCGCCGCTCTCTGGACTGAGCCAGAAACTAAAGACGACATGCTCTCATTAGTCTGCCCTCTGTAGTAAAGCCAGGCCATTTAGTGTACCCAAAATCCCATTGTTTAATTGCGCGGGTCAAGTCAAAGGTCAGACAAAATATTGATGAACTGTTTTAAGGAAGGAGGTGGAAAGGAGACTGAGAGCAGCGAGGCTTGAAGCTGCGGTGAGGCAGACGAGGGCAGAGGTGCGAGGGCCACAACCACAGCTGTACTGACCCAAGCAGAACAGAACCAGCCAGGCTGAGAGCTGGGAATGCTTCGCTCTTTTTTTCCCCCTGCACTGCATTTAGAAAAGCAACATGTTATGGTGCATATGGTGCATTCAAAGAACAATAAAGGACCGCTGGCCCAAAGCACTGCAGCCATAACCACAGCAGCAGCGGCCTGAAGGAGATGGTGTACCACGGCAAAGTGTTATGGATTACACTGTTTGTTTAAATCCATGTTAGGTGGATTATGCTCTTTCACTAAAGAGGCCTGGCAGGGGTCAAAGGTCAGTGAAGCAAAGGCTGCTAAGAAGGTCCTCAAAACATAGCTTTCTTTCTGACCTGAGGGAATTCCTGTAGACAGCATTAACCGCCGGTCACACACACACACCTAGGCTCCCTTCTCTGGGACTGCATTAGCGCAGAAAAAACAAAAACAAGACAGGAAGAATGTAACAACCATTTTAGAACAAACAAAAAAAGAAATCGTGATACAACGATTAGAACTTTCCAAATAAAATGAAATAGAATAAATGGAGTATGTTCACATTCTAAAACATTTTTGAATAATCTAAATAATATATAATAAATAAAAAACAAAGCAAAAAAATAAATAAACATTTAGTGAATCAAGAACATTTCGATAAATGAATGAAATTAAATAAAACCATACATAAATAAATAGGAAGATTAACAGTAAACGTGTTCACATTTTAAACCTTATGCAGGTAAATTAATTAAACAATTAAAATAATAAAGAAAACCGACTCTCCAATGTCATAGGCACAATGGAAAGATAGATTACAATAAATAAACAAATAGACAAACAAGTTCAACTCACAAGTTCAAACTCAACTTGTTGCATTGACGATATATATATATATATATATTTACATATACACACACACACACACACACACACACACGCACATATATACATAGTATATATACATAGTATATATATATATATATATATATATTTATATATATATATACATAGTATATATACATAGTATATATATATATATATATATATATATATATATATATATATATATATATATATATATATATATATATATATATATATATATATATATATATACAAAATAGGTGCATAATGAATAAAAACTGCTCAACTTTTTTTCCTCTTCAGAGACAGGTTATTGGTTAATTGAATTCAAATAACACTCCGCGGATTGCACATCTTGTGATACCCCCGTTCTGGTAACTAAGAGGGATTTTAACTAACAAAACAAAAACAAAGCGGTCACTTTACGCCCGGGGCGCGCTCCTGGTGACATTTAGCAGCGAGGGAAACGATTTCCTTCACCATTCACCAGTAAAAATGCTCCTAATTGTTCCCGAGGTCTGCGCTGCGCTCTGGAAAACACTCTGCGATACTCCTTGAGCTTGATGTCTGCGGTTCTCTCGGGTCTGTGTTTACTCCTGTGTGGAAGAAAATTGGTTTACTCGCGCTGCAATTGGGACCTGACACTAAAATATTCCCCCCACCCCGAATAAGCGCACCATTTGGAGCGCTTGGCGCTTCTGACGGCCATTCGCTGTGGTTTTCCACGATAAGTTTACGTTGTCATTTAGTCTGACTAAACACAGAAACAAACATTTCCCAAACGCACCTTATCTGGGCAGCGCGGCAGCGACTCAAACGTATCAGATGGCCCGGGGGTCATCTGCGCAGACCGGATCATTTCACCCGATACGAATCATGGGAACGTTTCTTTTCGCGACGCTGGAGCAGATCGCCTCTCTGTGAGCGGGCACCCGGCAGGAGAAAACTGGAATTCCCCTCCTGCTTTGTCAGAAGCCTTCATCCCAGCATCACCCCCTGCGCGCAGGAGCTGCTGCGGCTCTCCAAAAAAAAAAAAAAAACTCTCTCTTTACGAGTTGCTTTAACCTCCACCTTTCAAATAGTTGTTTTTCCAAAGGAATAAGTAAGTCAAATGATGGTTTCTGTTGTTTTATGTGGTCAGGAGTTGGGAACATGGCTCTGACAAATCACTGGAAAACAGGCGCTGCCGTGTGTCAACAACACCTGGTGACACTTTTTGCGATGGAAAACCTTTTTACAGCGGGCAGATCTAAACTGTAAGAAAGCACATGATTCAAGCGCTTTTTCTTCCTGACTCTATTAGGCTACGTCAAAAAATGATAAATAACACTCCAACACAGATAGAAAAAAAAAGAGTTAAACTCTTGACACTGACAAAACTGTTACAATTTCTCCCATAAGATTGGAGCAATGATGTGACTGCATTTCTAAAGTGTATCAATATTTGTGAGTAGAAATCATACAAGTGTAGCAGGTAGACATATATATATATATATATATATATATATATATATATATATATATATATATATATATTAGATATATATATATATATATATATATATATATATATATATATATATATTAGATATATATTAGATATATATATAAATATTGGGATCGATTTGCTCATCTGATTCATTCGCCCCGGTGACAAAGAAACGAAAGAGACTAATTGAAAGTTAAGGCACAGAACTTTACCAAAGCAATGGGAAACCTATTAGATGCAACTATTCTCCCAGGGAGACATGTAACCATTTTCACTTGATAAGTATTGTTAGGATGTTCTGTGCAATGACGTCATCTCACTCTGGCAGCCTCCTGCTAGCAAGAAGGAATTTAGCATTAGCATTAGGTGAGGCATGCAGCATAGGTAAAATAACAATAACTTTTTAAAAATCTGTTCAAACAAGGTGGTGTCTGAAGCATTTCCCTGACAACTTCTACTGCTATGTTCTGTTCATTGATAACAACTGCCAGAAGCTAAGCATTGCTAACAAGTCTGAAGTTACCATTAGCACTGTTAGGTGAGGCACACAACGTTTATATGATAGGAATAAAGTTGTTGGCATCATTTCAAATAAGGTGGCGCGTCAAGCATTTCCCTAATAACTGCGGTTAATATGTCCTGTTCACTAATAGCAAGTGCTAGAAGTTTTACTAGCAAGTCTGAAATTAGCATTAGCACTGTCAGGTGGCTTACAACATTAGTAAAATAGTAAATAATAGTAAAATCTGTTTAAACCAAGTGGTGCTTTGCTAGCAAGTCTGAAGTTAGCATTAGTACCATCAAGTGAGGTACAAAATGTTGGTGAATTAATAACCTTTTTTAAAACCTGCTCAATCAAGTTAGTATGTGAAGCATTTTCCATGAAAACCTGGGGTAATATGTTCCATTCACTGAACAACTGTCAGAAGCTAAGCTTTGCTAGCAAGTCTGAAGTTAGCACTAGCACCGTCAAGTGAGGCACAAAACATTGTGAAATAATAATAAAGGTTTTAAAATGTATCCAAACAATTGGTGGTGTGTGAAGCATTCTCCCTGACAACCCAGGCTAAGATTTCCTAAGCTAAGCTTATCTAGCAAGTCTTAAGTTAGCATTAGCACAGTGGCCAAATTAATTAAAGCGCCACACAAACTTTCTGAAACAGTTCTGAACATTTAAAAAGTGAATATCTTCACTCCCAACACAACATATTTCAGTAAATGATTTAGAAGAACAGTTGACTGGAACAATCTTTGATTAAATTCTTGTCAAAAAATTAAGGTAGGGATGGTTGCTATCAGAAGATGTAAAGTAGGCTACCATTAAAGAACATCACATTTACAAACCTGAACGCTTGAAACAAATATAGAAAATATATTGAAATTGTTACCAGAAAGAAATTCCTTTTTACAGTGTATTAATTTAAATCAATTCCAAGAGCAACATTTTTTTGTCTTGTGAAAAAAAAGAAAAAAATTAGTCCACCTGCTTTCGTCTCTGATCTCGGAACATAACAACCTGTTTATTTAATCTGTGGTAAGCCTGCTTCCAGGAGGCAGGAGCCTTTTTTATTTATCTAACTCTGTGAACTGCTTTAATTAAAATAGGCTCTGTGGCTATTATTAATGTAGGGAAGTAAGTCCTGAAACGGAATTATATTCAAATGGTTTTGCTTTTAGCTCTAAGAAACTCATGTAAGGAGCCAAGTTCATCAACACAAACATGTCTTTTTTGTGAAGATATTGTTTATATCAATATCACTATCTTTAATGTTGAAGGAGAGCCTCTTGAAATCATTAGGACCATGTTGTCATTAAATAAGTTTATGTTAAGTACTTTTTACTCAATAAAAATAATACGCAATTACCTAAGAAATTATCTGTGCAACATTATTATTATTATTATTATTATTATTATTATTATTAGGTTGCTGTTGTTATTGTTATTATTAGCATTATTGTTATACACCATAACTGATATGTATAATAATGGAAAGAAATAAAGATGAGAGAAAAAAGTTAAAGAATAAAGTAAATATTTTGTAAATAAATCGACTAAAACATTATTATTACTATTATTATTTGCTCAATCAACCCATGTATATATTTTATTTATTCACTTGGTTATTTAAAAAAATGTATATTTACTTTTGTATTAATTAATTTCATTGAAATAGTCTTTCAGTGGTCATGAACATTTAATAAAAACCCCACCACTAATTTATCCGTCCGACTTCTTGTTTGGACGGAAAAACACTGATTCAGCCTTTTCTCCCTCGCACGTTTGGAGTGTCAGGACTTCTAACGCTATTCTGCTACTTTATTAACTACATAAAAAGAATATGACATTTAACACCAACGAATGTTCCTTTAAAAACCAACTTAGTGGATCCCGTCACTCAGCTCATAGTGTTCCTCGGGGACTCCCCGCCCAGGCGGCATCCATCATGCGCAACCGGCATGTATTATTTATTAATAACTCCCAGCTGTTTATAGTTTGGCAAAGGCGTAAGCTCCTGGAGCTCCTGTTTCTCACTGACTCCTATATCAGCGCTGTGTGCCCTGTGGGGTCTGGTTGTTCATAATTCAACTGGGGGAAAAAGCGGAAACGGCGCAAGGAGGTGCAAACCTGGACGGCCACAATGTTGCAATTTGGTCAGTTAGATGAAATGTGGCGCTTAGAGCGAGGAAAGGCGTCCATTCCGTCATTTCTTGTCCCCGTTTGGCCCCGTTTCTTGAAGAGCAAACATACAGCCTACCGGTGAAGTATTAATGCCGAGCAGGGAAGTTTGATGAGACATCTGTTTGAAATGAATGTTTTGTTTTAGCACGCTGTGAACGAAAAATCTGTTTTATTTTTCAAGGGGAAACTGAACCTGGGCTTGGATCAAGCTGGGAGGTTTTCCTTAATGATGAAAGAAACTAGAGTTTTGCCCAAAGGCAAGGGAAGCTGGTCCCCTCTCCTCCACGGCCAAACTCTCTTCGTGACACTTTTTTTGGTTGTTTTTACAAAAGATCAAAGCCTGAAAAAATTATCAAAACTAATGCCAATAGCAAGGATGGAAAAACAAAGCAAAAACATCAAAACATCTGCACGGTGTTTCAAAGTTTTTTTTTTTTTATTTAATTTTATTTTTTTGCTTGTATTTGTTACTTTATCAACCTTTGAAGTCATTTTCCATTTTTTAGTCTCCCCTTCTAAGATTTATTGTGTGCACCCTTAATAATAAGGTCCTGAGTAGGCTATAGGATCAGGGGAAAACATTGAATATGCTGAATTTAATATCCACTCAAAGACATTCACAAATAATGTGTTTATTCTGACTATTATAAAATTAGCAATAATTTGTCATTTTCTAGTATCAGTGGTAACATTTGTATTTAATTGTTTACTTTTTGCGCAGGTGGTAGTGGAATATGGCCAACTCCACCTTCCAGCTTAGAAAAGGTTGATTTCAGTGAGGCGGAGCGCATCCTGCGTGCCGAAAGAGGAACTGTTTTCGTGTTTTTTGACTTTATTTTTAGTTATTTTTATCGAGAGTACGTGTGCGCACAAAATCTTGAGTAACCCCAGTCTGACGAAGACACACAAAAGAACGAACGGGGTAAAGGGAGAGTTGCCCAAACGTTTAAAAGTATTTGTTGGAGGCAGAAGTCACAGATGTTTGCGACTGATCGTCGGCTCAGATCTAAAGTTGCGCGTCGCGCTTTGGCGCTGCCCTAAAACACCGGCCGGACCCTTGAAGTGTAGATCGGAGCCCTCTGTGGAAATAAAAAATCCCTTTTGACCTTATGTTTTTATTTAATGGTCAAATTTATCACGATGTTCACGGCTGATTTTCTGCTTTCCTCTGAAAGCAGGGTGTTCTTATGTACAAGAAAATAAATCACTGATACCATTTCAATTTCTTTTAACTCTGGAAAAAGTTAGACCCACAGATTCCTTTTTCATTTGATGGCGTAATCCTCTGGTACCCTCCTCCCTGCACTGTCACTCAAATATTCAGAAGCAATTGGGGCTTTTAAACCGTTTAGCTTTCCAGGTAGATGGAAGCACAGACAAAATCTGAGAGATTTATTTTTAATCCCCCCCTCCCCCACCCCCTCTCTTTAAGACGCCATGCTACATCATTATTTTTGCAATAGCAACACAATCAGATGAAATCTTTGACTGAATTCTTTAACCTTGGCAGGGAAAATGGTGCTTTAACCCCTTTAAAAGAGGTTCACCATGATGTCAGACTTCTCCACATCCAAATTAACCTCCAGCCACGGGTATTGATTTGCAAATGGATGACACATAAACCTCCGGTGACTCCTCCTGCTATTCAGTGCATCCAAGTTCAACAAGCACTGGTGTTCACCTGCTGCAGGCTTTGACTGCTGCCAGCTGCCAATTAACACCTATGGCATGTTAATTAGGCCGCAGACTCTGCCACTTCAGGAGACTTTTCAGACCCCTTCACCACAAGTGCCTTTATTTTCCCCAAGGGCTCATGTGCAATCTGCATATGCATCTTGTATGTGGATTCAGGGGTAAGGCAAAGTGGGGTCTGAAGCTTTTAGGTTGAGATGTGGTGTGAATCGATACTCTGAAGGTATTTGGGGACCATGTGCAACTTTAGCTCGGTGAAATGTAAGGGCGTGGTCGGGCTCTCCACAGATGCTGCGCAGGAGCAAATGGATGCAAGTTAATTTTAGTATTCATACTAGTTTAACTAGTCGCATTGCAACTAAATTGAAATATATTTTGTTGAATATTTGTTCTCCCATCCTACTATGAAAAGAGCTCAAGCTCACTCACGTCGCATGCAGAGTGTCTGTGTTTTGGACTTTGAATAGGCCCTTTTTTCACATTATGCACTTTAATCTGAAGTATTGTAGGTTTTGGCTGAATTTTTATGGCTGGAAGTTGAACCTCCCCAGTCTTAGGTCTTGCAGACTCTAACAGTTTTTTTTTTTTTTTGCAGTATTTTTCCACTGTATCAAGATGGAGATGATGTTTTAAGTGTGTTGATCAGTGTAAGCTTTCTTCTACAAACAGCATTTTGGATGTAGGCCAAAAAGTCCAAGCGACCAGTGGTATGACTAGACCAAACTGCCTTGGACCATATGGAAAACAGTAGTGGTTGTGACACAGACGACCCCCCTGGAAGGGCCCCTCCATCTTCTCAAAGGATTGAAATGAGCTTCAAAACAGAACAAAGGGTTCATCAGTGTTTTATAGTCACATTTTCTAACAGTGCGTGCACTCTGTCAGTGAATGGACCTGCAAATAAACAAGAGCTTGTGCAACCTCGATGGAATTGCCACCCTGGGCAGTGAGCCCATATTTAAAAAAATGGTGGCTAACTTAAAACAGGACTTTAACTTTCTTTCAACAATTTCTGTCTTCTTTCGACACTTTTCTGAAGTCCGGGTTTGTGACTGATATAACTAATCCTACTGTCAAAAGATTCTGCAGCCTGAGCTGTTGATCTCTCCAGCTCCTCCAAAGTTACCCTGAGTTTATTTCCTCTGATCAATCCTCTCCTTGGCCAGCCTATCTGACTGGGTGAACTGCCATTTCTGTCTTGATCATGCTGTTCACTAAAGTTCTCAGGTAGATTTGGACCAAGATCAAATTTGAGCACAAGTGGACTCTATTGAATAATTAGGTGGCTTCTGAAGGAAGCTGGTTGAATAGGATTTCATTGAGTAAGGAAGGAAGGAATCACAATGCATGCTGAACATTTGAGATTTTTATTTATAAAAAAATGATGAAAATCATGTATCATTTTCCATCAGCTTAACCATTATGAGCAATATGGTTTTGCTCCATCGCATAAAGCCTCAGTGAAAACAGATCAAAGTTTGTGGCTGTAATGAGACAAAATGTGAAAAGGAGTATGAATTCAAGGAATAGACCTTACAAAGCCAGGACTGTGTTTAGCATCTGCTCTCAACCAAGAGATTGAAACATCATACACATCCTGTTCGGACTCCGGTGCTCCTTCACACGTAAGCACAAATGGGCGACTAAGACAAACAAACCTCAAAACAAATTAAGAAAAGGCCGGCTCTTCTCACGCACGACCAAACGTGATTCAGCTCCCAAAATCTGGAACCAGTCATCTCTGAGTAACAACCTGCCAGGGCGATTTGTCGAGTCTACGGGGCCGAGGGAAATCGCTCGAAATTTGGACAAATTTCCCAACATAGTATCATTAAAACCCTGAGCCTAAAGTGGGTGTTTGGGGCTGGAGGAGAGGCAAAGACGAGAGGCGTGCCTCTGTGTGTGGCGGGTGTTCATGAAGTGTTATTCAGAAAAAAGAAGAAAACCACCTGAAAGGCTCGAAGAACACAATGACACATCAAAAGGGAAAAACCTGAAAAACCTTGGCATAATGAGCTTCGGTGAATAAGCTCGGATCCCAAAGGAACCGAGTGCATTTAAGGGTGTGAGAGAGCCAAAGAGTGAGCCATACTGAGGGGACCTACATGTGTTTACACTGTATAGAGGGACCACACGGTGAGGTAAATACACACATATGATGAGCTTTGGTTGGGTTTCAAATAGCTGAAACTTCTCTTCATATAGTCAGAGATGCAGTTTACATTGTCTACACTAGACAGTGTAAACTGCATCAAAGTCAGTGAAGGACATATATATATGTGTCTCGTTAGCTTTTACAAAGGTTAATGAATAAGGAATGTCACAAAATCATCCAATATTAAGTTATCCAGTGAAATACATTAAGAACATTATCAAACGTTTCCGTTCTGTTTGTGTCCTTTACTGTGTGTAATGTAATCATCAGCCTCTTATCATGACATAATCAACAAATTATTGGGCATCTTTTGACAGAAATTGCCCTAAATTAAAAAATATGTAGTGGTTTCCTTGATGCTGAATATCATCACACAGCATCAATCACTGTTTTACCGGAGGTAGGAACAAAATGTCACATGTCCCCAACAGGACAAAAGTCCAGCAAAGATCACACAGGATCTAAGGCAACCATTTACTGAATACGTGTTTTCAGCTTAAAACCATGACCTTAACCTGTAATAACCTGTGAAGTTATCCTGCTGGAACTAAAATACTAAGTTTTAAGAGTGGAAGAATTACATCTTTTGCATTTTTTTTTTTTTTTTTAGAAATGTTACAGTTAAAATGGGTATAAATGCTGACTTTTCAAGAGGCTGCCTGTGCCTGAAAATTGACGGTGCTTTGCAACGTTGTCTTTTATGCTTTGACACCGGTTGACTTGAGGCACCTTTATGAATTCTTCTTAGTTTCTATCAAACCAAAACATTGCCCTGAAAACTGTCAGGTTGAAAGTGATTTGTTGAAAAACCGCCTAAGTCCAACAAAAGAAACATTAAAGATACAGTCAAACAGCCCATAGATGGTTGTTAAAGAACAATTTAAAAGATAGTCAATCTCCATCAAGCCTTCAAAGGAATTAAGAACAAAACTAGAAATAACTGAAGACTTATATCTTAATGTAGCATATTTTACAATAAAGAATTGTATGTATGTTAAAAAACACAATAATATCAATAAATGCAAATGTAGATTAAGCTTCTCTAAGCTTAACAGTTTTAATGAACCTTTACTGCATCCATAAAAACAGAGTGAAAGCAGACCAATTTGGAAGAGTCATCTGTGCTCTGTCCGCTCAGTACGAGCTGAGACGCATTAACTGTGTGGGGTAACACGTTTCTGCTTTCCTTCTCCGGTTTTATGACACACCATAACTCTCCCCTCCAAACAATATGAGCCTAACTCACTGAAATATAAGCAGAATCTTTGAAGCCGTGAGGCCGCGCATTGGGAAAGTCAAACAGGCGGCTGTGAGTGACAGGCTCTCATATGTGTTTATCCGCATGTGAGAGAGTTGTGACGCTGAGGATAAGCATCGTGATGTGAGATATGGCCGTTGGAGGGCGGGGGGAGCGACAGGAGCTCTTGATCATGGCTCATTGTTCAGTGTTGTCAAAAAGTCACAGTGTAGAGAAAAGTGGCTGGTGCTGCAACTTTCTTCTTTTTCTGAAAGTTAGAGGTGGGGGACTCTGTCCACGTCACAGCTTTTAGTCGAGGACTGCACAAATGTGGCATATATGGGAGAGTGGCAAGAAGAAAGCTGCTGTTAAAAGAAATCCGTGAGAAGTCCCGTTTGCAGTTTGCCAGGAGCCATGTTGAGGACACAGCAAGCATGTGGAAGAAGGTGCCTTGGTCAGACAAGACCAACATTTTACTTTTTGGCAAAAATGCAAACCGCTCTGTGTGGCGGAGAACTAACACTGCACATCAGTCTGAACACACCATCCCAGCTGTCAAATATGGTGGTGGTGGCAGCATCATGCTCTGGGGGTGCGTCTCTTCGGTAGGGACAGGGAAGATGGTCAGAGTTGATGGGAAGATGGATGGAGCCAAAAACAGGGCAATCTTGGAAGAAAATCTGGTCTGTCTGCAAAAGACTTGAGACTGGGGCGGAGGTTCAACTTCTAGCAGGACAACGGCCCTAAACATAAAGCCAGCGCTACAATGGAATGGTTTAAAACAAAAATTTTCATTTGTGTGTTAGAATAGCCTAGTCAAAGTCCAAACCATAACCCAATGAGAATCTGTGGCAATATCTGAAAACTGCTGTTCACAAACACTCTCCATCTAATCTGACTGAGCTGGAGCTGCTTTGCAAAGAAAAATCGGCAAAAATTTCACTCGCTAGATGAGCAAAGCTGGTAGAGACATACCCTAAAAGACTTGTTGCAGCAAAAGGTGATTTCACAGAGTATTGATTTAGGGGGGCTAGATACTTCTGCACAATGCCCTTTTCAATTTTCTATTTGTAAAAAAGAAAGAAATCACGTATAAAGTTGTTTCTGCTTCATAGCTATATACCACTCTGTGTTGGTCTTTCACATAAGATTCCAATAAAACATATTTATGCTTGTGGCTGCAATGTGACAACGTGTGGAAATCTTCAAGGGGTATGAATACTTTTGCAAGCCTTATTTTTCCTGATGTCTGATTCAACACTAGTTTTCCTTTGTAATTTGGTTCTAAACCGATTGTAGCTGTCTGGTTTTCTTGGCATCCTTGCAATGGATCTACCACTTAGGATCAACCAATCTGATCTTAAATATCAGCTCAGGGTCCCAATAAAAGCATTTTAACAGGTTTTGGTCCCTGACCAAAACTCACCTCCTAACATCTGTAATTCCTAAAGATCACAGCCTATTTTTGAAAAGTTGTTTGAAAGTTGTGCTTATTACCTTTCTTGCTAGCAAATCCTTGTTTTTCCTAAGAATCTAACAGTTTTCCATCCTTTTGATGCCCACAGTGAAAGAGAGACTGCATTGGCTGCAGCTGACTGGTATCAGTGATTTAAAAAAAATCCTGATTGGGAAATTCTTCTTCCTAACCTCATTCCAAAAGTCCCTTTGGAATGACCACGCCTGACGGATGCTGACCCGAATCACCCGGACAAGCTGACTCTCTTGACCTTAATGTTCCTCAGTTCACCAAAAACATTTTTATTTATTTTTTGCTTCATTTATTCCAATGAAATGTAACAAAAGGTATCATGGATTTCCAAAGTATATGCAAAGAAGGAGATCGCTTTTGAGGGAGAGACTCAGATTTTCAAATGGGAGGGGAGGGGTGGTGGTTTGTAAATTACTTCCAATACCAGAGTCAACAAGTTATGCAAATGCTTGATGATTTATGTCAAAAATACGTTTTTGCAATTCTACATCTTGTCCACATCTAATTCACTTCACGGCTTTTATAAATTTCCTTTTTCCAGACGCAATATTTCAAAAATGGTTGCCAGCTGTATTTCAACAGCATTTGGTTATTTTATTATTAATCCCTTTATTTTCTCTAAAATTTCAGTTATTGTTACTTAACATGATGAAAGGAGGAACTGCCTTGAAAATTGGTTTATGTTACGGTCTAAGATCTGACAGCAACCCCAGTGTGGAGTTTCCACGTCCAAACAAACATCTAGCTCAGGACGGGGGACTTAAATGACGAACACTTTGCAGGCCTGGCCAATTTTCAAGACCATTTCCAAACTTGAGAAGGAGCAGCCTGTGAATAATTGTGCTGCTCTTCATGCTTGTGATAATAATGTTGTTTTAAAGAGGCGAAAGTGGTACAAATGGTGGAAAAAACACTTAGGAGGGGGAAAAAGAAGGTTGGACATGTGAAAAACTCCACATTGCAAGTTGATGCTCTAAGCGCAATCCATTGTGGGAATTTGTTCATTTTGACCAAAACATTAAAAGAGTTTTAACTTTTCTTTTAAAGGGTACTGGCCATTTGAATCTCTAACACAGAATGACTGGTTAGAGAAGCAGAAATAATCCTTATCTTTATGGCTCTGATTCCTAAAAGTAAATTTCAGTGGCTTAGTTTCAGAGCAAGCTTTCTTGTTCTGAAACAAGAACAAGAAAGCTTGCTCTTCTCCCGGACTCTGAGAAGGTTACTGGCTTTTCTTCTGGGTTCAACGTTGATCGTCGATTCTTTTTCAGAGACGGATCTCTCTTGTGCTTACAGCGATATCCTGTGAAATCTTCCAGCAGTTTTCTGTTTCCCACCAGCTGATCGGTTCAACGAAAACCAAGAGTACCACAAAACTAGCTGCAGGAAATTCACAGGAATTGTGTGGTTTGGTCAGATCGGAACAAGTTTGAGCTTTTATCCAATAGATTCTCAGGTCGGGCAAAAAACAAAAGATAATTAATATTCATGTTGGAGCGTTATTATTCTGGCTGGCTGTCTGTCTTTCACCTGCTCCATGTTAATGAGATTAATTGAATTTACTTGTGTGATCCTCTGACAGCAGCTCGTTAAGTCAACAGCCTACACCCCTTTACCTGCCTTCATATTCTGGTTTCCCACAGTCCTGTGCTGCCAGATTATTGAAAGTCAGTGAGAAGCTCTCCAGCATTCTTCATTACCTGCCTTGCCAAGATCTGGACTTTGTTCTTGTCCTTGGATTTCCCTGTCTTGTCTCACCCCTGTCGCACTCCTCATCAGCTCCTGTCTCCTTGATTTTGCTTTAAGCCTTGCCCCTGGATTTTTTTGCTCTCATCTGCTTCTCTGTGCATAATCAGCACCTGGACTACGGTTTCCCTCCTTGTCTCCTCATCGATCACCTCTGCTAAGTTCATGATTGAGAGAAACATTCTTACCTGTGGTGATGTGTCCACACTTACTCCTGTCAGCTTTAGGGTTCAAGGAAAGTCAAAGAAACAGCTGATCAGAGCCAATGCTCCCTCCCGGACCCCGAGTTCAACATTGATCGTGGATTCTTTATCTGCTACTAATCTGTCTCTGGTGCATCCAGTGGTTTCCTGTTTCCCACCAGCTAATCAATTCAATAAACCTTTAAATTCACACCCTGCATATGACTTCTTCTCGGGTTGTCTGTCTGAATCCTTACATAGAGTGTTAGAGATGCTGTGGGCCTGTGATTCTTCTTGTTATCTACAGGTTAACATTTTGATGTTTTGATCTTTGAGACACTTTTTCAACTTTTCTCATGCAACACTCCATCATGCTAGAAAAAAATCTAATCAGATTTTTTACATGGGCCGCTGGATTTGTTTGAAGGACGACTGATGCCACTCTTTATTCATGCCAGTGTTAGGGAGAGAATTGTGACTCCTTTCTCTTGGTTGAGAAACAAGTCATGGACTGAATGAACTGAATCCGGACCACATATGAATTATGTTTCAGATGAATGACAATCTAAGGGGATATTTATTCAAATCTGTTCAGTTTATTTATATAGTGCAGCATTCACTCCTCATTCCTCCTGGACAATCGCTTGTATGCTGTTCTTAATTTTGTAGCATTCTCTCATGCTGATCATGCATGTGGTGACAGTGGTAAGGAAAATTTCCCTTAACAAAAAGAAACCATCAGCAGAACCAAGAACATTGTGATCGGTGACGACTAAAATTACTTTTTCACACATTCCTTAAACAGAAGTGCCTTCTTATCAACTTTTTGATCAAAATACAGGAGTTTAAAAGTGTTTGCTTCACCATGACTGCTGAGGCCTGCTTCATTGATTTATCTCTTTTCCTTTGTAATTTCAGTAAATGACCTTGAACTACCCTATATGGGTAAACTGGCCTGGCCTCCTGCTGCCAGTCTGAAGCTCTGCACTGGTGGCAGAACAATCATTTTTGTTCCAGTAAAGGTGACAACAGTCACCTTTACTGGAACTGCTCTAACCTTGAAGCACGTTGTTTTCTAAAATACTGCTTTGTCAACATGTGGTGTGGCTAAAACCTTTGAAAATGAATAGAGCCGGATGAATTTGTTTTCTTTTTTTTGCTTCTTCTAATGACATTTTTTAATAATTTTTTTTTCTCATTCTAGCCAAACGTATTAACTGAAAAAGTGTGTAATTAGGGAGTGAAATGAAATCTTCCATTTAATGACCGTATTTCACGTTTAACCAATATAGCAAAGGGCTGTGGTTCAGCAGAACATTGAAGGCTTTTGTAAGGTATTTATTTTATAATACCCTTTTAAATTTACCTATCACATTTTAAAGAACAAAAAACATAATTCTTTTGTAAAAATAAAATCTCATGGCTTTCACTTTTTTAAAATTCTCTAATTGGTAAAATAAAAATGCAGAGACTCTTGTTACTCTTGCTGTAACTCTTGTGTGCACCTATAATTAATAGGATATATGATCAGTCTAATTTATTCTGTCACAGACATCTGTATTAAACTACATGACTCTCAGTCCTTTAGTGATTAGCTCTCATATTCTCGCAGAAAAGAGCCAAGCACCTAATAAAGTTAACGGCAGGTGCAGAAGAGTGCAGCATCTAAAATGTTTCAGAAACTTCTACAAAGCTCTCCTTACTCGTTAAAATGAGCAAATTCTGTGAGATTCCACATTTTGTAGTGAATTCTGTCTTCATTTTCCACCTCGAGGAACTCACGACCCGACATGACTATAGGCTTTATATTTCCAAGCAGAAGTGGGATAGTGGAGTGTATAGCTTAAGCCCAAGTCATGTTTGACACACGCATTACTCATTCTGGGAGTGATTCATTTAAGGTAATAAATGTTTCAGGCCCTCTCCCCAGCCTGAAGGACCTTTGCAAATGACTGCAAACCTGATCAAACATCACTCTTCAAAATACTGTTTTTTTTATTAGTTATTACATGCATTGCTTCTCACCTGGTTTTGTGACACGTTTGCCAAGCTATGTGCTTTAATTTATTCTCAAGACAAGCTGGGAACCAGCTGTTAAAAATGTAAGTATCCGAACAATGGTAAATTACATTCAGTCTCTTTGATAATTTGTTTTGTCAATAATTATCATTTATCATATTGTAGCATGTATTTCAAATGAAATAAATACCCACCTTTAATCTGTGTTTGGTAACTGTGTTCATTCATCACATTTTGAAATTTACATAGCAATGTCAAGGCTGACCACATGTCAAGTTTTTGACATTGCTCTGCAAGTTAAAAGCTGAACCATCAGAAGGGGTAGCACACGGTTATGAAGAAACACTATAAATAAAAGGCCACAAATTGTGGCCTTTTATACAATACACAAACATGTCCTGCAAAAGTATTCACATTCACTGAACTGTTCACATTATGTAAACTACATATGTGTTCAGAACCCTTTGAGTCAATATTTCTCTTGTTGGGTATGTTTACCAGCTTTACACATCTAGAAATGCAATGTTCTGCAGATTTTTCTCGGCAAAAAAATAACTCAAGTGCATACAGACTTAACAAAGAGCATCTGTGAACATCAGATTCTCAATAAGTTTGTGGTCTGAACTTTGACTGGGCCACTCTAATCTTTGGCCTGCTCTGGAGTCTTACAGATTGAAAGGTTTCCTTTCAGGATTGGTCTGTGTTTTGTTCCATCCATCTTTCCATCCACTCTGATCAGCCCTCCTGTCCCTTCTGAAGAAAATAATCCTTACAGCGTTATGCTTCCAGCCCCTTGTTACACCATGGATATTATGTGTTTAGAGTGTTTTTGTCCTGTGTTTTGCATGAATGCCAAAACGCTCAGCTTTGGTCTTTCAACGGGGTTAAATCATGCCAGACAAGTTGAAAGTTTGGTCCAGAGCTGATTGAGGTTAGGGGTGGGCGATATGTAGAAAATCTAATATCCCGATATCTTTGGGCTATATCACGATACATGATATATATTGCGATATGTTCAAATAACCTTGAATAACACATGTTTTTAGCCAAATAGTGCCTAAAGTTGCATTGGTATATCTCATATTAACGTGTCAATTTTTTTTTGTTTGAAAAATTGATTGCAAAATAAAAATGAATTTAAAATGTTTTATTTTAGACATTTTTTTAACCACAGCTGCACATAGAAGCTTTTCACAAATTACAATATTGTCACGTTAGAGCTTTCATGGTCAACACCGGACCTTAAAAACAGAACATCCCAGCGGCCAAAAGGAACACCAAGGAAAAATCTGAATAAACCTGAATTAAAGGTGCTCTTTTGTGCTTAAGACATAAAAATTTGTATAATAAAAATGTCACCATCCCAAAAACAAAAGCTTGTATTGTGACTATAAAATCAACTGACCAGTCGCAGCTACATATTCAGAGCTTGTCAAAAATATCAGCAGAACCAAGAACATTGTGATCGGTTGTGAGCGCCAGAGCGCTTTCTCGTTTGCGCTTTCTCGTTTGGAGGAGGAGCGAGTGATGCGTTCACAGCATGTGGAAAAAACTAAACTCACAGTGAATTAAATACAGCGGCTCAATCTTGCCATGAAAATTTACACTCGATGGTCGCGATGAAGTCATTTTAACTATCGCGCGGAGGACAACTTGAGATACATCGAGTATACTTGATATATCGCCCACCCCTAATTGAGGTGTGATGTCGTTTTCCAGAGGTTAGGCTCAGCTACATAATTTTTTAAAAAAAATTGAAAGTAACTTTTATGGGTAACAAAAAACACCCAAAAAGGGCAAACCAAGAGTTCAGGTGGCCGGCCCGGGGGCAGACCTCGGCGTGGCAGGATCTCTGGCAGTCCACCCGGAGGCAGACCTTGGTGAAACAGGATCTCTGGAGGACCTCCCTGGCACATCAGGATTTCTGGAGGCCTTCCTCGACATAGCAGGGTATGAGGAGATCTACCTCTGCGATGCAGGATCTCTGACGGGTGGCTCAGAAGACCCTCCTGGCATAGCAGGATCTCAGGAGGTCATTGGCGATGGAGCAGGACTATTGGAGGTCATTGGCAATGATGAAGGGCTCTTGGCGGACATCGACAATGGAGTGAGACTCTTGGAGGCTGTCAGTGATGGGGCAGGACTCCTGGTGGATATCTGAATATCATGGATATGATATTTAGACCAGATTATACTAACATGTGCGCGCTGTATGTATCGGCCAAGCATGTGACAAAATCACGTTGGGGCAAGCCCTCCCAGAGCCCATAGAAACAAACTGCTGTTTCCAAAATTTGAAAAGAAAGACTCTTACCTTAAGTATGTATGGGAGCACCTGAGGCAATTTTAAACTTGACTGAAATTGCCCAAAGGGGCGATTCTGGTTGGAAGTGGCAGGGTGCTGAATGTCACAACGATATTCAGGTTGTTGATTAGACAATATTATTAAGACTCCTTAATAAGGATAAACTCCCTCCCTAAACCACATGAAACTTTTTTCATGTGGTTTAGGGAGGGCGGTGCACTATCACCCACTATGGGCCAGCCACCTCTGAGAGAACCCCAGGAACAACTTGAAACAGGCAGTACATGCAAGCACTTGAAATCCAGCTAACGAGGACAGGGCGAGAACAGCGCCGAGACATTTTGGCAGGGAGTGGTTGAATGAGGCAGGTATACATAGGGAGAGTGACAGGTGAGCTGGATTGAGCCTGATTAGCAGCAGCAGTAGGTGGAACTAATGATGGAGAGTGAGTGAGTGAACGGTGACTGGGAAAGGTGGAGCATGCAGTGGAAAAGATCAGTCCAAAAGAGAAACAAAGACCTAAATCATGACAGAAATGCCCATTTTGGGGTAAATTCGAACAGAGACCTTCTCACCCAACATCATTGTCTGATCTCACAAATGCTCTCCTGGTAGAAGAATCAAAAACTCCTATAAACATACTTTTCTTTAGACAGCAAAGGCTGAGCTGATGACATTTAAAACCATTTGTATAAAGAATAGGATATTATGTTCACGTGTAAAATACTTGTGGTAATATAGTAGTATCTCCTCCATTGTCTTCAATCAATCAATTTTAGATTAACACCAACTACAATCTTTTGTTGTTGCTGAATCTGGGGAGGGGGGTGGGGGGTGGGGGGGAGAACCAAAACAAAAGTATCATTTTAAGATTCGGATTTCAAAGACCCTGTCTGTGTTAGTGTTTCTGTTTGTGTGAGTTACTAAGGTTAGGTCTGTATTAGAAGGTAAGGGGCAAAGGACCTTTAGTGTTTTGTCTTTGCTTTCAGGACCCTTGTCTTTTTTCATTCAGTTGATGTGTGTGTCAGAGCGAGGAGACAGAGCGGTCAATCCCGTCTGTCTTGGGATGAACTGAATAATGCATCAGGATTTCCACTCTTCCCTCCCTCACATCTCATTTCTTATCCTCATCCCCATCCCTCATCAGAACCTCACATCTTGAAATTGTCTGTTTGTTTTCCTAATACTCACCTAGTTACACGACCTTTGTTCCACGTCTCGCCGTCCACCATCAATCCACACCATCACCCCATCGCTCTCCCTGCCCTTCTCTCCTCCCTTTATCACTCAGCCCCTCTGAAGCCTACTCATGCAGAACGTAGTGGGGTGAAAATGCTGTTCTCCCAGTGCAGCCTCCACACGCAATAGCAGTGGGATTGTGTGAGAAGGGCCGACAGACGTGATGCAGCCCAATGTGACTGTGGACAGGAGCTACAGAAGAGCAAAACAGTGAAGCGGGCAGGGCTGTCAAAACCACCACAGACCTGGTTACATTCATTTAGGGGTCCTGACTTAATTGAAACCACGTCAACATTTCATACTAATGAGATTTGATTTTGTCACTGGGGGCAAGTGAAGGGGGCATGGCTTGTATATATTAGACATCATAAGGTCAGGCTGATATGTTTATATGGGTTGTATTATGAATATATTTATACATCATTCTTCCATCAATCATTCTTCACTAATCAAAGATCAGTGTAACAGGTCCAGGACGGAAACTCAGTCATCCTTTTCCCCAGCATCACTGTCCAGCTCAATCTGAGGGTCTTTCTAGGCATGTTTTAAACACCCTTAATACATATTGGAGTTTTCAGGACAGATCTTTGAATTTTGGCCAAATGCAGATTGACATTTATGCCAGCAGGTAGTGTAGCCTACAATAAGAAAAGATTTAATTAAATACTTAATTCAGTAAGATGTCTTCCCCATAAAGTCATATGTTACTATAAGTCAGAGGGTCTATTTTCCAAAAATGCATACTCATACTTTATAAGGCATTTCTCAATTTGTACAATGCTTAAAATGTTAATCTTGTTATCAACTAACATAAAGGTCCTGGAGGATGATGTGGCAGAACCCATAATATCTTGTGCCATTTTGGCACAATCTTTGAAATTTGGATTTTTTTTCTTGAAATTGAAAATGTGGGATGCTATTATATATTTGGTAGATACTTTTGTAGAGGAGTCTCAGATGAAGATCTGGACATATGATGAGTGTGTGTCAGTCTCAGTTAGTTAGCTACAAACACGTTATTGTTGCTAAAGGGCTCGCAGGCTTAAGGGGTTAAATATTTTAGACAACTTTAAAATATTAGTTGGACATTTCTTCTTAATATCTTCACTTAAATTAGATTTCTCGCGACAATAGCCAGTTTTGTGAGAAATTGATCGCCATTTGATATCCTTTTTGCAATTTTCCATAAAATGATGAGATTGGCGGTAGAACAAGTACAAAAAGGATCACTGCCTTGGAGCATCGGTCAACCTCACGCTACCGGTGTGCAATGTTTCATAGATTTGAAAAGGGCGTATTTTCAGACCTGCATCTGACACTGCCAGTGGCCCTTGCCCTTAGGGCTAAGCCAAGAAAGCCTAAATCAGCTGCTAATTTCAGCTGCTTCATCCAGAATATTGTTCTTTAGGTCATTTCTAGATCTCATGATGGGAAGATAGCTAGACCAGTAAATTGAAGACTGTACCAGAACCACATTTTCTGCAACAAGCAAAAATGAGACTAAACTAGACATCTCTTATCCACAAATACAAACTGAGGCCCTTTCCCTTGCAGACCACAAATATGATTGGGGACAGGGGGCCCTGGTGGTGTCCAAACCTCACTGGGAACAGGGTTGACTTTATGCTGAGATTGTGAACACCGCTCTTGCTTTGATTATACGACTGAATAGGCTCTAAACCCATCAGTGGGGTCCTGTACTCCCACAGCACCTTCCACAAAATAGCTTGGAAGACACAGTGGACATACTGTCTTCTGTAGGTAAAAAACATATATGGACAGGACAACAAAACCACCATGCAGTTTTGAAAGGGTAAGGATCTTAACCAATGTTCCATGGCCAAGTTGAAACCCACAATGTTTCCCCTAATTCCCGGTCCATCCAGGACCATAGAATAGATTGAGAAGTGTTGTCCCTCAGTAGGTGGAACACAATCTTCAGCTTCTTTTTCTTAAAGCTGCAGTAGAGAGGCTTGAGAAAATTGTGGACTTAGCCTGAACATTTGTACAAGCACACCTTAGAGGTCCCTCCCACTTGCTCTTTGTGCTGCGCCACAGCCCTCCCTCCAGAGCCTGCCGTGCTGCTCTGATGTTTATCCTAATTTTATTTCGGTCTAATTCTTTCTTTTTAGCTTGCTTTTTGTCATTAGTCTTCTTCTGTTTACCTGTCATTGTTTTCTGAGCAGGTGTCACTCAAGAGATTTGCAGTTTTCCTGTAACGTTAGGTTGTTTCTCTGCTCAGCTGCAGCGCACCAGCTTTCTTGAGCTTGAACGGCGGTATGAGTGGTCATGACACTGCTAGGACATTCCCCTTGGCTCTGATTGGTTGTTTCTGACCGGGAGCAACGTATTTCTGCAAATGGCATTAGGACCACTGGGAGGAGCCAGAGGAGGTTAATTTCTTTTTTCGCGTAAGGTCTTTCTAATATTTTACTGCCAGGACATAGTGACCATTTTATCAAATATGTAAAAAAACATATATATATTTTTTTTTACAAAAGTTACCTACTGCAGCTTTAAAGACTGGGGCCAACATTCTGGTTCACCACTTCAATAGTGTTGTCCCAGCAGGTGCATACCGACGAATATATCAACTAAGTAAAATCTAAAAACCTTTCTGTGTCTCGTCAAGATTTCAAGTTTGTATCAAGTTTTAAGTAGTTCAGTTACAGCACCAATGAAGTTCATACTTATTAAATCAAGCTTCCTCACATTGAGGCAGTCATTGCTAATGAACGTCTCATCCTGTCAACTGTGGTTGACAGGGGAAAAATGTCTTTCTCAAAACAGATTTAAAATTTATTTATTTATTTAAGTATTTCTTATGCTTCAATGACAAATCAAATACTGTTTTTGTTTCTTATTTACACAGTGGGCAAACCAGGTAGTTTAATGAAAAAACAATTCAGTTAATAATCAACAGTCCATTTAGTGTCCATTAAAGAGCACTGTAAATGAATTATAATGAATAAATAAAGAAGACAGTGGAGTAACAGAAAGGTCCTGTACCCAGTCATGATGTATGCAGAAAAATTATGAAACTCATAGCGTTGATTCCGTTGTACATGCAGTATTCAGAATACGAGTGTGACACACATTCTTCAAAGACTTGATAAGACTTGATGTTACACAATTCCCTTTATTTTCTCATGTCTCATTCAAAAATCTTCCCAAATAAAATGCATGCAAATGGTTAGATTGGTATAATTGGTTAAATTGTAACGGTTGCTTTTATCATTGCACTCTTCTGGGAAAGTGAACTAACAGGGGGCTGACAGAGCTTAATGAGAAAACAAACAAAGCCGAGCAACTCCCCTTTCATTGAAAATGGCTCCTAATGAAATCTGTTGCTCAGAAATCCCTGAGCATATTTCTTCTAAATGATTCAAAGTGGTGATTACAGAAAAGCCTGGGTGGGGAGGGGTGGGCTTTAATAACACCCATCACTCACGTTCTTTTGATTTTCAAGGTCATGTCCCAAAAGGCCGTCCAGCAGCCTCCCTTGAGCTGCCCCCCTCGTCCCCACACACACACACTTTCTCCTCGGGTCCCCTGGAGCCATTCTGCACACCTCTGCTCTGATTTCAGTGGCGGATCCAGTAATGAAGCCCTCGCCCTGTGATGCATGTTCCTCCAAGGCAGCTGGCCGTGTGGGCCGAGCTCCTGAGCAAGGGAAGGCCTCTCCATTACAGACGGGTTAACGTCTTGTGTCAAGCTTCGGTCGGCAAGGCTGCAGTTGTGATAACAACGTAATGACTTTCTACCTCTGATTACCAAAGGCTCAGAAACACGCAGGATCAAAGTAAATAAAACAGAGTAGCACCTTCAGCTAGAAAAATAAACGTCCTCAGAAGTGGTGCATGATGGGAGGATTACTCATATTTTTTCATCTAATTAGGACAATACATCATTTATATATAGCAAAAAGGGGGCCAAACGCAGAGGCCCAGATTACTCAAAATGATGTAAGGTATGGCAACAGGAGAGCCCAGGAAAATTGAGTGAATCTACAAAAAATTGATCTTTTTTTAAAATAAATGTTTTTTTACAGTGCCGGTGTTCATTTTAAACTTACATTTAAGGAAGCATAAGAAAATAATCTGTCAAAAACCTATTATTTTTCAATCAAAGTGCAAGTCCTGTTTGAATCCAGGGTCTGGGGTTCAAGTGTGTTCATGTGTGTTTGTGAGAGCATTTAAGAAGGCGCAGGTGTCTGAGTGTGTGTGGTCCCATACTGGTGCTGGTTGTATTGGAGGTCTTTGAGTGAGGAGGCCTCTCCCAGAACCATCACTAGTAGAGTTAATATCTGTTTCCCATCTTTCCCAAGTGGCCCTTGAAGAACGGCGGGTTTCCCCCATTTTATGTTCAAAAACAGGCGGGGAGGTGGAAGAAAGCCTGTTCTTATAATATTACGAGTACTCAAAAAGATCTAATGTGGTCTTAATTGTCTCGCCGCATTTGACAACGGGTGTAGAAGGAGGGAAGCCTTGGGGCTGGAGTGTGTGTGTGAGTGGGGGGGGGGGGGGGGTACGGTTGGGTGGGGGGTTCAAGTATGTTTCAAATTACAATAGGAACTCTCAAGATAATGTGCTTGGCTTTGTTTTGCGGCTTTGTTTTCTACAACAGGACCAGGAGATGTAAGGCTCGTGAGGTACCTTTTATAAAGAAAGGAAACACAAAAACGAGAAGTTTGAATCAGTAGCTGATGACTCAACAACATCAAAGCAGCAGTGGACAGAAACAGAAGCCTGCTAAATGCATTTTGTATCCTAAAGCTAATAGGTGTTCCTTCCTAAACTTCACAATAATCACATGTGTTGCTTGATAGACTTAGTATTAGCACTACATTTACATTAAAAATAATGAAGTTACAATAAAAAAAGCTGTAGTTTGAGGTTTTGCAGTTAAAATGTATCTTTATTCGTACTCAGGGGTTATCAGCATCCCTCACATCATATGAGTCCTAGTTTTGGCTGCTGCTAAATACACAACATGAATTAGCAGACTCATAGAAAGATAGCCTGCTAAGATGATTTAATTAATTAACTCACACCGACGATGAAAATACAGTTTTCAATCAAAGGGCGGCACCATACCCACAGCAGATAAGACAAACGGCAAGCGAAATCAGGAGGACGAGAAGAAGAAAAATAATAATTATGCTTGCTTTTGTTTATAGAAACAAAGTGAGGGATTTTCAGCATGTAGTGTGGGTAGGTGTACTTAGAATATTTTTCACACTCAATGAAATTTCCCCATTGTCTAAGCGACATTTCTGAAACTGTATGTGACTCCAGCACTAATTTTCCTTTCCCATCCCATTCTTGAGCTGCTCCACTTTGCTGCAGACTCACCTAAGTTCAATCATCTCATTGAGCCTCTGCTTTCAAGGACCAGCAGGACTCAGTGCCTGATTGTGCTTTTTCAGCATAACTAATGTATAAAATCAGGCACATCTCCTTGTGTTTTGAAACAACCAATCAGGATGTCACCTCAGGTTCCTACCCCATAAGTGTCATGATTGTTTACCGGTGTACTCAGGACGCGCACACGGGACTAAAGGTTTTAAAGAGTTTTATTACAAGAGGTTGTTAGATGGTGGATGATGAAGTCCGGAGGGTCTGGGTTGCAGAGGATCAGAGATGTAGATGACGAGAGGGGCTGACGGCCCGGAGCTAGAGACCATAAAGACCAAAGTGGCCAGGAAGCACAGTGGTCCGAGTAGCAGTCTTCAGGAGACACTATGGCTCAGAGCAGCGCATCTCCTGGGCGGCTAGTCAGGTTAGCAGATCTCAGAGAGACACCTGGACACAGAGCAGAAACTTCTCCAGGGAAACACAGGGGTAACAGTCCTTAGAGTGACTGGCTAGACTAACCTTGACACGAGAGGAACAAATCTTCAAAGGCAAACGAGGACTGGCATGGAGAGGTGGTGACTGAAGTCGGACCGGCACAAGAGTGAGACAGAGGGAGGCTTAAATAGGAAGACTAGGAGGTGAAATGCATCTGACTGATTACCAACAGGTGTGACTAATGGCTGTGGGAGGGAGAGCTGGGTGAACTACAAAACAAGAAAGAAGCCAGACAACTTAAACCATGACACTACCCCCCCCCCCCCTCAAGGCCGAACACCGGACGGCTCAGAACCTCTTACCCTGGGTGGTTGGAGGGGGTCTCAGGACGGCGGGCACGAGTCAGAACAAGAAACCAAGGAACCAAAAGGTCAAGAACACTGGGGAACCAAGGGGCCAGAGAACACTGACGTGCCAGAGCACAACCAGGGCGCGGCACATCTGGGAAAGGTACGGGCGCTTGACAGCGCCAAAGGGAAGGAACGGGCGCAACACAACGCCAAAGGGAAGGAACGGGCGCAACACAACGCCAAAGGGAAGGAACGGGTGCAACACAACGCCAAAGGGAGGGAACGGGCGTACTAAACGCCAAGGGGAAGGGACGGGCGTACTAAACGCCAAGGGGAAGGGACGGGCGTACTAAACGCCAAGGGGAAGGAACGGGCGCAACACAACGCCAAAGGGAGGGAACGGGCGTACTAAACGCCAAGGGGAAGGGACGGGCGTACTAAACGCCAAGGGGAAGGGACGGGCGTACTAAACGCCAAGGGGAAGGGACGGGCGTACTAAACGCCAAGGGAAGGGACGGGCGTACTAAACGCCAAGGGGAAGGAACAGGCGTACTAAACGCCAAGGGGAAGGAACGGGCGTACTAAACGCCAAGGGGAAGAACGGGCGTACTTAACGCAAAGGGGAAGAACGGGCGTACTCAACGCCAAAGGGGAAGAACGGGCGTACTCAACGCCAAAGGGGAAGAACGGGCGCACCACAGCGCCAAAGGGGAAGAACGGGCGCACCACAGCGCCAAAGGGAAGAACGGGTGCACCACAGCGCCAAAGGGAAGAACGGGCGCACCACAGCGCCAAAGGGAAGAACGGGCACACCACAGCGCCAAAGGGAAGAACGGGCGCACCACAGCGCAAAAGGGAAGAACGGGCGCACCACAGCGCCAAAGGGAAGAACGGGCGTACGACAACGCCAGAGGGAAGAACAGGCGCACCACAACGCCAGAGGGAAGAACAGGCGGACTGAAAAACACCAGGGCTCAAAACACATGCTGGAGCACGACTGGCATACAGAAACGCCAGGGGAACAAGAACGGACGGCGTACTAACACGCCGGGGAGCCGAGGGCATCCTAAGACGCCAGGGAACCACGAATCAGAGGGCATCCTAACATGCCGGGGAACCAAGAGTCAGAGGGCGTCCCAACACGCCGGGGAACCGAGAACAAAGGGCGATTTAACACGCCGGGGAACCGAGAACAAAGGGCGTCCTAACACGCCGGGGAACCGAAAACAAAGGGCGTCCTAACACGCTGGGGAACCGAGAACAGAGGGCGTCCTAACACGCCGGGGAACCGAGAACAGAGGGCGTCCTAACACGCCGGGGAACCGAGAACAGAGGGCGTCCTAACACACACCAAGGGAGCCCTGAAATCTAAAAACCAGGATACAAAGGCGTTCTAACATGCCGGGGAACCAAGAGGTCTAAATTCAAGAAGACCGAGGAACAAGAAGGCCAAAAACTAACTAAGGAAGCTCGAACTAGCCAAAGCTAAGGAGCGTAAAACAGCTCATAATCAGGGGTCAGAAGTCTAAGCAAGCGCTAGGAACTAAGGAGTGCTGGAACCTAAGGAGCGCTGGGACCAAAATAAAGAATCAAACCAAGAACCAGAAAATAAAGGCAAGACAAGAAAACTAGGTCAGGGATAACACCACAAAGAAAAACTATAGCAAAAAACTACTAAATCAAAACAAAATACTAAGCGGAACTATGAGACTAAAGCTAAACTACAAATTAAGGCAAAACAAGAAAACTAGGACATGAACAAGCACACTAAACTGAAGAGCAGAGAACTAAAGCTATAACGAGAAAGCAAAGCAAAGCTAGAAAACTAAGGCAAAATCTAGAACCCTAAAACAGAGCAGGAAAAAACAAAAAACAAAACAGAGACTGAGAACTCGAAGAAAACAAAGAACCCCCTAAATAATTCCAAACTGAGGAATTCTAAATCACACAAAACTAAGCCGAGCTTTAACAAAATAAAACAGAAAGCACTGGCCTTAAGGGCGCAGGCATAAACAGCTGCTAAGCCACCAGGAGTCCTCGAGGAGGTCGACCAGGCCGAGGCAGGCGGCGAAGCAGCATCGCCCGACTAAACCCTCGAGGAGGGCAGCCCCGACGAGGCATAGTCAAGCGGCCCGAAGACCGCGGTCGGCGGCTCCGGCCGAGCAGGAAAGTCAGAGGCGGGCGCCGTGGCGGACGGCCCGGCCGAGGCAACGTCCAACACCTCGGGGACCGCAATCGGCGGGCCCGGCCGAGTAGGCGAGTCTGGATCGGGCGTCGTGGGGGACGACCCCGACGAGACAAAGTCAGGAAGCATGGAGACCGCTGTCCGTGTCTCCGGCCGAGTTCAGAAGTCTGGCGCGGGCACCGCGAACGGCGGCCCCGGCCGATCAGAACCAGAGACGAGCGTTGCAAACGGTGACCCCAACCAGAAAAACAAGGAACTGAAATTACACCAGAGGTCATGGACTGAGGTGAAGCAACTCCCTCGGCAGCCTCAGACTGAGACAGAGCAGCTCCCTCGGAGGCCTCGGGCTGAGGCACAGCGGCTCCCTCGGAGGCCTCGGGCTGAGGCACAGCGGCTCCCTCGGAGGCCTCGGGCTGAGGCACAGCGGCTCCCTCGGAGGCCTCGGGCTGAAGCAAAACGGCTCCCTCCGAGGCCTCGGGCTGAGGCAAAACGGCTCCCTCCGAGGCCTCGGGCTGAGGCAAAACGGCTCCCTCCGAGGCCTCGGGCTGGTCCTCCTCCTCGTCGGCCGGTGGGTCCACTTCCTCATCGGCCGGTGGGTCCACTTCCTCATCGGCCGGCGGGTCCACTTCCTCGTCGGCCGGCAGAGCGGAGCATTCGGCGGCCGGCAGAGCCCTCTCCTCAGCTACCTCAGGTGCTACCGAGCTACAGGCTTCAGAGGACGCCGCAGGGCTACAGGCTTCAGAGGGCGGGTCCCCCTGGACCCCCTCTCGGGATTTGAGCAGAAGCGGGTCCTTGGAAGCCTTAACGCGCCGGAGTGACCGGCTTCTTCACCGGGAGGAGCCAGACGGGGAAACAGAGGCGGTCAGAGGGGTAGCAGCTGGTCGGGCTGAGGCAAAACGGCTCCCTCGGAGGCCTCGGGCTGAGGCAAAACGGCTCCCTCGGAGGCCTCGGGCTGAGGCAAAACGGCTCCCTCGGAGGCCTCGGGCTGGTCCTCCTCCTCGTCGGCCGGCGGGTCCACTTCCTCGTCGGCCGGCAGAGGGGAGCATTCGGCGGCCGGCAGAGCCCTCTCCTCAGCTACCTCGGGTGCTACTGAGCTACAGGCTTCAGAGGACGCCGCAGGGCTACAGGCTTCAGAGGGCAGGTCCCCCTGGACCCCCTCTCGGGATTTGAGCGGAAGCGGGTCCTTGGAAGCCTTAACGCGCCGGAGTGACCGGCTTCTTCGCCGGGAGGAGCCAGACGGGGAAACAGAGGCGGTCAGAGGGGTAGCAGCTGGTCGGGCTGAGGCAAAACGGCTCCCTCGGAGGCCTCGGGCTGAGGCAAAACGGCTCCCTCGGAGGCCTCGGGCTGGTCCTTCTCCTCGTCCGCTGGCGGGTCCACTTCCTCGTCGGCCGGCGGGTCCACTTCCTCGTTGGCCGGTGGGTCCACTTCCTCGTCGGCCGGCAGAGCGGAGCATTCGGCGGCCGGCAGAGCCCTCTCCTCAGCTACCTCGGGTGCTACCGAGCTACAGGCTTCAGAGGACGCCGCAGGGCTACAGGCTTCAGAGGGCGGGTCCCCCTGGACCCCCTCTCGGGATTTGAGCGGAAGCGGGTCCTTGGAAGCCTTAACGCGCCGGAGTGACCGGCTTCTTCGCCGGGAGGAGCCAGACGGGGAAACAGAGGTGGTCAGAGGGGTAGCAGCTGGTCCACAGGGAAGAAGGTCGTCTCGGTCACCATAGTAGAAACTCCACAGCTCGTCCTCCTCGACGTGTGGGGCTCTGATAGGTGGAATGATGAGCCTCACTCGAGGGGCCAGCTGAGAGTCATGGAGGTGGTGACCGAGACGATGTGAGGCTAAGCGGCTTCTCCTCCCGTGCTCCGGAGTAGCCGTGACAACGCCCACGTGGACCATCTGGGTAGTGGAGTCTGTCTTGCTTGGATGCGCAGCGTTCTGGCATGAAGCCATCTTGGCATACCTGTCCTTCATCTGACGCTCACACTCCATCACATAGGCGATGATCTCCGGGTCGTCAACTCCAGCAGGTAAGCCCCACATGGCGCCTGAGTACACCTTATGGCCGGTCCGAGCTGTCATGATTGTTTACCGGTGTACTCAGGACGCGCACACGGGACTAAAGGTTTTAAAGAGTTTTATTACAAAAGGTTGTTAGATGGTGGATGATGAAGTCCGGAGGGTCTGGGTTGCAGAGGATCAGAGATGTAGATGACGAGAAGGGCTGACGGCCCGGAGCTAGAGACCATAAAGACCAAAGTGGCCAGGAAGCACAGTGGTCCGAGTAGCAGTCTTCAGGAGACACAATGGCTCAGAGCAGCGCATCTCCTGGGCGGCTAGTCAGGTTAGCAGATCTCAGAGAGACACCTGGACACAGAGCAGAAACTTCTCCAGGGAAACACAGGGGTAACAGTCCTTAGAGTGACTGGCTAGACTAACCTTGGCACGAGAGGAACAAATCTTCAAAGGCAAACGAGGACTGGCATGGAGAGGTGGTGACTGAAGTCGGACCGGCACAAGAGTGAGACAGAGGGAGGCTTAAATAGGAAGACTAGGAGGTGAAATGCATCTGATTACCAACAGGTGTGACTAATGGCTATGGGAGGGAGAGCTGGGTGAACTACAAAACAAGAAAGAAGCCAGACAATTTAAACCATGACAATAAGATTAGATTAATAATCCCTATCTGGAAACATTAGGTATTCATCTCCAGCGGTCATTGGACAGGAGGAGGGGCACACCCTGGACAGGTCGCCAGTCCGTTACAGATTATTACTATTAGTTGTGTTATTACTAGTACTTCTGTGGTGCTTTTCTGTGACAATTAAAAGTTTACGTTCACCAGTCTAATTTCAATATCAGATATGATAACCTGAGTAAATACAAAGAGTAGTTTCCAAGCACATATTTTATGGGGGGGGCTAAAAACCAGGCTGGACATTTGTGAGAAAGTAATCAGACCCCCCTTGTTAAATTGTGTATAAACCGCAATGTTTAGGAAGTTGACCCATTCCTTATGATAGGGTTGCATAATCACTCAAGCAGAACCTGTCTGGCAGCATGAAGTAGGATAAAAGATCCCAAAATGCCACAGATTATTCCCTGATCTGAAGAAACTCAAAAAGAGATGTGAAAGTTATAGAAATGTATACATTTGGAAAGGTTTACAAATGTAAGGCTATGGCACTCCCAGTGAGAGCCATTAGTCAAAAATATAGAGAAAAGGAATAGTGGTCAGCTTTCCCAGGAGTGGCAGGGCAACCAAAAGTACTGCAAAAGGGCATCAACAATGTATACAGGGGTCTCAAAAGAACCAAAAACAATATCTATAGAACTGCAGGGCTCGCTTCATTTTAGGTCAGTGTTCGTGACTTAACAATAAGAAAGAGAGAGGCCAAAAATGTGACGCATGGGAGAGTTCCTGGGCCAAAACCACAGCTGACCATGAAGAACAGGCAGGCCCTCCTCACATGGACTTCTAGGGGGGAAAATATGTGGACTGACCAGACAGAAGTGGAGCTTTTTTGAAGGCGTGTGTCCTGTTACATCTAGTGCAAAACTAACAAAATATTTCAGATACATTATAATGACAGTTAACGATGGTGGTGGTAGGATTAATCTGATTTGCTGCTTATTTAGCCAACCATCAAGTTGGTAACAGCTGGAGCCATGAATTCTAGCCTCTATCAGAAGATTTTTTTAAAGAAGGTTGTCCAGCTATCAGTTTGTGGTCTGAAACCAAGGCTCACTTTGGTTTTTCAGCAGGAGAATAATTCAAAGCACACCAACAAGTGCACCTCTGAATATAAAAATATAATTGAGTAGGATAGAAAACTTTGTTGTCTGTCCCAGATGTGGACAGGGCGTTTTCTTTGACGGGGCTCCAACAACAGCATTCCTGCACTCAAATACATTCAAAACTTGAAAATGCATCAAAAACACACATCAAAGGACACAGTTAAAATGTGCAAAAGTAAAGTTTTTACTTTAAACGGGGGGTGTTCCAAACAGAGCAAATGAATTTGTAAATGGCTTTCTGGGCCACATGGACTTTAAACCTTCTGACTGTCTGGAGCAGCTGGACTGAGTGATGGAGGGGATGAACAGGATCTAGTGTCATCCTTCTCATCCGCTCTGCTGCTCTGTGACCGACCTTTCTCATCACAGACCGGTTCTGCGGTTCAGACAGGGAGATCTGAAGTGAACCACTTATGAGAGTTTGAGTTTGTGCTTCACAGGGAGAAAGTTGTACCGGGATAAAACGTTGAAGGAGATGACGGATTCAATGATTGACATTAAACCAGTGCTATGAAGTCCTTCTTGAGATCAAAAGTACCCAGTTTTCTTAGCAGGTGTAGACATCGTTGTGCTTTTCAAAAGAAATGGAGGCTGTTTGCTCTCTAAAAGAGAGTAGGATGCCAATTTCTGTCCCCAGGTATCTAAAGGACTCCACCTGCTCCACCTGCTGGCCCTGGATGCTGAGTGGCTGAAAGAGAGACGACTTGGCATCTTTATCTCTTCCCCCGCGGCACAACTCCTTGGTCTTTGCGACGTTCAGTTCTGAGAAAAAAAAAAAAGAAAACGTTTGACAAGGAGTCAACTGCCTGTTGGTACCGGGGCATCAGAGTGATGTGAGCTACCGGTGCCATGACCTCTGCGTATTTAAAAAGTGACATCCCTTCACGGAGGCAGGACATGCTGTCGGTACACTCAGGCAACAGAGCAGTAGATAAAACATGACCTTGGGGGAGGCCTGTGTTTAAAACCAGCTTACCTGATTTAAAACCATTGCAAAGGACCTTTTGTGGTCTGGTCTGTAAAAAAATGTTGAGTCCATAAAATCTGAGATTGGTTAACCTGTAGGTCTCAAAGACACTGCAGTAAAAGGTTTATATCTAGAGTGTTAAAAGCAGCAGAGAACCATGAATGAAATCCTTGTGTGTGGCGGTGCAGAGTCCAGATGTTTGGTGGTGGTGTCAAAAAGCATGAGGCCCGCGTCTTTAACCCTGTGCCCTATGCCGATGGTGCTAACTTCTTAACTGAAGTCTGCAATCCTTTGTGTTTTTTTGGATGGGTCTTTTTTGGGATGATCGCAGATTCCTTCCACCGGTTGGGGACGGATCCAGAATCCAGAAGCAGACTGGTCCACTTAGCTAAGTGCAGCAGTTGTTCGGCCTGTCAGGGCCTGGAGCTGCGATGCTGGTTGAGTTTTTGGAGGATGGATGTCACCATGTGTCAGCTGATGATGAGATGAGGGTGGAGGCAGCTCGGCAGTGTAGGTCCAGGTCAATGTGTAGCTGTTGTTGAACCGGGTGAAGAACTTGTTCTGTTCATCCGTAAGAGAGGCAGGATCTGAACAGCTGACCGCTGCAGACTTTGTGACTCAGTCCATCATGGAGTTCAGGGCCGGTCATGCCTCACTCGCAGTTATGGATGTTCTTATGTTTGACCTTGGTCACTGTTAACCTGACTCTCGCCAGATGTATTTCGCTCCGCCTAGCTTCACTCACATACATCTGGGACATCTCCATAGGAATTGCCTTTATTGAAGGCTGGGCCTTATCAAAAATCCTTGCATATGATTGGATAAGCCACTTGTCTGTCATCTTTATCGATGTGCTATTGCAACCACTCACACCGAAGCCAACCCGTGACGCTGTGAGAGCGACGCAGGAAAAAAAACAACCTTTTTTTTTTAATGTGTTTGCGGCTCTAGCGGCACGCGTTTTATTGATAGTGAGCTGACAGGAAGAGGGGGGAAGACAGGCGGCAAAGCGCCGCGGGTCGGAGTCGATCCCGGGCTGACCGCGTTGAGGACTAAAGGCCTCCTAACATGGTTCGCGCTAACTGCTAACCGCTCCGGGGCGCGCCCGCGTCCGCCGCGGCCCGGAAAACAAAACTTGCTAAATCCGGTCGGGAGAAGGGCGAAAACATGGTTTCCACCAACAAAAGCCTTCAGAGCCGTTCTCTGATGTTCTTTTAATGAAACAATACTAGGTAGATTGGACAACACGGAAGAAATAGCAGCATCAATGTTAACGCTTGCTTCCTCGATGCGAGCCGCCATTGTTGTTGGAATCTCACGGTCGCTTCTCCACTACGTCACATCCATGAAACTCCCGCCATGGTCCTTAGTTCATAATGTGTAACGCTGTATCTTCATCGCGGTAAAGTTTGTTGCCCACATTCCATTTCTCCTGAAACACTGTCCAATGTTAGTGACTTCAGACAATTGGACTAAAGGTCCTCCTGCAAGGAAAACTACAGATCGTCTGTAATTACAAGCACTTTATGGCAGTCGATGCTGTGGAGGGTGGCACAACTGGTTATTAGGCTTGGAGAGCAATTACTTTTCAACACAAGACCAGGTTGGTTTAGGTAGGTTTTTGCCATATTGAATTAACCCATCATTTGGCATGCATTTTGTATTTACTCAGTTAATCTCTCTCTGATGTTACATTTTTTAATGATCTAAATCCTGTCTGACAAAAAAAAAAAAAAGCAAAAGCAGAATGAACAAAAACATTTTCATACCCCTGTATTACCCTGAGGCTGCTGCAGAGACCCCTTGGAGTCAGAATCAAGTTAGTCCTGTTTTTTTTTTTCCAGCAAATACCTCCTCTGAATTTAGTGAGAAACAAAGAAAACCGTCCATCGCGCTCTGTGCCGGCAGATGAAAAACAAGCTACTCATTTAGGCTGCAGCAGCTCTGCTAAAGCCACAAAAACTGAAACCTGGAAGTTACAACACAGCTTCACTATGTATGGCCACCCAGCTGCTGGGTTTTGTCTTTGCCAGCTGCTATTGCCTAATTAGCCATTTCAAGAATCACCCTGCCAGAGGAGATGTGTTTCCATGTAAGTGAATTTCCCTCAGCACTCATTCAGTTCAACATGTTTCTCTGCCTCAATGAAGACAAAAGTGCGTATGGCGCACACATGGCTTTTCATTCAGGAACATTTGGGGTGCTGAGGTGGCTATTTGATGGGAGGAACACATAGGGGAATCTTGAAGGCCTTCTTGCTCACTGTGTGATCGGCATGTGGTTGATGAAGAAATTGATAAATAAATGAGTCGCGGAACCCATTGAGTGCAGTCCGGCTGTTATACACTAGTCTTTCTGCTTTCTCCTGTTTAACTGTGAAGGCTGAATCCAATGGGTCTTGTGGCTTGAGCTTAAACAACAAGGGCAGCCTGTGAATGTTTTTGAAATGAAACCAAGGAAGAGCCCATTGCTAACAAGCTATTTACAGTTTACAAAGGAGGAGAGACACTTGCGCACACAAAGATTCAGACAAAAATAATCTCTAATTGGATCAGTGCAAACCTTTGGACTGATCCACTGACCGCGGAGCCCCTATTCTCTCACAAGCACCGATCCGACCAACGCTGACTGTCTGTGCTGTGACCTCTGGAGAAGCTGGGGGTCCACTGACACCTGATGCAGCCAGCTTGTTCTCCCACTGGAGACTAATGTCTGCTGATGGCAGAGACCACCATCCCCTCTTTAGTTTGGGTGCAGTGGGCCGCGTACACATAGGCCAAGCAAGTCTGTCACCCTCCACCCAACCACTTCTCATTAAGGGTGAGGCGACCTGTAGCTGCGCAAATGACTCTTGCCGTGTTCTATGCGGGTGGTGGTGGCAGTACAATGGCCTCCCACTCGCTGAGTCTTGAAAGATAATAATTAGGCCAGCGGCTGTGCTAAAATACCTCCAGGGTCTGGTTCTTCAACGATTTATACAAGCATACGACATTTTGTGGCTTTTTAAACCCTTTAGAAAAATTATACCCCAATGATAGTGGTCTTAAGTTGTGGTTTATCCCATTACATGGAGCACATGCAAGGCGAGAGCGTGTAGCAGCATAAAGTCTGCACAATATTACCAGTAAGTACAGCAGCAAATTTGGCAGGGAGGTAGCCACTTCCTTAATGCCACCAACAGTGAAGCAGTTTTCCCATGCCTCTCATGTCATCCATAGCCTCAGGGACATTTTTTCATCAAATTTCACCCTGTATTTAGATTAACCTCGTAACTCTTTTTTGGAAATTCAGTCGTGTCAATGGGCCAGGCCTATCCACAGCTATTAGTTTCTCAGTTTTTAGAAAACCCCTCCTGTTTTCAGTCTTTTTAAGGGGAAGCAGATGTGTCCAAAGGTGTTGTAAAAGCAGCTTATTGACAAGAGCATTAGCGTTAAGGGGGCTAAAACCTAAAACATTTTAAATTTACTTGAACGTCATTAAGTTATTATTTGCTCTGATAACTCTAGTCATGGAAGTGACGTGGCTATTGGTATTGACTTTTGCCTCAAATCTGTTGGGTCTGTTAAATCAAGTTGTTTCTCAGTGAAATGTCTCCGCTATTGTTTGGTAAATCTTAGATGTGGTGTTAGAAAAAGCTCCTGGTGTGTCTTCTCTGTTGAAAAATGTAAGGCTGTGTGCAACCCATTTACGCATAATGACATTCAAATCTCTGGCCTGGGGAGCCAGCTGCAGTAATGTCAGTTCACCAGTTTTTTATAACCCCAGTATTTTTAAGCTTTTGCATCCTGGAGCAAATACATTTTTATACCATTGTTTACCATAACTATCTCAATTAGTCAACATATTTTGAGTCTAGTGTTTATTACAGATGCCTCGGCTGTATACCTTACTCTGTATGCCCATGTTAAGAGTCCTATGTATGGTAGCAAAGTCTTTCAGAAATAATGGCTAAAATCAAACCATGGCCTCACTGAGTTTTTCTTTTATCTGAGTTGCACCAGATCTCACAATATTAAAATATTTCTTGTCATCTGAAATCTGCTTAGTATTAGCTGTGAGAATCCCAGAGCTTGCTAACACACAGCAGCTAACGATAGTAAAATATCAGGGCTGATATGCATGTTTGCGTTTTTTTATTGAGCCTGGAGTGCATCTCAGGTTCAAAATCTAAAATCAAATTGACTTCAAATGTGACATTTTTTAATACTGAACAGAGATTTTTCAAGACACAGTTAGAAGTGTATTATCTGCTTTGCTGTTTCAGCACCTGGATGAATTCCCATAATTAACAGAGTAGTGAATTCTGCCCTCTAGCAGAAAATTGCAAAGGAGAATATTTGGCCATCAGTTTGTGAAAATCTAAGCTGAAGCACATTTGGGGTAGGCAGCTAAATGATTATCTGAAGCACACATCCAATGTCACCTCAGAGTTGTAAAGAATTGACCTATAGCCAAATCTTGGGCTTAAATCTGATTGAGATGCTGTGGCATATCCTTGAACAGGCAGCTAATGCTTTAAGTCTAATGCAATGTGGTTAAAATAACTAATTTCCTCTGAAAAAAGTGGGGGGAAATTCATTTGTTGTGAAAAAATTCAGTCCCAGCTGCCAAAGACATGATGGCAATTGTTACTGCCAAGGGTGGCACGGCCAGTTTATGGCCAATTACGTTTGAATAGGGTCATGTTGGCTTAATAGATTTTTTTGACTCATTAAATTGAATCATGATTCAATAACTCCTCTTAGCTGTTTGGTTTTTTTTGGTCCAATATTAACAACTTTTGACAATCTGATACATGCTGTATAAGTCTGACCAAAAACAAGCAAAAAAGAAGAAATATTTGAGGGTGAAAACTAATTTTCAGATCATGGTATGCAAGGTTTTTGTTTTGTTTTTTTACCACGGTAGTAAGCGGCACATTTTGGATAAGGTTTCAAGATGTGTTTCCAGACGTTCTTTTTTTTATTCATTTGATGTTGTTTGTTCTGCACAAAACTATGAATTCAAAATCCAAGATGAATCTTGAGCGGCTCACACATCCCCAGCACTAATGTTTATCAGCTGCCTCCTATTTGCCTCAGACATAGATTTGAATAATGGTTCATCAGCCATGACTAAGTGCAGCTAGTTGATAGTATGAAAAGTGGATCAAAAGTAATCGACTGCAGCTTTGCCTCGGTGCACGGAAGAACAGCAACGATGCAGTCGAAAACAAAAACAAGATCGCGGCGGCTGAATTAGCGGGGATTGGAAGCCAATGAATCAAAACATCATGGAGAGAGAGCTCAGTCCTACAACATGTACACAAACCATCAAATGCTGGAAGCATTCTGTTGCCGGAAAAGGGAAGTTAATCATAGTTGGTGTTTCTTACTCCAACGAGATGCGATCAATCTCTCCTCTGCACATGCTCATCTGACATCACTGAAGCCCTGACCAATTATGGTTAGAAAAAGTGGGAATGATGCTCTTTATGATGGGTGGAGAAGGTTTCTCCATTCCAAGTCTTCACTTCTTAACAGATGCTGTAATTCATAATGTGATTGGAACATTGGTGTGAGCTAAATACTGAGCATAAGCCACATTCCCATTGGACTTAGCTGGTGGTCCGTCTGAGTTATGGTTTAGGAAATGTTTTCTGCGTGTGTGTGTTTTTAACTTTTAAAAGGGAAGAAAGAACCACTCTAGACAAAGCTATCCTAAGAGCATCCATTATGACTCGCCTCATGTGCTGTTCATGAACACCACATGTTGCCAGTCAAAGGAGAGAAAAACACGGCTATTTAAATCCCGTTCGGCAAGATTACATGACTCTTTATGCAATCCATGCCTGTTGTCTGTTCAAGCAGAAAAGCATTCATAAACACACATATAAAAACACACCCCTACATTATTAGCACCCCGTCTGAGACATCATCATTTGGGTGTTCAAGTGTAAGTCAAGGAATAATCTCGTTTAAATGCTTGTTTACTAGGCATTAAAATGCCAAAATGGTTTTCTCTGTTAACTATACCAATAGTATTGATGACCCATGAATATGTTTGAAGATGTATTGTATTCCTACTAATGTCCAAAAAATCTTGAAGTGGCAAAAAACATATTTTTTAAACTTCATCTATGAAAACATGTATCAATATCGCCTGCATTGAAGTAATATTTTTCAAAATCTTTCTATGGGAGAAGAATGTGACTCAACTTTTTTAGCAATAGTTTATTTTTTACTCCCTGTTATGAGGAATAAAGTAACATAAAACAACATACCACACCAATAAATTCAATCTTGTTATCCTGATCAACGCTTTTGTCCCCAAATGTTAAGCTGCTGACGTACCTTTTTTATGATATCTTGGATGTTGGCATATCTAACCATGCTCAGACATGTTTTACATAGAGTCAAATGTGTCATTTAGCGCATTTTATGAAATATCAGTGTTTTTTTAATAGTTTTTTTCTGTCTTGTTCTGAGGCAGGCGCAAACAGTATGATGGATCTGGTTACCTTGTAGTGTCAGGTAAGATTTGCACTAAGAGAAAGGGAAAATGAAATAGCCCCTATATTTGAGGTTACTGAAGTAATGGCATGCCATGACGTGTCTGATTAAAGCAACAGAGTGGACAGTTCGCCACGATTATGGGTAAATAAAAAAGACGGATGGAGTCAAGGTAACAACTAAAGCAACAGCCGTAACTAACAAAACATAAAGAGCAAGAACAAAGAAAAAAAAAAAGCAAAAGGGGCAATGTATGGCATTCTAATATGTAAGTTACTTTTCACAATGACATTCATTCTTACTTAATACTTATCTTACCTTCTTGGGCTGAAGTCTATAAATACACTCAAGTGGTTAAATTATTACTAGCTGATTTACTTCATCGGTTAGAGCCACTTCAAGCATTAAACTGTAACTCACCATGATATAAAAGCATAACCCCGCCTCCAGCCAAATTAAAAAAAAATTCACCCTCCTCATCACTTGTGGTTGAGGGAGCTCTTGTGGAGCCCAGTGGGCCTGAGCCTTATCAGTTCGAGCCGCTGGCTCAAGGCGCTGACCCAGTGATGCCGGTGCTGCTGAGGCAGTGGAAGACAGAGCAGGTCCAGTTTCTGAGTGGTAAAGTGATGTTAGCAGCATCAGTGCTAACATTGGGTAACACTCAAAGCAGTAACAAACTTTCAGAAAGACATTTAAATGATTTCAATTAAGGATACCCTGAAAAACCCTATCGATCAGTGCTTACAATTCCAACTGCTGACTCGCCACGGAGGAGTGTGTCTGGAGTGAGATGGTTTTATACCTGAACGAGGGGCCGTGACATAGACATCAACCAAGCTGTACTGTTTGTGATGAAAAGGAAAAATCAACTGCAGTAGCCACCCTATAACCCAAAGAGGTCAGCACTAAATGTCCAAATTGTCACAGTAATATAATGACAGTGCCTTAAGGCCCAATTTATACGTACAGTTCATCTGTTAAAAAAAAAAGTTGATTTGGGGTTTAGCTACTCTTTAAGCATGCCCATGAGAGTGAATCTTCCTCTGTGAAGACAGAACATCGGCTAGCTTAGCATAGCTCATGTAACGCTATTAACGGATCATCGTTGCAACATCTGGGTAGGACTTGTCAAAATTTGCCTCTCTTAGTTGCAAAGCTTAAGTCATTGAACTTTTCAGCCTATGCAAAAACTCCGTGGCAGCTTGGTATAGCACATAATTACATATGTTACTATATCAGATGTGTAGAAATCAATATTTTCTTAAAGCCACATGTCTTCATACAGTGTGAAAATACAAGACTGATACTTAAAGGTGTAACAGGTTTTATTAGGCATCATTTACTCTCTTTACTTGCTCCTGAGAGAAAAGCCAAAGCTCAACCATCCTAATTTGCAAATCTGATGGTCAGTAAAGCTGGGCATACACTGTACGATTCAGTCGGCCGTCGTGAGGTGATCACAAGTGTATCCTGCTGTTGAAGCCGAGCTACAAGCGTCTACGAGCCAATTTCCCCCGACCATGTGCAAACAAGGAAATTCTTCTCCGTCTACTCAGACGAAAACGTAGGATTGGAGACAAGCATGGCGGTAGTAGGTGTGACATGGAGTCAAACTACGGAGGAGCAACTCGTAGAATTGCCACGGCAGCGCGTTTCGTTCTAGTGAGCCTCATATGTCACAGTGAGCAATGACACTTCCGTCTTTTTCTTCTTCCACTGTCTACGTTTGGCTTCTGGGTAGACGAGTCCGACAAGCACCATCTCTCTACAGGGCTGAGTCCAACGTGTGGTTTTCAGACGTACAGTGTGAGCAGTTAGGCCGCATCAGAGCGTCGGGCCGTACAGTAAGAACAGATATGAGCTGTGAACATTTAAACCCTGCGGTTTCATCGTACAGTTTGAGTTGTATATGAGTACAACGACTGAAAATATCGTACAGTGTATGCCCTGCTTAAGCAACATGCAGAGGTTTATAGAGCTTTCTGCTAGAAATCCAACTCATTAAAGAAATCACAAAGCTCTTTAAAAGCACCGACAAAGTATAATTTTAGGCAAACCTTTGATAGTTTCTTTTAAATTGTTCTTCCATTTCTGCTCTTCATCTTTATTAACACCATTAATGTGTTACTCGTATAATGGGTTGATTTTTAGATAAAATGCATCCTCATCCTACAAAATTGTTTTCAATAGGGAATAACATTGAACAAGTTTGTGAAAAGTGTAATATACTAAGAAACTCAATGTACAAGAAGTGCTGAGCGGATTATAGTTATGGATGAGGTCTAAATTTTCTTACCACACATTTCCACTCAGAAGGACTGGAAAATACAACTGTGCTGGAGCAAAAAGGAGGAAAATTTATTCATTAAAGAGACAATGTGTCCCAGCTGAGTAGTGCAAATGGCAGATGAATTGAAGGCAACATCCTATCCGCTTAAGCTCTCCAACGTCAGTCCCAGATTTCAGCTGCAACCTACTGGAACCCTGGGGATGTTTTTGTGAGGGTGTGCAGGAAAGCAAACAGTATTAATCCTTAAAAAGTTCTGAATCTTTTCTTGTCATAACAAAGGATTGAGCTCTTGTTGTGCGCAAAAGTTTGCGGGGGAAAAAAATTATATGAAGTGCAGATGTGAAGGCAGATGGTGGCGTAAACAGTGCTCTGTGTCTTCTCTAAATGTTTAAGAAAAAAAAGAGCTCTAATGCAGAAAGGCTGTGGGTATTTGCCCAGCCGTTGGATAAATAAGCTGAGAGATTCAAAGGCTGGATAGCCTTCTCCAATACCCATCACACCAGACAGATGAGAGGCCATAATAATCTGCTTCGTTTTTCAAACAGGACAACGCTGATTTCAATTAGCCTCAGTCCCAGATTCCAGAGAGGATTGGAAATACGACAACAAACTGAGAAGGTTCATACTTTCACCGAATGCATGCGGTCGCAGGTAGAAGCATTGTTTTAGTTTTCCATTACATTTTAAGAATATAGATTAAACATTTTAGCCTCAAAAGTGTTTTTTAAATCTGGTTATATTATTCCTTTAAAGTTTGATACGAAAATTAAAACGTTACATTTTAAAAGTTGAACTGTTCATTGCAGTGATTTTTGTTTTGTTGAAATACAACCCGCTGTCATTTCTACAATAATTGAGATGTTAGGTATTTATGGTCATGTATTTATCATATTTTCCCTAACCAAAAGGATATAGACTGTAGACTGTAAAGAAAAGACTCAGTACAAACATCTACTAAAAAGAGTACTGTTGCTCCATAGAATATTCATGAAACACTTAACAATACAATATGCTTTAGGTTTTGTTGTATGTGTGCAGACTCATTTTCTTTTAAAAACAATCGTTTTTTTTGCTGTATTAGCTCGTGTCACATATAAAACTACGTGAAGACTTCTTCCCACCAAGGAGTTTATAGTGTGACACCGGATACGCTTATGTAAAAATTGAGCTCTGCATGTACGTGTCTGCTGGATGTTTGCTTTGAGTCCGCCTCCAGTCCACCGTCCCGGGACAAACGTACACCCGGGTTTGAAGCCTAAAAAGAAGATGGCGCAAGTTTAAAGGTTTGTTTTTTTACCTTGTCTTACATGCCCTTACAATTGGCCGCTGTGTAAAATGAGTTTTCGACTATTTATCGCAGTTGCCTCTGTAGGCTCCATTAGCCAGTTCATGAGCAAGTGATTCAGTCGTATTCTCTGGGCGTCGGTGAGGGTGTGACACGCAGCGCACTCTCATTCACCCGGCTACTTTGTTGAGTCTCTGCCACCATTGAGGCATAAGCGAGAGAACGCGGGCTAACTTCAATATTTATAACTTTCTTACCTCAGAAGACATGTTCCCAAATAAAACACTTGTGTAGTTGCACTGACAGATGCTTTTCCTCTTCTATGCACGCGCACAACACTGGTGTCATTTCAACTTGTCGCCAGAGGGGGCAGACATCTACAAAAGCTCTGGAACTTGTGCTAAGCTCCTTTAAGTCGAGTCTTCCTTTCACTAATGCCGGGCATACACTGTACGAGTTTTTTGCCTTTTCGGGCCGATTCTTCAGTCATGCGAGAATTTTTTGGATCGGGCCAAGTTTCAGCTTGATCATGCATCCTGCGTCGTGTAGTATACAGGGGGTACCGAGGGGCGATTCACCTCTCATGACCACCTCCTGATCAGGAATCAGACGATCGGATGAAAATCAAACATGTTTGAAATTCAGTCGGCCCTCGTGAGCGATCGTGAGCGCGTCCTACTGTTGAAGCAGAGTTATGACCGTCCACGAGCCGATTTCCCCCAACCTCGCGTACTGCGCATGTCCAAACAAGGGAATTCTTCTTTGTCTTCTCAAACGAAAAAATAGGAGTGGACAGAAGCATGACTTCGGTACGTGGAGTCAAACTACTCAGGATCAACTGGTAGAATTGCCAAGGCAGCTCATTTCGTTCTAGTGAGCCTCATCTTTAACAGTGAGCATCGACACTTCCGCCTTTTTCTTCTTCTACTGTTGACATTTGGCTTCCCCGACGTGTGGTTTTTGAATGTACAGTGTGAGCAGTTAGGTTGCATCAGAGCGTCAGGCCGCACGATGTAAGAACATATATCGTGAGCAGTGAACTTTTAAACCCTGTGGTTTCGTTGTACAGTTTGAGCTGTATATGAGTACAACAATTGAAAATATCGTACAGTGTATGCCCGGCTTATGTGTTGCTGAATGGAAGCCAGTTTGAGTGACATACTGCAGCGTCTGTGAATAGACGCACTTGATTATTAGCCAATGATGTTTGTTGATTATGAGATGTTATTGGCTCATTGTAATCTGAAGCTGTAGCTACCACTTGAATGTGTCTTTAAATGAGCATTGTATTAAAATATTTAATTTCAGAGCAATATAAACTTTACTGCCAACTTTCTCTCACAGTTAAACTAGCTAAAGCATTAAAAGGACCCTTCTGGCTGAAAAAAAAACATGTTCTGTTCATTGAGAAGTTCAACATTGATTTATTTACTTATTACACTTTGTCTAGTTTGTTATTTTGCTATTTATACTTTAAATGTTAACATCTTTACTGCTTAGAATTGAGAACAAAGGTTTTAAATATGGATTTAGAGAATGGTTTCCCATTATTATAAAAGATTTGCCAGCTCAAAGTGATGAGAAGAAAACCCTCCAAAACCTGATTTAGTGCATATGCTGGGGAAGATTCTCAGTCATCCAAAACGTGGCAAATCCAAAAAAGGTAAAAGAATAGAACAACTGGACTTCTTTAGTGCAATATATAGTGAAGGAGTGTGAAGTATGAAGACAGGGATAAGCAGGTATTGACATAGTCATTGCAAAGACAAAATGGCTCTTTGTTTGATTCATTCTGAAATGCAACGTTAACAGGTTTTAATCTTTTACTATGATCTTTTTTCTTAGAGTGTATGTGTCTATTTAAATTTCTAATTGGAGGAAATTTACATTTGATCAATTTTCAAAATAATCTAAATCCGCCTTTAGCAGAGTTTTTTGGATGGTAAATTAAATGTCAATTTAACTCCTAATTGTCTTTGATAATTGTCTTGTAAAAGATTGAAAGACAATTATCAAATTATACAACACATATACATATGATAAAACAAAACTGAGGCCTAAGAACAAACAGTATCTGTTTGTAATCATAAGGCTGCACAAGATATCGTGGATTGGAGGAGAAAATTGTTTATTTCAGTCATTAGAGACTTGATGCTTGACTTGAAGCTTGACTTGTGGCCATCTTCGGTTCAAACTGATTTAATGTCAGACAAAGAGACAAAATGAGCTTTTATCTTTTTATACAGTGTATGTAAATAGTAATTAATCCTATGTATTAAAAGAGGTATGTATGGCATCATGTTAATCAAAGCTGTTTTCTTTATAAACACTGCTATCCACTTTTAATGCCACACAGAAAACCTCATCTTGTGACAAAACACTCCTCTCTGCTCACTGTTTGTTAAGCAGATGAACAGCTCAGTCACGCTTAAAGTGAAAACGCTTTGATGTTCGCAAATAACCGGCAACTTGATCCTTCTGGAAATGTATAGGACATCTTTTAAGAAATGTTTTCACTACCGCTGAGCTCACTGGAGCTGATCCTGTGCTCAGAACAGTAATTAAAGCAAGGTGCTTCATCAGGACAGGCGGGGTGGGGTTAGGGGGCGGCAGATTTCTGAGCCAAACCAACGGCCTAATTCCTCATCTCTACTTGTACTCCCAAGTTTGTTTTGTCATGGCGCTGCCATTTTTTAGCCCAATCTCCAACTTCCACATTTAATCCTCACTAGTGATTGTGCAAATACAATTTCCAATGTTATTATGTTATTAAATCAGTTTTGCTGCTGGAAACTTTGAAGGGGCTGGCTTTGTCAGAAGACATCGCTCGCTGATGATGCAATAATTTCCCCTTGGATATTTAAGATAAACACATTAGGCCTGCAGGAATTCAAAACTTGTCTGTAGCTATAATGCCTGGATTTTTGATTGGCACGAGGCGCGGAATACCACTTTTGCAGCGAAAGCCGACGGTCGCCGACACAAGCCCTGGATTTCCAGACTCCCATGCAGTGTAAATTATGGGATAACAGGGTGCAGCCCATTGCAGACTCTGTTTATTCAATCTATTTCTTCACACAAGTTCCCATTGCCGTTTTCCTCCTCTCTGCCTTTGTGTGTGGCGGCCCTCTGATCCTGCTGACCCTCCCCATGTGTTTTCACTTTCGGCTCTGATCTCAACTCGCCGACCAGTGGGGAACCAAATACAAATTGAACAGTAACCATTCACAGATCCCTCTGCTTCATACCGCTGCTAAACCTGCTTTGTCTTCTCCGGAGAAGGCGCTCTGGTGACAGAAGGCGCTGCGGCGGCCACAGGCCTCGAGTCGCCTCGTAGCCGCCACGTTCGGTTGCAGACGTATAAAACGGTGCTGTTCACTGCGGTTCTGAGCTCTTTTTAAATTTACACCACATTGTCTTCCTAAAAGAATAAGGAGACCACAAAACGCAGGCTCAAAGGACAACGTTAAGCTTCCTGAGTGACCAGCGAAGGCCCAGAGAAAACAGTGCAGAAAGGAACAAATCACCACTGTTTGGGTGGTGAGCTTTTTATTATTCCAGTTAAGGTGAAGTTTTCATTAGACCCATAAGCCCCCCTGCCCCCCCTCTTGAAAGCAAGTCTTTTTTTCTGTGAAACTAGCAGCAGCCGCTCGAAAGTTGCAGGGTTTGTTTGTTCAGCTTTTATTGGGAGATGTGGACTGAAAAAGTTAAAAAGAGGTCTATTGTTGTTCTTCAGGTTCCTATTTTCTCTGGAGCTGCTCCACGCGCCGTGTTTGTTCCCCTGACTGAAACTGAAAAAGAGCAAAACCCCGAATGCAATAACGCACACAACGTGAAGACAAACTCACAGAAGACCCCACAGATAATTTAAGATGTTAAAAATGTGAAAAATGTGAAAAATACAAGCGGCAGGCTTTGATCAAAAAGAGCTGTCAATTGTTTTTAATTTATTTTCTAATTTATTTATTTTTTTTGTCTGTTGGGTTCAGCTTCATGCTAAAACGTAGCAAACAATTTACTGACCTAGAATCACATTGAATGAATCTAAAACTACAGGATTTGACCAAATTATATATTGCACATCACACATAGAAGCTGCTGTTATTACAGTACACTCCAAATTTATTGGATGTGAAATTTGTTTTCAAAATGAATCCATCATTTATGGCTAAAGCAAAATCCAACACTGACAAATACAACAAAAAGGAAGGAAAATGATGATTAAACTAATAAAAAAAAATCTGATGGTATTTATAAATAAAATAACATGTTCCTAACTATTCCTATAAATAACTGAACCATTTTAAAGTATATTTTACTCTTTGAAGTTCATAAATGTGTCAAGGAAATTGTTATCGGTTATTCATGGGGTTCTGTTACCCTCGGGTATAATAGCTTAGCATGAAGGCCTATTTTATTCTAAGTTACTCTTCAAAATGGAAAAGATAAGAGAACATGGTGTTCAAGTAGGCTACTGCAGATGTGTGTTAATTTTCAAATTGCTACAAGAAAATCATTGAGTAAACCTGCCCTTCTTCAAACACATAGCAAACTAATATTCATCCCATGCATTCACAAAAAATAATCCAGTCACTGTTAGCATGTGTTTTAGTCTGTCAAAATAAGTAGAGGCTATTGTTAGCGGTAAATAATAAAGGTACGTTTTTCATGCTACTCTATTTATGACTGACATTCTTATTTTGAACCAAGAAAGGAAGTATTGTTTATCATGTTCCTATAGTACAACACTAATGTCATTCCTGAACATTTGCTTGCTAGCTAGGCTGTTGCCAGGACAGGCTAATGAAGACTGCCACTCGGGCTCGCTGACAACATTTTATTGCAAAACTCTCCCCGATTTTCAGTCATTTTGTGGGTCAATTTTAGTATTCAGGAAAAAAAGGGAAAACAAAGACATGAGTGATGATAAGCATTGTAAGGATATTGCAGATGGCTAGCCGTTAACAACACCAAAGTCAGCCTCCGCTTCGTCCCTTCACATTGGCACTAAACTAGGCTGTTTTACAGTTCTTTAATAATGTCAGGAACCAGAGACAGAGGGACCCAGTATTCAACCAGACAAGCAGAGGTTAGGTTAAAGAAGGTTTATTTTTCCAAAAATAAGATGTGAGCAGAAACCAAGACAGGCAGGCAAAAATGAAGGGCAGGACAAAAACAAAGCTTGTGGTAAAAAACAGTCCAAGGCGAAAAAGCAGGCAATTTGATAAGGGAGGAAAAACACTGTACATGGAATGCTAGCAAAACTCACCCATGGACATGGCAGAAACAAACAATGATGTGGCAGATTGCAGGGGGCAGAGACAGATATAAGTAGGGGATTGAGCAGGTGAACAGAGTGAAACTAATTACAAGAATGGGTGGAGCTGATCAGGGGAGACAAAATGGCTGCAACTAAACTGAAGCTGATTGGATGGTAACTGGTGAAGGGGAGTGAGAGCAAGACAAAAGAATGCCGGCAGGTGAACTGAATAAAGGCTGGTGACAGAAGTGATCAGAGCAGGCCAGAAGAAAAGTACAAAATCAAACCACATTAAAACCCAAACTATTCCATTAACCAAAACTAGTACAGAATTGATTACATAAAAGAATCACTAAACCAAACCACCATAAAGACCAAACAGAACATAAGCAAATAATAAAAACCCAAATCATGACAAATAAGTCTGAACCACATATGATAACCTTGAGTGTAAAATCTAAAATATATGTGCTGATTAAACCTGAATTTGGAGGCACTGAAAATTTCCATCCATTTTCTAACTCCCTTGTGGGGTCGCGAGGGGTGCTGGTGCCTATTTCCGCACTGAAAATGTTGATTCTCAAATTCAGTTTGGGATTTATAAAACATTTAACACAAGAAAGGGTAATTTATTTAAATTTGATTACGTTTAGACAAGAATTAAAACCGCAATATATAGACTAGCCAAACCTGGAATTAAATATTCCACATCGATTAGACATTTTTCATACATTTTCATTCTTAAAAAAACTGGGATTGTCAGTTTTCCCCATTTTAGCTAAAATATCATCTCTTATTGCTTTTGAAAACTCATCATGTATGGTTTCATAAGCTGGATGTGTTGGTACACCCCTAAAAAGGGAGGTTACAGGGTTTTTTTAAAGCTCACGTTTGTCAACAAGCAGCAATATTTCAGTATACGATCATAACACTGCAGCAAAAGCTGAATTTTTTTACAGAGCCTTTCGGACATCTTTACCATCAGTGCCAGTAAGAAAGGAGGGTGCTGCATATTAAGAAACATCCTGATGGGCAAAGTACACTGAGCATCTGTATGCAAAGTTTTATAAATTGCATCACAATAATCTGTCCTGTTCCAGGATTCTCACTTTGAGCCTGTTTATCAGAGTTAAAACACCCTCCATCACCTGTTTCACATTAAACTTTCACGCAAACCCTTGCATCTTGTAAACTCTGCTTTGTTTACTTAGCCTGGCTTTCATTGTGGCCATTTTGCATGGTTTACCTTTGTTTGGTTTATTAACCCATGGGGTTAGTTAACTTAAACATGCCAGCTGAATGCTTCAGCCTTGAGTTTGGTCTTTTTTTTTTTTATCCCAGTGACCCAAGGTGAGGATGACGAAGGTTTGGAAGTATATGACAATTGTGAGATGATGGCTGGTGACTGATATACTCACGTTATTTGAGCACGATTGAAGTCAAGCACTTTTTGAAGATGGCAAATTTTACATCAGTGACTTTTTAGATGTGAAAAGTAGGCTACTTTTTTTTTCTTTTTGTTTTTACCCCTAACTGCAAATAATATAAGGAGGTTTTGAGCCTTCAGTAAGTTTGTATAGTGTACACTGAAGGCTGACGTTTATACATACATATAGCTAACAAGGCTCCGTCAGTTTCAACAGCACATCAACAAATAAAGGGTCACAGTTAGGCACATGACAGTCTTACCAAACATCATGTGCACACTTATAGCCAATTGAGAAGGTCTTCATGTGCTCAACTAAAAAAATTAAAAAATAATGTGTTTAAAGACCAGCTCCGCTGCTGATGGCTGGTGTTTGTTCCCATGCTCCAGCATTGTGTCCCATCCAGCTGCAGCCAGGGAAAATGGAAAGGGGGGAGGCACACTCATGGGTGGTCTGCCCCACACGGTCCCACACTCTGCGGTTTGCGCCCTACATCTGATAGCAGTGGCTCTCAGCTGGGGCGTGCACGGCTCGCATTCTCTGTGCCTTTTTACTGCAACAAGCCTTGGCTGGAACTGTTTACCGTGCAATGTCTTCATCGGAGCAACGCGCTGCACAGCTGGCTTCCAGCCTGCAAGCATTCCCACCATGCGCTTGTTGAGGCCTTTTGTGAATATTCATACATATAACAGTTCTTAGCGATTAAAACATTCAGCTTTCTATCCACATACACTTTCATACAATTATATTCAGCACTTTTATGTACTTTAATTACGTTCGGTGAAGTGAGCATTAACTACTTGTGCTGCAGCATAACCATTACTCTACACACATTTGGCTCAAAGAGACTCTCACATGCCCTAACTGCGGGGGTAAAATCAATCTTTTCTCAGCCAGAAGGTTTTGCCATGCTCACGCAAATCAGGCCGAAATATCAATTGTGAACACCATACAGTGCGGCTAATAAGTGAGGGGGATGTTAGATCATTTATGTTGAAGTGGATTTGTCCTCAAGCCCACAAATACCACATTTTATTGACTCTCATGTGCTGGAAACCTGATGTGAAGTATGGGATACCAATTAGTTTCATAATGGAATTTTATGGAAATAATCGATAGGGAGCTTCAAGTGTGGTCTTCTGTGCAGAGACTGAAGTGTTCAACAGAGTTCTCATGAAAGAAGAAGCCAAAAAGTTGCAAACATGATTTAGCACAGGAATATGTATAGTTGTGGTGATGCAGCATTTTGTCACCGATAGTGGGTTCTGGTGCAGGCCAGATTGACCAGGTGGACCTTTAAACCTTTTTATTTTTAATGACATAAACACTGACATAAAATGCTATGTAAAAAATATTCAAAATCCTTGAGCTTTCTCGTATATTTTTTCTTGTCATGATCAGAAACCTCAATGTATTTTATTTGGATTTTATGTGGTGCAGTTGAATCCGGAAACCTTTTTTCCCCCTTACTGTCAGACATGAAATTTGAATAACTGTTTCTTATTTTAGGTCTGTTATTATTACCAAATTTATTTTTATTTGCTGAATGCCAAAATAATGAGAGTAAGAGTATTTTTGACAATAATTTATTATTTTCTTCCTATTCAGCAGTTTAAGATCACTATGCCATGCCTTTAAACAAACTGGGAATACCCAGATGATGATGCCATGTCTTTGGAAGCTTCGGAAAGGTTTATTGACAACATTTGAGTTGATTTGAGACACACCTGTGGATATTTTAAAGGCACACCAAAATAACTCTGCCCATCTCAGGTGAATTGTTGATTTGCACAAGTCCGCTTCATCCTTGGCTGCGATTTTTAAATGCCTGAAGGTGCCACGTTCATCTGTTCAAACAATTATACACAAGTAAAAACAGCATGGGGCTGTCCACGGATCATACTTCTCAGGAAGGAGCATCCCAGAGATGAACGTGCTTTGGTCCGAAATGTGCATAAAAACCCAAGAGCAAAAGCAAAAGACCTTGTGAAGATGCTGGCTGAAGCTGGTAAGAGTGTGTCACTATCCGTGGTTAAACAAGTACTGTACCAACATGGGCTGAAAGGCTACTCTGCCAGGAGGAAGTCGTTACTCCAAAAGAAACTCATAAAAGCCTGATTACAGTTTGCAAATTCACACAGGGACAAGGAAATTAATTTTTGGAGACACATGTCCTGTGGGCTGATGAAACTAAAAATGAACTATTTGGCCATAATGACCATTGTTGCATTTGGAGGAAGAAGGGGGAAAATCAGAGGTGGGTAGAGTAGCCAGACATTTTAATCAAGAGTAGCACTACATGAACATATTTTTACTCAGGTCAAAGTAAAGTACCCAACCGAGAAATTACTCTAGTAAGAGTAAAAAAGTATTTGGTAAGAAGGCTACTCAAGTACTGAGGAAAAAATTATTCATGATTTAATATTTAAAAATTATGTAATTGGTCAGGCAAAAATATCAAATGATGTACACATTCTGGTATTTTAACGACCATAAAAAATGTATAATTACAAAGTAACAAATTCAGGCAGAAGAAACATTTTCCTAAACAATGTTTTCACCATAAAACTTATGAAACCAAGCAGTTAATGCATATACAGTGAGTTAGGACAGTGCAAAGTACTTCCAATGACAATATCTACTGTGGTTACTTGACCTGTAAATGATTTGATGAGGTCAGCAGATAGAAAATACCATTAAAACAACAAAATTTGTGTAAAAACAAGAAATCTCACCTTAAATAAAACAATGTATAAAAAGAGATCACTCTCATTATCCTGGCATTTGGAAAACAGCAATAATTTAGGTAATCCTGACGGACCAATGAGAGGAAAGGTTTATTCAGATTTCATGTCTGACAGTGAGAAAAAAAAGCTCATACAGTGTGTGTAAACTTCTGGATTCAACTGAATAGACCAAGAAGTGCATCATTCTGAAGTGAACGTTCAAGTATACATTGTTTTCAAAGTTTTTGGGTACATGTATTCAACCGCTTTTACTCCGATATGTCAAATTAAGAAGCAACCAATTGTCATTGGAAGCTATGAAATCATAAAAAATATGTGGAAGAACTGCAAACCCACCAAGACGGGGCCAACCATCTAAACTGAAGGACCAGGCAAGTGGGACATCAAAAACAGAAGCGGCACCTATTGGCTTTTATCATGTTTTTTGTGTGCATTGTTTTTTAGATATTTTAATATATGAAATAAATTAAGTGTATCTTTTATCTCTTTATAATGTGGAGCAATTGGATTTTTTGAATTAACACTGAAAACATAGAAAATTGTCCCCATTTACGCCTGTATTGCCTCCCTTCTGCATTTCCCTTTTGTTTTGGTCATTTATTTATTTGTCATTTGGTCATTTATTTAATTTGACTTTATTTTATTGGTTTAGTTTAGCATTTTTGTGTTGCGAGGTTTAAGGGCTTGTTTGCAAGCTTGTTTACTTTTTCACTATTTTTAAAGTACTTTGTGTCTCATTTGTCTGCTTTAAAGTGCTCGATAACTGACTGACTGACTGACTGACTGACTGACTGACTGATTGATTGATTGATTGATTGATTGATTGATTGATTGATTGATTGATTGATTGATTGATTGATTGATCGACTGGTTTATGATTGATTGATTGATTGATTGATTGATTGATTGATTGATTGATTGATTGATTGATTGATTGGTTTATGATTGACTGACTGACTGACTGACTGACTGACTGACTGACTGACTGACTGACTGACTGACTGACTGGTTGGTTGCTTGATTGATTGACAACACATTTTGGATCAGTCTTCAGCTGATCCAAAATGCTGCAGCAAGAGTTCTCATGAAAACCAACAAGAGGGACCATATTTCTCCAATTTTAGCTTTCCTTCATTGGCTTCCTGTTAAATCAAGAATAGAATTTAAAATTCTTCTTCTTCTAACGTATAAAGCCCTTAATAACCAAGCTCCATCATATATCAGAGCTCTGATTACCCCGTATGTTCCTAACAGAGCACTTCGCTCTCAGACTGCAGGTCTTCTGGTGGTTCCTAGAGTCTCTAAAAGTAGAATGGGAGGCAGATCCTTTAGCTATCAGGCTCCTCTCCTGTGGAACCAACTCCCAGTTTTGGTCCGTGAGGCAGACACCCTGTCTACTTTTAAGACTAATCTTAAAACTTTCCTTTTTGACAAAGCTTATAGTTAGAGTGGCTCATGTTACCCTGAGCTACCTCTATAGTTATGCTGCTATAGGCTTAGGCTACTGGAGGACATCAGGGTCTATTTTTTTCTCACTCTACTGATTTCTACTGTTCTCCAGTTTTGCATTGCATTGAAATGACTGTTGTCATTTCAGCTTTTAACTTTTTGTTCTCTCTCTTTTTTCTTCATAGTAGGTACACCTGGTCTGGCGTTCTGTTAGCTGTGACATCATCCAGGGAAGACAGATCACCACTATTACCATCTAATGTAGAACAGATTACTGGATCAATGTGTGCTTCTGTTCTTTTTTGTCTGTCTTGTTGTGTCTCTTCTCTGTCTTCTGTAACCCCCAGTCGGTCGAGGCAGATGACCGTTCATACTGAGCCCGGTTCTGCTGGAGGTTTTCCTTCCCGTTAATGGGGAGTTTTTCTTTCCGCTGTCGCTTCATGCTTGCTCAGTATGAGGCATTGCTGCAAAGCCATGGACAATGCAGACGACTCCCCCTGTAGCTCTACGGTTCTCCAGGAGTGAATGCTGCTTGTCTGGACTTTGAAGCAATCAACTGGTTCCCTTATATAGGAAATTGTTGACCAATCTGTATAATCTGACCCAATCTGTATAATATGATTGAATTTGACTTTGTAAAGTGTCTTGAGATGACATGTTTCATGAATTGGCGCTATATAAATAAAATTGAACTGAATTGAATTGGTTGGTTGGTTGGTTTATGATTGATTGACTGACTGACTGACTGACTGACTGACTGACTGACTGACTGACTGACTGACTGACTGACTGACTGACTAATTGATTGATTGATAAGTGACAAGAGAAATGAAAAGAAGGCCATAAGAAGTAGGGGACATAACAAAAGTGTCTAGTTATATTTTTGCTATCTTACTCAATCATACGCTGCACTGTCTTGGTCAACGACATAAAATCCCAATCTACTGTACATTGGAGTTTGTGATTGTAACATGATAAAATGTGAAAGACTTTGAGGGGTATGGATACATTTTGTGTGGCACTGCGCCTCATTTGTTACAAGCACGTTCATGGGTAAGTATCTGATGAACATGTTTTAAGCTCTTCATATTTAAAGTCTTATCAAAACAGGGAACTTAAACTCCCAGACACACATTCTTTCATGGGAAAAAAAGGTGATAAATGGCTACAATGAAGAGAGCAGTAGTCTTTGAATGCAAAACAATTCTGAGAAAATCCAGATGCTTTTGTAAATCGGCCAAGTGGTTTTTGAGTGTGTATATTTAAGTAGGGGTGGCTGGTAATAAATTCTTGTATTTCAGAAGCTGTTTTTCAAGAGCTCCATTTGCTCTAAAAACAGCTAAGTTCAAAGTAATATAATTCATTATCTGCCTGTGATGAAGAAGAGGATGTTCCACAGCCAAAAAAAAGAAAACACACTGGAAATTATTTCAATGCATCAAGTAACATGCAAGAACCATACTTGCCATCCTCCAACACACTGGTCACTAAGAAGATAAACTCTTATTAAACACATGCAAGAAAGGGAGACGGTGTAGCAATATGTTTAGAAGTTTACTTTTGTCAGGTTCTAAGTTGAGAGTTAAACCATGCTTAGTACAGTCAGTTAACAGAAACAAAGGAAAGCGTAATGTGTCCCCATGAGGATAGGGAAGGCCTCATCACTATCCATACAGCAGACATATTAATTCAGCTCAGCATCTGGAGAGGCGCTGGATTAAGAGTCAGAGCCTATTTATAGAGCTGCTGAGAGCAGAAGTCTATTAAAACAGTTAAGCTAACAAACAAACAAACAAAAAACAACCTGCAATGACTAAAAGGTTAAATACTGACAACATATTGGAGAAAGAAAGGAGTTAAGGAAACACAATGTAATTTGAGCCAATTTCACTGTTTAAAGAGGGAATTAAAAGTCCTGTTTGCAAGCTGTTACAAGGCCTGTAGGAGACCTGGCAAATGTGTGGAAGAAGATGCTCTGGTTAGAAGAGACCAAAGCTGAATCTTTTTTGCCTCCATGCAAAGCAAGATGTCTGGTGGTAAAACTAATATGAACACAGTGAAACAGCATCATACGGTGGGGATGCTTTTCTTTAGGCCAGGATTAATACTGGTTACGTATGAACTGCTCCGCAAAAGAGGACGGGATTTTTAAAGCAAATTTTACCACAAGCACATATTTACCGTTTTCTTCCGTCAATGTTTAAGAAATATTTTAGTTTCAATTAGCGATACTCCAAGGTTTGTTATTATGTGTAACAGCTAGAAGGGTGACTTCTGTGAACTGTAGTTGCCTCATCCTCAAACAGTTTCATCCCCACTAGATCTATATGAACACATCACCAGAAAGACAACCGTAATTAAAGGGCCGCTGTGGAAAATAGCTTCCTAAATGGTTCAGCAACAGAGCCGCCGTGAAAAACAGGCCTTGGGCTCGCTGACAGTCTAATAAATGTGTTGGGCTGGGAAAGCTGAAATGTTAACATTGTTCGTGGCAGATTTACAGGAGGAGCACACTGCTTGTATTCAGTTGCACTGCCTTTGTCTCAACACACCAGCGACAGCTGATTACAGTGAAGCGCAATCTTAATTAACTGCAGAGTCTTCACAGGTTTTGATAGACAACTATAAAGCTTCTTCTTTTTTTTCGGAACACCCAAAAGTCTGCAAAATGGAAAAGAGTAAGAGAATTATCTCACAACCCAATTCTCATGAAGCACAGCGAAAACTGCGCTACGCGGTTGACTTTGACTCTTCAGAGCCATCTGAGACTGATCAACATCTTTGTTCCAAAACTTATTTTCAGTGTGTGAGACAGTATGTAACTTTTTAATTTCTTTCTGAAGCCTGGACACCAGAGAACTTGGAGGCGTATCAGTTTTCCTTCTGCGTTTCATGTCTTCACATAAGGGAACTCTCAGCAGTGATTGCCCGACAGGCTGAAAGGTGATTCTTAAGATGTTGCAGCTGATACAGCTTTTGGACGGGAAAGTGGCAAACAACTTTCTCTTTCATCCTGAAAGATATCCGTGTGTATCACTTAAATCGGTTCGCAGGCTTTAATTTAGTGTGAAGAAAATCTTCACATGTGGGTTTAATATCTGCGGGTTTATAAACCGATCTGAGTCGATCACAATATGTAGAACCCTTGTGAACTCTTGGATTTCAATATTTTCACTTAACCGTATACCGCTGTCATATGTGTGGCATATTTCATACCTTCAGCTTTTAATCTTCATTCCCTGCTTGCTGTACTGTGACAATAGTCAAAATGTAATCAGAGCCGACAAATATAACAAAAAAAATTGTGACATCATACGACAATCAGGTTTCTGATAATAAAAAGAAAATGAACGTATTGATAGCTCTTAAATTCTATCATATTGTCACAGAACATCCACAAATATATTTCACTAGCTTTCCATTAAAGGAATTTCCATGAAATTGCCTCTGCTACAAAGTTTAGGCACTAGGATGAGGTGGTTTTTAAGCCATATAGACATTGGTGCTCTTCACAAAACGGAAATGGAAATAGTTTTTTTTGCATCACATGAGTCACGTGATCAATAACGGGATGTGGCTACTGGTGAAAAAGTCGAAGAAGACGACAGGAAGTGTTTAATCAACAGCTCTTCTGCAAAATCTGAAACTCTAATTTCCCAAAAACACAGCATGTGTAACCGCTGCCAAGTATGGGGGGGCTTGTCGCTCCAACGCCTCAGTAAGACGCCAACGTCTCGTCTGATGCCTGATGATGAGCGCCAGTGCTGTGGCTGAAATATAAATGTCTCACGTGTCTGTCGCCCCGTGTTTTCGTTTGTTGAGTTTTCGTGTGAACAAACTTAGTAACACGTGATTTTAATTGCATTTCTTATTTAATGGAAACACTGCAGTTGCAAAATTGTGTTTTTTCAACATTACCAATGTCATGACCAATGCTAGCTTTGGGGGAGCTGCGGAGATTCACAGCACAGGTGAGAGAAACTGCTGACTGGACAACCAACCGCGCAGTCCCACAGATCTGTGCCCACAAGAAAGGATTTGTTGGGGGAAAAAATAGTCATAAAAATTATCTTTGAATGTTTGCCAGACGTCATGTAGGGGGCACAGCATAGATTTGATAGAAAGTGATCTAGGCCCTAAACTGCGATGCAGTTTTTGTGGCTTATCGGGGTAGCCTGAGGTTTAGTTTGGAGTTTTCAGTATCATGAAGCTGGTTCACTTCTTAACTGGAAACTAACACCATGGCAGCTTGTGCTGGAGTCATGACGTGTTTCCAGATTACAGGTCAGCATCACACATCTCAACCAGTCTATGCCATGAGAAAATAAAACGTGTAAGGATGGTTGTGCATCCCACTCAACTTCTATTCTTTCCTCCTCACATAGCTGCACTGCCACATCTTAGGTCACCCTTTAAGAGAGATATCGCAGCAGATTTATTTATATATATATATATATATATATATATACACTACCGTTCAAAAGTTTGGGGTCACATTGAAATGTCCTTATTTTTTAAGGAAAAGCACTGTACTTTTCAATGAAGATAACTTTAAACTAGTCTTAACTTTAAAGAAATACACTCTATACATTGCTAATGTGGTAAATGACTATTCTAGCTGCAAATGTCTGGTTTTTGGTGCAATATCTACATAGGTGTTTAGAGGCCCATTTCCAGCAACTATCACTCCAGTGTTCTAATGGTACAATGTGTTTGCTCATTGGCTCAGAAGGCTAATTGATGATTAGAAAACCCTTGTGCAATCATGTTCACACATCTGAAAACAGTTGAGCTCGTTACAGAAGCTACAAAACTGACCTTCCTTTGAGCAGATTGAGTTTCTGGAGCATCACATTTGTGGGGTCAATTAAACGCTCAAAATGGCCAGAAAAAGAGAACTTTCATCTGAAACTCGACAGTCTATTCTTGTTCTTAGAAATGAAGGCTATTCCATGCGAGAAATTGCTAAGAAATTGAAGATTTCCTACAACGGTGTGTACTACTCCCTTCAGAGGACAGCACCAACAGGCTCTAACCAGAGTAGAAAAAGAAGTGGGAGGCCGCGTTGCACAACTGAGCAAGAAGATAAGTACATTAGAGTCTCTAGTTTGAGAAACAGACGCCTCACAGGTCCCCAACTAGCATCTTCATTTAATAGTACCCGCAAAACAGCAGTGTCAACATCTACAGTGAAGATGCGGCTGCAGGACTCTGGGCTTCACGGCAGAATGGCAACGAAAAAGCAATATCTGAGACTGGCCAATAAAAGAAAAAGATTAAGATGGGCAAAAGAACACAGACATTGGACAGAGGAAGACTGGAAAAAAGTGTTGTGGACGGATGAATCCAAGTTTGAGGTGTTTGGATCACAAAGAAGAACGCTTGTGAGACGCAGAACAAATGAAAAGATGCTGGAAGAGTGCCTGACGCCATCTGTTAAGCATGATGGAGGTAATGTGATGGTCTGGGGTTGCTTTGGTGCTGGTAAGGTGGGAGATTTGTACAGGGTAAAAGGGATTCTGAATAAGGAAGGCTATCACTCCATTTTGCAACGCCATGCCATACCCAGTGGACAGCGCTTGATTGGAGCCAATTTCATCCTACAACAGGACAATGACCCTAAACACACCTCCAAATTGTGCAAGAACTATTTAGAGAAGAAGCGGGCAGCTGGTATTCTATCGGTAATGGAGTGGCCAGCGCAGTCACCAGATCTGAACCCCATTGAGCTGTTGTGGGAGCAGCTTGGCCGTATGGTACGCAAGAAGTGCCCATCCAACCAATCCAACTTGTGGGAGCTGCTTCTGGAAGCATGGGGTGCAATTTCTCCAGATTACCTGAACAAATTAACAGCTAGAATGCCAAAGGTCTACAATGCTGTAATTGCTGCAAATGGAGGATTCTTTGACGAAAGCAAATGTAAATGTAAAAAAAATCTTATTTCAAATACAAATCATTATTTCTAACCTTGTCAATGTCTTGACTCTATTTTCTATTCATTTCACAACGTATGGTGGTGAATAAGTGTGACTTTTCATGGAAAAAACAAAATTGTTTGGGTGACCCTAAACCTTTGAACGGTAGTGTATATATATATATATATATATATATATATATATATATATATATATATATATATGTCTATATATACCTATAGTCTGCTAGATCAGTTAGTGTGGAAAAAAGACTATTAAAAGCAGTTAGATTGTGTCACAGACATTTTTTAAATTGTTAATGACAAAATGTAGGTTGATTATTTTGTGCATTTGCAAGCATTTTATTTTTTGTTGTAAATATTTTGTTCTGTCTCTCCATCGTTTCCAGCTCCACCTGCTTCTCATGGACACCTACTGTACATTTTCAGTGACCATGGATTGACTTCATTTATAAATGCTCTTCTTCGTGCCACTTAAGCATGATCTTTAAGCTCGCGTTTAGTTCAGCCATGGTAGAACCTGGTCAGAGGAGACCAAAATTGGACTTTTGGGTCTAGATCAGGGATGTCTGAACTTTTTGGCTCGTGGGCCAAAAGCAATGGAGTGCCAAAAAAAGGAATAAAAAATATAAGCAAACAATTTTTCACCTTCTCAACAAATTAGACTATCTGTATTTAGCCAATTTTAAAAAGTCGCTGGATAGTCTTATTTTCTATTAAATTAAAGGGACTGTGTAGTTATTAAAAGACATGTTTTGTGGTGTACCTAACACTGAATTGTAAGATTTTTACTTCTCTGTAATGACTTTACCCTAATTAAAAATTAAACGTTTTCATCTGCACCAGCCACCAGTGCTGGTTGGTCATGTATTATGTGATGGAGGAGCTAACACGGCACAACATCCTAAAAACACCACCCACACATGAAATGTGGAGGCGGCAGCATCATGCTGCTGTGGGAATGCCGTTCATCATCAGTGAGAGGAAAGTTGGTGAGAGCTGACTGGAAGACAGTTGGAGCTAAATGCAATTTTGGAACATAAGTTATAATAGGCTTCATGTAACTTGTTACTAAAAGTGGGATTTGTATTTGTAAAATACCCAATAAATTGAAGTTTAAAGTTATAACATGACAAAATGTGAAAGAGTTCAAAGGTGTGAACACTTCACGAAGGCGCAACTCCCACCAGCAGTCTTTTGGAAATATATTATATCTTTGGTGTTTATTATTCAAAAATAATCACAAGCTCTTCAATGCATTTTGGATGCAGCTTTGTTTGCGTTCGTAAGCACATTTGTTGTGGAGTTTGCACACATGTACGCGCTCTGGGTTGTTGAATCCGACTTCAGAGTGCATAAATGTTTGTGTGTGTTTGTCAGAGAAAGCCATGTTTCTAGGCGTGTGTGGGGCGAGCGTGTTTGATTTCAAAGCACGGCAAATGAAACCCAAAACTTGGGAAAAGCTGACAAAACATACCGATCCCAGGTGGTTAATGGGCTGGGAGAAATGACCAGTTGACCAGCATCATATACGACCCCATTCTGATGTGCCCTCTTCACAGGCCGGCCCCCATCTGCTAGATATTACAGCTAAAGTTTTTCTTGTTTGTCCAACGTAATGTCTCAGATGGGTGGTCTGGAGATAGCGCGGCACGAGGTCCGCGTGTCTTGCTGCTGAGTGACACGTTGCGCTCTTTTCCCATCATCGCCGCTGTTTCGAAGATAAAAAGTTACACATGTGGAACCTTTAGTAGTAAAAAAAAAAAGAAAAAAAAAACATCTCTATTTACCTTGAAGCTATGGGAATTTTTCAATCAGCCTGTCGTCTACAGAGGGCCACAGGACGACACAAAAAGAAGAGTTTGTCCAATTCAGACGTACGCTTTGGGAGCCAAATTGTGAAAGTTCCAGGTGTCAGGGGTGAGAGGTTGAAGGTCCCGGTAGCGTGGGTGGTTCTGACGAATCTCTGTTAGCAGTTAATGAGGGCTGAAGAGACACACTGATCACCCCTTGTAATTTGCAGGGGACTAATCGCTGAATTTTCCCTTTGACAAGAGAGATTACACCCAGAATCTGAGGCGGGACAATGGAGATTTGTCATGTAATGTCTTCTCTATAGAGAGAGGACACACAGAAAAAAAGAGTGGATCAGAGCGTAGGAGATGGGACTTAAAGGAGGGGAGTCCAGCGGAGTGAATGCCATTTTTAAGCTTATTCTTTTCTCAGATAATAAGCTCAGATAAACGCAGCTTGCCCAAACTGTGTAGCCCTAAATAGTTGCTGACAAGGCAGCTTCATAGAATCAATTGGCTGCTTTTCCCACTGCCCCCAAGTGGTAAAAAAAAAAAAAAAAAAAAAAAAAATCAGTAAGGAAGTTTTCCTTTTTTGTTTTAATGAAAAACACAACTTTGTACAGTTAATGCATGTCACCCACTGTCACCCCGAGGGAGGGATTTAGGTGTCAGTCCATCGAGCCCATGGAAAGATCACACGTAGGTACGGGGCTGTGCTTCCAGTTAGCAGCTGGCAGTGACACAGATGACTTTTACAGGGTAAATTATTCCACAATAAAAAAGGATTACCTTAAGGTCCTACATGTGTGAATGTAACGTATATGGTGGCCCTGGCGGTCTGATATTGTACAGAACATGTAAAGACTAATATTAGAATGTGATCAAAAGCAGCGTGAGGGGAGGGGTGGCCATGATGATCAGCTTTAAATGGTTGTTATAGCTCCCGTTGTAACATTTCCCTTCCACTCTGGGATGGAAATCTACCGCCCACTGAGACAGATCTAAAAATCCTACAGCGCACTGTGCTGGGAAAGTTTTCAGAGAACACTTCATTTATTAATCCTTTCCAGCAGAGCCGCCCTTCTGAATCACAGGACGGCTGTACATGAATATTTAAAATTAAGCTATTCAGTGACGACCTTTTCAGTGCAAAACAACAAGCTTTAACACTCAGAGGGGCACGTTTCTTTCAAAATGCTGCATGGGGTGATGCTCTGTAATGTTAGGTCAGGACATATGCCAAAACAACATACTCGTGGTACGAAAAGCACAGATTCACTTTGTTCACAAAAAAACCAGAGTAACATGATATGATTGTTTTATTCAGATTCAGTTTATCTTTTTAGTGTGATTGATTATTAAAAGGTTTTCTTATCTATACCAATTGTTTATTGCTATTTAATTGCTATTTATGATTGTTACTACCATCCGTGTATTTCTGGCCAGGGGACGCACACAAATGTCTCTTTTCTATAAGAGAGGGAAAATGTCAGTTCCTTTTCCAGCCACCTGACAAGCAGTGCACAGCAACAGGTGAGAGATGTGCAGCGCTCCATCAGTCTATGCTTCAAACAGCAAGAGAAACTCCAGTCACTTTTTGTTACTTGTTTTGATGCTCGAACTCGTTGAAACCTTAATTTATCTTTACCTACAAACTTTTAAATCTTATAGTATAATCCTATATTCTTAAGATATTTTATAACAGTTTTCTGTATTTCCTTTATCCCCTCTCCTGTTGTTCCTATTAATCCTTTCAAATTCATCATGCTACATACTCCGGTATAGTAGGTGGTGGTATGCATAGACATCATATTCGTTGGGCACAGGTTCGCACGTCAACGTCACCGCCATATTGTATGTGGCAGAAAAAAGTTAAGTTCTGTTGTAGTGAATGTGGATCAGAAAAGATGCCTCATTCCTGTGCTGCATGGAAATGTATTCAGGATGATTTCACTACTTGTATCTGCCTTCTATAAACTAAGGCTGCACCATGTTGCAAAACTGGACACATTAAAGCTGCAGAGTGGCAACACTAGGAAAAAGCTGTGCAAGACCATTCTTTTTCAAGGTTTTTAGCTTGCATACAGTACAGACTATTGTATTTAGACATAGATGTGCATATATAGATTTTTCAAGTATTATAAATAAGCCAAATATATAGCTGTGTGATTATATATATATATATATATATATATATATATATATATATATATATATATATATATATATATATACACATACATATATACACACACACACACACACACACACACACACATATATATATATATATATATATATATATATATATATATATATATATATATATATATATATATATATATATATATATATGTATGTATATGTATGTATGTATATGTGTGTGTATATATACAGGGGTTGGACAATGAAACTGAAACACCTGGTTTTAGACCACAATAATGCCTCCTTTTGCGGCCAATACAGCGTCAATTTGTCTTGGGAATGACATATACAAGTCCTGCACAGTGGTCAGAGGGATTTTAAGCCATTCTTCCTGCAGGATAGTGACCAGGTCACAACGTGATGCTGGTGGAGGAAAATGTTTCCTGACTCGCTCCTCCAAAACACCCCAAAGTGGCTCAATAATATTTAGATCTGGTGACTGTGCAGGCCATGGGAGATGTTCAACTTCACTTTCATGTTCATCAAACCAATCTTTCACCAGTCTTGCTGTGTGTATTGGTGCATTGTCATCCTGATACACGGCACCTCCTTCAGGATACAATGTTTGAACCATTGGATGCACATGGTCCTTGGCAGTGACGCGCCCATCTAGCACAAGTATGGGGCCACGGGAATGCCATGATATGGCAGCCCAAACCATCACTGATCCACCCCCATGCTTCACTCTGGGCATGCAACAGTCTGGGTGGTACGCTTCTTTGGGGCTTCTCCACACCGTAACTCTCCCGGATGTGGGGAAAACAGTAAAGGTGGACCCATCAGAGAACAATACATGTTTCAAATTGTCCACAGCCCAAGATTTGTGCTCCTTGCACCATTGAAACCGACGTTTGGCATTGGCACGAATGACCAAAGGTTTGGCTATAGCAGCCCGGCCGTGGATATTGACCCTGTGGAGCTCCTGACGGACAGTTTTGGTGGAAACAGGAGAGTTGAGGTGCACATTTAATTCTGCCGTGATTTGGGGAGCCGTGGTTTTATGTTTTTTGGATACAATCCGGGTTAGCACCGAACATCCCTTTCAGACAGCTTCCTCTTGCGTCCATAGTTAATCCTGTTGGATGTGGTTCGTCCTTCTTGGTGGTATGCTGACATTACCCAGGATACCGTGGCTCTTGATACATCACAAAGACTTGCTGTCTTGGTCACAGATGCGCCAGCAAGACGTGCACCAACAATTTGTCCTCTTTTGAACTATGTCACCCATAATGTTGGGTGCATTGCAATATTTTGAGCAAAACTGTGCTCTTACCCTGCTAATTGGACCTTCACACTCTGCGCTTATTGGTTCAATGTGCAATTAATGAAGATTGGCCACCAGGCTGGTCCAATTTAGCCATGAAACCTCCCACACTAAAATGAGAGGTGTTTCAGTTTCATTGTCCAACCCCTGTATATTTGTGTGTGTATATGTGTATGTGTTATGAATATAAGGATCAATTTCTTAAATCTAAACATTGTGGTCTTCATTATTTCATAAAACCGTGTCACATGTGAAACTTTAGGCACAGACTTTTTGGGGGAGTATTAAAGAGGTAAAATTACTAATATGAGTAAAAAAGACCTAGGACAATAAAGTAAAAAAAACAAACATAAAAGTGGTAATGTTATGAGAAAAACGTCATATTATGAGAATTAAGAGGGAGTCACAGTTTGCATATTTATTTCACTCCTGGAGTAATAGGGCCAGGGTAGATTATTTTAATTATTTTTATTCTTTACGAGAATAAATTCAGGAGAATGAAGCTAAAGGGATACGAAAATAAACTCGTAATATTACAAAAATAAAAATATTACGAATACAAAGTATATTCTGAGATTAAAGTCCCTCTGATACTGTTTAAGTGACTGAGTAACTGCAGATTTGCCACATTCAACATGGCGGATGCTCTGACGCATCGCAGCATAGGCAGAACCCGCCCAACAACGTGTCTACGTATATGATGTCTATGGTGGTATGCACCTAAAAGTCAAGGTTGCAATCTGCCATTAAACAAACGAAGAAGAAGAAGCTGATTGGATGATGGCTTAGAGGTGAAGGCAGATTAAGAAAAGTCCAGAAAAAGTCCAAAACAAAACAAACAAAATCCTAAATCATGACAGATCCCAAATCTTCTGTTTTTTTTAGAAGGACCTGTGACATCCTTGAAGGGTACCGTATGCTGTGGCTGTTTGGGGCAGTTTACAGCCCTGCCAAGACTGTTGAGGAGACCCACTGTGTCGATCTAGCAGCATGAGGGTATTTTCTGCACCTGCCCAAGCACCAAGCAATACGTTGTACAGAACTGTGTTGACACCAGAATGTTTTGAGAAAAAAGACAGGTGAGTTTATTTTTACTTTTCCACATCAGTTATGGGTGTTTCATGACCACAGTCAACATTGTTATAATCAGGATTTGTATGCATATAGACTTCCCTCTCCACTAATATGATTGATGAAATCCCACACTGGCTGCACTAGCTATCACTTTAAAGTAGCCTCATTTCTTTAGAACCGAGACAATTAATAGTAAGACTTGCTTTGAACCATGATTTGAATCAAGCCTGAAAACCTGCCTGTTCAGAGTTGCTTTTAATCTATAATAACAGGAACACTGACCAACACATTTAATGTATTTTTTACTTGATCCAATTTAATGTTTGTTACTGATACACAACCAGTGATCATTTCGATGTGTTTAAGGTCTTTTTATATTTTCATGATGTAAAAACCCTTTGAACTGCAGAAATGTGGCATAGGCCTGCACATAAAATTGCATGCATTCCTAAAACAAATGTTATCCTAAGCAAAGAAAATGCGTTTACTGACAACGTTTGGTTTAAAAAAAAAAAAAAAAGGAAATCCAGCTGTGAAATAACCACGGTGTCTTAGCTTTCAGCACAGGCCTTGGGCCATAGTGATACTATGATTAATATAGTATCTCTAAATCATAATTTCACATCACAGAAATGTTTCTTTAAAGTCAAAAGACCTGAAATCATCATTTGAAAACAGATTTTGTATTTACACAGGTTGTCTTTGTCTGATATTAAAATTTTTTGGAAGGTCAAACTGTTTTTTTTTATTACAGGTGTGATTAAGAAAGGGAAAAACAGAAAATAATCTGGATGGGAACAGCATGTTTAAACATTTGTTATAGTAAAACATTCTTTGTATTTCTGTTTTCAACTATTGTGCAACGTTGCAGGCATCAAAGAGGGAATGGTTGTGGATGGCTCTCTGCTTTAGCTTGCTAGCTAACACCTAGCAGGCCACAAACATGCTAGCTTGATTTCAAAAAGCTAAACAGACTCAGTAGCTGTCTGTTCTTACGCTGCAAGGTAGAGAGTCTGTTAGAGAGGGTTTAAAAGATTATCTCAGTATGAAAATATTGTTTGACACAGAAAACGACTTGAATGAAATGACTTTTATCACAAAGTGTCACCTTTTTAGCAGTGAGCATTTGGATCTTTGCTGGCTTTACAGGTAACATAAGCAGGTAAATTGAGCGAGAGAAAAATTGTGTGATACAAGCACAAGGAGGTTATTTAGATGCAATGTTCTTAATGGAAAATCTATGCCTAAACTTACTATTTTAATAAATACCCTGCTTTTTCCCCCTGGTTTGGTACCCGTTGTGTGACTCAAACTGGATAAATGTGTCCTTTTGTTTTGAAAAAGCATTTCTTTGGATTTGGCTTGCATGAAGATGTATGCAATATGTTTTATGAGTCTGTAAAGAAAAACTTTTTTCCATTTGTTCATTTCTTTGCTTGTCACCCTTCAATCTGCAAGGACCACCTAAGACGTCAACTATGATCTATTGTAACAACGATCCCACTCTTCTGACAAAGCCTTTAGATTTTTTTTTTATTCACTGCTCATATTTATGGGTTTTTACATTTTAAGCTCCACATCTTCTCATACATTGAAGTTGCAGCACAACAAGCTTAGTAATGGGAATTTCCAGCTGCACATTGAATGTCACAGTGGCAGTTTAATGAGAGTTTGGCTTAGGATGTAAGCAATGTAATATTTTATTCTTACTTTAGGGCAAGTTTTACTCTGTCTCTTCTCCAGTTTAAGTATAAAGCACTGAAAAAAAAAGACGCAGGATGGAGAAGAACGGCTCCAGAAATTAAAGACATAGAGGTGAGGATCCTGACTGTGATGCCTTGAATTAACAGTTAAAGTTCTCAAAGCCCGGCACATAGAATAGCCTGCCATCAACACATATAATCTCCAAGCGGAGCCCATTGAAAGCTGGGTCCCGGGGGTTAATTCTCCCATCACTACATGTTTGAATCAACTCTTGGCTCACATTGAGATGAAAGCCACAGAGTCTCAGGACCGAGCCCGGAGTCCGAAGGCCCACTGATCCTGGACGACTGGGGCGGATTATTGGATGTTCGTCTCGTCGGACCTCCATCAGGACAGGGAAACTGAAAAGAAAAACAATAATTAGAGATAATTGCTTGTGTCCAAACACAAGAGTTAGAGCCCCTCCCACCCTCTCTCTTTCTCTCTCCCCTCTCCTTTCGTAGTTTGTGAGGTGGAATGAAAGGGACACCCCCCTGTTTTGACAGCTGGGCAGGCGAACATAATTTGTGACAGCTGAACTGAAACGTCTTTAACCGCAGGGAGAGACACAGAGAGAGAGGAGCATTTTGGCTGCGAGAGAGGAATGGTTGAAGAGTGGGGAGATCAGACGGAGAGGGGTCCTGCCTTAAAGAAAGGGAGGAAGATGTCAGTGAAGAAAAGAAGGCAGAGGAGAATGGGGGGGGGGGGGGGGGGGGGGGGCGCTTCGGCAGTGACGAACAAGGGAGGTTAAAAGGAGGTAAATTAGTCACACTCCATAAACCCTGAAGAGAGGTAGAATTTAAAAGAGCCCACAAAAAAGGACGACAACAGAAACAGATTAACATCAAATGCATGACGGTGGAAAAGATGAGAATATTTAAACAGGAGGACTTGGCTGAACATGGTGTCATGCCAGCTTTGACACATTGGGTTAATTTGCTGCTCTCTGGAGGTGACCCTTGAACTTCAGGGACGTGGGGTCGAACAGAACCTCCGACTGAAACAGCCAAAATCATGTCAGTCTGAGAAAGGCGGGTCACGGGTCACCTCAGAGATTCCCAGTATATGGGCCGAAACTGGGACCATATGTGCATGGAAACACGTCTGAAACAAAAATAAGTCACGACTTTCCGTCCTCGGTGAAAACTAGCTGCTATTTTTTCTCCCCTGTGCTCCTCGTCTTTCTCCGCTCCTGCCCTGAACACTTCGACCCACCACAGCCTTTCTGCCCTAATTCAATAAAGTCATAAATACCAGTGCAACAGCAAATTGACAAGATGTTGGCCGCCTGCCCTTTAAATTGTCAGTGACAGAAGTTTCCCCAGAGGTAAAATATTAATACAAGCAACGGATTACTTTTCCAAAATATCTACCTCCCAAATTCTCCCGTGTTTACTTTTCTCCTTGCTTCTAATTTCTGTTAGTGTGAAATGGTATACTTAGTGTTACATTTAGAGACGGGGGAGGAATTGAAACTTTGCAACTGGGATAGTGATCTTTAAATACATTGCTTTGGCAAAAAATGAAAATAGAGGACGCTCTAGGTCCTTTATTTTGTGCTTCATCTGATCGGGAAAGCTCCTTTACCATCTCATAACAGAAGGCAGTTTTTTCACTGATCGTCCTTCAAATTCTATAAAATAATCTATGGTTTCTAACTGCTGGCTTTGTGTGGGCGGCGCCTTTCACAGCTATGTCAAACTGAAATGGGAATTTACTCCAAAAGAAATCTCCTGCATATAAAATTAGAAGCGAGTAAGTGAGCAGTCTGTTTAGGCAGTTGGAAAAGGCCATATGAGCCAAGGCTTCATGTCATAATTACGTTCTCAGAATCAGTAAAACTTTATTAACCCCATGAAGGGCAATTCATTGCAGTGACTCGGCCAGACATACACAGACAAGCAGACAAGTATGTGCTACAATCTTTCGCACATAATGGTCAGAAATACAAACATAGCAGTTCAAGTTTAAGAATCTAATTGCAGAAGGTATAAAAGATTTAGAATAACGGGTAGTTTTCATCATAGACATGTAATACCGCCAACCTGAGGGCATTAAACTAAAACATGCCGATAAGACATGCCTCTGATCCAAGTCTGACCAGGCTTCTTAGTGACCCGGTTCTCCCAGAGTGAGTCTGAATCTTTTTCACGAACGGCAATAATTCTGGAGTACACTTTAACAATGTTGTTCAGGTTCTTCTAAGGCTCATTGCTGTTATATTTGGGAATTGTTTGCTGGTTTAATGCTTAAAGCAATGGTGGCCAAAATTTTCATCACGTGGTGCCAAAATTGTCACGTCAAAAGTTCTCAAGAGCCAAAAAATTTAAACAAAAAACTAAAATCAAACTAAAATTCACAAAAAAATATTTATTGTGATTTTTTTTTCCTTTTACCAGCTCCACAAATTATGATCATGCACTATTTTAATTAAACAAAAGGGTTTCCTGATTGTTTTTTTTCTTTTTCTTTTTCTTAGCCAATTTAAAAAATTTATTAAAAGTCAATTTTGCTACATTAAAGTCTGCATTTGAGTAAAGGTCATCGAACAAATGTCCTATTTATACTGAAATATTCTGAAAACATTTTCAATTGTAAGAAAGTTTTGCCCTAATTAAGAATAAAAAGTCTCCATCTGCATCACTCAGATGTGCTGGTGCGTTAAACAATTGTTGAATTGCAGTTTAGGGCCGCACAAAATCAATTCAGGGGCCGGAAATAGCCCCCGGGCCACACTTTGGACACCCCTGGCTTAAAGGGTAACTCACCCCAAAATCAACTTTTATTTTTTATTTTTTTTAGATGAACCAAACTGGGCCTGGTGGTCTCGACACGTGGCCGATGAAAGCCATTAGTTGCTGTGTCGCCCCCCGTGTGTCGAGCCCATAAGGGTGCTGTTTTAATGTTATTGTGCATTCTTTTACCTTTTCATGTAAACTTGTTTAGTTTTTCAATATTTGTCCTAAAACTGTCTTAGTGTATGGAAGAATTATAGTCTCATTAGAATCTGCCTTTTTTTTAGACATTGAATTTCTATGTAATGAAATTATGTATGTGATTCTTTTTTTTTCTTTTTTTGCTTTAAAATTTGTCAGAAAAAATGTCACATGCAAATATTCGCCAGCAAAAATTCTGCAGCAGAAAGTTACGTGCAAATGTAGCCTAACATTAATGTAAGAATCCCTAAATTTATCTAAAACAATCATATTTGGAAGAGCTGTACTGCCACCAGTTGGAGGGAATTGGAAATGCGTATTTCCAATAAACTTTCAAATCTCGTGTACTTTCTCAGAGTGCCTGATACCATCCTTCTTTTGCTCTTTTCTCTATTTAAATGAACACATTCACATTCCAACAAGGCGAGGTGAGTTTATTTGTATAGCACATTTCAGTAACAAGACAATTCAAAGTGCTGTACATGAACAGAACGTAAGAAAAGAAAACATACAGAGGAACGGACATTGCAGTGGAATCAATAGAGGTTGGACTACAAACTTAATCTAATGATGTTTCAGTTAACCACAACAGTTTAAATTGAACATTAAAAGGCAGCTAGGTTTTGGTATTTAAGTGATGATCCGTTGCCACTAAGGAGCCAAAGATGTGTCAAAACAATTTCTCACATCTTTACATTACCACCAGCAGCCTAAATTATTGGTGTAAGGAAGAATGGATCCACACTTATTCTGACCCTGCCATTGCTTGTAGTTGAATCAAAACTCTATAGGGAACTTTTTCCAGTATGTTGTTGTCTAACTTTGGTGAGTCAGTGCAAGTCACAGCCTCAGTTTCCTGTTTGCCGCTGACAGTGGCAGCTTATTTAAGCTACTATAGGCTTTCTATCATCTCAAACCAGTCTGTTTATTCCCTGCTGACCTCTCACATCAATAGGACAACTACCTCAAATCGCATATGTCCTCCTTTTTAGACCGTTCTCCGTTCAACCCGGGGAGATGGTAACATTAAAAAAATACTGAGAGCAGCCCGTCTGGCATCATCAACCATGCCACATAAATCCCATTTCTTCCCTATGCTGATGCTCAGTTTGAACTTCAGCAAGTTACAGTATGTTCACTACATCTAAATCAGTAAGTGCTTTGAGTTGCTGACAAGCAACTAAAAAAATACCTAATCAAGTGGTTGGTGAGGGAATTTTGGCAGCCACTGTTTTGCAGGTTTCAGATATTTGCTTCTGCTTTAGCGTACAACGTCAGTGGCAATCAACTTTTACTTGTTATGACTTTGTTATGAATTTATTTCAATCCAATGTGAGGAGCACAGAAACACGAAACACTTGCACAACAGTGGGCCTTGTGGACCAGAGAATAAATGCAGTAGACTCACATGAACCGTTGAACCCTTATCAGATAAAGCATTCCCCCTGGGTTTGCGAGTCTGAGTTTTTCTTGTCTATGGTGTGACAGCTAAGACATGGCTATGCATAAATTGGCCATACAGTGTATTCTAGGCAGCAAACTTCAGCATTTGTCAGACTTAAATGAAGCGAGGCCTTCAGCTACCAGACAAGGTTAAAAACAATGAATTTGATCACCAATGACTCTTTAAGGTGCTGAAAGAACTGCAGTTTTCCTTTAGATGTTGAGGAACAGTTGTTCCTGAAGTTCACATATGTTAATATTTGGGTGAAAATATTGAGGCAAGTCAGTCAGCGGGTAGGTCAAAGAATAGGAGAAATCAAGCTTCTTGCACTCCTTTGGTAGAGACCACATTCTTACCTTTAGTGGTTTCTACAAAAACAAATTGTGCAATGCAATTAACCGTGCAAAATGAGCCTCAAACATAAAGCGTGTCTTTTAAGTTATGTCAAGAGAGAAACACGTATCGTTGGATTAAAAAAGAGAGGATAGTTACAGTATGGCTCTGATTCTTGCCTGGTTCAACTCAGTCCCCCAAAGCCTTAGCATTGCTCGCGTAATAATGTCATTTAAAGCAGCCCACTTGTGGACGGGACCTAAAATTCTCATAAAGCCTGCTCTCATAAAGTGTATTAAAGCCCAAAAGTTATCATATATAAAACTGAATACGGTTCAGAAGTGTAATCACAGAACTCTTTTCACAGAACATGTAATCCTGTGGTGAAACATGGCGCTGACCCTTGCACAAGACTCATGTAATTGCACTTAGAATACAGTCTCACGACCTGCTGTGGTTGCCCTCACATGGCAATTTCCTCTATCGCTGCAGATGAAGCCGGCCTTCGCGGTGCTAAGTCTGAATGAGCCGAACACCTGTTCTCTGAGGTGAAACGGAGGTCCGTCATAAAGCTAAGTATTTGAAAATGTAAAAATGTGAAGGGAAAACGATCAGAGGGAGGGCGGGGCAGGAGATGAAGGGTGAAGGAGGATCCTGTGTGCTTCCAGCACCGGCTCATGTGTGCATATGCTATTGATTGGAGGGATGAGAGGTCCAGCTATAACAGTCCTGAGCACCGAATATCCATCCATCCATTCTCTACACCCACCTTTCCTTGCAGGGCATTCAGGAGTTGGGGTACATCATTGACAGGTCACCAGTCCATCACTGAGACAGAACAAACAACCACACACACACATACACACACACACACAGTCACACCCAAAGGGCCATTTAACGACACTATTTAAGCTGACAGTGGTGTTTTTAAACTGGAGGACGAGGTTGGGGTACCTGGAGAGAACCCACGCATGCATGGCGAGAGAATGCAAGCGCAGACACTCTGGGCGAGGATCGGAACCCTGGGCCTTCGTGCTGCAAGGCAACCAGCAATGCCCTATAGCTAGATGGTTATTTGTTTCACAGTATGCCTATGCCTGCATTTATTTTTTTATTTTTTCAGATTTTGTCTCACTGCAAATGCATAATGTCAATGTGTTTTGACGACAGGTCAATAAAAAGCAGCGCATCACCATGGAGAGAAAATAGTCTTTTATGAATGAAAATCAGAGAAGTGTGGCGTTCAGCTGCCTTTACGCAGATACTACGGAAGAAGATCCAATTGAACGGATTGCGTTCAGATGTCACTCAAGGCAATAATAAAATAAGTTATGTGAGTTGGTGCGGATCTGATCTTCAGGTTTCCGGGTGTTCATCAGAATCAGAATCAGAATCAGACATACTTTAATAATCCCAGAGGGAAATTATTATCCTGGTGTTAAAACTCCTATGTATGACAGAAAACGAAGTGGGCAAAGTTTGACTCTCTGTCATAATGAAAAGGAAAATTACATTTCTGCAGGAAGCAATAAAAAAAATCATTTTTATCCGCAGTAGGACTGACAGGAAAAAGCTGTCAGATGTACTTTTATACTAGCAGAGAAGAGCTAGAGGCACACAGACATTTGTGCAGCACGAGGGCCTCCGTCTTGTGGTTCCCGCGCATGCATGCCCTGGAAACTGGCCTCCGTGGACAGACGCAGACCTGCTCGCTGGGTGGTGACACTGCTGGCGAGAAACCTAAGGACTGCCAACGACAAAAGCTGGAACAACAGGAAGATAATTTAGTTTTGAGTGGTTTCACGTGTGCTTCATAAACAACAAAGTTTTCCTGCGCCTCCAGCGTGTTTTCCTGCAAACATGGAATCCATTTGTCCCCCTCACCACCACCAGCACCCCACACACACACCCGATCTCTCCATGCAGGCTCTGCAGTGGCTGCTCAGGCGTTCTCAGAGGAAACAGAAAGCAGGCGCAGACTGAGCCCAGCAGCTCAGCACTCGGGTCGCTTTGACACTTTGAGGAAATCACTTATAAAAAGAAACATGGACCTGCTAAATTTATTAGCCCAAGGAAGAGTGGGATAGAAATGTCAAGCGGATCTCCTTCTGAACTCACAAATAAATAATAATTTTGCTGAAGTATGAATTGGCTACCTTCTACAAAATATTGTTCAATCATCTTGGTTGGTTGCATTTAAAACTATGATTAATGGAGATTGCCCTACAGGTTCTACAATGCCTTGCTTTCTTGTATAATTAGTTAGTGAGCCATTCATTTATGCTAGTTAGTTAGTTAGTTACTTAGTTAGTGTGTTTAGGTATTATATATTTCACTGTGAAGTTTGCCACATATTTATCTCAGAAAAGTCCAATATGAACAAACTATACTTAGCTGCATTCTTAGCTGTTTATTCATTCATTTTATGTGTGTTTTATTTTTGTTTATTTTATATTTTACTGTAAAATTTGTAATGTTTTTATCTCATTAAAGTGCCATAAAAATACAATTTGCTTATTACTTAGTAAGCTATGTATTGATTGGATTGACTGATTGATTAATTAATAAATTAATTACTTATTTTCTTCATTTGTTGATGAATTAATTAGTTTATTTATTCATTTAGCATGTTTGCTTATTGAGCTCCAGCTGGTTACGCAGAGACATGCAAGCAAAAAAACAAAGTGAAATAAATAACTAGCCGTCTAAAAACTTGGGTTATATAAAATAAAGCCACTTAATCATCTTCAAGCCGATTAGTGGTTTCATGACCCTGAATATGTTAATGACTTGTTCAACAACACAAAGGAAAATTCAAATCTTCTGATTTGCACCAGCGTAAAGGTATTTGAAACACTTAACCCTTGCAGCTTTGGGGCCAAATATTATATGCCTTTTAGTTAACTATTACAGGTACAATAAGCAGAAAGTTGAGTCAGGATCAAATAATAAGAATTTAAAATAAACAATAAATTACTGAGAATGGGATAAATGTCATGAAAGTTTGCGTCAGTAATACTGTAGCCAAAAGGACCATGACTGATAAGATCAAATAATGTTTTTAAATCGAACTAAATGATGGTGATCTGTAACTGAATGCCTTTTATGTGACACTGCATGACTGTATTTGATCGATATAAACCTCAGTGGTGTTCCTCAGTGTCCGGAAGAATCGCCCCAGCCTTTTCTCAGACCAGAGTCCCGGTGCAGCGCACACAATGAGCTCAAATTACAGCCTAAAACACCAATTTGAGCTGGGTCTGAGCTTCAGAGGCCAAGCGTTACTGTGCACCGTGTGCGTGCGTGCGTGCGTGCGTAACAATGGCAGCACGAAGTCTGCGGCGACTAAAGCCGCTGCGCTGCGGCGCAAGGTCACTGCTAATTGCTGCAGTCTGATCACGATTTGCGGGGATTAACGGATCCTTTGGTGTGTGTTTTTTTTTTATTTCAAAAAAGTAAAAGAAAAATGCCATCTCCGATGTAGTTTCAAAATCCGTCCACAAATGTTCAACAGCATGGGAGCACACGTGCTTCTTTTTGGTAGGAGGGCCTCCAGCTATAAGCCCCCAATCCATCTTATTTATTAAAACACACACACACACACAATGAGAGAATAATATACCTGCTCCAGCCAGCAGAGGCGAAGGGAAGCGCTGGTGGCCTGGAGAAAACAATTGTCTCACCTTGTAAATGCCACACTGAAGGAAGAAACACCTAGAATATTCTTTTGTGTATTCCAAATCATTGTTTGCCTTTTAAAGTTGTCCCGCTATCACCAAACTTCTGCTAGTTAACCCCAACTTACTGCGTATCAATATCTGAAATCCCCCTCTGATGTCTTTCTTTTTTCTTGTGTTGGCAAGTGTTTCCACATCTTTCATTCAGAGTTATTATCCTTCAGCACATTCTGTAATACCTTCATAAATTGTCTCCAAACTCTCGAAAATGGGGCAATAATGGGCCCTGTTGGCCACCCGCGTTTCACTGTGCTGTAAAAATAATGGAAGTCATATTGAGCTGCGGTTTCAGACGTGCACTGGCAAACTGTTAAAATGCCGAAGGAGGTCCTGAGAAGTTTCAAAATATGAATTTCTGACTTTTTTAACAGAACTCCACGTTTTTCTAACTTTTAAGAACAAATATTCCCTGAGCCATTGGGCCTTAATACAAGGGTTTCCCTTTAAGAATTATACATTGATCATAACTTAACAAACGTTGTAAAAAGACTTGCCTTTTTTATCTGAGATCCAACTTGTTGTTAATTCTTATTCATTAGAATTTAAAACGAATACACAGATCATCACTTTAAATCTGTTGGTTTGCGTTGCAAGACTAAATAGAGAAAATAAAAGGAGACATATTGATCAACTCTAAATCATTTGAAGCACTATTACAGGAAAGTTAAGATTATAGAATATTTGAAACAGAATTCTTTGGGGGCTTTTTATAAAAAATATAAAACTTGAAGTTTCACTTAAGAAAAATAGCAACTAAATTACTATAGTTATACTAATAAACTACAAATTATTATTATTATTAATACTACTACTACTGCTACTACTACTATTACTACTACTACTACTACTAATAATAATAATAATAATAATAATAATAATAATAATAATAATAATAGAAGAAGAAGAATAGTAGTAATAGTATTATTTTGGAATGCCATTAATTTCATTTAGCATTATAATATTGTAAATTTGTCTATTGTGATTTTAGATTTTGCTCCCTATGTCAGCCAAGTTTTCCTTGGAAAATGTATTATTAAATTTTTTAATATTGAATATTCCTGGTAAAAAAAAATACAAAATGAAAAAATAAAAACTTTTGGAAAATCTAAGTGAAAACCACCTGACTTGACCTCTGTGAGGAAGTACAGGGGATTTGCTCAGTGTGTCTGCCCCCGTGTGGTGCAGTGACACTTTGACTTACCTTGCACAGTGAAGTTTACTGTTCAGACAGAAAAAAACAGCTGTTAAACCATCTGTTAAAATATTCTTAAAAGATTCACTCAAAATCGGTATCATTTACCTTTCAAAAGAAAAGACATTTTACATTTTATTTCCTCCTATTTATCTGGTAGGTAACAGAAATACTGCATTTTCCAGGTTTCTAGGGACAAGTTTCTGCTCTCACTCAGAGGATGAAAGGCAAAAATTACAGCCACATGACTAATATATTTCCTTTTTTTAACTTTTTAGCAATCTTTTCAGCACATTTTCAGCACACAGTTTTTTAGTCACTTTATGAGCCTTCTTGAAGCTTTGTGCAATTACTAACTGTCAGAAAGTGAATGATAAGTGTGAAGGTTTTAAATATGGAGTTTTAGAAGCTGGTTTTGTTGATACATCTCAGTTCTGTGAGCTTTTCAACAACTACGGGGATTTTGTGACTTCATACGTGGCAACCTATCATGACAGCAGTTCAGTTGTAAAATTCAAAAGAAGTCCCCAATGCGCTGCTGCGGAGTGATACTCGGCAAATGTTTTATTAAAAAGATGTGAGACAGAGCACAGAATCACTTTGACATTGAAACGTTTTTTTTTTTTTTTAAACAAGAAAAAGGAATGATGTCATCAGCGTAAGACTTGACATCACACACAGATTTTCTGCCATTCATGTTAAACTGCGTTTGGGGGAGGAAGGGTAAATGTCTTCGTACGCAGGTGGACGAGAACAGGTGGACTCGTTCCCGTCGAGGCGGCCCCTTTCACTTTCCGTCTTCTGTGCTCTATACGATAAAACAGAAACACAAACATCAGACCTCGGGCTAGAAGTCAAGGCAGAAAAAAAGCTGGCTAACATCCAAATGTTTACAGGCCCAATTGGTTATGCTTAAACCCTGCTGCCCTTTCAAAGAAAACACAGAGGTGGAGCAATTTCTCCCTTGACGATTCTTCTATTTGGCATTAACTCCTGGAAACGCAGTAAAACACAGGTCAGGAGTTGAGAAAAGCAGCGGCTGAGCTGGTGTGCTCGTGCGACCGAGGCTGCAGTTTATAGTCGTCCCAGGTTAAACGTATTATTCCCGCTGTCTGCTTGGGTTAAAGAGATTTCCTTGCCCGGAGAACTGCTGGGAGTAATTGTCTAAAAGCAATAAAAGAAAGCGAAAACCAGGAATGCAGCAGCTTTGTGTTTATAGCAAGACGTCGCTCTGCAGGCTGTTTGATTGGATTTCAAATAGACGTCCCTGCAATTAGCAAAATAAATACTGTGCTTTGGGTTTCGCTGGAGAAACAGGTGGGAAGATATAGCTTTTTAAATTCCCTTTCAAACACGGCAATCCTTTTGAAAAGTACACACAGACAGAACAAATGTCTATGACATAATCTTATATCCCTGAGGACTGATTATTTTAAGAAATGTCTGCTATTTTGGGTCTAATTGTCACTTTATTCCAGTGACACAAAGTTTATTTAAGACATGGCTGAGGGAATATTTGATTATTTTACTCCCGTTTTTTAGAATGACAAAGAACAGATTTCAGCTGCACAATATATTAAAAAAAACACTTACACTGAGCGTGCACCATTAGACAATAATTTCACCATGTGTTTAGTGTGAGGCCCAAAGCCACAGAACCGAGTTTAAGTAAAAATTTGGAAGTAAATTAAAAGAACTTGGATTTTTTTTTTTTTTTTTTTAAAAGCCTGTATCCTTCATGGGCTTCTCCTCACTCTTCAGGTCATTAAGTTTTTTCCACATGTACAGTTCCTTGCAAAAACATTCACATGTTCCAATCACAAACTGCAATTTTATATTTTATCTACATTGTTTTGCATAAAGGACCAATAAAACATAGCACATAATTCTGAAATAGAAGGAAAATAAATTTTGTTAAATAAAAGTTTTTTAAAAGTAAACGGTTCAATTTGCATTCATCCATCCCATTACCCAGTCGATCACGAAGAGCTTTAATCAGAGGAACAGACAAGAGACCCGTGGTAGCTCTAGAGGAGCTGCAGAGATCCACAGCTCAGTTGAGAAAATCTGCCAAAACAACCCTTTTTGGCCCAGCAGGTGGCTTTGCTGACACAGGCTCATGAAGACAGCTGTTGTTGGAGAGGTGAAAGCAAACATGGAAGAACAATTACAATTTTGGCCACATGCAAACAGCTATATATGTGTGGCACCTCATGTGAAACATGCCTTCGCCACCACCGCTCATGGTGTTGGCAGCGGTATGGTGAGGAGATGCTATTTTATCCTGAGCACGTCAGAGGTGATCAGATGCCAGGTGTCGGTTTTACATTCATTTCTATAGCAGATGCAGAAACCACAGCGCCTCACAGTTCAACCAGAGAAACAAAGCAAACATAGAATAAAAGATTAAGGAAAACACAAAATGGTACGGTGCCCGAGAACTGACATGGGAGAAAAAAAGAGATACAGCGTGCGCACAAAATACTAATTCCTTTCCATGAAGTGGGCAACTTATTTTTGGGTGATTATTTTATATTTTTAAGTGTTAGCGCGTGTGACGTCCAAGGCGGGTATCTTGTTCTTGTCAATATGTTCTCGATGTGTCCCACATTTAGATAATTAGGCAGGTGTTAAACACTTTATTATTAAATTAGTATTTCGTGGGAACTAATTAATATTTCACGCTCACGCTGTTTTTCGTATTTTCCCTGTGTAAATTCTCAGGCACCGTAAAAAAGAAATAAAAAGTCACACTTTTTCTTTTCCGATCTGGGCAGTTGTGATGCTCTTTATGGAGCAGACAACCCATTTTCCATCTGATTTTCAAATTTTCCATTAACATTTTTTGACACAATGTGGAAAAAGCTCATTGGCTCTGGATATGTGTCCAAGCCACTGTAGGGAAAGTGCATGTCTAAGTAAAGTTGATGAATCAGCGAAATGCCCTACCTGCTTCTGCCCCGGCCTGCCTCCGTGCTGTGAGGTGGGCCGTCCTCTGCGGTAAAAGTCGAAGTTATAAGCAGGTGGAATACACAGCATGGTTGCGGTCGCCTGTAACATGACCGGCTGATTCATGGAACGGACCACGACCGGATGCCTCCTTGCGGTTTGTTCCCTCACAGGCATGACGTATACCTCCTCCTCCTGCCGTCTGCAAGGACAACAGGAGACCAGACTAAACTTGCACACGCTGGTAAGCATGAAGGTACCCCCGACAGAGATCAGCATGGGGCCCAGGAGTTGGGTCCAATGAAAGCTCAGGCCGACCTGGTAGTGCTGCCAGCCCATGGCGGTGAAAGTGACACCCACCATCGCCAGAAAGACTCCGGACAGCAACAGGGCAGCTCCGGCTTTCTCACCATCCGGCAAACTGTCCGACGGATGTTGACGAGGGGCAGTATTGTTCGTCTCCGCAGGCCTTTGTTCCAACATGTTGGAGTCTTTGGACATTTGAAGTTCATCTAACTTCAGATGTGGAGACGGCCCCTGACTCTGGGACACACCGTCTCCCACAGGGATCAGAAAAGCTGAACTGAACGAACGGCGAGTAACTCTGTGGACTTCCAGCCTGGAGGACAGGTTACAAATTAACTTTCACTCATGTATTGTTGGTTAAATGAAAATAGAGTCAACATGAATGTGGACAATGTGACTGCAGCCAAGCCAGCCCCTCCTGTTTGATGATTTGTGCGTATTATGACCGACTGACTGAAACACTACGTACCTTTATGCATTATCGCTGCCACCAGAATGAAGTGCTCTTCTTAAATGATGGTTTAATCACAAATCATAGCATGGTAGCTGGTTTGATCATTTGGTAGGTGTCTGATAGAACACCATGGAGTCCTTTAATGAAGTTGAATGTTTTACTAAACCTTGTATCCCCTTGTACCTTAACCCCCTTTCTTCCACAGTTTCTGGTAGCAACGTACACTTCGGTCCTCATCCAGCCTGGTTTGTCACAGCTTTAGTCATTTCAAGCTTTTAAGTTATTGCTCAAACTTCACCCGCATTGCCTGCTGGCGGTGGTCAGAGGGCCCGGTGGCGCTGGTGCATGGCAGCCTCACCTCTGTCAGTCTGCCCCAGGGCAGCTGTGGCTACTAACATAGCTCACCACCGTCTGGGTGTGAATGTGTGTGTGAATGGGTGAATGACGAAGACTGTAGTGTAAAGCGCTTTGGAAGTCGTCAAGACTAGTTAAAGCGCTATACAAGTACAAGCCATTTACCATTTACCATTTACCAAACTGTAGACATTGGTAAGTTTGTAGAAGCAGATATTTTCTTGTATTTTCTTCCTTATATATAAAAAAAAAAAAATACAGTATTTTCTTCACATGTTATAAATTGACCCGTACAGTCCGGTCTTATTCTATTTATTTTGTGATTATACTTTTTGCCTTTATGTGTATCTGAATGCTCTATTCGCCTGTCACGATGCTGTTGGTGCAGCTGAAATGACCCACATTGGGACAATAAAGAATATTTCTGTTATTCCATAAAGACCAGCACAGATCTGCATACACTGGAATGACATTGTGTCTCGTCTTTCCTATTTGGAAGGGCCGCCAAGGGAAATATTTACACCTCGGGAAAACAGGAAGACATGTACAGTTTATTGAAAGTTTGTTGTAACTCGTCACCTTAAAATAAATAAGATGTACAGTCGGCAGCCACTTCATCCGTGTGCCTCACAAGCACCAGGTTGGACCCCCGTTGCCTTCAGAACTGCCCTAATTCTTCACGGCAAAGATTCAACAGCGTCAAAAACCTTCCTGAGGGATTTTGGTGCATATAGACACGGTGGGATCATGCGGTTGCAGCAGATTTGTCAGCAGTGCACACCCTTGATGTGAATCTTTTGTATCTACATAAAAAAAAAAAAACAGATTGAGATGATTTGCACTTTTTTACATGATGCATTATCCTTCTGAGAGGATAATCGTAGCCTACTCAGGAAGTATTTTCACCATCACACCACCATGTGTTTATGTTAATTACGCCACATGCTGACGCTACAACCGGAACGTCGCCACTGAAATCGAGACGCCTCGCTTTTAGTCTGTTAGCGTCCGTTTTTAGTGAGTCCGTATGACTTGTTGCCCCAAGTCTTCTGTAGCTAGCTGCGCTTTAAAGCTCTGCGTTAAGATTCAACATGCTGTGAGCCCAGATACGATATCCTGCATCCATTGTTTGCGACGAGCGTTACGGCACTGAAATGGCACCTTTGTCCACTCGACCGCTAGACAGGTGACCTAGCAGCTGATTGAGAGAGCCAGGTGCTCCAATTACAGCTTGGATTGTCTACGTTTGTTCACTGTGAGATTGTGTCTCTGCAAGAAATGAAGTTATTCCTAGGCTTGTTACAAAGCCCTACTAATAATTCCGGATGGAACAGGGGAGTTTCCACCATGTCTGCATAAAGTAGTACAGAAAACCCTCCTGCTGGTTTTCTTTTAACGTCTTCATTCAATAAGTGCAATATTTTTCACACATTAGTTTTTTTTTTTTTTGTGAATCTACAAATGAGTTTTTGACGCCCAACTGTCAGCAGACTGAGCAGGGAATATGTCTTTATGCTAAGAAAGTGAGATCAGAGACTTTAACGGATATATTTGTTCCACCAGCGATCGGCTAGGCTGCGGAGGAAGTGAGCACCCACAGGAGATTCCCTTTGTCCTTCTGTATGCAAAGGAAAAATGAGGGAATCGCAAACTCTTATTATCACGTGTGTTTTGATCTGGACATCTCTTTTAATTCTGCTGGTTTTGGCAACAGATCACGCTCTCAAGGTTCAGAAAGCGGTCTTGCATGGGGGGCGAAAGGCTTAGACACACATCACACTTGCAGTTCGAAGGCGAGTGATCTACATCTAACAGCTACACGTCCCGGTGGAAGAGCTGCTGGACTCGATCCAAGATGTCTGCTGAGGTTGGCTGTTTTTTTTATTTTTTTATTTTTCAGTGGAATCTGCAGGGAGAAAAGCTCAAATTGTTTCACAATAACTTCTTCGTTTTTTTTTCCCTTTTTCTTTTTTGTAGACAAGTTTCCGACACTTGAAAAACAAGAAGTCATTTTGATGACTTTAGCTCAGCGAAGCCATGCTCTCTGTTAGTTTACCGCGCTTTTATGTGTGCTACACATGTATGTGCTTGTTTATTCTGACTCTGCAGTCTTTGACTGCTTACAGTGAGGGGCAGCAGAGCCGTCTGCAAACAGTCTGACATGTGTTTGTTCAGTGTGGTTAAAAAAAAAAAAAACCAACATATTTTCATTGAATTTTAATTCCAAATGCAAACAATGACATGCAGACATGCTGTTTAAAAACCTACATGAAAGAACATCTTCATATCGTTGGACGCAGCAACCCCACTAATCAAGGAGAAGGATAATGCGTATGACAAAACATAACAAAAGGGGTCTTCGGGGGGGAAACAACTGATTATCGCGCACACAATACCGAAGTCTGATCAAATCTAACCTGTGTGAGTCCCGCTGTTTACCATAGCCCCAGCTCATTTAACTCGACGCTAATGAACAAGGGGACGGACACAAAGGGCCCATATGAGAGCAGTGTTTAAAGAAACCTCCCAGAATTGCAGCTGTGCAGATTCTTTCAATTAGCAAACTCCAAATATTTATGGAGAGAACATTTCCTCTCTGGAAGGACGCAGGGTTCTGTGTGTGCTCGTCTCCTGTTGACTCACTCTTGGGTCCATTGATCCCTTGAAGCTCAAGGTTTGTTTAGCTTCCGCTCAGCAAACCTCCTTTGAAAATGCATCAGCTTGGAAACTTGACGAAGAACCTTTGCGAACAGAGAAAAATATGGTCTAGGTACACTATATTTACAGATAGTCAACATGCCAAGAAAGACAAAGGAACATTACTGAAAGGATAACGGATCCCAAAACGTTGTAGACACTTCACTTCGTTTGAGCCTCAATCGCCTCCACATGTCATGGTATCTTAAATTATTTAGCTGACTTTTTACTTTCCACAAGTCTATTTAAGCAGCTAACCCAAAACAGGGGTGCCCAAGTCCAGTCCTTCAGAGCTACTACCCTGCAGCTTTTAGACGCCTCCCTTCTCCAACACACCAGAATCAAATGGCCGAATTCCCTCATCAGCATCCCGCTGGTGTCTGCAGAGGCCTGGTAACGGGCCATTCATCTGATGCATGTCCATAACGCTAAAAACAGAGGAAACAAGCTAATGCTAACATGGTCGCCATTCTCACAGAAGTCTTTCACAAATCACTTTTGTCATGAAGGCAAGATCTTGATCTGAGCTGCCTTCGGTCGGTCATAAATCCCAAAACAAGCCGGCAATGTTTTCTGCACAAATGTAACTCCGATTACCAAACCAGATGATGTGTGGAGTGGACATCAGAAGGATAATTCAGGGCCCTAAGTATAAATAAGTGTTGCTTTGTCCCATTCTGAAGGACTTATTGGCTTTGTTCTGCATTCAGGGTATCATCACTTCTGTAGGAACTAGCCTTGGCTGAACTCATTTGTTTTGGCGGACTTTACCGCATCCTTTCCTATGTGTCTTAAAGGCAAGAAATGATGTGCAACATGTGTTCTCGCCATAAATCTGTCAGCCATCTGGTTTCGCAGACTGTTTGTCCTAACTGTACTCCCCCCTGGCTCAACCAGCCCTGTAACTCCCACGCTTGGCAATGCAGGGGTGCAACAGCAGCAAGTTCATTTCACTTCACCACTGGCAGAAAGTTGTCCCGATCTTGCCTTGAGGTGTTCATAAGGCTGTCAGAATACGTCAGATGTGAAATGGCACAGGTCCTGATTTTCCCCTTGGATCATCACAACTCATTAAGCCCTTGGTTCTGGGTCGTTGTTCAGAAACTGGTGGAAAGACAAGCTTGATTTGTTCTCTTTACGATTTGTACGGCCAACTGCTGAGCATTTTTGTCTTTTACCAAACAAAGTGAGAAAGTAACGACAACAAATGGTTTTGGGCTTCACCTCCTGAGCAGACAAAGAAAAAGCAACCAGACATTTCTGGGATGGCAGATTCTGTTGGTATGTTAAAAGCTCCAAAAGGTCCACCACAGGAATTAAAATGTGATCATTTCTCAGTTATCGCCCTCCCCCAAACTCTCGCTCACACACACACACACACACACACACACACACACACACACACACACACACACACACACACAGCTATGATGACAAATAGCCTGTGACGTGCCTCTGTGAACATGGCACGGAAGGGTCCACTCTTCTCTTGGACTGACACTGGAGTAAAGGCTGCCGGCGTTTTATTAGTCTAAATTCTTCCCCAAGTGAATCCTTTCAATATATATATATTTTTTTTTAATCCCTTACATAGGAACCAGCAATATAACAGTTCCTGCCCGTTGGTGCCAGGGAGCAGCGATGCTATTAGGCTAGCTCATTATCTTTGCCTGACCTTAGGGTTACAGTTTCATATGACTCAGCGCCTCGCTGTTACAAACAGGCAGAAGGTTCGCTCATTTTGAAATCAGCTATTTGTGAAGCTTGATTTAATTACTTCCAGCTCCAAACAGTCAGGAAATCTGAGCACGTGTGTTTGTGTGTGCCTGATGTAAAATTCGGGTTGTGTTATGATGGAAAACATTTTCTTAATGACATCATCCCAATGAAAGCAGACATCGGTGATTGAAAAAATGTCCCCTCTCAAGGATCGGTGTGAGAATAAATTGCATAGGGTACGAGTCCGAGTCTGTCAAGTTTCACCATAAATTGTGGTTTTCCGGCTGAAATCCACCGCTGTAAATGAGTGGCTTCCATATAAGAGTCCGTTACCCCAAAGATTTACCGACGAGTGTACAAGCTTGACAATAAATGCTTACCTTTCACCATCAGGTAAAACATACACAGTCAATGTCAAGAAAAAACCTCTATTGATATTAACATGAATAAATCTCTTTTTAGATGTTTAAGTCCGATAATTAAGAGAATGTACACTGCTTGATTGGCAGTAACACAAATGCTCTGCTGGTGTCAGCCACATACAGAAAAAGACGTTCATAATTTTGCACCAGAGGGTAACCGTTGAAAGAAATCCGCTTGCTGGGTGGAAAAATGTGAAAGATTTCCTTGGATGAGAGTTTGACAAGTTCAGGGTTTGAGTTATTTTAAAGAGGTCCTCTGGGCTGTGGAATGAGCAGGATAGGAATCCATATTAACGCAATAAAACTACTCTCTTGCTTGTTTGTTCAGATGGTTTTTCTCGTGGTGAGGAGGAAGATCAAATGGACACATCACTTCTAAATCGTCCGTAAATGTTACTGATGTTGGTCTTGCTCTCTGGATTGGAGAATAACTCAATTCTATGGCTCCAGTGGGCCTTTGAACAAACACGGCTGCTTGGTGAACAACAAAGACGAAATGCTTTCGTCCTCTCTGCTCCGACCATTTCACGGGGCTGATTCTAAGGTTTGGCCTCTCAATCAACACCAGACAGACAGTTCAATCATCCGTGAAAATACCATTCACCACTTCGTAGGAAAGAGTTCAGTCCAGTACCTTTGCAGTGCTGTAATTAACAGGTAGGATGACGTTAAGGCACGGTGGCTCTAGAGATACCGTATGATTATAATCGATCAAGCCAGTCAGTTCCTAAGGGTAGAAAATAGCTCCTATATAATCATGATGCACAGATTTTATAAGCATGGTGTAACGAGCATGCAATTTATACACAAGCCTCCATAAGAGAATCTAGGTCTGATTAACAAGACAGACTTGTCTAACTCCAAGATCTTTGCTGCACAAGTTGCTGCCATTATGAATAACTCAACTCAATTCATTTTATTTATATAGCGCCAATTCACAGTACACCTCATCTCAAGGCACTTAATGAAGTGAATTCAATCAAATCATCCACAGAATGGTTAAAATGTTTTCTATCTAAGGAAACCCTGTAGATTGCAATGAGTCATTGACTGAGCATGTAGCCAAAGTGGACAGTCGTCTGCATTATCGCTGACTTTGCAGCAATCCCTCATACCGAGCATGCATGTAGCGACAGTGGAGAGGAAAACTTGCCCTTAACAGGGAGAAACCTCCAGCAGAAGCAGGCTCAGTGTGCCACAACCGACTGGGGGTTTGTGAAGACGGTGCCTATACACACATAAAGAACCCAAGAATCACTGACCCACAAGTACTTGTGAAAGAAAAGTAAAAACATAATGGCAGTAGTAGCTCCTTTAATGGCTTTGCTTTGGAGAAAAAAACATCTAAGAACATACGTTCCGAGTTTATTTTCAAGTCTAGAAGAGGAAAAAGAGCAAATATAGTTACAAATAACACATTTTATTTAAAAGCACATTTGAGAGCACTCAAGGACACTGTACAAATCAAGCAGCATAATACCAATGAAGAAGGACAAAAACAACAAACATTAAAAATTATAATGAAAGGGTAGTCACAGAGTACGCACTCTTGAACAGATAGTTTAGAAGTATTGACTTGAACTGGGGAAAAACTATATTTGGAGGGAGAGATTTCCAAAATTTGGGAGCAGAGCGGGAAAAAGCTCTGTCTCCCATGGTCCTAAGGCGGGCAGGAAGAACAGTAAAGTGAACAGAAGAGGAGAATCTAAGGAAGCGGGAGGGAGTAGAGATGAGATAAGGCTATGGATAAGAATCAATGCAGCATGAGGGGAAAGAGAAGGGCAAAGGCGATTAAAGCTGCAGTAGGTAACTTTTGTATAAATGTAGTTTCTGCGTATTTGTTAAAAATGGCACTATATCCTGACAGTAAAATAGATAATCAGATAATAACAGATAATTTGTGAAAACAAATCAAGCTGCTCTGGCTCCTCCTAGTGGTCCTACTGCCATTTGCAGAAATACACCGCTCCCGGTCAGAAACAACCAATCAGAGCCAGAAGAAATGTCTGGCTCTGGTTGGTTGTTAGCGGTGTCAATCTCCCTTGTGTACACATCACCCCAACCTCTCTGCACAGTGCTACTGTCATTCAAGCTCAAGATTGGTGGTGGGCTGCAGCTATGTGGAGAAATGGCAGTGAAATGGCAGGAAGACTGATCATTTCTGGAGTAGCACCTGCTCAAAAAACAAAGACAGGTAAACATCAGAGCAGCACGGCAGGCCCCGTGGTGGAGGAGCAGCTGTAGAGGTAGAGCTGCAGAGAGCAAAAGGGAGGGACCTGTAAGGTGTGCTTGCTTTAGGCTAACTCCATGGTTTTCTCACAACTCCATTCCGCAGCTTTAATATTGCGTAGATGAAAATGGGCAGAACGGGTAATAATATTGATGTGAGAGAGGAAGGATAGAGTGCTGTCAAGGATGACACCCAGACTCTTAACCTGAATTGAAAGGCAAAGGGTAAGTAAAGAAAATTCAGAAACAAATTGAGAGTCTGGGGCCTCGTCCACACAGAAATTAGATTATTGTATCCACAAAGGTAATTTGTCCTTTAGGTTATGCATTCATATGGATTTGGCACGTAGTTTGGCAAAAACAGGTCCCAGAGTGGATACATTTAAAAACTGCGTTGTTTTTTTTTGTTTCAATCTGTACATCCGAGCCACATCTTTTCTGAAACAATGATGTTCACCTATAAATTAAATGGTAAACATGTAACAATTATTTAAAAAAATAGACAGACAACTCAACTTCATGTCCGATGCAGTTGGAAGAAGTGATGAAAACTCATAATTCCTATATCAGTGCTTCTCAATCTAAATGATCCCAGATCAGCAATTGTATTTATGTTTATTCCATCTATATACAGCAAAAATGCATTTCTTCACCTCTGTTACATACCTTAACATGAACGAAACACCAAATTCAAATCCCAATATGGGCTGACTGTGGCTAAGCGGGTACAGTAGTCTTCATGCAATCTGAAAGCTGTTGGCTGGATTCCGTCCTCCTCCATCCACAAATGGATGTGCCCCTGAGCAAGGCACTTAACCCCAAAGTTCCTACCGTTCTGCATAACGGCGTATGAACGTGTGTTCGTTTGTGGATGTGATTGGGTGAATGTGGATCTAGTGTAAAGCGTTTTGAGTGATCAAAAAAGCACTATATAAAATAAGTCAATTTACCCTCAAAAACCTCCAAATGCCCTCACACACTCGTACAGGCATCGACAATAAGCACGCGGAATGGCTTAGACTTTGTACATTCTTGTATTTCCACACTGAAACTGTTCCATCGTTTTTTACTCCACACATAAAAATAGAAATGATTTAACCATTATGAGTCCAAATGACATTTGGCTACATCTGAAGACTGGGAAATTATTGCTGCTCAACATGCATCAGGCCAGAAAAGCCCTTTGTTTTCTAAGTCAGTGTTTTTAATAAACATAATATTACATCATTCCATCTGTGGCAGTGCTAGCCACCATGTGTTAGCTCAAGGCAGTCCGGCTAACCAAAGCTAACTTGCTGCAGTTCATTTAGACGATTAAAAACCTTAGACATGATTCCTTCACCTGATTTAGTTAGCTCGTTGACAAACACTTTTACATTTGAATATATTTGCTTTCTACCCTACCGAACATTCACAGATCCTGTAAAGCCGGGCGATCAAAATGGCCTCGCCACATGCGGGAAACCACATATGGATCACCGCCCCCTCTGGGACGTGATTTTCGCTCGGCTTCGGTGTTTCAGGGTAAAACATCACAAATAAGGGACCTTAAGATCCTCTCTTCTCCATCTGAGGGAGGCGGACAGGGAGATGCAGCGAGTCAGCACTGATGGCTCGCACATGTGGCCGAGGAAAGACAGCTCAGAGGCTGGATCTCAAACAGCAAAGAGGAAGTCCTCAGTCAGGCGGACACAAGGGGATGACTGAGTGTGTAAATATGCACAATGTGTTGATACAATGCTGAGTTTGTACGCACACAGTCATGCACACATCATCCTGTAAGCAAAGCAGTGCGCGGGGCTCTTTTAGGCCAAACATAACGTGTGCAACACATGTGTAGACGTGCCTTTAAGAGCTTTGTTTTCGCTCTATCAATCAACAATGCCGATAGGGGCCAAGAGGTCCTTGGATGTGGATTCGGCTCTAAAAACAGTGACAGAAGATTTGTTGTTTTTATCTCGTAGCTTTGCGATGTTTAACTTTGCAGGCTCGAATGTTTGATTAGTCAAATCTGAGCGTTTAGAAGCAGTTTTGGGGTCTTAAAGGTGCAGCTTCAAGATGGGGGTTTTTTTCCACCCGCTGCTGCTGACGAAGCACTGAATAAATTCAGAGCAATTCTGTCATTTTCTTCAACCCGATAAAGCAAACTGTTGACGCAAACTTTGGCTAAAGTTTCTCTAAAATGCTCAAAGCCACTTTAAAACCTCACAGTAGTGGCATAACAGTAAGGAAAATTTGGGGTTTGGCACTAAACATTCGCTGTTGAGTGGTTGTAACATTAACAATTAGATTGTTCCACATGTGAAGCTAACACCATTATATTTTACCTCAAAATTGAATAACTTTTTTTATGTCGCTTTGAAATAAAACTCAATTGGTCTGACCACATAGGACGCAGAATCCCAATCTGCAAACTGGCTGAGCTACTTGGGATCACAATGATCCTTAGATTGGAAACTTTTTGACCAATCTGTATGATTTGATTGAATTTGACTTTGTAAAGTGCCTTGAGATGACGTGTGTTGTGAATGATTCCTTCACCTTAAATTTTATGAAATTTAACCGAAATTTAATTTCAATTAAATCTTATGTTAATAAAATTTAATTGAATATCTGTCATGGTTTAGTTTTGGTCTGGCTGTTTTCCCGGTTATTTTCTAGTACCTCCTCCACTCCCTCAGCAATCAGTCACACCTGTTAGGCACTAATTAGTCTGAACTCACTCCACCTGCCAGCTCCCCTACATAAGCCTCCCTCAGTCTTCTCTTCCCCGCCGGCTCGTCTTCAGTCTCTACCAACACCACGCCTGTCTAGTCCTGTTCTCATCAGTTTCCACTCACTCCACGTCTGTCAGCCTGGTTTGTTCCCGGGTTTGTTGCTGGATTTCCTGCCTCCTCTGTTCCTCAAGTAAGCCTCTGCTAGCTGCTGGATTTACTACAGCCCCTGGATCTCAAGAACTGTCCCTGCTGGATTGCCTGCTACCCTGTGCTCCAGCAGTCCTAAACCCCAAGAACTGTCTCGCTCTGCACCTTTGGTCTGACAGCAGCCCTGCATCTCCTAGCACTCTCTCAGTCAGCCTGCTCCTGCACCCATCATCTCCAGTCCGGTTACTAACTCTGGTCTTCATCATCCTACTCATTACTTTCAATAAACTGCAATAGAACAAACATGTGTGCGTGCTCTGTCCGGGTTCACGTAAACAAATCATGACAATATCCATTTAACATGAAAAGAAATTCCCATCTCCTTTTATAAATATGTATTGTAGAAACAGTGTGTGTAAAAAGTCATAAGTGCTAAAAAAACTGCTAAGAAAACCACCTTTTAATCAGAGTATAATATCAAGTCTTGTAGATTATTGATCTGGTCAGTTCAGTGGTAGACGGGGTTATTAATCAGTGTTCCCACTGTTAATAAAATTATTTACAGGGGTATTAAAGGAAATAATGAATGAAACACAATAAAAAGAGATGGTTCTGCAGCTGGAGGCAACACAGGCATTTTTCTCTCCTCGTTTTTCTTTGACTGCTCTTCAGCAGTACTGCAAATGACCAGGGTCAGTGTCACTATTGGTGTTAAGAAGCAACACGGGATGGCACGTGACGACGTGGCATTGCCAGGTTTCCTGTGCCAGCAGGCATCGTCTCTGGAGCATGGAGAGCCGGACAGGGCTGTTGGAGGTGCTTGACCCATCAGCAGGGTTGGTACCTGCTTCGTTGTGCAAGGAGGAAAGAGGAGGAAGAGGATGAGAACTGCCAGAGCCCTAGAAAGTGACCTCCAGCCGGCTACTGGCATAAATGTCCCTGACCAAACCATCAGAGGCAGACTCCATGAGGGTGGCCCAACGTCTTCTAGTAGCTCCTGTGCTACCCGGCAAGAGAGAGCTTGACTTTAATAAATGAAATTATTTGAAAACAGTTTTCAGTATTTACTCAGGTTATCTTTGTCCAATATCAAAATTAGCTTGATTGGTGTGACAAAAAAGCAAAAACAGAAGACGTGTGTAAAGGTGAGGCACCGTAAATGACTTAGAAGAAACTAAATCAAGTTTCTTCCACGGCTACTATCTTTCCCAGGTAATTTCTATGAGCTAAGCTGTTGAGAAGAATGAAAGTCTCCATCTCTGTACACCCAAAACTTTCTGTCTTTTGCATTTTATGCCATTGCACTGACGGGGAGTGAGATAAATGTGTCAGGCACTCATTAAAATAGTCAGTGAAAAGGTTTAAGAAATCACAAAGGTCGTGTTTAAAGTCATCATTTTCATATATTTGTATATATATTCATATATTACACATTTAATACAGGTACAATTGGAAATCATATCAGAAAACAGACAGATATTGATAGAAATGTGACAATCACACTGACACCAAAGCAAAGAGAAGGAAGTGGGAGGGGCCTCAAAGGGGACACTTATAAAATGCACTGTTCTAGGTTTGTGGGGACAGCAAGAACCAGCTTGCTTATTCCTTAATAGTTTCAAAACGGTGGTCTCATTTATAAAAATGTGCTTGTCTTGATTGGGGAGGAAATAGTGGACTTTATTTAAACAAACAAGCTAAAAGCCTGAAGTTGGTTTCTTTTGGATTCTTTTCTCTTTTAAATTCAGAGTATAAAGCAAAAATTTACACTGTACCAACAAAATGGAAATGCACATTTACATACAAGATTAGTGTCAGCACTTGAGTTAATGGTAAAGGTTTCTGTTCACAAAACTGTTAAAAAAAAAAAAAACGACCCAAGATGGGTGTCCGTAATCTGACCGACAACTGCTTTTAAAATAGAGACACTTAGTGAATGTAATGCTAATAAATCACGGGTAAACATGCGCAGGACTGCAACAAGCTACGGATCTTGATATAAAATTCAAAAATTCAGGATTATTCCTCTTATCTAAGAGGTCATTCAGCTCCAAGATGCACAGTGTATGCCACTTTAAACGACTAAACTACCCAATCTGAGAACAATCTGCGCTACTTAGAAATCCTCCACCAGGAAATAGTCAAATAAGCCCCCGAAGCCAGAGCTGGAAAAAGGTTTCAATAGAGCACCAAGAATCACACATGGCTACTTTCTCTTTTCTTCCTGAACCTGCTGGTAGGCGACAGGCGGGACAGGCGGGCAGTCCGACGCGGGGTGATGGCAGCGCGGTGTCACAGTATTTACCCGGAGTCAGCGACACGAGGCCGCTTAGTGCTGAGGAGTCGTAGTAAGGCGTTAAAATCATCATTTCAGCCCCGTGGTGACGCTGCACCACCTGAAACGTGGTGACGCCATGGGACTGACACAGGAGAACAAAGCAAAGTAAAGTTGTTGATTGATTCTTGTTTTCAAGCAAAGAAGGCTAAGCACGGCTGAGACCTAAAACGAGGCGACATTTTCCCTTCAGCATCCAAATTAAGGAGTAAATAACACAAGCTGGCACGTCGTCGCTGCTTTTTTCATTAAACAAAACAAATAGAGAAAAAAAAACAACCCAAAAAAACAAAAACCCAATGAGATTCAGGCACATTTCTCATTCGAGGCTCCGAGTGGACATTGGTTCAATGTGCTTCGATTTTTGTTTTTGAGCGTCCGACATTTGTGCCACGGTGCCGTACAGATGAGGCGGAGGCTCGTGTTTTAACAAACGTCAGCGATTGAGGGATTTTCAAAATGTTCTCAGGATCTATTGTGAAAAAGACTGCAGTGATTACAAACCCCGCTGGAGGTGACTCCAGCGAAAAAGAGCTCCGGTCTGGAAACGCAGACTTCAACTTTTTTTTTTTCCGCCTCCTGTTTCACAGCACGAGATCAGGCACTGAGGGTGGAGTTTAGTCCTTTTTTTTTTTTTTTTTGCATTTCATTAAAGCGCTACAACGGTTCGTTTTTAAAGATTAAGCTTGTGCCACAAGTGTGAGAGTCCTGTTAAAGACGGAGGCGACCTTCATTGCTCCATTGCACATGTTTTAAAAACAGAAACACCAGAGAAGGACAGCAGATTTGGGAGCCCCGAGTTATTATTTACAGTTCGGTGAGAGCTTTTCTCCTCATCCACACACAAAGACTGGTCTCATATTCCTTTTAGGCTCTTAGAAAGAAGCACGAGAGGGCTTCGGGAAAAGTTGTTAGTGCATGCTTTTTTTTTTTTTCTTTCAAAGTTTCAAATACAATATAAATTTATGGCTAATCAATAAATCGTCTCTGTACAAAACTGAATTGATCCGAAGGCATTATTAGACTTCCTATCTACATTTTCTGAAAGCTCATCTCAGTTTCATTTTTTTTTTTTTTTTTAAACAGTGTTCATTACTCAGTGCTGTTTTATTGTAGTGAGATCCTCGCTGGCTGCGTGAAACCGTGGGCAGAAGTGCTCCAGTGAATCAGGACGTTTTCATTTCTCTCTCGATCGGGAACCAGAGGTGCGGCTCGCCTCAGCAGTCTGCCATGTAACGACCTGAAGACACAAGACGTGCACTTTTAGCTGGGGGGAAAGCTAAATATAGCAGGGACACACACTTCAATTGTAGTTGACTGGGAATTGATGCGGCAGACCCACGCAGAGTGCTGCGTGACTATGAAGGGAAGCGACACACAAACTTTGAGACAAAAAGAAAATTTGGGAGGTGTGGCGAGCATCTCTATTTTGCTTCCTAAGTCTTTTGAGGTATGTCTTTACCAGCTCGGCACTTCACAGCTGGAAGGTGAGTATTTCAGCCCCATCCTGTGTTTAGCTTTACCCATCAACTCTGACCAGCTTATTGTTTCCTTGCTGAAGAAAATCAACCCCACCATGTTTTATTGTGGGGACAACATTGCCAGTATACTGACACTCATTGAAATAGCATAGGCAAAATGTATTTTATAATTATACTAATAGTAATATTAATTTACCCCGCCTCTCGCCCATTGACAGCTGGAGATAGGCGCCAGCACCCCTCGTGACCCCGGCAGGGATAAGCGTGTCGGAAAATGGATGGATGGTAATATTAATTATTAGAGAAAATGCACGTCAGAGGTTGATTATCACCATCTGAATCAGAAGTGGCAAACATCTGATCATGTTATCCAGCCAAAGCCCAAATTTATTTGGACATTTTTTGCTCTTTTATGTTCTCAGCTCTTTCGTTCTCCATCTGCGGTTGTTTCTCTCCGTTTGTACTCGGTAAAAGCTCTTTCCCACATTTTGGATGGCGGCTCTAATGGTGAACAGCATGCGCTCCGATTCCAAATGTTAATATGTTTTATTTTACTGAGAAGTGGAAGTAAATAAAATGTCTTCTTTGTTTTACGTAGCTACTTGCTGGAGGTCATTTAAATTTGCTTAACACGCACAGGTAGCTCCTCTCCACCTGGCACTGCTGCCTCTGTCTCTGTTTCCTGCTGTTGTAGCTCCGCCCTCTACAGTGGACTGAACCATTGGACCAACAATGACAGGGGCAGCTAAAATGTACCCTTATTTATTTATTTTATTATCTTTTTAATTTTCATATTGTTTGGGATTGGGGGGGGGGCTGCCCCCCTCATCAGAGCACTTTCTTCTTATATGGCTTGTGACGTACTGGACATCTTAGTGGTCTTCTTTTAAAAATGATGCTTGTTCTCTAATGTTCTCTAACAAACCTCTGATGCCTTCACAGAACATATACGGAGATTAGGATACCCACAGGTGGACTTTTTTCATTAATATGGTCACCTCTGAAGTTACTTGGTTGCTCTGAATTGTAGTTAGGGGTATCAGAGTAAAGAGGACTGAATACAAGCCTGTCATACTTTTCAGATTAGCAAAAACGTGTATCCTCTTCCTCCCAATTCAGAAATCTGTGCTAAATTGTGTTAGTCTGTTGCATAAAATCCCAATAAAATGCACTAAAGTGTGAATCTGGAACATGAGAAAATGGGGGGGGGGAGGCTGAAGGGGTGTGATCTATTGTACCTGTGGCAAATCTCTTCTTGTTGAGAGAAAGTCTGTATCCGGGCCCCTGCAGCTCCATGTCGACTCCTGACAGAGTGCTGCCCTCGCTCATGAACTGCACCGCCAAAGTGGAGGGGTTTGAAGGGCCACTCGACAGTTCAAATTTGCCCCTCACAGAGCCAGCGCCTGAGGTGAAAACACACGAAAACAATAAATAGCCGACTAAAAAGGCTGAGAGGGGAATTTCGTAAAAACTTTAATGGCATAAAAGAAACAAATCCTTCATCACCTTCACCTTCGGACTTCTCTGAGATGTCACTCAGCTTCCAAAGACACTTATTCTGCTCTGAATTCCTAAAATGGACAAAAGACGGATCCCCTGAAGCTATTTAGAGAACATGACGTTTCCTCAGAGGGCCCTGCTGAGCTCCCTCTGGTACCCCCTTCCCTGCTCCTCACCATACGCAGTTGGGTAGAGTCTGCCTGTTGGTGACTCCTCCGTCAACAGAAACCAGGACCTGGACGTTGGTGAGCGGGCCGGGTGAGTCCATGGACTCTGGGTTGTAGCGGTAGTCTAGCCGCAGGTCCGTCGTGCTTGGCGTACACTTCCAGTACACGGCCAGGTTCAGAGGAGTCGAGTGGATCCCATCTGACAGCACCTAAAGGCAGCAGCCAAGCAGAGGAAGAGTCAGACCGCCAACCCTGGAGTCTGAGCAGGCGAGGCTCAAAGGGAAGAGGGGTGGGAAAGTTGTCAGCTCCATTCCAGCTCCCCCCCACTGCCACGTGTGGCTGTACACCTGAGCAAGGCAGCACAAGTTGCCTACTTATGGGTGCATGAATGTGGTGAGAGTGGCCGGTTAGATTTGGCTCCCGTGCACGGCGCTTTGAGCGGACAGCATGACGAGAAAAGCACTAAGTTTGCTCCATTTCTGATATTTCCAACACTTTTTAACCTATATGACCTACATGAGTCAATCTGAACGCTTCATATATTGAGGTCTGGAGAAAAAATATAATAATTCCTCATTATAATAACTGTGGCTCAATGGAAGATGTGTTTATTAATGTCAAAAGTATATATCCTGCCACTGTGAACTGTAGAGACAACATGGTCTTTAGAAGTTTACGGAGCCGTGGGCCCACTGGAGACCGGGGGGGGGGGTTCCAGAAAGTGATTAACGGGGTCCCCAGATAGAGGCCACTGTTAATCTAGGGGTGGCACACTGAAATTAAAAGCAATAATAAAAATCTCTGTAGTTTACTGTGCTTCGTACATATATGAGGACGAGGTAGGTCTGACTGAAACTAAAAAAAAATGGAAAAAAGGATATAAGCTTCCAAATAATAAAAAATTCCTTTTTATTTTAAAGTCCACTATATAATATGCATCTAAGCATGCCTGGGTAGGAGGTGGGGACAGTATTTTTTTTTTAAAGGTGGCCATTGAACTCCCATTTCCCCCCCCTCAGCTCCATAGCCAGACAGCCATTTAATTACAGTGTGGTGAAACCAGGCGAAGAATCCCAACCCAATATATTAAACACATCAAACCCCCGTCTGCTCTAAGACTGCAGCTGTTAAAGATGCGAGGTGATGAGAGAAACAGAATTTCTCCCATGAAGTGGAAGATGAATGTACATTTCAGTGAAATACTTCATAATCCATTCCTTTTGTTTCTTCTCAGCTGCTTACATGTTCGGCTCATGTCCAGGAACCCGACTCCTCCTAGCATCCATAAACAATTCAGCACCACACAGCAGGACCAAACCAGCCACTTCATGGCTCTAAGAATGGGCTTTTTAGTTCACCTTTCTTATTTTATAAATATTCTATCAGCTGATCATTTCTCCAGAAGCTGCAATTTTTAAAAAATCCATATAGTTTTGGAGATTAACACGTTTTGATCCAAATTAACAGCAATTTGGATTACAATAGAAAGCTTTGCTAAATGAGGGGGAGGGGGGGGGGTTGCTTTATTATACCACAATGAAGAACAAGAGAATAATAGTTATAAAGCCTTTTATTAAACTCTTTGAAGTTATCTAATCTTGTGGGTAAAAACATTAAGATGCAAGCCATGGATATTTAAAGCCAAAATGATTAATTTAACTGCCAGATTGAGATTTAAACATATTTTCAGTCAACCCAGAAGTTTGATTAGGATAGGAGACTGGCATCTCTCAGTATACAATTTACCTGTTTTTATTTACATTTCAATAAAAAGTGTCATGTCAGGAAATGGTTTAGAACCTCCTCAATAATCAATATCAAGACTTTTTTATTTTTACATGACAACAATCAAACTCTTAATTTTGATCATTTGTCTTTGGTGATGAGATCCAAATCTTGGAGGTGGGAAGGCCTCCTACACCACCCTAACCTTTAGCTTCCTCCACAGATTCTCTGTCAGATTCAAGTCAGGACTCTGGCTGGGCCGCTCCAGAACATTAATATTACTGCCAATCAGAAAAAAACAGTAGCTAAAATTAAAAGATTATTGAAAACCTATATTTGCCAGGGGGATGAATTTCAGTGTACAACGACAGGAGGGAACCTTGGGTAACATCACAGAAACTAAAGTCCTCCATCATGTGACGCCCACGGGTTCACCGTCAACATTTAACCATAATGTGCACTTCAGGGCTGCAAGGAGAGCGATACGGCTATCCAAATGTAGACGACATGGTTACACCAGCACTTTATGCTGTACATTAGAAGAGAAACATATGTGGTTTACAAACTGGTGGCAGTATAATGGTTTGGGCCTCTCACCGCATTTAAGTTGTTTCCATATCGGAAGGGCACGTTCAGAGTTATATCGGTACATTTTGAAGGAGCGTTGCGTTCCTCTGTAAGGACATACAAACGCGTTCTTTCACAATTCAATGTGGTTCTGGCAACGGCGCCGATTCTTCAACTACACGGGTCCGTCGTCAGTTCTGTGACCGTACAATTTATGAAAGTATTCTTTGGACCCCACAAAAGAAAAAAATGGTCTGCATGAACAGAATGATGTCATTTTGTTCTTGCAAACCTGAGAGAGAAAACAATGACTGCAGAGCAGCTATTGGCTTTTATCCTACGGTGACAGGAATAAACGGAAAATTTAAAATGTGTTTCACCAAAACGCAAGAATAATGTGAAATCAATGTGAAAAGAAACGTTAAATCAATGGAAAAAACGTTATGCTACTGATACGCATAACAACGGGCAAACCAGATATCGGGAAAAAATAAATAAATAAAAAATGCATATTTATCTCTGAACCTAGGTGTGCATTTCCAGCTGCCTTGCTTACTTCCCATCAATGCTTGTCACAACTTTGCGCCGGCAGGAAGTGATAGCAGCTAGCAAGATTGCCGACAGGTGCGACAGTACTGCCCAGTGGAGATTTTTGATCTCGTTAACGTAAGGAGTCACTCCTCCGTTCGAGCCAAATTCAAAGGCTCATACAGGAACGGTGCTGAACTGGCAGCCAGAGCACCGCAAAATGAAAGAAAACAGAGTTTCTCTCTCCATTCGTGCACCTTCCTCCACCGTCCTTTGGACAGACACTTTACCAAAGTGTGACAGTAGCCAAACTGCATTATAGAATCGGACCGGCAACCCATGGCAACCTCAATAGAACCGAGTCCCCAAACGTACCGGGACTCAGGGGCGTGGTAAAGGGGGGAAAAGTTAGGACAATTCCAGGGCCCTTGACTGTCAGCGGCCCCCAAAAAGATCATTTACATATATTAATGTGAGCTTTTGGGATGATTCTGATTTTTTAATTCTCGGCTGGCACCCCTGCCGGGACTACCAGGCTATTAGGTATGAAAACAACACAAGAAGCTAGATCATTATTTTTCACTGCTGCTGATGTATTTAGCATTTTCTACTAAATAAGGTTGTTTGTATTCATTTTTAGAAGTCGTGTAAAAATGCCATGACACTCGAGTTTGACTAAAAGCCTCCAGGACTCTTACTTTGTGATTCCTGTATTATGACAGGTTGCATGCAGGCTCATTTTTTCCACACATTCTCTAATGTGTGAGGGGAAAAAAACCGGTAAATACTAAGTCTGTTGTGTATGTGTGTCGTGTTATTTGTGTGTATCCTAAGTCGGCGTCCGCCTCAAAGCGAATGTCGCCATGGTAAGACATGGTGACATTAAAAGGTTCTTGATTCTTGATAGGGCTCTACAAGCAGCGCTGTTAAATACCAAGAGAGATGTGAACACAAAGAGCCAAGTACCGTGCCTCGCATTAAAGATGCGTCTGATCGCACCGGCCCAGTTCCCTTCATTTCAACCTCACCGCCCTCATGCTCAAAACTTTCTTTTGCCTCTGACTCGCCCTCAGTCAGAGGGACTGAAAAACACGCGTTAACAAAGCATTCTTTAATCAAAGCCGTTTCATCTGGATTAAGTAGTGGGAGCGATTCTGGCTGACCGACCTGGTATTTTAGGATGTCCACGTTATAGTAGGAAGCTGAAGGATTCTGCTCGGAGGCTTTTCTGAGGTAGGCCGTCAGGGCTTGCATGTTGAACCAGAAGTCCTTGGAATTGGAGTCGCTTTGGGAAGGATCGCTAGATAAAAGGCCAAACAGAGAGAGGAAAACACAGACAGGGAATAATCAGAGGCTCAATTATGCGTCCCTCTTCTTGGCTTTGTGTGTAAAGCTCCAGTAGCTCGGAAAATATGACCCTGTTAAATTTAACCAGCTACTGAATCATGTATTCCAGTTGATTCAATTAGTCCAGCCATGTGGTCTGAGATAACTGCAAGGAAGCAGAGCGAGGCAAAAAAGGGCCAAAGATGGCAGTGTTTTATTGCTTTGCTAAGAAAAATGGAACTTTAATACAAATGTTAGCTAAATTAGAGCCTTTTTCAAAAGCTGCTTTACACGGGAAGTAAAATAACTTTCCCCACAACTGAGGGGAGAAATGCAACATGGTAAACGAATGGTGTGCTGAACGACGCGGCCGCCTTATGAAGTGTTTGCTTCTTCGCTGTTTTGGGCGTCTTTCAGAGGAGACATGGACAGCTGAGAACCTGGCCGTGAAAGAGCTGGTGGAAAATATTTCCCTGACAGCCTAATGATAGCTTTATGTCAGATTACTAATTGAATTTCCTCTCGCCGGTGCAGAGCATATTTTCTGGATTCATACCCGTATTGGCCGAGTCCAGGGCCCCTCGTTCACTTGGCCACGGCTCTGTCGGCATGAGCTCATCAGCCGCTCAGGTTCTCATATTGCTAAGCGTTTAGCGACGGACGTTTTGATGAGCCCTCACCTGTACAGGAGCTGCTGGTTGGGCAGGATCTGCTCCAGCCTGCTGGTGTTCTTCAGCCTGAAGGTGAGGACGGCCGGGGAGGGGTTGGTGGTGAACACCTTGATGATGCCCATGGGGAACGACAGTGTCATGTCTCCTGTGATCTTCACAATGCACCTGAGGAGCACAGCCACCAGTTTTATTTTTACTGCAATGGCAACTCTGCCAGTAATATTTGTGTACAACGTTAAGGTGTGACTCTTCTCCTGGATGGAGCCACTGATGGACCTGTTGCTGCCATTAACCGTGTGTACTCTTGGTTCTTTGGACAAACACATAGACTGAGCTTTGCTTAAATTGACAAGGTCTACTTTCTCCATTTTTTTTTTTGCTGCCATCAGTTTTGTTTACTCTCTTTATGTACAGTTCCCATAGAAAGGAGCCCTGGTCCTGTGCCAAGTAAGCCTAAGCCTTGTGATTTTACGTCAAGGAGTATTTCTTTTCAGTTCGAAGCCACTGACTGATAATTCTGCCAATTAACTTAATTTTTAAGAAAGTACCCCTGGAACAGCGCTTCTAAATCCCAGCTGGTTGCAGCAGATGGCCGCTGATACTGAGCCTGCTTCTGCTGGAGGTTTCCTCCAGTTAAAACCAAGTTGTTCGTCTCCACTGTGCCCATATGCCTGCCGAAGATCAGGGATTCCTGCAAAGTCAACAACTTGATAATTTAGATGAAGACCTTTTGCATAACACCGAGCCGGTGGTGCAGGGGTGGCGCCTGCAGCGCTTGTGCAGAGGCCTTAGTTCTCAGCGTGGCTGACTCGGGTTCGACTCCGTGCTGCGGTCCTTTGCCACATGTCTTTCCCCCCTTTCTGTCAGCATGCTTTCAATAAAAGGGCCACTAGTGCCCCCGCCCAAAAAAGAAACATGCATTGAATGATAAACTGAATCTTAATGTATGGTATTACAATTTGGATCAAAGTGGACTTTGAATCTCACTGGGTTCAGTAAACTTGGTTTGAATGGACTGTAAATTTGGATTGTGTATTCAGGTGATATTTGACGGGATTTACTGCAAAACAAATGAAAGGAAAGGAAATAAACTGTTTGTTTTACCAACAATTAAAAAAGCTGTTCACCAAAACAGGAACAAAAAAAAAAAAAAAATTAACAGGTATACTGGTGCTCACTGAATCGTCATTAGCTTCATTACAACAATCTAACTCCACTGATTACAAAAAAAAAAAAAAAAGTTTTTCGGGTAAATTGCATCCAAAGAAGGTAAAATCGAATTCAATAAGTACCCATCAAAACTCGCTGCATTTATTATGAAACATTTAACCCAGTAATCCTCCCATGTAACCACAAGTTTGGTTATTTGCTTTTCCTTAAAACGTGCGGCTGCCTTAGTCGGTGTGTAGCGTTCTGTACATCTGCATGCTTCGGTGGCGTGATGTAGATCCAGTCTATCATCAGCAGGGGGTCCTGGTTGTGGTGCTAGTGGCCCACAGCGGCCCTCAACCTCGCGGCGCGTCTTTGCTGCGTTGCTTATGAAGCTTTCCATTTGCTAATCCCTGGAAAAATAAACCTTCTGCACAGCAGCAATTTAGCTGCAGTTAACCAATAAAAGACTGTATGTTTGCTCTGCCCCAGACTATAATCTTCCTCGTGTAGGTTATCCATCCTGAAGGAATGGTGTCAGACTCACGCAAACTATTCCACACATGTACAGAGTGTGTGTGTGTGTGTGTGTGTGTGTGTGCGCACAGAACTTGCAGTGTAGGAACTATGAACTCCAAAGCTCATGTGCAGTGAAGTCAAACATCTCCTACAAAAAGTAACATGCCTGCGTGCAGATCAGTGCCGCGGCCCTCGAGTGTCATGTGAGACTCACTTGGCAGGATCGGCTCCTTTGAAGTAGGCATTAACTGTTTCCGTGAAGGCCACGGCAATGGGCAAGGCATCTTGGGATGCCAGGGTCACTGGGCTCGGGCCGCGAGACGTCCCTGAGAGAGGGAGAAGGGCTCAGAGTGAGAGTTCGGTCGTCTCGGCCGCAGATGAGACTCTGAAAGCAGCCAGGATGAACAGGGTTTGAACACAACACGGCACTTTGTCCAGCAGATCATCCACACTCGCGTGAATAAGTAAAGTGGTCAATAAAGACGCGGGAATAAGTCTTTAGATGCTTGCCCAAAAGCTGCTTTTAGTAAACTCACTCATAGACATTCAGAGCAATTGTTGCGCATTAGATGACAAAAAAGCCAAAGAATTAGCATTTTTGAAATTATTTTGAATCAACCCTTGCCGTGACAGGCGCTGATGTGAAAGCGCGCGTTAAAGTTAGACAAAGCGAGCACGGCTGCGACTGCTGCAAAGCAACATTATATTTAGCTGCCAGTCGTTCTGTTTTTAGGCAGATTGTTAGTCCTTTTTAGCTAAATAAAAGCGTCGTCCAACGAGAACTTCATCCATACCTGCTGGTGTGTCACACCGCTTCTCAAAGGCAGGCAGCTTGGGTACAAACTCATCGTCCTCTTTACACCACATTAAAGGCACAAAGAGGAAGAGGGGAAATACACAGACCCAGAGAGCGCGGTGTGAGGAGATGTGACGCTGAGCAAGTCCCTAAGACAGTTTCTAAAAGTGTGACGATGGTAGCAGCGAGTCCTGAGCGAACACGTCTGATGTGACACAGAGATGAACAACAAAGAGCAAAGATAACACAGAGAGCTCGAAATAAAAGTCTTGAGCGAACACTCATCCTATGAGCCAGACTTTCCTGCAACTTCTTTCAAGTGATCTTTGACAGATCTCCAGCTTTTTTTAACGAGGGGCATTGACAGCTTTTGCATTCAGCTCAGAGATCATATAAAAAAATAAACCGTTTTGGCAGTTTTTTTTTTTTTTTTTGCTTGCTTGCAGGGTCATCTAATGAAGACCTACTAAACATTGAAGTGTGAAAGAAAACAGCATCAAAGCAGCTCGAAGCAAACGTTACTCGCACCCAGCAACGAAACACTATCTGTTTCCACACTTTTTGTTACGTGCACAGAAATACGAGCTCAGCCTTAAGGAGGCATGATCGATTTCTCACTTCTTTGGCTCTTTTGGCTCAATCCTTGAATTCTTTGCATTTCTGAAGGATACGACTTTCTGATTATAATAGGCTCTAGTTTTGAGGCCTTTGTACAAGTTCTTTGGTAATAAATTCGTCAAATCTTTTTAAGTAAAAGTGCCGAAAACTACCACGGTGGTCCTGGTGAAGATGTGTAAAAAGTCGAAAATGTGTTTATTTCATTGCAGAAGCATAAACGGCTAAAGAGACGGAAGTCCAACCATTCACCCAAGCACATTTATGTAACGAACTGTTGCTTTAAACAAATGTATCAGGGGCGCAGCAGCTGCTGCCCGTGCTGTTAACCCTAGGCTACATTTGGACTTCTACGGACTCCGACGGCCATGAAAGAAGGTTGATTTTGTTTGTGCGTGGATTTGACCACATGCTTTGGATCACTAGCCAACCCAAAGACCCACTGACGACCCGGTATTTAGTTTACTAGAAGGCACAAGATTTCTATTTGCAACACCCTGGCATTTCAACTTGTGCTTGACGCCACACAATCTAACATTGTTCCCAGGATCTCTGGAAGGAGCCCACAGCATCATAGATCCCCCACTGTGCTTAACAGTGAGCAAGAGGCACTTTTTCACACACCCATCATTTGTTTCATGCCAAGCCCCTCTTTCTTAGTTTCTGATCAAAGCACACATCTCCAGTTAAAGCTCCAGCAGAGCTTAGCAGATTCCTCATCTTTACTTTTGTGATGGTTGGACAGAGAAGTGGTTTTCCTGGCATGTAAACAGTGTCTACTGGTTGTTGGGGAGACTTGGTGAGCACAAAATGTCCCTTTTTGCTGCGGTGAGCCATAATGGGTAAACTGTGCAACCAGTGATCTTAACTTGGGAATTTTATTTCCCACCGATTTAACATACTTAAATAAACGCCTTGAGCTTTCTAAATTTTCCAATGTGAGATTATGCTACTGCGATAAAAGAAAATCAGGTTATTTTAACGGCTTAAAACACATCTTTACTAGAATGTGGCCGGCACTGTACTCCCCTGGACTTGTAAGTAAAAAGGAGCTAAAGTGCAAATAAAAACCTGAAAGTCCTTTAAAAAAAAAAAAAAAAAAAAAAAACAAAGTCGTATTTCTTCAGCAACATGTAAAGATTTGAGGGGTTGGCTCAAGACTTTCGTACGCCCGCATACAGTGTCATCGCTAAAAAGTAGCCAGAGAAGGGATGCTGACGGAGAGCATCACAGAGGAAGAGAGGCATCTAGCAGGGATTGTGTCTGGAAAGGCAGACTCACTTTGGTTTAGAAGGACGTGAGGAGAAAAGGTGCTGAGGTCTGACCCCGAGTAGGAAAGGGGGGGAGCAAAAGCGTGTTCAGCTCCTGCAGGAAGAGGAGCGGAGGAAAGAAAGCAGAACAGAGAACAGCACATTATGGTGCCGAGACAAAAGCATAGGACAGGTCAGAAAAGGGCCGTGAGGAAGAGGAGGGTGAAATAAATGCAAAAGAGGGAGCTCTCTCCTAATAAGTGTGCATTAAGGGTAACGATCCTACCGACGGTGGGAGTGTTCCCGGCACTGAGTGAGGCGTTCGAGGACAGAGAGGAAGAACTCTCGGCCCGGGCGAGTGGCGCTGTCGGAGGGGGGCTGGCACTGGATGCTTTGGGTGGGCTGAACGGCCGCACCTAAAGGAATTCAAAAGTGACTGGAGTTAAAAATGATGCACAATAGCTGGAGACCAACCTACATGTAAGCTTCCTCTTTAGACACATCAGGGAGAATTAAATACTTTTACCATCAACGATTTTAAGAAATAAAACACCTAAAGAGAGATATAGTTATATACACCATACATACATTAGAAACAGTTTTGTTTACCACTTGGATTTGTAGTCATTTTCACACTCCATACACCAAAGGCAGCTGTTGAACACTTTTAAAGCAAAACTGACCGAGGCACCTGCAGCATAAGAAGGCTTTCATGTCACACCTTCAAAAGTGCAATAAAGAAAAGGCACCCAGAAGGCCGGATTGGGCTGAGGTTTAAAAGGGCTGGACAATTTTACGAAGAACTCACATTGAGCCTGTTGTAGAACAGCCATACCACAAGATGACAATCATAACTAGAAAAAGCTGTTCCTACGCAACAGCGAGTGAGAATGCTAATCTGCAGAATGATTTGAGGAGAAGATGCAGAAGATCAATGCAGAAGAGAAAAAATAGCTAAAAAACATTGAAGAATTAGAAAAATTTGAAGAATTTGAACAATTTGAAGAATTTGTAGTAGTAGTAGTAGTAGTAGAAGTACTATCAGTAGTAGTAGTAGTATCAGTAGTATCAGTAGTAGTAGTAGTAGTAGTATCAGTAGTAGTAGTATCAGTTTTTAAGGAATTTGAAGGAATTTGAGGAATTTGAAGGAATTTGTAGTAGTAGTAGTAGTAGTATCAGTAGTACTAGTAGTAGTAGTTGTTGTATTATTAGTAGTAATAGTAGTAGTGTCAGTAGTAGTAGTATCAGTAGTAGTAGTAGTATCAGTTTTTAAAGAATTTGAAGGAATTAGTAGTAGTAGTAGTAGTAGTAGTAGTAGTATCAGTAGTATCAGTAGTACTAGTTGTTGTATTAGTAGTAGTAATAGTAGTAGTATCAGTAGTAGTAGTAGTAGTAGTAGTAGTATCAGTAGTAGTGGTAGTATCAGTTTTTAAAGAATTTGAAGGAATTTGTAGTAGTAGTAGTAGTATTAGTAGTAGTATCAGTAGTACTAGTAGTGGTAGTAGTTGTATTAGTAGTAGTAATAGTAGTAGTAGCAGTAGTAGTTGTTGTAGTAGCAGTAGTAGTAGCAGTAGCAGCAGTAGTATCATTAGTAGTAGTAGTAGTAGTAGTAGTATCAGTAGTAGTAGTAGTAGTATCAGTAGTAGTAGTAGTAGTAGTATCAGTAGTAGTAGTAGTAGAAGTATCAGTAGGAGTAGTGTCAGTAGTAGTAGTAGTATCAGTTTTTAAAGAATTTGAAGGAATTTGAAGAATTTAAAAGAATTTGTAGTAGTAGTAGTAGTAGTATCAGTAGTACTAGTAGTAGTAGTAATAGTAGTAGTATCAGTAGTAGTTGTTGTAGTATCAGCAGTAGCATCAGTAGTAGTAGCAGTAGCAGCAATAGTATCATTAGTAGTAGTAGTAGTGGTAGTAGTATCAGTAGTAGTAGTATCAGTTGTAGTAGTAGTAGTAGTAGAAGTAGTAGTAGTAGAAGTAGTAGTAGTAGGAGTAGTATCTGTTGTAGTAGTAGTATTAATATCAGTTGTATCAGAAGAACTAGAAGAACTAGAAGGAATTTGAAGAATTTGAAGTATTCGAAAAAATTGAAAAAATCTGAAAAATTTGAAAAAAATAGAAAAATTTGAAAGATTTGAACCATTTGAACAATTTGAACATTAAGAACGATTACAAGAATTTGAAGGAATTTGAAGGAATATGAAAAATTTGAAGAATTTGAAGGAATTTGCATTCATTTCAATGGGAGCAAAAAACGCACAAAAAGTACAAATACTTTAAAAAGTATAAAAGGTACCATAACCATGAGATATAGCAGTAATGTCGAGAACGAGCCGAACGTTTTGGTACGAAAATCGTTGAAATCGGTTGAAGTATGCAGGAGTAGTTAGACGCACAAAAACGTACGGAATAATAATAATAAAGAAAAACAGGAAAACAATAAGTGAGAATGCTGTATAGCATTCTCACTGATAACACGGAAAGAGCGCCTCTTTCAATGCAGAGCATACAGCTTCTGTTGCAGCCCAAAGTAGAGGAATGTGTTGGGCTAATAAACTGAGTAAATGTTACTGGTGACTTAAAACATACAAGCCATATTTTCCCCATTGCCCTCACAGTCCTTGATAAACTTAGTTAAAATCGCTGCTGAATAGGATTAGATGGAAGGCAGCCCAGAGATCGCAATAAGCGTTTTCAGGTAGGATTTGAAAAATATACCCAAAACAAAAAGTGAGCTGCAACAAAGCTGAAATCAGGCAGCGATACTTGCCAAAAGGGGTAAACATTGAGATAGCTATAAACATGAATATGTGTCCCTCCACTGAAAAATCTGGAAATCCTTTACTCCATTGAAATACATTGTAGTGATAGGATTACGCACAATTTCATTGATTCCTGTGAGTTTTCCAGTGGGAAGTTTGGGTCTAGAGGAAGGACGTGGCGGCGGGACGAGGGCTCCGGCCGCCAGAGGGGTCGTAGGTCTGTTTGGCACCGGCACTAGACAGAAAACATAGGTTCTGGTTAGGCAGCTGAACTTAATGTCTAGCTACAAACGTGCACGTATGTGTTCAGTTCAATGCACAACTCTCATGCATCACAAACTCTTGTTCCAACAACAACAAAACAATCACATAAAACGAAGAAAACACATTCCGAAATAAATTCTGTCAAAAAAAAAAAAAAAAAAACATGATCGAAATCTTGCGAATCGGGCAGCAAGAACAGCATCAGCCAAAGAAAAACGACACAAAACAAACGGCGATGCAAATGCATGTTAGAGGAAATCAAAGCAACCGAAAACAAATGGAAGACAACTCAAGTCCAAACCTCAGGCATAACGCGTGTCTTGTATACCAGCGTAACTATTACCATTAAATATTTTGCTTGCTGCGGCTGCTGCTACTGTCCTATCGGAGAAGACATCAGTGAAACAGATGCCGCTGTCCTGTCTGCCTGCTGCAGCTGTTGTTTGGCACGAGCCGTCTGCAGAGTCATCCGACAGAAAGCGTCTCGGCCTGCCAGAGCCCGCCTGCTCCCTCTGGGCGTCTGCTACAGAAGAGCCTGAGCCACGGCAGCAAGGCGGCGCAACGCTATCGCCGAAAGCAATCCACTGGCTCTGGGACCAGGACATTGAGGAGAAGCTATCAACGGACTTGGGGGTCTTCGGGGGGCTGGCGGCGGTCGGGCTTTTGATGGGGTCGATTGGCTCAGTGAGCTGGGTGATGGGGGCACTCTGGGCCCTCACCGGTGCGGGCTTCAGCCCTTGGGAAGCGTTTTCGGGAGAATCCCAGGGAGAGGTGGTGGATGAAGAGAAAGAGGAGGCATCTTTGGACAGCTGGCGCTCTGCCACTGGGGTAGAGCGGCCCTTTTGCGGCACAGAGTCAACTGAAGGAAGATAATGGGTTTGACAGAGGCATTAAAAGTTAAACGAAAAAAGAAAAAAAAATACGTAAGAAAACAAATTTGTTTGACATTTATTTAACCAGCAGTACATTATAAAACCACCACAACACAGTTAATGACTTTAATCGATTAAACCCTGAATTTAGAGTTTTGGAAGCACAACTACGACGTCAACAATGTACAAAGTAAAGGGCATAGGGAAATGTAATGAGTTTGCTATTAGTATATCACTCAGGTTGAGATTAAAAAGCAAATATTAGATGTTATAATGTCAGTCGAATGGATCATAAAGAAACATGGCAAAAGCTGAGAGAGAAAACTGATCCAGGGTTAGCAAGAGTTTTGCTCAGTTTTGTGCTCATCCTGTGCATCATCGCCCTTTTCTGTGGAGATAAACCGCTACTTTCAATGTTATGTCGAGCGCTCACTTAACTTTTTGTTCCCCGCCTGATAAAGTAAAACTAAAGAAATTTGAATATTTATTAGCTAAATTACTCAAAAAGTGGATCATGGGGCATGCTTCTGTGGCGCAGTGGTTAGCGCGCATGACCCATGTACGTAGGTAGGCCTTAGTCCTCGACGCGGCCGACACAGGTCGGCTCCAACCTGTGGTCCTTCGTTGCATGTCTCTCCCCCTCTCTCGTACCCCCTTTCCTCTCAGCCCACTATACGCAAAACTTTTTTTTTAAAAAGCAGATCACACTGCCGTCAGTTCCAAACATTTGGTATACCAAATTGAGTGAGTCTTTATCAGCGCAGACAGAGCGTCTGCTAAGCGTAGCAGATCACTGATTAAGGTTATCATCAGATCATTGCTGCAGCATTTGAGTAACACCTGCATTCATTGCACCCTGCAGTTTTTTACACGTGCTGTAAAATGTGGCGTCTCAAATACTCTTGTCAGATTGTGTATGCCACATCATCAGATGCGAAGAAAGGTAATGCCGAAGCGTTTTCCTTAAGCAGTATTTTCCTTTCCTTATGTGACGCCATCGCCCATTAGGGAGGGTCCATCCTACCAACAGCGCACCCCGGCAATTACAACTTTAATACGATTCCAGGGAATGTTCCTGATTGAGCTGTTTTTCTTTGAATATACCCTGAACTCACCCCTCCCTGACCTGGTTCAGCCCATTACCAGTCACTCATTCATGTGGCTCATACACAACAGTAAGTCTGCTGTGTCAGGGGGTGGAACCTAAAGGACTGCTGCGCATCACTGTTATGAAGGTAATGCTTTTTTTTTTTTTAAGCATACTTAGCAAGCTAGCAGGCTAATCTGGCAGGTGTGTTAAACCACGGACTGCTAGCTAACAGCCCACAGCGCAGCTAATTAACAAGCCACTATCAGCTTTTTATACTCCCAGTGTTACTCCAGGGCAACATTGAATCTATTTGGAAAGACTAGAACGTAAAGACGTGATAATATTCTATGCAATAAGCATCTTTACTAAAAAAAAAAAACATAAAATAATAGATATTTATATCTTTGGCTTTTGTCATTCACCGTGGTGCAAACGCTTTAAAAAATCCTTTAGGACTTCATTCATTTCTAAATATCTTTATGTGACAATTTTTTTTAATTTATTTTTAGATCATTGTCATAACTGTATGAAGCAACTGATTCTTATATTAAACAGAATGACTTCCAACACTTATTGGTGTTCAATCATTCTCAGCATATGGCAATGTATTAAATCCATATGACAAAAATAATGCCACAAAAGTAGTAATCAATACATTATTTTTGCTGCAGCAATTCAATAATTGTTACTGTTTTAAAATAAATGTAATTATACAGTTAGATATTCTTGTGTCAATATTGTAATACCATGGTTTGTTTTCCTCTTGGTTATAGAAATATTTTATAGAATTATGTAGACGACATAAACAGGTAGTTGCCAGAGGAAAGCAGCCATGACCATCATGAACTCTGATTCCTTTAAATGTTTGCGTCGGTGTCCTTCCTTCAGACTGTTTTTGAAGAACCTGGAATCAGCGCAGAATAATTTTCTTCAGGCTAGACTCCTCCAAAAAACTGCAGTGTTCGGGCATGACCCCAACTAAGGTGGTTCGTATGCCAAACCTGGAGATTTTTGGTTTGTTTTTGTAAACGGAGTTAAATTCACCTTCATCTGTGTTTTCAGGAATCTCTCTCTGTTCATGACAGATATGTCCTCTTCAACATTTACCAGCTAAAATGTTTCAGATTTCAAACTCAATATACCTTCGCAAATTTGAAATAATACTTTAGGTACCCCTGAAAGAAGCTGAATGCCAAAATCAGCATCACTAGCTAGTTGTAGTGTATAGAAACATTTTATAATTGTGTTATCTCGCTATGAACTTTATTAATTACATGAGGGTATCTAAAATGCTTCCGCACATACACACACATTAAAGAACAGGTTGGGGCTAATTTCACCAGATAAAGTCAGGCCTTTTCTAGGTAGTGTTTTGCGCGACAGACACTTTTTCACATCTACTCTCTCTTATCTTTTCCAAGATCTACTCTGTCATTGTCAGATGGATCTAACATTAAAGTGATTATTAAAAATGTGAATCTATTGTATTTTCAAAGAGGCAGTGCGAGACCTGTAAACATGGAGCCACATGCTTACAGAAATACTATCCAAAATAAAAACATATTTTCTTAATAATGTGAAAGAAGCAGACTATAGTTTTGTCACAGATCTGAAGAAAAGAGCACTTCCATGTTAGAAAAAAAGAGGCAAAGAAAATCTTGAAACTCTAAAATCTAAATATGGAAGTCGTGGGTTGACGAATAGCTCACGATCAGGTTCATATTCGTCTTCACGACAAAGGGGGCACACACATTTTACCTGGTGCCTCTGGCAGAAAGACCTCAGAGTCATTCGTCAGAAAAGATGGAGATGAAGGCATTGGAAAGAACACAGAAGCAAGGTCTGACAAGAACATATGGAAGGAAAATGAAAACAAACATCAAAAAGGAATAATTAGAAATAATCAGGACAATGTAAAATAACCTATATCACAACATTAATGTACAAATACACTTCAATGAAAAGAAAGAAAATCCCTAATTCAGTAATCTTGCACTACAGGAGGCCATTAAAGCCAAGACCTTTGACAGTAATGAGACTCTGTTTGACAACATACGTGCCTGGGGGCTTTATAGCCCACTCTCTGACCTCGACTAGGTGCCAATTAACTGTGGATTATGTTTAACCTGGGTAATGGGTCAGTGCTAATGTCACTCTGCTTAAACGCTGGTGTCAGGCATGTAAAGCATGAGAAACATGTTCACTGCTATATGCGATGAAACGCATACTTTAAGTGTTGGGAGAAGGCGGGACGGTAAAACAGTGCATAAATGATCTGAAGGAATTTACTGTACATACTGTAGATGGATGTAAAACAATTTGGAAACAGGTTGATGGTTGAGTTCCAAATGAAAAACAAGGAAAGAAAATGGAAAATTCAGTATTCTAATTCCTTTATACCATAATCCTTCTATCTAGGACTTTGGTTGCAGTAATGATGGAAGTCTGCTTTGTTCTTTTATCAGTTCCAACTCCCTAAATAACATATACTGCCCAATAAAGAAAATATCTTAAAGTACTATTTAAATTATCATAAACTTTTTCAAAATTAGAATGCTTGATACTGTTTATTCCCAACTTCTCCATTACTTTTACCACATTATAACATGTTGATGCCATATTAAGGATTGTCGTCATAATTCGTTTTTAAGTAAACTTTGTTTTTTGTGATTTACTTTTAATAATGTTGACTGAAAGCATCTGGCCACATGCCGACTGAAACTGCTTTAACCTGAACTTAATCTTGGATCAATTAAGTTGCTTTTACAAACTGGAATTTAAAATAAAGGGGAAGCAGCAACAATGTTTAATAAAAATTCATTGTGAATGATTTAAATTTGATATATAAATTCAGAAGAGCTACTAAAGCCTAACATCGGGTTAGATTATTAACTTTAGCAATGTAACCTGAAGGTTTAGGAGCTAAAGTGTAATGGAGGTCAAATGAATAAAAACATTTAAAGAAAGCCTACAGGATTATGGCAACATTTACAGTTCTGATCAAAAGTTTACATACAACCATAAATGGTGCTGACGGTTCTGGAATCTGACTGAAAAACACTAAGAACCACAGGAATGTCCAAGAAAAACAGTGAAAATGATACATTACCACAGATTGGAGAAAATCTTTTGCAGTCATTTTTACAACAATAATAATAATGATTATTATTATTATCGATGTTGTTATTTTAAATTAACGAGCCAGAAACCACGAAGCCTCCAGCCTTCCTGTTACAAAACTAGCTCGGTAAACCTCGACTAAAACGTTTTGCTGTTATTATGGTCAAACCACAAGACTTCCGGAGAAACCTTTTATGGTCCGACATGACCAAAACTGAGTCGTTCAGCTACAATGACGTGACGTATCTATGAGGGACTCAAGCTGAAACTTTCAAACATAAGAACGTTGTTGCAGCTGTCGAGCATGGCCGTGGCGTCATCATGCTGCGGAGCTTTTTCACTGCAGACGGCACCGATGCCTTGAACAAAGTGGATACAATAACAAAGGAGAACTACCTTCTAACGCCTCCGTATAAGTGTGTGTGCATTAGAGCAAATGTGCATTAAAGATTCTTATTTTTAAGACCTGACAGATGTCAAAAAGAAAAACCGTCCTGTTGTGGAAAAGGAGCAGTTAAAATAAATCCATAAAAACCCTAAAAAACACATTATTCACAGTGTTAAGTGTGAATAGGGACAATACATCATTATCATGTCTGACAGCTGGGCCAGTGCTCTCGGCATACTCCAAAGGATTTGTATCTAAATCTAGTTTAATTTAACCTTAACGGTGTTTAAAAAGGTGTCTTAGTTCATCAGAGGCCCTGCTAAACACCTTTTAAAAGAAGTGTTTACAAGTTTAGCTTAGAAGCAGATCTTACATTTATGTTTCAAGCACTCAGACACAAATTAAACAGGATCTAAGTTCAAAGTAAAGACTTAAACAACTTTAAAATGTGTCTTTACTAATTTCACTGCTGTTTAACATTTAACCAAGACTTAATGGGTTCAGAGAAGAAAATATGGGAACCTGCCTCAAAGAAAATCCTGCCTTCTTTGAGGTGCAGATTTAGATATCCTGTGTGATAGTCTACAAAATAAGTGGAAAACCTACACGAGGTAGACAATGTTGTGAGGCTTTTGCGGCTACCTGCTGCGGATGAGACAGAGGAGGAGGAGCCAACTCCCGAAGCAGAGCTCAGCGGGTCCAGAGACAGAAGATCGTTGTTACTCTGACTGGGAAGGCCGACACAAACAGAAACGTGGCTAAAACACTTTCAAATGTCAATTATTCAATGCTTAGTGAGTCAGAGCGCATCAAGCAAATAGTATCATTTTGGTTCTAAATGGACAGGAAGAAATCTTTCACGTTCAACTCACTCGAATGGCGTTGACCCTCTGGATTTTACCAGTTCATCATCTGCAGGGAGGCAAGCAGAAATGGAAATCTTTTATATGCGCACGAGGAGAGAGAGGGAAAAATACAATTTACTGCATGTGAGATAATTATCTTAAAGAAAATACAACATTTTACATTTGCCTCACCTTGAACCAGAAACATTGGCTCTGTGCACACGACAACGATCCATTAAAAACGGGATTGTTTTTCCGTTCCTGACAACACATCTACACGACAAC